>CM076572.1:238579605-239179605 GCA_034641835.2 Pinus albicaulis
CCATAATAGAATAATTTGTAGCTGAGGCAACATAACTACCAAGGCAAGGAGAATGATGGTTCAAAAACAAGGAATTTCATAATGATTCTTGGAAGCAAATACTGAAGAATTCAGATATGGATGTCACAATATTTAGGAAGGGTATTCCAAGTACTGGTTTAAAAAGTTAGTGGAGAAACATGTTGTTAATTTTGCAAAAAATTATAAAATGTGAAGGAATATTTGGGACAATGTATTTTTATCATATCAAGTCACTAATGAATTTTCTAGTGGATGGTGAGATAAATTTACCTTTATTTTTACTCAATAGCTTGAAAAGAATGGCTTCGAATGTCCAAAAGAAAGTTCAATTTTTAGAAACCACACTGCATCACCACGGTTTAATAAATATACTAATTGAATTCCACCTGGAGAGTATAGGAGATAATCAGGAAGAATCTCTTGTAAGAAATAATTTTCAAGAACATGCAGAAACACCATCTAAAGAAGAAAATGTTAGGAGAAGCAGAAGAAGAAAAACTGATATGGCTGTTGAAAATAAACTTGACACTCCGTCACAGGAAGAATATGAAGAACTAATTTATGAAAATTTAACATAAATTAGAAAACATATTAGGACCAAAAGAAAAGAAAAAACAGCAATTGAGTATACTGATGAAGAAAACAGGAGTCCACCAAAGCTAAGGAGAAGTTCTAGACTCAGAGGTATAATGAAAAATACATTGATAAAGGAGGCAGGAATTATAAATATTGAGGATGAAGAGAATCTAGTTCAAACACCAGTTAACAGATCTCCTACACTTAGTCCTAAAAACTATCCTCTACAGCATTTTGAAGATGGCCCTAGTAGGATGACTCTTGATATAGATACAGTCCAGCAACAAATCTATGACTATGTGAAATCCTTGGAAATAAATGCCTCAAAGAATCAAGAGAAACCTATCAGTCCACAAGAACCTCCAATAGAAACCCTAAATAAAGATAAGTATGAATTGGAGATACTGAATAGGCACATCAAAAATGAGAATGAGATCTTAAGAGAATAGGTTAAGCTAAAAAATGCCATGAATAGTTATCTCACTTTACAATTGGGAACACTACACAAAGAGAACAAGAAACTTAAGAAGAGGAATAATAATATGAACAAAGCCCTCATAAACCTTAGGTTTAAATTACTCATGAGAAAGCCTAGAATGACACTAACTTCCAAAAGAAACAGGAAAATAAGGCTGGATGTTTTGGCTGAAGTGTTAGAGCATATGGAGTAAGAAAGAAGAACATAAAAGTGTTAAAAAAATTGCATGAGGACATGCAATGGTCTTGCAGTGGGGGTATGTTGAGCTCTAGAAATTCATTTTCTTTTACAAAACCATCATCTCATTTCACTCATCTTTCATCAACTCATAAGCCTAAAATCAATGAAGAATGATTAGGATTTTCTTAAGGATACATGCAATTGATTAACATGTTGTATTTTCATGGTTTTTGCTGTTTTAATAATTTTGTGTAGTATAGCTACAGAATATAGAAATTCC
Source organism: Pinus albicaulis (assembly GCA_034641835.2). Taxonomy (NCBI): domain Eukaryota; kingdom Viridiplantae; phylum Streptophyta; class Pinopsida; order Pinales; family Pinaceae; genus Pinus; species Pinus albicaulis. Next base: position 238,581,141 of record CM076572.1, read on the forward strand.
ATAGTTTTTCAGGTGTTCCACAGCTATTTTTGTGTTTGAATATGATACATGTGTCAGTTAAAGAAATGGCTTATTTGGGTAGTTCCAGAATCCGTCCTACATGATTTCTTCCTATCCACAAGGACTAGATCGATGATTGAAGGAGTCTAATCTAATAGTCAAAGTTGAGGTCAAAGAGACCGTTTTACACAGAAATTAGGACTCTTGATTTTCTCTGTAGAAAATCATGAGTCCTAAGAGTCCCAGTTTGACTATAATTTGAAGTTACACCTGTAGCTATTCCTATTCGAATTTAGTTGTGCAATTTACTTATAAATAGAGGTTTTGTAGAAACAAGAACAAGTTAATTGTTAATAGCATAAGTTCATAGTTACGGTGTGATAATTTGTTTTATCAAAATCTATTTTTAAATAAAGGAGATCAGTTCTTTGATGCTGTTTTGATCACATCTTCAAGGAGCTAAGCAATTCATCAAATTTGTAGAATGGGGCTCCTACTGCTAAGGAGGTTTTTATGCTTTCTAGCTAGGTTAATTTTAGTTTCCTTGTTTAGTATTTCTTTCTTCTTATGCTCAAGTTTACTACTTTCATAATTGACAATTGCTATGTCCAATTGAGTAAAAACCATTTGTCTACATTACCAAATCTTTATCACTGAATGGTTAGTGACTTATAGGTACAGTGATTGTTTATATTTCATTTGCTACTTTCATAGTTGATAATTACTGTGTCCAACTAAGTAAAAACAATTTGTTTACATTACCAAATATTTATCACTGAATGGTTAGTGACTTATAGGTACAATGATTGTTTAGATTCCATTTACTACTTTCATAATTGAAAATTGCTGTGTCCAAATGAGTAAAAACTATTTGTCTATATTACCAAATATTTACAACTGAATGGTTAGTGACTTACAGGTAAAATGATCGTTTAGATTTCATTTACTGTCTTTCATATTTGACAATTACTGTGTTCAACCAAGTAAAAGCCATTTTTCCTATTTTCAAATCTTATATTAAAATGGTTAGTGACTTATAGAAACAGTAATTGTTTAGTATTTTTATTCTTTCTTTCATTCACTTAATTAGATGTAGTTAGAAGATCCTCATTCCATTGCAACTAATAATCTCTTTAAAGGACATTCTTATTGAAACTAAATCTGAATATGATTTGCAAGAATGGATAAATGATTAGATTCAATGCAATGTTTGAGTTATCAATTGCATTTCCTGTTTTCATTTCTTAAATATCAATTGAGTTATAGATCCATGGATTAGGTTTATTCTTCATTGAAACACTTGTTTTATCTTTTTAATTAGAACTAGACCTTATAACTTGTCCATAAAACTCTAATTTCTTTATAGGAAGTTAACTAGTTTTATAACATTTCCTTTTCTTCATTTTTTATTAGATTTATTCTCACTTTTCAAACTAGAAAAACACACTAAGGACTAAAAACACAAAACCCCCAAAACAATAAGAAAAACATCAAAACAACAAAGTAAGGAAAAGGACACTTAGGCACATATAGTGCACTACACTTCATCAAAGTTACAAGCCCTGGTTGATAATTAATGGAAGCAATTTAGGAACACTAAATTGACTAAAAAGAAATTATGGAACATGATGGACACAAAGTTGAAGAAGAGTACAACATTTCATCTGCAAATAGATGGTAAAACCGAGGTGGTGAACATGACAGTTATTCATCTTCTTAGAGGTTATTGCAGCAAGCATCCCAAGTTGTGGGATGACAGTTGCATTACATTCAACATGCATACAACAGGGCAAAGAATTCTTCCACAAACACATTGCCATTTGAGGCATGTTTTGGTTACTTTCCAAGATCACCTTTGGACTTCATCTTTGAGAAATATGTCACTATAGATGGTGATATTGAAATAGATAAGGCAAGGAATTTCATTAAACAAATTCAGTTGATACAGCACACAGTTCAAGAACAACTTGCAAAGAGTCAAAGCAGCTACAAGGCAAGGCATGACAAACACCGTGTTGATCACAAATTCCAGGTTAGAGATGAATTTTGGTTGTATATCAACAAAGAAATATTGCAAGGGGAAGGTAAAAATATCAATCCAATCCGTTATGTTCCATTTAAAATTCTGGAAAATATTCGTACTAATACATTTAAGCTAGATTTGCCTCCTTATATGAAAATATATTCTGTCATTAATGTTGAGAATTTGAGAATTTTTAAACCTCCTTTGATGGATGATCAAGGAGAGAATGTTCAGCTGCCATCAATAGATGATTTCTCGCCAAAATATCTTGATGAAACTCAACAAGATCTCATAACTAATAGAAGAATCAGAACTTCAAGAAGAGGGAATTTCGAATACCTTAGAGTGGGACTCAAGGGACAAAATCCTTCAAAGGCCAAATGGATGGAAAGTGAAAGGGTGAGGGAGATGTACCCTCACCTGCTGAAAAAATTGAGAGTATATTTTGGGGTCCAAAGGCTTCTAGTGGGGAGGAATGATCAAGAACTCAATATTTAGCTAAAAAATGAAATTTCTCATAGATTATTTAGACCTAAATGACCAGATAGAGCTTGTCACCAGGATTCCAACGCAAATTGTTTCATCAAAATCCGAGTTCGTATGAGTAATTTATGGTATGTTTTTTGTTTTCCCAAATAGGTAAAAATTGTGCAGAACAGTGACAGACTGATGACTTGGAAGTTCAGTCAGCACCTCACAAATCTTCAAGGAATATTATCTAGTTTTCATCCAGTGACACTGTGACAAGTGTCATCACCAGATTCGCCAATGTTGCTTGGGGAATTTGAATTTGTCTCTTATTCCTAAGTTTGGAATTATTATTAATGGTGGATTATTTTATTACGGGTGAATTTTAGGCCAATGGGGAAGGGCCACGTAGCATAGCGAGAGGCTGCCACGTGCCCCCATCATGGAAAGTTTGGATGGCATGATATATTTTATGGCAAGGTCGAATTTGGGCATATAATGTTTATTTCCAAAGTTTGAAACCATAGTCGAATGGAAAATGTCGAATGGGCGCAATACACCATATATTTTCGCAACATATATACTATCCAAAGTTTTTAAATATTGGATTGGGCATTGCATATTTCAACAAAATACTATGGTTGGGGTCGGGGTCGAACCCACGACCACCCGTACCATAGTCCAACGCCTTACCACCTCGCCTACTACCATGTTCCTTAACCACTAAGGTTCTCACATGTATTGAAAGAGTGTGGCTATAGAGTATGGGGGTTCAGAGGGGGGCAACCCCCTTCCACGCAATCATGAGTTGAAGACCAGGAGCTAACAGAAATCTGGCAGAATTTTTTAATTGCAATTAAGCCGAGATTAATTACCATAATTTGTGGATTATGTGGTGTTAATATGGGATTTTTGGATAAGTGCGGGTTAGCGCTAAACGCGCTTTAAACCCACTTAAAACCATACTTAACTTAACATTAATCACGTGTTTAACTTGGCAGCGCTTTTGGCGGAAGCTCCACATTTAGTGGAGAAAAACTAGGAAAAATTCATTTTGCCATAACTGAGGCAATTTTCGACCAATTTTGGCTCAGGAAGAGTCATTCTTGGTATATTTTGTTTTTTTCTTAGCCATTGGAGGAGGTTTTCGAGGAAAAAAGAGACTGTAAACAACACTTTTTCACAATTGAAGCTAATACAAAGGCCCACACTATGAAGTTGGACCAAGGAGATGCAGCCTAGGAGGAGTGAACTCCTTCATCAAAAACTTGTGTATTTGTCTCTATTATTTGTGCTTGTTGTGTTTTATTATGCTGTTGTTCAACATTGAGATTCCGTGCTTTTAAGTTCATGAAATACACTTTATCTCATCAAGTTTAATGAATTGAAAATCACAAACACATGTATAAACCCTTGCATAAGGAGCAAACCAAAGCACTTTTATGTTAATTATGAAACTGATATTAGCACAACATTAACTAACAATCAATTTTAGATCAATTCTAGTCATCAAGGCTTCGCACCGTCATGGATTGCACAGTTTTTGGGCTCAGTGTTGGGTTGTCTATCATAATCATACAATTCCAGTCTTCAAGGATGCCTTCCCTCATGGATTACGCAGTTTCTGGAGGCAACCCAAAAACTATAGTGTAATACTTAGACAGGAGGTTAGCTTGTGACTTGAGTGAATATCAAGTGAAAACAACCATGGATAAAGGATAAAAATCAATCAAAACATTAATACCTGATAGCAATGCAAGATAAGATCTTGTGAAAATAAGGTTAGGCTCCAAAATCTAAGCAAAGGAAATTTTTCGGAGGGTGGTTGTAGATGCTACAACACTGGAAATACATTGGTAGAACTCCATCTTTGTAAATGAATCTTGTCTCATGCAAAACTAGTCTCACCCTTCTAAAAGTATTTTTCAATTCATTGATCGTCATAGTTTCCTCACTTAATGTGGGTTAAAGACATGGTTCCATCCATCCTCTTCATCCGTGACACACAAACCAAGCCAAGTGAAAATAAGTTGTTTCGATTTGGAATGAGGAGTATATAAGTGTAAAAGTAAGAATAAATTGCTAGAGTCCCATTTTTCATCTCTGGTGTTGCTCCATTGCCAACAGGGTTGGACAGTACCCCGACGGAATCACTTCAAGAACAAAAACATTGCTCCACTGCCACTAAGCCTAGGAAATACCCTACCAGAGTTTATTTCTTCACCTATCTACGTAGGAATACTTTCTCTTTATTCTCCCTTGAATTTATTTTTTTCATTTTTTTTCATTTTATGTTCAAATAATTGTGCATAGGCACTTATTTATTTCATGTGGTGGAAGAGAGATCTTGACTTATTGAGATAAAATGAATTTGTCCCTTCAGAGAAGGATATTTATGAACACCTCTAACATTAATCCTCCCCTCCTTACTCTACTTGACTAGGTTGACAAGATTAACTGAAAATATAAGACTAAATAGAGTAGGTAGTACCAGTGAAAACATCGTGATTTCACTACGAGTTTTTCTCCGACAAGGAACATATTTTCCATCAAAGTATCATCAAATTAGAAGAATGAAATATTCCCGCAAAGAGAGGGAATAAACAAAAAACTAGGAATTGATAGTAGAACAACTCCTTGAATTTCACCATATTTTCTTCAAAAGTCAAACACAGTCTTATGAGGAAACTAACCTATAGCTGAAAAAAAAGAAAAGGAAATAATCAGAATGAAAAGAAATGAACATAAATCAAATCAAAGAAAAACAAAAAAGAAAGAAAAACACTACTCCTACTCCTAACCTAAGCAGAGTATATGCCAACTCACATGAAGTGATGCTTCCAATGTAGCCATTGGCACATTGGTTGGCCTTTGTGGGCGAGGGAATGCAAGTCAAGAAAGATATAAATGCATATCAATAAGCAAGGATGATAAGAAAATGCAAAAAAAAAAAAAAATGTTTGAAGTTTGAATGCATAGCAAATAAATTAAAGGTGAAAAGTGTGAAAATCATTCTGCGGATGTAACATGGTGTCATGACACATTGTGATTCGAATAATTGCAAACAAAAAAATTCAAGGAAGGAAGGCGAGAAAACATAAATAAATAAGAAAATTTTCAGTTTTCCATAGTGATCGTTATGTATGACTCCTCCAATGACTAAGCAATAGGATTGTGTAACATGGGTGGAGGATGCAAAAATTGTAAAATTAATTGATCTTCAATATGTGAAATGGCATCATGAGGATCCTCAAAATATTCAACACTCTTCTGATTAGAGGTGGAACTGAAATCAAGGCTACGAGAACCTAACAAAACCATCAATTCAGACTGACGTGCCTCGATAGCTTTAGGAAGTTCCAACTCACAGGAAGGTAGCTCATCAAAGATCGGTGGCTTGGAAAAATCAACAATGGGAAAATCAAAATCATAACTAACTAAATTAATGAAAAGGTCATGACATCCATGACCATAAAATTCAAGATCATGAACAGACGTATCCTCATGTTACATGTCTTTTTGTCACCATGACACTTGGTAGTTAAAATGGATCGCTTGCAATCCATAAACATGTTTCAAAGTACTCCCCTGTAAGTCACTAACCTAAAATCCTTGAAGAAAATAAGAATTTTGGGTAACAAGGCTTTATAACCTGTTTGATATAACTTTCACACTTTTTCTAGTTAGTTTCCGCATATTTGTAGTTTCTACTATTGAAACTTGTGCAGAACTACATTCTGTCTTCCACTGTAGACAATGAAAATAACTCAATGAAAAGTAAAAATAAAAAGTGAATTATAGAAGCCTTATTCGACGAATATATCCCAACTGAAAGCTTCTAGGTCATATATATTTGAGACTTACACCTCACATCATGGAGATAATTCCCTTTCATCAAGGAACCCTAATCCCACTATTAGTGGATTTCAAAAAAGGTAGACTCATGCTGTTGGATTTAAATTCAGAAGCTTATCATCCAAGGAGAGGGTTGGAGGAATTTGGGAGTAACCTCACGAAATCAAGGCAGAGGTTGTAAGGATATTCTATACCCTTGAAATAATACAAATGAATCATTTTTTCCATTGTATTGTCTTATTAAAATGATGAATGATTTATGTTACTTTTGTTTATTCATTAATATGATATCAATTTCTAATATCCTTAATCATTAGATTAAGCTTGTTTGAATTATTATATTACATATTCCTTTGATCTCTTTTATTTCTATGTTTGCAGGTCTTTTAGAGCATTGAGGAGATGCATCAGGACGAAGTGGGGATCTCCATCAAGAATTTCACAAATAGGTAAGGGTTCCATTCTCCTTCTCTTGTATTTATGATTCAATTGAAGTAGGATTAGGGAAATATTTATTTAGTTTCCTATTTATTTCTAGTTTTCCTTAGGAATCTATGGATGTCACTATTTTCCACAAGAGGGATTATTCCGCATAAAAAATTAGCGACCATACTGGGGAACATCTTCGTTCTATTCCTTTTCCTTGATTTTAATTTCCGATATTTTTTTTATTAGCTTTATATAAGTATTATAAAAGTAGTTACTTTTCAGATCCTCTAATTTTATTTCCTTGATTTTATTTTTTCTTGAAGCTTTCTTGACCTGTGTGGTCTCTTTTCAGCAACAGAGCTCAATTTTGCTTCAGCAACTGTGCGCATGCGAACTGGACTAAATTGTTAGTATGTGCAATCCTTAGAAATGTTTGAAAAATAGATTTTATCTTTATCAAAGTTAGAATTTTGATTTATGAGTGTTTCATTATGTTTGTTTTTATCTTCAGAGACCTTCTGTGAACTTGTTTGAATGCCATAGTGAAGTCTTGCGGAGAATAAATTATTTTCACAAATTTAGGTAGGGTTTTATCTGGATTTCTTGTTGATTGATAAAAAAAAGAGACTAGTTGTTGTTAAGTTGTTGTTTCCCTGTCTTTTCTCTTGCAAACATACCAAGTTTACTGAATAATTTTCTTATTTATGAAATCTCTTCTAGATTAGTGAAGTTAGGGTTTTCTAAAAAAATTTAGTGTTTTGTGATAGTTTCTTCATTTGTTGAATATAAAATGAAAGCCATTTATTTTTTAGTATTGAAGTTGTTCATAAACACACTAAAGACATAATTAAGTTAGCGACATTCATAAATACAAATTTATTTCATATTTTTATTGATTTCTCTGTGCATTTTGAATAATTGTGAGTGATTTCTTATAAAAGGACATTTTATGTTTATTTGACTTGTTAAGCGAACTGAAATTTTGATTTAATTTCAAAATTTGAATTGTTTCAAAGTGAAATTGCCATTTTTTGGAAAAGAATGTTATTTTAATCTCAGTTTTTGCATTTCATTTGAAAAATAAAAACGACTCTTACTCTCCCATAACTAGGAATTCATTGAATGAAAATTTTACAATTTAATGTTTGACTGCATTAGATTTTTCGAGTCAGGTTACAATGTCATCGGTTTCACGTGCATAACCCACTGAGTGAACAACAACTTAATAACGCAACATTAATAAAATTTATTATAATTTTTTCATTTTTAGTGCTCTTTCCACCTACATAGATCAGGTTGTAAGGATTTGGAACAGGGAAGTGAGTTAAATTTACTAATATATAAACAAACGATATAATATTGCAGTAGGGAGTAAATCCATTTATTGCAATTTTTCTCTGGGATGCTCCACTTACAAGGGATTTGAGTGCGAGATCATATTGGACCCAGTGAAGTGATAATACTCACTTCATTGGTTATGGTAGAGTGGTTTGCACATATTAAAAACGATCAAAAGGTACTTGGGGTCACTTGAAAGTAAGCCTCATATCATCCATGTTGAGGAACTTTCAAGGGTATTGAGATTTATTACTCTGTCCTTGCATGTACATATGATCTGTGACTATTCCCCCAGGTTGAATTGTTATAGATGGTAACCTTAGTGACCATAATATTATGGATATATGCCTAGGTGATGGTAGAGGGAAGGTCTCTACTATACCTGGAACCAACGTTGACTAGACTCACTTAAACCTTTTGGAGGGTAATATTCACTTGAGATGGCATAAGTGGAGTTACTTGCACCATATTGTTTCATTAAGCATGTTGTCAGGGTAACTAGTTCCATCTACTTTATCTACATATACTTTTCACCTTGATTTCCACGACATTGGATTTCATCACCAACTAGTGATTTCACTGTGAAAAGGTTGTTTGTGTGGTTTTATTCCTAGATTTGTTGGCATGTATTATTTTTTTGTTTTTACCTTTTAGAGGCCTTAGGTGTGATTTTTTGATATTGTGTGAATTCTTAATTAAAATTCATCATGGATGATTTACCAAGACATTTGCGAAGAATGCAAGGTAAACCCCATGATTATACACTGATTCAAGTGGAGAAAATTAAGGCCGAAAGGTAAAAATCAACAGGATCTGGGACTTCAGATAAATCTGAAACATCTACCATTGTAGAATCTAAAATTGAAGTGAATCAACCTCAATAATTTGAAACAGACTTAGTTCAATCTGAACTAGTAGTTACTGAAGTCATTAGATTAGAATATGATACTGGTGAATTTTCAAATACACAATTAACTGAGGCAGAAATTTATGAACCTAAGATTGATTTTTTAGAACCTAATTCTCCTTCAGATGATATAGTCCCTACTCTTGCTCTGCATTCACCCAAAGTAAAACTCATTATTACTGATAATCTACCTCCTGGTCTCATTAGTATCGAAGATATTACTGCAGACGAGGAATAAGAATCTCCAGGTACTCCATTTTTACCGGTGAACAAACTGTTACTCCAGACCTTCTTATTTATCCTTTTTGACAATATCCTTATTATCTCACACCTTTGGACTTTTTAAGTCAATTTATTCCACATTACCACACTCCTTATTACTCAGTTCCTGAATTTAATATGTCGGGAATGGTTTTTGGAAGTATGCCTACTGATACATCCATGTTTTCAAGCTCTCCAAAATCATTGTTATATGGTGGTCTGTCAATTCCTCTTAGATATCAGTCACTTTCTAGGATTTTTTTAGGAGATTCTCCTTCATCTCAAATTTCTAATATGTCATCTGGTATATCAACTTCAACTTCCAAAAGTTTGACTTCATACCAGTATATCAATATGGTTTCTAGCAGTGTAGGCAATCCTTAAGCTAACCCAATAGGTGGTTATAATTAGCCTAGGGGGAAACCACCTCCGCCTGGAGGGAAATATTTTACTGGTTCATATCCTATGGTTGAAGGAAAACCTTTAACTGGAAATTATTAAAGCTATGGTCATATACCTCAAGCTGATTTAGATCAACCCATTATGTCACAACCCTTAGTTGGTATTCCTTATCCAGGGATGAATACCGTTTTGAATCCTTATTGTTCAACAACCTGTTTAGGGGATTCCTCAATTTAATCTGCAAATATATGTTCAACAACCAATTCAACATCCTGGTTCGAGTAGTCCACACACTCATGTCCAATATATTGTACAAACATTTGTTCAATAACCACTACACCTCAAACACCCATCTCGGGAGTATCTCAAACTTTTGTTCCAATTACCCCTCAAGTATCGGTGTAGCCAATTACTCAGGCTATCCCTCTGAAATTTTTTTATCAAGTTGGTCCTAAGATCTATTCTATACCTCAAATACATTTGGGACAACCTAGTATGGGAACTCTACAAACACCGTATCAAGGAAAATATTTTAAAGGCCAACCTTTTCAGGTCCAGTTCTTTCAAGTTCAACCTTATTAATGTCATTTTTTTCAAGGACAACCTTTAAAAATCTAACCCTTTCAGGGGAAATCATTACTTGGGGAAGATGGGCCAAAATATGTCTTTCCAGAGTCAAATGTACCTTGGTCATACGTATCAAATCCTATCTCAATTGTAGTTTTGTATGGCTCACCCTGTTTATCCTGGAGGAAGCCAAATCCCAACCACTCAGACCATCCTAGGATATCCTGGATATCCTCCTCCAAGTACTGGACTTATCCTGTAGGGTAATCAATTTTCACAACAATATCCCAACCGACAGTTATCATTCATTGAAACTTTATATTTACTAGATTTGTCTTGCATAACGAATGATCCTATTTATTATTTCTCATTTTGGTCATCAATTCCTACTAAGTTTCCCAATGACATTCTAAAACTTGAAGTAAAATCGGGTGAATACCCATCAAACCATGTCACGAAATCTCATCTTTGGTGTGCATCAAATTAAATAATCGATGATTCCATTAGATTGCGACTTTTCCAATGAACTTTAATTGGTTCAGTTGCAAAATGGTACATTTAATAACCGTGAGCTTCTTTTCACAACTTCAATGCCTTAGCAACTTCTTTTTTGACATATTTTCAGTTATCAATTATTTATGATACTGGAACTGAACTTTTGACTTATTTAAAACAATCCTTGTCTACTCATATTTATGATGATACACATTAATGGAGACGTAGACGTCGTTTAGTGAAGGATTTCATTCTAGATTATATTTTGGCTGAATTGTCTACAAAATCTTTGCTTCCACTCATTATTGAAGATGTGGTCAAGGGATTTGTTGTAACTAAAGAACAATTCATTGCTCGTGCCCAATATCTAGACCTTGTTTACACACAATTTGGAAATTTGTATGATAAAATTATGTATTTTCCTTACCTTTCTTAAATAGCCTCAAATCCTATAGGATCTCATGCCACTGATGGTGTGATAATTTCTATTAGCCAATCTAAGAGTAAGAAGAAAAAATCAAAATATACTCCAATTATAAATTTACTAGATTCACCTAAAGGAAATCCTTCTCCCGGAATTACTTATGATATTAATGTTGTAGATTCATCTACTAGTAAGAATAAATCTTCTAGAGGTAAAAAGAAAGGAAAAGGTAAAGTGAAAAAAATACTTCCTCAAAAGAGAATTTAGATCAAACTGAACCATATGAAAAAAATAAAAATCATCATTATCCTTCTTTAATCTATGATGAATATCATTACACCAAGTGTCATCATCGCGTTGAAGATACTAAATTTATTAAAGGTTCACCCCCCTATTTTTTTGGAGGATTCATTCCCTTCTCAAGACAGTAAGATGGTTTCACAAAACCCTTCCTCTTCCTCCACATCAATGGATATCATGATGATGTCCTCACAAGTTATGGCAACCACGAGATACAAAGATTATGAATCTAAGGGTATTTTTGTAAATGGAAATGATACTGGTTCACCTAGTTAATCTTCCACATCGATTCCTCCTCCTTTTGAACCATTACAGATTGAAAAACCTAATTCTGACATGGTGATTTGACCGCCCCCTAAAGGTGTTCTTCCAAAGTCAGGTTTCAATCGACATGCATGAGCTACTCATAATTACAAAATTTTTGAAGATATGGTTATGTCACCTTCAACAATGTCGACCCTTGAAGTGATGCAGACTTGTCTAATAAAAAGGAAATTGATTTTTTCAGCAATAGGATCTATTGATCATCAGGATTCTAATCTCATTTTATTTTATATTTACAATTATGTACATAGACTTCCACATAAATTAGCATTCCAAATACCAGTTTTCGTCAAAAATAAATGATTATTTCACATGCTAATTGACGAAGGAGCTTCTTTGTGTATCATGTATATTGATTGTTGCAAAGTCTTGGGTTCTCCAGCTATTAATCAGTCTCCCATTCTTGGGCGTAGTATAAGTCATATTAATTGACCAACATTTAATTTTCAATCCCATAATTCGTGAAATTCGAGGCACAACATTGGAAATGCTAGAGAGAGCCCCCGAATATTGCAAATGAAACTCTATTCTAACATGCGAATCAATCTCAACAAATTAAAGTGAATCCCGAACTTCAAAGAAAACTTGAGAAAACACCAATCCTGAAAATGGAAAACAAGTTTTGATCAAACATTCAGAAAATGAAAGGAAAACCTAAACTATTGGAAATTGCGAAAATAAATCCTAATTATCGACAAACGTAAGGTAAATCGTAACTATTATTTGACTAGAAACCAAAAAATTCCTGAACAACATCGAGCAAGAAGATTGTAAATGATGAAATAAATTCAAGATCACTTAAAAACCATTATTTGTACAAAGAAAATTAAGAAAGAGAAATAATGAGTCTACACTAATTTTTCCTAGTTCACCTCCGTGTAACAAAACCCTTTAATAAATTAAGATTAGATTTTTTAAGAGCATCATCAGTCATTATTAAATACTATTAAGCATATTGTCTTGACAAGGCCGAAGCAAGAAAAAATTTCACTCATACGACAACAATTGTCATATCTTTGAAGTAAATGACACCTGGAAGAAAACGCATCAAACATACATTCAAAAGAGAAATATGTTGATTCATAGTTTACAATTTATCAAGAAATGTATGCATTATTCTAGGCTTCAAATTTATAAAGTTATTAAAAAAAATGATGAATAGTGCAGGAATATCAAATTCTCGAACACATATTGAGACCAATGCAAATATTCAGACTTAAAAATAATTTTCATAGACAAAAGCACACCAGCCCCTACAGATTGACATCAAATACCTTGCGCATCCTTCATTTCCATCATTAGTGTGATGTCACAAAAGATAAAGTTCTAATCGAACTAAAAGATGCAAAAGAGAAGTATCATAGTATAGATCAAAACGAGCAATTCAGATCACACCAAATTATTGAATATCACACATCATGAATACGCATAAAGGAAGAATGATGGATCACTTATCCTAGAATTTCTCATATAGATTCATTCTATACCAGGTGACAATTCTCACAAGTAAATTAAGAGAAGAGCAGAATGAGAATCACTTTAAAATATCCTACAGATCTAACGTTAAACACACCATGCTACACAGAAAATGATGAATTCAATATAATCACTCAAAAAATAATATCATACCCTAATCTCATCAAACTAGTGTAGTGTCAAGCTAGTCTGGCAGCCAACCTAACCAGCTCACACCTTTTGTCAACAATTTAATTAACACAAAGATTATAAAAAATAATTAAACAGATCATAGCTCGAAAATGAATTTATTAATCTTGAAATTTCAGTATTTACATGGTTCAGGAAAAGATCAGACTCCAACAACAGAGGGAGCGATCCGTTGGTTAACTTTGCATGATGATACAATAGGAATGTATCCTCTCCTCCCTTCGCTCTATGAAATAGACCTCTCTGTCTATCCAACTACGATTTAAAAAATTCAATGATATCCCACCTCCCAGTACATAGCCTTCATTTTTATAACAAAAACGTTTCCTCTCAGCTACTCAGATCCTATGGTTACACAACACATATAATTTTAGAATTGCAAGCTAATTTCGAACTAGAATAAGGAGACTCGATCATATCCATTACAAAAACGCCATATAGTTACTCAAATCTATGGTTACACAACATACAAATTTAGAGTCTGCAACTGATTCTATGCCAAAATAAGGAGGTCCAATTATTGAATGGATTTGAATGTATATGCAACAACCAATACCAAGTCATGAATTATTCTCCATAACACTTATTGGGATAATACACTATTAACAAACTTCGTAATTTAAAGAAGGAAGTTTTGACCAAATAATTTGACTATTGCGCTACCAGTTGTCTTGAAGACTTGGGTGCAATTAAGGGAACACATCATCATATCAACCCTCTACTCTTCAAAACCCATGTGGTCGTTTTCCTTCACGAAATCTGGATGTATGATAATCATGGAAGTGAGAACATGAACTTTTCTATTGGAGCAGGAACTGTATTGTTGGAACATGAACTTGATGCGTGGTGCAGGAATTTGATTCTTGGTGCAAGAACTCTTTAGAGTGCAAGAATTCCATAGTGTAGGAATCCCAATTGGTATAGGAACTTGATGCATGGTGCAGGAATTTAGAGTGCAGGAAGTGGATAGTGCGGGAATCCCAATTGCTACAGGAACTTGATGCATAGTACAGGAAGGTGAATGTAAGATCAAGGTCCATTGACCTATTCATATAATCAACTTAGTTTTAAACCCACAAACATAAAATATATTATTAATGATTTGTTTAATGTTTAAATCTCGTTAAAACAAGGGAATAGAAAATACTTACTCTATTATCTCTGAGAATGCACAAAACTATGACAATAAATATTCAAACTAAACAAAAGCGTGAGGGATTTCAAGTAACAGGTGTTACAAAGAAAGGCAAAATAGAGGTCCAACATTCCCCCATGATGGCCTTCTTACATGTCTTCATGCAACAAAATCAATTTTTGTATTGTTTCTCCCTTACAAAAAAACAATATTAAAAAATTTGTGGACACTTATAATAGTGTTCCTACAATTCTATGTGATCAATATTTCCTTCACCAAATAGAGCTTCTTCCAAAAACATAGTGTCTGTTGGACACTTTTTTTTTATTTAGACCGATTTCAAGAAAATAAAACACAAGGGCTACCATAGTAATACCAAATTGCAAGTATGGTGTTATTAGTTGAATAAAATAGCCAACTATTAAAATTTACACAAACATATTGGGGGCATCCTTAAAAAAAAAATCATTTATTAGCCACATTGTAAATATGAGTGACATGATTTGAAGGACATGGTGTTAAAATTAGACATAATAATACCTTCCCACAGTGACCATCTTACCCTTATCCATATATAGTTGAAGCTTCTCTTTTCTTGGAAAAATGAAGTACATGCACTAAGGGTCCCATGTCCATAAAAACAAATTATTCCAAAAATATAGAACTCCAAGGAATAACACCAGAAGGATCTTAAAGCCATTCTAAAAAATAATGAATCCAGGAAAAGACAAAAACAACCAAATAAATCATAGTGTAAAGTTAACTTTAATACCACATGCATGGCGCTGCTGCCAGTAGGCGTCAATAGCCTCAATAGGGATGCCTTTTTAACCCCACGAAATGCTTGTGTCCCATCTATTAGATATCGATTCAAAGTCATTTGAAAGAATTTACATTTTTTTTTAAAATTGATTGAAGGCAAATTTCCTAGCTTGGTAACTAGCTAATGACAATTCCATTCACAAGAACTAACAAGAAATAACAAGTCAGCTCTTAATGAGACCTCTTGTATTTCATGTTTTCAACTGAAATCCATTACCCTGTCTTGGTGACCAATGTGGTAATGTCGTTCTCATTGGGACCCATGATCATAGTAGGTCGTCTTGTATTGAGACCTCCTATCCATCAATTAATCTGTCTTATGAAAAACTCTAATTATAATCAATCGTAAATAGGTTACTTAATAGTTGGGGAGGTGATTCTACTTCTTATGAGAATGGGATGGCATGAAAAGTTTTTAATTACTAATATTTATTGGTTGGTCCTTCTACCCTGAAGACTCATTTTAAATAAAAAATCTTAGATAATGACTAAAATTCCTCAAATTGATCATGCCAAGGTTCTTGTGAAAGCTTGTTACAGCTTTGTAGGCATGGTCCACCATAGGAGGATTCTCATCAATTCGAAGAGGAACTTGGAAATGTTTCATGGATGATAGTTATTGGTCAATAATCAAAGTCACTTTATATATATGAGGCATTGAGTGTGAATTTATTTCGACAAATCCTACCCTGAGAGTGCATAATAATAGAAACTTCAAAAGCTATTCTTTATGGAATCACAGTTTCAAGAGTGTTGTTATATAGATTGGATATTTATTCATTACCCTACCCTATTTTAAAGAGAGGAAGATCACTTTTAAGTCTAGTTGTACTTCCAATGTAGCCATGTGCGTAACATAATGCTAAATATACTCACACTTATTTTTAAAGAATAAACTTCGATACATACCAAAGTGTGAGAAACTAGTTTCTTTGATTGATATGGTACCAAGAGTTGTCAAATGATGAGGAAATGATGTGTGCTGAAGATTGTTTGAAACAAGGATTCAATGAGATCCACATATTGATGATTCTCCAACTCGTACAAATCTTCCACAACTTGATGAACACTCTCTTGGAGGGATATTGAATTAGGTGAAAGAAAAAAGAAAAATCCCTAAATTTTGGGCTCAAATATCTACTTTTTAGATTGATAAGAATGGTTGAGAGAGTTTTTAGGCTTTTGAGATTCAACAAAAAAATTAGAAGAGTTTCCAATTATAGATTTCTCATTTAATGGTATTTGAGTCAAGGCTTCTTCCGGAGATAAAGGTTTCGTGGCAATGGGGGAAGTTTCCAATTTCACTCCCTTCCCCAATATGGAAGATGTAACATTTTATTCAATAGGGGAATCAACGGGAAGAATAGGTGTTTCAAATTGTTGTGCAACTTACTGGTTTGGATTAGGGGAGCTATGGTTTGGACTAAGGCTTAGACTAGGCTTAGGATTTGGGTTAGGGTTTGGAATAGGGTTAGGTATAGGGTTTTAATGAGAGCTAGGTTTAGGGTTTGAATTAATATTTTGACTCGGGTTAGGTCTAAGGTTTGAATTAATGTTTTGACTAGGGTTAGGATCAGGGCTAGGATATGGGTAAGGATAAGGAGTAGGGTATGGATTAGAAGGACAAGGAGTAAGATACGGATTAGGATAAGGGATATGATATGAAGTAGGGTATGGAATAGGGTAATATTGCATAGGTAACTCAGACAATGGAGGATAATGACTTTATAGTGCATTGAACAAAAATTGTGATTGTTGTTGTTGATTAAGTAATTGATTTTTCATGAAAGACTTCTCTAGAGAAAAATCTCCAAACCATTCTTGAGGACAAGGGGATGTTTGAATCGAAGAAGAGGGCCAATTATGGGGCCACTATGGTAATGAATTAAGATTTTCAATTGGAGGATTAAAATTTTTCCAAGAAATTGCAAGATTATACGCGTGTTGAGGAACCTGCTCATGAGAGTAAGCATTAATTCAAGTACTGAATGATGATTAGTTTTGATTTATACCTAGAAATTGATTTTACTCCCTGCTTGATTTCCTGAGTACCTTTAGTAATCCTGGTATTGATGAGAAATGTTTAGTTGAATGAGCCTCCTCACAAACTCTACAAACTTTCAAGCTACTAAGTGGACACTTTCCAAGGAAGTGCTACTTCATACAGTTGGCGCAAAATATTAATAGTTTTTATCCATCCTTCTCTTGTTCTTCCTGTAAATCATCCAAATTTGAAATCAAAGATTTAATAATATGATATTTATGTTCAAGAAGAATATTATATTCTTCACTTATGAGTTCATCATTGGATGATTTGTATATGTCTACGACAACATCAAAACTCCTCATTGAATGATTCCTCAAAATACCATTTTCTTGTTTTCAATAAGCCAACTGGTACATTATTTAGTACAGGGATAATGTATGTTATGCAGGGGGGGTTCTTACAACACCAGAGAAAATGAAAAACCTTAAAATAATCAAGATGTGAAGAAAAGAGATAAATTCAAAGAACAAAAATTTTCAAGAGAAACTAGATGAAAAACAAACCAAATGCAACATGTCAAAAAGGTCAATCCCCTGAGTGTCTCCCTGGAAATGGCACCAAAATTTTGGGCGTATTATAGGGAATATTAATGGACCAACATTTAATTATAAATATGAGAGTTTTCAGTGGACTTTGAGGTGCAACACTGGAAATGCCAGAGATAGCCCCCAACAACCTACAAATGAAACTCTAGTCTAACACGCGAATCAATCTCAACAAATTAAGTTGAATCCTGCACTTCAAAGGAAACTTGAGAAAACACCAATCCTCGCAATGGAAAACAAACTTTGATCAAACATTCAGAAAATGAAAGAAAAACTTGAACTATTGGAAATTGTGAAAATAAATCCTAATTATCGACAAACAGAAGGTAAGAACTAACTATTATTTGAATAGAAACCAAACAATGCCTGAACAACATCTAGAAAGAAGACTGTAAATGTTGAAAGAAATTCAAGATCACTTCAAAATCATTCTTTGTGCAAAAAAAGTTAAGAAAGAGAAATAACGAGTCTCCACTAATTCTGCCTAGTTCACCTCTGTGTAACAAAACCCTTTAGTAAATTAAGATATGATTTGTGAAGAGCATCCTCAATCATTATGAAATACTATGTAAGCATATTGTGTGGAAAAGGCCAAAGCAAGAAACACTTTCACTCATACTGCAGCAATTGTCATATCTTTGAAGTAAATGATACATGGAAGAAAATGCATCAAACAGACATTCAAAAGAGAAACATGTTGAATCATAGCTTACAATTTATAAATAAATGTATGCATTATTGTAGGCTTCAAAGTTATAAAGTTCTTCCAAAAAAAATGATGAATAGTGTAAGCATATCTAATTCTCGAACATGTTTTGAGACCAATGCGAATATTGAGACTAAAAATAATTTCAATAGACAAAAGTGCACTAGACCCTGCAGCTTGACATCAAATACCCTGCAGATCCTTCATTTCCATCATTATTGCGATGTCACAAAAGATCAAGTTCTAATCAAACTAAAATATGCAGAAGCAAAGTCTCACAGTATAGATAAAAACGAGCAATTAAAATCGCACCAAATTATCTAATATCACACATCATGAATATGCATAAAGGAAGAATGATGGATCACTTATCCTACCATTTCTCATATAGATTCATTCTATACCAGGTGACAATTTACACAAGTAAAGTAAGAGAAGAATAGAATGAGAATCACTTTAAAAGACCCTAGAGATATAGTGTTAAACTCACCACGCTACACAGTAAATGATGAATTCAATATAATCACTCAACAAATCATATCGTACCCTAATCTCATCAAAATAGAGTAGTGTCGAGTTGGTCTGGAGGCCAACCGAACCAGCTCGTACCCTCTGTCAACAATTTAATTTACACAGAGATTATAAAAAATAATTAAATAGATCATAGCTTGAAAATGAATTTATTAATCTTGAAATTTCAGTATTTACATGGTGTAGGAAAATATCGAACTCCAGCAATAGAGGGAGTGATCCATTGGTTAAATCTATGTGATGCTACTTTGGGACTGTCTCATCTCCTCCCTTAACTCTATGAAATATACCTCTCTATATGTCCAACTACGATTTGAAAAATTCAATGATATCCCCCTCCCGGTACACATCCTTAATTTTTATAACAACAACACTACCTCTCAGCTAGTTGGATCCTATGGTTACGTAATGCATATAATTTTAGAATTGCAAACTAATTCCGAACTAGAATAAGGAGAATCAATCATATCCATTAGAACAATTCCATCTAGTTACTCGGATATGTGGTTACACAACACATAAATTTAGAGTCTGCAACTGGTTCTATGCCAAAATAAGGAGGTACAATTATTGAATGGATTCGAATTTATGTGCAACAACTGATATTGAGTCATGAATTATTCTCCATAACAATTATTGGAAGAATACACTGTTAACAAACTCTGTAATTTATAGAAGTTTGTTTTGACTGAATACATTGACAATCGCTCTACCAGTTGTCTTAAAGGCTTTGGTGCAATTAAGGGAAAACATCAGCATATCGACCCTCTACTCTTCAAAACCCATGTGATCATTTTCCATCATGAAAACTGGATGTATGATGATCATGTAAGTGAGAACAGGAATTATGCTACTAGAACAAGAACTGTACTATTGGAATAGGAACTTAATGTGTGGTGTAGGAATTTTATTCGTGGTGTAGGAACTCTTTAGAGTGCAGGAAGTCCATAGTGCAGGAATCCCAATTAGTACAGGAACTTGATGCATGGTGCAAGAATTATTTAGAGTGCAGGAAGTCCATAGTGCGTGAATCCCAATTGGCACATGAACTTGTTGCATAGTATAGGAAGGTGAATTCAGGATCAAGGCCCATTGGCCTATGCATATAATCAACTCAATTTTAAATCTGCAAACATTAAAAATATTATTAATGATGATTTTAATGTTTGAATCTTGTTAAAACAAGGGAATAGAAAATACTTACTCTATTATCTCTAATAATTCACAAAACTATGACAATAAATATTCAAACTAAACAAAAGCATGAGGGATTTCGAGTAACAAGTGATACAAAGCAAGGCAAAATAGAGGCCCAACACCCACAACTTTGAAAGCCTTTGGTGGAAGATGTTTTCATCTATATGGAATTCTAAATGATCTACCTATAGAGTTAGAAGGTAAAACGGTTGAAGTTGAATTTGTTGATGCTCAACTTGATTATAACCTTTTACTAGGACGAAGTTTGTCCAATGCTATGTCGGAAGTGGTCTTGTCATTTTTTTGTATGATAATGTTTCCCCATAAAGGAAAATTTATAAAATTAGACCAATTTTCTTACTACACTTTATACCCTAATTCTACAAGTAGTATACCCTTTGTTGGAAAATAATTTACACTATATGAAGATGTTGGGGTAGGTTTGCTTAAGGATTCATCTCTTATGGAAAATTTTGCACTCCCTCCATCCAGTTTTCATCATAATATTTCCCAGGTTAATATGATTACATCTAACACAATACAAAATTTTCATCCTTGGATTGTGCCTTTAGAGTTGGAATTAACTTTATATGGCAATGAGATGCCTTTGTGTCCATTTGAATTGGATTATCAGGCAGTTAAATCATTTTCCAACCCACCATCATCTGAAACTGTCAAGTGAATGTGATCAATGATCAGTATTCTCATTTATCACATTTAGTACCAATATCATTCCCTAATCCATTTGATAATGAGTTTCCAACTGACGAAAGTATCATGGAAATTATGACTTTGGATGAAATTCCATGGGGAGATTATCATCATCATTCATCCTTTCTTCCTAAACTTGATAAAATTAAGAATTATTTTTCATCTATTTTTTCATTTGAGATTCTTGATAGTCCTCAATGTACTATGTCAATCCTTCATTTAGATTCTAAAATGAATCTAGGAAAAATATCTACAATAGTACCCATCAACATCTCAGTTGAACCTGGAATTACCGAGAACATTCACATAGGTGATTTATCCTCCCTTCACGAAATTGAGACATATAAATCCCTATCTCAGGAATTCTGAGACATTTTTTGTTGTTCATATGAGGAAATTCTAGGAATTGACCCTATAATTATTGTTCACGAAATTAAGACATATCTAGATGCGAAACCTATTAGATAGAGATTACGTCCAATACATCTGTGAAAATTTGCTGCTATAAAAGCTAAAGTTGAAAAATTACTTAGAGAACGTTTCATTTACCTTGTTCCCTTGAATGATTGAGTGTCCAATATTTTTTGAGTTGACAAGAAGTAAGGGACCATTAGAGTATCTGTCGACTATTGGGATATCAACAAAGCTTGTCCAAATGAAAATTATCCTACTCCTTATATCAATCAAATTTTTGAGGATTGTACCAGAATTGATATTTTCTCTTTTATGGGAATATTTTCAGGATACAATCAAATAAACATACTCCCTATCAATCAGCCTAAGAGTGCATTCATTTTATATGGGAAACCTTTCTTATTGGAAACTGCCTTTTGGATTGAATAATGTTGGTGCAACTTTTTAAAGGGAAATTTCTGACACATTTCACGATATCAAACATATTGTGCAACCCTACTTAGATGACTTACTAGCTCATTCACTAAAACGACAAGATCATCCACTGCATTTGAAAGTAATTTTCATTCGATGTATTCACTACAATATTCTTATGAATCCTCACAAATGTGTCTTTTGTGTACAATATGGTCAATTATTGGGGTTTTTTGTATCAAAGGAAGGCTTTTGTGTCGATCCTCTTAAGGTATAGGCTATTGAAAATTTTCCTCCTCCTTCTAATCTTTACAAACTCCAAAGGTTGTAAGGGAAAGTGAAAATTTTACGTAGATTCATATCTAACAATGTTGAGCTAACTAAATTTTTTACTCGACTGTTGAAAAAATGCATCCCATTTATTTGGGACAAGTTTTCTCAAAACAAAATTTAATTTATTGAAAAGCACGTTGACCCATACACCTTTGTTGCATCTTCCTGATTATCATAGAGACTACTTTTTTTATTTAGCTGCTGTTGAAACTATAGTTAAACTGAGAGGGGGGGGGGGGGGGTGAATCAGTTTAACACCTTCATGAATTTTTAAAAACTTTCAATTAAACTTATTTACAATTTATCTTCATGATCAATATTATATGGAAACAAACTTATATGTGTAGAAATGTTAAGATAATGTTACAGTAGAATTATTACAAGAGTAGTAAGTATTAAGCTGATTGAATAACCATATCAACACACATACATCACACACAGAGACAACAGATATACGTGGAAACCCGTAAAGGGAGAAAACCACATCTTATTATTGTTGTGATGTAAAGGCAAGCTCCAACTCCCTCTCACCATTGATTTTATGTAAGCACCAACCTACAGGAGGCTTCAACTTCAAATTTTGCAAGCTACAACTTGCAAGGAAGCTTCAACTCCCTCACTTTTCATAAAAGAAACACTTGCTGATTTACCTTAGATATCAGCTCTGTTCTGTACCCTTTTTTTATTGTACTCCAATCTTCACATCTGTTTGATTATATCTTTTCCTTCAATTCTGCATTCTCTTTTCTTTTATCAATTTACTTAGAAAAATGTATCCATTTCAACTTTACAGTGGGATTTTGTCTTTCTCTGGAGACTTGCCAATTACATCACAAACAATGTAAACAGCTGAAAATTTTCATTCAGTTACAGTATAAATTTTGAACAGCACTGCTCTCTCTCTGTTTTCTTCTCTCGTTCATCAATAGCCACACCTCTCTTTTTCATTTCACTATATCCATTTTCCCTGTTCATTACAGTTGCATAACTGCTTCCTGTACAACTGTCTTTTAATCAAACATAAATAACTCTTGGCGTTATTATAAAATCTTTTTAATAAACCGTGGATTTTATATTACTGAACAACCAACGCTAACCTTTAAAAGATCTGGGTCCCACAGCTTTATAAACCCTTCTGTTCTATTTGTCGATGCGATGTATTACTCCAACGCGATGGTTTTCTTTGATGCAGAACTCAAACACACATATGAATCATGACTTATTGATCCATCGGTTCCACATCTCAATCGGAACTCTTGTTAATATGTTCCGCTGCCAAACCTTTCTCCGATGTGATTGAGTGAGGGTCCCACATGCGAATTAACTTTGGATTTAGTTCATTGGTTGACTTTGTTAACCCAACACACTAATGTGTATATCCACAGGGATTTTTGGGCCCAAAAAATATACACACTTCACGTTTGTTATTAAACTCTCAAATAATATAACCTTTGGTAAATTAAATGAATCACCCAAACTATATCTCCCTTTTATATAAGCCTTGGCCTTTATAAAAAAGAGCTTTAATAATGTTAACCTTGCAAAAGTATTCAACCTTTCGACTTGAACCATAAATCAACACCTTTTATTTGATTTATTTAAAAAACTCGACCTTAGCACTTTATACAATGATTTGACCCTCAGCTTATAATAAAATCTTAATACAGTGCACAACCTTTGAACTTGTGTTATGAACCCGATTACACTATCAACACAACATTTTAACATATATTTCGCCCATGGGGCCCACAATGCATTATAACATACCTTAGACTTACCAACGACAATTCCATAAACATAATTCCCAATATATGAAGCTCTCCAATCAAATGTTACAACATCAATAAACTGTGAAATTAATGAGAAAGATTTATAAGCCTCAAATTTGCATTAAACATCAGTCCTCAACACAGATTAATAGTGGGGCCCAGCTCTTAAACGACCCTTCTCATCTAACGGCTACGGGCTTATCGCATCCACTTCGGTGATCCGATGGTTGTAAACAAATATCACATTAATTTATTGCACAAGGGTTAATTCCCCAACATCGCGCGATATAAATGGTTTTAGTAAACCACTTATGGACATGCGACAGTCAAGAAGCTATATCACGTTATTTTGTTCAAAACTACTTACCTTTTTTGAGACCACGCGAAAACCACAGTTTCTTTGTTCCCCAGTTTCACTGTTCACTCAAGGTTCCACTCAACTTTATTTCTTCAGCGCTTTTATATATATGAACTCTGTCTTTCATGTGCAATTCCTCAACACTCTTTCTTGGTCCATACTGCAATTAACAACGACTCATCTCTACAGGCCTAGACAATTGTTACGTAGAGAATGATAACTCCTCAATGCACCATGCCTTTCCACCGATTCTGTTCTCACTTTCACATTCAAACTGCGCTCATACTTTGTTATGCACTAACACTTCATCGACTTCCATTTCGCAATATAGTAGCTCAGGAACTTAAGGGAATCAAGCCTCCTTTAACCGTGATTACACAAAAAACGACTTCCACCTTTTGCACAGAGTATTACAGCTATTTTCTTTGATTACAAGTTCCAACAGAACTGTCTCCTCTTTAAGAAATTCCACTATACAGTTTTGGGTAAATGGTATTGCCCAACCTTTAACCCCAGACCAGACTACACCATGTATTCGGTCACCACAGAATTACTATAAAGGGGAAATGAGTCATTACAGAGCCTTATTCATACATGCCCACACAAACTCATACAATTTCTTATCGGACCTCTCAATTCACTGCCTTTTCTCCCTCTGCTCCTTGACTAATTCTTGTCCTTTTGCTGCCTCTGCTCCTTGACTAATTCTTGTCCTTTTTCTTCCTCTGCTCCTTGTCTTCTACTTTGCCTTATTGCTGATTTAGATGTTGCTCCTTTGTGCTCCTTTTCCATCAATGACAACACTTCTAACAGCTGCATCTGCTGCCACCATTGGCATGGTACTAGTTCAGGAAGATGACTCTAATGATGAACATTTGATCTATTATTTGAGTAGGAATATCATAAAAACTGAAATCAAATATGCACATGTGGATAAATTGGCCTTGTAAAACGTTCAAGTTGTCCAACGTTTTGTCACTATATACTCTTACGCAAAAAAATCATGATCTCTGATTGCAACCTTATGTAGTACATTCTTACCAGACAATTTTTAGGGGGGAAATATTCTAAATGGATTGTTATGCTCCAAGAGTTCGATTTAGATTTCAAAAGATATATGTCTAAGAAATCATTGGTATTTTCTGAGTTATTGTGTGACTTTCCCTATACTGAGACCGAAAATATGGTAGAGGATTCTCTTACGAACAAATCCCTCTTTCTCATTAGTACTGTAAATCCTTGTTATGGATATATCATTATATATCTTCAAACTGATACGTTTTGTCCTGAATTGTGTCGAACTAGTCGTTGTTGAATATGGTACCAAGAAAAACAATATACTACTGTTGGAGATACACTTTATCATCTTGGTGTTGATTTCATATTTTGACATTGTTTGACACACAAAGAAGTTGAGGAGGCTTTAAATGACTATAATTCTAGAGCTTGTGGTGGTCATATATCAAGGTTTTCCATTACCCAAAAGATATTTCATGTTGGCCATTTCAAGTCCGTAATTTTTAAAGATTGCATAACTACGATTGAGAAGTGACAAATCTACATTTATGATTCATATCTAGAGGAGATCATGGAGTTTTAATTTATTTTTTTCTGAATTTTTGGAATCTAAGCTTCTGTGATCCATAATACAAATTAGTAGAAATTCTTTCGATAATAATCACATGCAAAAGAACGAGGTCGACGCGTTTCGAACCAACCAGTGTGGTTCATCATCAAGACTATGTGAGAGATCAGATCCAGACAATAAGTATAAATAGATGTAGAAATGGCTCAACTAGCCGTTAGGATAACGGCTAGTTTGACTTAGAAAAAGTAAAAATTCCATTATTTATTTATTTAATTTATTTATTTATTTATATTTTTAATTAATTTATTATTATTATTTTAATTTATTTATAAAACCCTCAATATATTTATACAACTAATTGACCAATTAATTAATAAAATGGTAAGTAATTTAACAAATCTTGATGTATATATGTAAATTTTGATTAAATTATATAATAATCACTTATATAATTCATTCTTTATTCATGAAATCTAATTAAAAATAAACCATCTATCAAATAGTCAAACATAGTCAAAAAAATATAAATAAATAAATTAAAAAATATAAATAAATAAAATAAAAATATAAAAAATAAAGAATAATTTTTTTTTATATAAAAATAAAAATAAAAATAAAAATAAAAATAAAGATAAATAAAAATAGATAAATAAATAAATAAAACAAAAATAAAATATAAATATAAATTAATAGATAATTAAAAATAAATAAAAATATTTTATTTTATTTTAATTAATTAATTAATTAATTTATTATTATTATTATTATTATTATTATTATTATTCTTTATTTATTTATTTATTATTATTATTATTATTATTATTATTATTATTATTATTTAACAAATAAATAAAAATATAAAAATAAGTAAAAAAGTCACGAATATAAGGCAGGAATCCAGCACCTGCTGATGTTCCAATCGTCATCTCTATTGAGATTAACGGGCCTTTTTTCAATTTCAATAGCCTCTCTTAACTTACGATGATGGAAATGGTCGATTCTAGCAATGACCTTAGCATCTTCTATGCAAATATGATGGTTAGTCTTTTCTGCATGCTCAGCTAAGGCGGACGAGCGAGATCTTCTATGCTTGATATCAGCAGCATGCTCACATATCCTTTGATTAATTGACCGACCCGTCTCACCAATGTAAGGAGTCCCACAGGAACAGGGAATGATGTAGACACCTTTTCCATCCCTGGGGTCAATCAGATCTTTAACCGATTTTAGAGAACTACGAATTGTATTAAGGGGCTTGAAATAAGAGGAAACCTTATGCTTTTTAAGGATTTTAGCAATTTTATCAGTGGTACCCTGGATGAACAGAAGGCTGACACTGCCATACCATTCACTAGGTTCTTTTTTATTTTTAACAGAAGGACCTTTCTCCGCTTTGAGGAAAGCTTTGATGCCCTGCGACAAACTATAACCATTATTACAAAAGACATTCAACAAATGGGTCTTTTCCCTCTCAAGGTGAGACTCATCAGAGATTCTCAGCACCCTTGTGGCTAAGGTGCTAAGGACGCCTAATTTTTGAGCAAGGAAATGGTGGGAGCTAGCATGAAGATATTGCTCAGTATGGGTTTTCTTTAGTTTTGAAGGTGAATTCTATGAGAAAACGTGTGGTGTTGCCATGGGTTCTCCTCTTTCCCCGATTGTTGCGAATCTGTTTATGGAGGACTTTGAATCTAGGGCTCTTTCCTCGGCCCTTTTCCAGCCAAAGTTATGGAAAAGGTTTGTTGATGATACTTGTGTTGTCTGGCCTCATGGCAAAGATAAGTTAGATCAATATTTCCTTCATCTTAATAGCCAATCTAGTTCCATAAAATTCACCATGGAACATGAGGTGGAGGGTAGTCTTCCTTTCCTTGATGTCCTTATCTCTAGAAATGATGATGGTTCTTTCTCCCATCAAGTTTTTTGAAAGAAAACCCATACTGAGCAATATCTTCATGCTAGCTCCCACCATTTCCCTGCTCAAAAATTAGGCGTCCTTAGCACCTTAGCCACGAGGGCGCTGAGAATCTCTGATGAGTCTCACCTTGGGAGGGAAAAGACCCATCTGTTGAATGTCTTTTGTAATAATGGTTATAGTTTGTCGCAGGGCATCAAAGCTTTCCTCAAAGCGGAGAAAGGTCCTTCTGTTAAAAATAAAAAAGAACCTAGTGAATGGTATGGCAGTGTCAGCCTTCTGTTCATCCAGGGTACCACTGATAAAATTGCTAAAATCCTTAAAAAGCATAAGGTTTCCTCTTATTTCAAGCCCCTTAATACAATTCGTAGTTCTCTAAAATCGGTTAAAGATCCGATTGACCCCAGGGATGGAAAAGGTGTCTACATCATTCCCTGTTCCTGTGGGACTCCTTACATTGGTGAGACGGGTCGGTCTATTAATCAAAGGATCTGTGAGCATGCTGCCGATATCAAGCATAGAAGATCTCGCTCGTCCGCCTTAGCTGAGCATGCAGAAAAGACTAACCATCATATTTGCATAGAAGATGCTAAGGTCATTGCTAGAATCGACCATTTCCATCATCGTAAGTTGAGAGAGGCTATTGAAATTGAAAAAAGGCCCATTAATCTCAATAGAGATGACGGTTGGAACATCAGCAGGTGCTGGATTCCTGCCTTATATTCGTGACTTTTTTACTTATTTTTATATTTTTATTTATTTGTTAAAAAATAATAGTAATAATAATAATAAATAAATAAATAAATAAAGAATAATAATAATAATAATAATAATAATAATAATAATAAATTAATTCATTAATTAAAACAAAAAAAAATATTTTTATTTATTTTTAATTATCTATTAATTTTTATTTATATTTTATTTTTGTTTTATTTATTTATTTATTTATTTTTATTATTTATTTATTTATTTTTATTTATCTTTATTTTTATTTTTATTTTTATTATTTTTATTTATTTATTTATTTTTATATAAAAAAAATTTTATTCTTTATTTTTTATATTTTTATTTTATTTATTTATATTTTTTAATTAATTAATTTATTTTATTTTATTTATATTTTTTGACTATGTTTGACTATTTGATAGATGGTTTATTTTTAATTAGATTTGATGAATAAAGAATGAATTATATAAGTGATTATTATATAATTTAATCAAAATTTACATATATACATCAAGATTTGTTAAATTACTTACCATTTTATTAATTAATTGGTCAATTAGTTGTATAAATATATTGAAGGTTTTATAAATAAATTAAAATAATAATAATAAATTAATTAAAAATATAAATAAATAAATTAATTAATAAATTAAATAAATAAATAATGGAATTTTTACTTTTTCTAAGTCAAACTAGCCGTTATCCTAATGGCTAGTTGAGCCATTTCTACATCTATTTATACTTATTGTTTGGATCTGATCTCTCACATAGTCATGATGATGAACCACACTGGTTGGTTCGAAACGCGTCGACCTCATTCTTTTGCATGTGATTATTACCGAAAGAATTTCTACTAATTTATTTTTTTCTATAAATCAGGAATCATGCACCACATTCAAACACTTTGCACTCTAAGTATTAGAATTGATATTTTGTGCCTATAAGAGCATCGAGTGATCTACTATATGTCAGAATACAAATTCGAAGTGTTTAAAGAGGAATTAATCAGAGTAGGGATATGGTACACAATATGGTCAGGTATATCACACACAATGACGGCTATGCCACTAGAAAATGTGATAGGGCTGAGGTCACGTAGGAAGAAAACCATTATGAGCACAACTCCATTCAAAAAGCCTAAGAAGCCGATGTTGATAATGTCGCTCAGGAAGAAAATTCCAAAGGATAAAAGGACTAAGGCAGCCCAAGATCTGCAGAAGCAAGTTGACGAGGTAGAAGAGTCGGATGAAGAAGAAATTTCATTAATAGGGATAGTGAAAATTGATGTGGAGGAGGTGGAACCTATCTCTAGGATTCCCCCATATATTAAACCATGGAAGTCGATAGCTGCAAAGCCTACAAAGGATTTGGACGCAGTCAAACACAATATTCTCACACCATTTTTTCTGAAAAAATTACCGGTTGAGGGGGATTTGTTGAGAAAAGTGCCCCAGCTACGCATGGAGGACTGGTATTTTAACGACCGCAGAAAATAGTCACAGTTTGCGACAAGCTCATATCTACGCTCCACCTATTATGAAGCTACCATAGTAACAACATTAGAACCAAAGAAGTGGGTGGCTGGTATCAAGGATGCAGGGTTGTTGAACATGCTAT
Organism: Pinus albicaulis; assembly: GCA_034641835.2. NCBI lineage: Eukaryota > Viridiplantae > Streptophyta > Pinopsida > Pinales > Pinaceae > Pinus > Pinus albicaulis. Next base: position 238,611,430 of record CM076572.1, read on the forward strand.
ATGTTCCACACTTTGGGCAAAGAATCATCAATACAAATAGTGTGCGCCAACTGCTGGCACTGGTGCACGCTTACTGCTTATGGTTGGGGAAGAGGATCCCTATTGATGTGATGTTCATAAGGAAGATCATGAAACTTCCTTTTATCGACTTGGACCCCACAGAAGCATTTGTGGGCAACGATTAGGACAAGAAGATAGTAGACTAGATGAAGTAATATTACAGTCAACGAACTCCATCACTGATAGGTATGTGCACTTTACCAAACATATTTTGGCAGGAAAAATGATGCGGAAGTGCTACGTAGAGGATTATTTCACACTGGTGGTGTCTTTGGTTGCGGAGTGCGGCAAAGGCATCTAATATAATTGGGTGGGATACCTATGTAACGAATTCTTAGCTGATTGTCATGAAGCTCAAGAGGAAGGAAAGAAGTTCCACTATGTGTGGTTCTTGCTCTTAATAGCGTCGATGGGGAGCTCGATGAGTCATAGTTCTCCTCTGCAGACCTATATCTTTGTGAGTTGCATTCTATGCCTCATTGTGGCATTCAAAAGAGCTGACCCAACTAATGGTGAAAACGATATTTTGGGCCAGGTTCAAGATGAGTCCACGCAAGGTGATTAGCCACAAGCCCCGACTATAACCAAGTATTTTGGAAGACTATCAATAGGTCGTAGACTTGAAAGTGGATTTCCAGCATGTGCATATCAAGGCGAAGAAGGATCTTGCTACGGTTTGGTATGAACTGTCGTACTTGGTGAATGAGGAAGATGCTGCAGCAATAGTGAGAATTTGGTTGAGTGATTGGCTAACTCTTCCCACTAAATGTGTAGAGATGGAGTAGGCAAGGACAAGTAGAATTAAGACCAACGTGTAGAAAGAAATGAAGGACACTGAAAAACAACCTAATCACGTCTCCTTCACGAAAACTAAGGAGTTTGAAAAGGAAGTCGAGCGAGAAACATAGATGAAGGTTCCAGAAACAGGAGGGGTAATGCTCACACTGATGATACAATTATGGATCCTTCATACCCCCCCATTCCCTTTTATTACTAAGATACGAAAGCTACAAAGCGGTGATGCTTGGAAGAAAATTAAGTCCAGTAGGTCCGCCAACCCGGAAGAAATGGTCCTCACTCAGGGGGATCTCGATGAGATCAGAGACACTATTCAGCATGTCACCGAGCATTTGTGGGGTAACATTAAGGACTAGTACAAGAAGGTACTAGTGGAGGTCCATAAAGGCCTCAAGTATTTTCAGGTTCATAAGAGCGCATTACAAGCGAGTGTGGCTCTGCTATGAAACTAGCTCTGAAAATAGAAGAAAAGAGAGATCAATGCCTTAGAAATCAGCCACTTCGAGGGGGAAACCTCCTTTACATTACATAAATGAACAATTATTGGATGATTCAAATGAAAAAACCTCCTTTCTACATATAGGAGTCCATGGGGTCACAATATAATCCTAGCCAACCTAAAAATAATAATGTAAGGGCATAACAATAACACTAGTGGGGTTTTATGGGGCACAATAATAACAATGTAATATTCCAAAATTTACAGGCAGCAAATTGGAATATTAATTTTTTCTTATTTCATCTAGGAGGTGAATAAATGGGTAAAAGGCCCATGAGTAGCAATAAGATCCTTCATAGTGTGAAAAGGATCAATGGAGCAGCTTTATTTTGCACCTTCCAGTGTGAAAAGGGGAAAATGCATGAGGACAAGGTCAAGTTTGACCAAGTCAACAATGCTGCCTAAGAGGTGTAGCTTGCTTGGGAAGATAGAGAAGTTTTAGAGGGAGAAAGATTCTTTGTGGAAGAAACCCTAATGTGTGGGGTCCAGGGAAAAGAGACATTCACTTGCATAAAAGGAGGAAGAGGCAGCCATAGTGAGACATCTTTGAGCATTTGATCATTTGTCTGGTTAGATTATTTGCAGTCTCTGGTTGTTCAGCTGAGTTGTAGTGTTTTTTAGCATGAGGGATTCCTGTTTAGGATTTCCTCTCCTTCTTGAGAGGCATATTGAAGGATTGCTCTTCATTTTCTCCACATCTTGGCTCAAGGCCAAAGCCACTTCTTCAGTCACTACGTTATTTCTGCTGAAGTATAACATAATGTTGCTGGGTATTGTAGTGGAGGGTTCCAAAACACCTTTCCTTGGCTCATCTTCCAGAGGAGGGAGTCTCTATTCCTTGGAAAGGTTAGTGAAGGAGATTTCATAGCTGATTGCACACATTTGGCACTAGGCCAAGAATTTCTTATCTCCTATAGCATAGTCCAGCCCCTTGACTACGTTATTTCAGTGCATATTTGCAGTGAGGGTTTGCACTAGCATTTGGGAAGGCAAGATTTCCAGTATTAGGATCTGCCTTGTACTCGGGAAATCCATTGGAGGAGGTTTGCTTCAGATTTTACATATTCATCCATCTCCATATTATTTCAGTTTTGAGTTGCAGCTGCTACCTAGCAACTCTAGAATTTCTGTAGATTTTCCATTTGTATCTATATGTAGCCAATCCTCTTGAGGATTGGTGTATTTTTATTTTCAGGGTTTGAGAACTAGCTCCCCCACCTTTCTTGAGTTGATATTTCCATATCCTTTTATTTTCTATTATTATGTTGCAGTGTCTCATATAAGTTGCGTAGTTTAGATTGGGCACAATTTGTGTAGCAGTGTTTTATCACTTTTGATGTACATGTTCCATTGAGGCTGCATTGCCTTACTTGAGAGACTCTTTCCTCAAGTATTTGTATCTCATTGATGCTATAATATTATACAATTTTTGGCTATACATAACTTCATGTGTTCTGGGTTATAAGAATAACACTATCATTCCATTACATGTGCTTACATTTGTTGCAGTCCCTCATCAAGCACTTTTTTAGGAAATCTAAGTGTGGGAGATCTGTTTAACCACCTTAGAAGGATTTCTTTGGAGCCTCCTCTTGGATTTAGCACTTAGACACATTTTTCTAAGGGATCTAGGCCTTTGTTTCAATTCCTGTAGCATCCATTATTGGAAAATCTGTTTTCCAGTCATGCCTTGCCAGTTGTTCCATTTTTGGGATATTACAGTGGTATCATAGCATAGTCTTGGCTCAACCTGTGATTCTAAGCCCAAGAGATTAGAATATTGGAGAGGATGGGATTTATCTCATCATATTTTAGATCCATGAAGAACCTCCCAAGGAGGATAAGCATAAATAAGAGGAATAACCCTGCACTTCCTATTCTTATCGAGAAGGAGATAGAGAGATTAGCAGGAAAAAGACTCCATTTGCTGGAGGAGAAAGAGGGGATAAGCTTACCAAGATTCTTCCTAAATATGTACATATGATTCATGAAGAATTCAAGGATATCAGGAGGAATATGTATGAAGAATCTCCTAGAGGGTTTGAATCAAAAGAAAACTCTAGATTGTCACATGAGTAGTGTGAGCAAGTAGCTACACACCCTAACACACAGTGCAGTCACATGCCCAGGATTGCCGAGAAGGATATGGAAAGAGAAGAAGAGGTTTCTAGGAGGGAAACCCTTAGTGATTTCTTGAAAGAGTATGATCTTCAAACTCAGAAATTTTGAGATCATCTCAGTTTTTCAGAGTTTTGCAAGATGAATGTGGGCAATATGATGCAGAGTGTTGTCCTTGATGGCAACCCACTTAATGAAGATGAAGACATGAGATTGTTGGAATTTGTTGTCCTTAATGGCAATCCACCTGATGACGTTATTCTTGACTTGATGGACTTGGTAAATGATGTAAATCTGATGTGATATGATGTTTGTTGGAAATATGATGCTGGGTGTTGTCCTTGATGACAACCCACTTGATAGAGTGTTGTCCTTGAATGACAACCCACTTGATGAAGATGATGGCAACCTACTTGATGAAGTTGTGTTTGATAGAATATGTCTTGATAATCTTGCTAAATGATGTAAATCTGATGTATCTACAGTGAGTACAAAAGGTAATGTAGAAAGGAATTCAGCATGTGCTAGATCTATGATGAAAAGAGTATGTTTGAAGGCATACGCGGATTTTTCTAGGAGAAGTCGCGTATGCACGCGAGAAATAACGTGCCAAGTCGCGTATGGGCAAAAGCGCTCATAAAGTGCAAAACCAGGGGTAACCACCATGGTATTGACCCATTTTATTGAGTAATGATTCATCTATGTGACCCCGTCCAGGAATACCATCAGAAGTAATGTGGTTTTGGCTCATGGTATTGAGAAAGGATAAACCTATATAAGGAGAAGAAATTCATTGTGCAAATGATGGGTGTGGGTGCAAGACGTCTGAGCTTGAATGAATACTTCTCTCTGAAGTATATCTGAATGGAAAGGGTTATAGTTGAATGATAGATCTGAATGCATGATGCACCAATGAAGAAAATGATGAAGAAGGGTTTCTAGATCTGAAATGTATTTGTACTTGCTAGATCTGTTTATGGAATGATTAGATCTGAGATGAGGCGAACATCTGTCTGAAGTAAAGGGTAAAATCTATGTGATGTATCTGTTCCGAAGAATTGCAATGACCTAAATGTCTGAAGAACCATACGCTAGTTCGCCGCAGAGAAAGCGCGTATATACGCGGGTTTGCTGAAGAGAAAGCACGTATGGGCAGAGAAATTAGTTCTGTAATATCTACAGAAATATACGTGGGTTTGTATGGTCAAAGGCACGTATATACGCAGGATCAGTGAAAGAAAAGCGCGTATGATAAACTAGGGTTTCCTAAAGTTGAGAGATGTCTGATCTGTTCTGCTATCTTGATGATATCTGTTCTGTTGTGTTACTGCTATCTGCCTGGGTTATCTGAATTGACAAGTATCTGTTGGTGCTGTATGTTTGAGCTTAAAAGTATGTGGAGTGGGTCCAGTCTAAAAATATGATGAAACGTGACCTGCAAGTTGTGTCCTAAAGGAATCTATTGGATCCAGTGTGAAAATTGATGAAACGTGGTCCATAGAGGTGTTGAGGGTTGTAGCCTTCAGTCAGGGGGTTGTAGCTCCCTTCCAGGTGAGGCTGGTAAATGAGATCAGGGGGTCTTAGCTCACTTCCAGGAGAGGCTGGTAAACGAGTCAGGGGGTTGGATCTCCCTTCCAGGAGAGGCTGGTAAACGAGCGCAGGTGGGTGCCTGCGTGCTAGTAGGAGTCTGCGCCAACACATATGTTGTAAGATGTTTTCTCTATAATAAAATATTGAAGGCTGAGCAACTGCAGCGGTGGTTTTCTCCCGACTTGGGTTTCCACCTAAAAATCCCGGTGTTCATGTGTGATGCTTTGTGTGATGGTTTATTCTGTTCTTACTGCACATGTTTACTGTTTATAGAACATCTAATGAATGAATGATGGAATGATATAAGTGAAGAACTAATGGCATAATTAGATCTCTGTGTATACGCGATTTTTATGAAGGATATCCGCGTGTATACGCTAGTTGGCTTCAGCAAAGTAGCGTATGGGTTTTAGAGAGTGAAAAAGTAAAAAGTTTGATAAAGTCCTAAATACTGATTCACCCCCCCTCTCAGTATTTTTCCCAACAATTGGTATCAGAGGAGGTTCTTCTGCAGAAGCTTGATCGCTTGAAGGAGATCCGTTGCAATGAGAAAGAAGCAAAAGAAGAAGGCTACTCGAAGCAAGGAGATGTCTCAGAAAACCTGTATAGCAGAAATTGAAGAAGATGAATCAGGAAGTGATTGGGACTCTTGTGATAATCTTCTTTGTGCAAACAATGGTGAAGATAGTGAAAATTATGCTATGGACCTAGAAGAAGTTATCAAAGATCAACAAAGAATATTTAATGAGAAGGAATCTGCCTCCAAAGATTTGATCTCTAGACTGAAAAGGATGTTCGATGATGTATCCAATCGAAGTAAAGGACTTGAAGCAGATCTGTAAAAATCAAATAAGAAGAATGAAGAACTTGAAGCAGAAATCATCTCTGTCAAAGAAGATCTGGATAAATCAAATAAGAAGAATGCAAGACTTGAAGCAGATCTCGAAGCATCGAAGAAGAAGAATGAAGAACTCTTACAAACTTTTGAAGAACAAGGAAATGGGTTGAAAGAAGAGATTCTAAATCTGAATGATCAAGTAGAAGATGGAAGAAGGAAAGAAGAAAGCATGAAAAAGCAATGCCAAGTCTTGGAGGTGGAGGTAAACATTCTCAAAGGTAAATTAGAAGAAAAGGTTAAAATTTTGAGGTTTCAAGATAGTACTAAGATTTTGGATAATATTCTGAGTAATCAAAGGTCTCCTGCTATCAAACTTGGTCTGGGTTTTCATGAAATGGTCAAAGGAGAATCTAGTTCGCAAGGAAGTGCTAAAAATTCAGAGGATGTCAATACAAAACCTGAAGTGTTGAAAGAAACAAAAGTTCAACCAACAATGATGAAATCTCAAAGGATATCATTCAAGAATGTTGAATGTTTTAAATGTCATAATTATGGGCATGTTGCAGCAAATTGCAGAAGCAGAATATTTTAGCCACAAAATAACAGATCCTACATAGAAAGGTACTCTGGTTTCTTCAAGGGATATTGTTTTTCATGTAACAAGTATGGACATAAAGCAGCTGATTGTAAAAGGAAGAATATTAAAAATACTCATTATGATTCTTACGCTTATTTCTCTGGACACATGAGATGTTATTCTTGTAACAAGTATGGACATGTAGAAAAGGAGTGCAGGTTGAACAGATTTGAGAAAGTGGACAATTTTCAGCACACAGTTAGGAAGTTCAAGCAAATTTGGAAAAAGAAGGAGGACCAGTCAGAAACGTAGGGAATACTGACCCTACTGCAATCATTCGCTTCTGAAGCTTACTTCTCTTATTGACTACAGGAATGATGTGGGATACATTATGAGATTTAGTAATGTATCGTCACAGGGGGTGCAATGTATGATGACTCTCATGGTTGATTTGATTATTCTAGTTATATGTATTTCTGACAGAGCATCTGATATGAAGAAGACATGTACAGGAAGTACAAGTTCAGGGGGAGATGAACGAATGTGAGAAAAAAAATAATTATATGCTTCACTTTCCATATGCGGGTTAGATGAACAAAAGTCGCGTATACACGCGAGTTCCAGCAGACACAGTCGTGTATGCATGTATGATAAGAGAATTGGGATGACAGCTGAAGATCAGGAGCAGAGGTTCAGGGGGAGCATCAGTCTGACTGTTAATAATTGTATTATTGACTCAGTATCAGCTTTAAATAATGATGATATGATACTTGGTTTCTTATGTTGAAGATTATGGATGAGTCCTGTTTGCTTTTTGATGAAGAGTATTCGTTGCTGAGATGAAAGTCTTATAATTCGGAGATAAGGACAGTTCATGCAGAGACAATTGCTGATGACTTGCTGATGAACGTATTCAGGTTGCACAAGTTAAGGAGGAACACTGGTTTAGGGGGAGCAGCAGGTTGAATACTAATGATTGCATTGTTGGCACTATGACTGCTTATTCTTTGGTTATTTTGATACTCATGCTCAAATGATGATGAATTGGTATATGGTTTATTATGATGAGATTTTGAGCCCTGTTTGCTGAAAAGTATCTTTTGTGCTCACACATGGATGAGTTGGAAGTCGTTTGATTTAAGAATAGATCATGCAGAGTTTGTTACTGTGGTTGAGATCTTCTCCCTACATATGTTACTTCATATTAAATCTTAAAGATCATGGTGATATTGGACCACATGATCATTGCTTGACACATATTTGAAGATGTTGTTCTGGTATGATAATTACTCTTGGAAAGAATGTGTTGATGCTGCAAAGAATCTGAAGGCTTGGTTACTAATGTGCTTATGCTACAACCATTGGATGACGCTTGAAGACACAACTACCTATTCTATCTATCTATATTCCAGGGAAGCATTCAAATATCTCAGAAAGAAGCTGAACACTGTATTTTTCCTCACAGAGAATCAGATCTGGTTAAAATATAGAAGATGGTATTGGATACGCGGATTTACTGAAACACAGTCGCGTATATACACGAGTTCATTCACATAAAACCGCGTATGTCTGATTGCTAACAAATTTCTGTTTATGGTCAGCTTTCTTCAACACAGCTGCAGTACTGTTCGGTATCTCTGGTATCTCTGGTGGTGTTCCAGTTCTTATAATACTGCTTCAATCTCTGATGTTTTAAACATACCTTGATGATTGGTTGAAAGTGTTCAGGATGCAGAAACTAAGGGGGAGACTTAGTCATATGGAAAGGATGCTTGGATGCACAGATTCAAGGGGAGCATTAGCCTTTCTGAGTATAATGCATTGTTGGCATTATAATGGGTCTGAAATATGTTCTCTTTCTTAAGGTCTTTCTGGTTTTGGTCATAAAAAGTTATACTTGTAATTCGATGAAAAGGTATTTTTGAGACCCTTGATGTAAAATTGTAATATTCAGTCATGTAAGGACTTGTCAAAATTTGTAAACCCACTTGGTTGGGTAGCTGAGTCAAATTTGTAAACCCACTTGGTTGGGTAGTTGTATTGAAATGTGTAAACCCACTTGGTTGGGTACTTGAGTCTCATATGTAAATCCACTTGGTTGGATCCTTGATGTAAGTATGAGTCTTTGGTGATAGGAAGGTCATAGAGTCATGTACTTCATTGAAAAATATGTTTGAAGATTCAGCATGAGCTCAGGGGGAGCTTGGTCACTTCAGTGTACATCATATCTGCAGAACGCTTCCTTCTACATGAGGAGAAAAACCTTGTGTTGGTTTTGATCTGCCCTTTGCCCTTGATGTCAAAGGGGGAGAGTGACATGGTGTTTGAATGAAGAGAAAGAATGGTGTCAAAAATGGGGATAGTGACATGGTGTCATTGTATTCTTAATGTACCTATCTATTGTGGTAACCAAACACCAACATGGTTGCCATCAAGTCCAAAGGGGGAGATTGTTGGCAATATGATGCAGAGTGTTGTCCTTGATGGCAACCCACTTAATGAAGATGAAGACATGAGATTGTTGGCATGTGTTGTCCTTAATGGAAATCCACCTGATGAAGTTATTCTTGACTTTATGGACTTGGTAAATGATGTAAATCTGATGTGATATGATGTTTGTTGGCAATATGATGCTGGGTGTTGTCCCTGATCACAACCCACTTGATAGAGTGTTGTCCTTGAATGACAACCCACTTGATGAAGATGATGGCAACCTACTTGATGAAGTTATGATTGATAGAATATGTCTTGATAAACTTGTTAAATGATGTAAATCTGATGTATCTACAGTGAGTACCGAAGGTAATGAAGAAAGGAATTCAGTATGTGCTAGATCTATGATGAAAAGAGTATGTCTCAAGGTATACGCGGATTTGTCTAGGATAAGTCACGTATGCACGCGGAAAATAACGTGCCAAGTCGCGTATGGGCAAAAGCGCTCATAAAGTGCAAAACCAGGGGTAACCACCATGGTATTGACCCATTGTATTGAGTAATGATTCGTCTATGTGACCCCGTCTAGGAATACCATCGAAAGTAATGTGGTTTTGGCTCATGGTATTGATAAAGGGTAAACCTATATAAGGAGAAGAAATTCATTGTGCAAATGTGTGCAAGAAGTCTGAGCTTGAATGAATACTTCTCTCTGAAGTATATCTGAATGGAAAGGGTTATATTTGAATGATAGATCTGAATGCATGATGCACCAATGAAGAAAATGATGAAGAAGGGTATCTAGATCTGAAATGTATTTGTACTTGCTATATCTGTTTATGGAATGATTAGATCTGAGATGAGGCAAACATCTGTCTGAAGTAAAGGGTAAAATCTGTGTGATGTATCTATTCTGAAGAATTGCAGTGACCTAAATGTCTGAAGAACCATACGCTAGTTCGCCGTAGAGAAAGCGCATATATACGCGGGTCTGCTGAAGAGAAAGCGTGTATGGGCAGAGAAATTAGTTCTATAATATCTACATAAATATACGCGGGTTTGTATGGTCAAAGGCGCGTATATACGCAGGATCAATGAAAGAAAAGCGCGTATGATAAACTAGGGTTTCCTGAAGTTGAGAGATGTCTGATCTGTTCTGCTATCTTGCTGATATTTGTTCTACTGTGTTACTGCTATCTGCCTGGGTTATCTGAATTGACAAGTATCTGTTGGTGCTGTATGTTTGAGCTTAAAAGTATGTGGAGTGGGTCCAGTCTGAAAATATGATGAAACGTGACCTGCAAGTTGTGTCCTAAAGGAAGTTGTTGGATCCAGTGTGAAAATTGATGAAACGTGGTCCATAGAGGTGTTGAGGGTTTTAGCCTTCAGTCAGGGGGTTGTAGCTCCCTTCCAGGTGAGGCTGGTAAACGAGATCAGGGGGTCCTAGCTCCCTTCCAGGAGAGGTTAGTAAACGAGTCAGGGGGTTGGAGCTTCCTTCCAGGAGAGGCTGGTAAACGAGCACAGGTGGGTGCCTGCGTGCTGGTAGGAGTCTACGCCAGCACATATGTTGTAAGATGTTTTCTCTATAATAAAATATTGAAGGCTGAGCAACTGCAGCGGTGGTTTTCTCCCGACTTGAGTTTCCACCTAAAATCCTGGTGTTCATGTGTGATGCTTATGTGTGATGGTTTATTCTGTTCTTACTGCACATGTTTACTGTTTATAGAACATCTAATGAATGAATGATGGAATGATATAAGTGAATAATTAATGGCATAATTAGATCTCTGTGTATACGTGAGTTTTATGAAGGATATCCGCGTGTATATGCTAGTTTGGTTCAATAAAAGTAGCGTATGTGTATTAGAGAGTGAAAAAGTAAAAAGATTTATATGCTCTAAATATCGATCCACCCCCCCCTCTCAGTATTTTTCCCAACAATGAAGGTGAATGGAAGAGAGCAGCAGGATAGATTTCATCTATCTACCTTTAAGGGTTTAGCTGTATGTTCAGCCAAAGCTTGGGTGGAAGAGTTAGAGACCTTATTGCAGCAGCATCAAATTCCTGAAGCATAAGCCATCAAAGTTGCAGCGCTGCATTTGAGAGGTAAGGCTTATGCTTGGTGGATTTTTTAATCCTTTTCTTTGAGAAATGTAAACATTGCATCCTATGCTAGTTTCACTAAGGCATTAGTGAAAATATTTGATAGAATGACTCTTGAAACATATATGGTGGAGCAACACAATAAAAATTAAACAAAACCCTTGCATGATAATGCAATACATCAGAAGGCTGAAAACTTGCACCATACTTTGCCGGAAGAGAAACTTCCTTCTCACACTGTTGAGAAAGAGAACATGGAGATATATTTTTCAAAAATGGGTCCAATCATTGGGAGGTTGCCCACTCATGTTGCAAAGATTGAGATCAAAAGCGATGTTAGATCTGGAGTTGATCTAGCACCTCATGCAAAGGAACGAGGAGCTCTTGCTCCAAGTAGAGGGATGCTTGCATCTTTACAAGAAAATTCCCAGGATCTCATGTGTGGAGATCAAGGCACAACTCATGTTCTACATGTGCCATTGTTGAGAAGGTGTGGAACCATGGAGACACAAGGAGGAGGTAGGGAAAAGACCCAGCATCATGAGATGAGGAGTACACATCCCTATCCATTTCTGGAGGTTGATGCACCTAAGAAGGTGATTGGATTGCGCAGTGGAAGCATGGAGAGTTTTCTCCATTCATATATTCAGTCATCTCTTGATGATGATGTTGTCTAGTCAATTTAGCATCCTAAATTGATAACATAAATTATCAACCAGGGCTAGTAAACTGATGAAGTGTGGTGCACTATATGTGCCTAAGTGACCTCTTTCTTACTTCGTTGTATGTGTTTTTCTTATTTTTTTGGGGGGTTTTGTCTTTTTAGTACTTAGTACGCTACTCTATGTTCAAAAGATGAAATCAAATCTATGTCAAAAAGAAAATAAAAGGAAACCTTAGACTCAAAACGGAGTGTAAATTCTATCCCTAACTAGGAAAATGATGAAAAACAGAGCATTCTAATCCATGGATATCCTAGCTTGCAAATGAACATTCATGAAATGACAAGTAACTCAAAACACTACAACTTAATCTGTTTCATTTAGTGAGCGATTTGTTGGAAGAGCTTGTGAAAAATATTAAATCTAATGCAATGAGGATCTCCTAAAACATAAAAGGAAATGCTGAAAAAAACAGTAACTTAAAACATTATAGTGAAATCTCATTCATTTGATAGAATTTTATTGGAAGAGCTTGAGAAAAAGATTACTATAATGTAGTAAGGATCTCCTATGAAATGATGAAACAACTTATAACATTACAACTAAATCTCATTCATGAGTTAGAGGTTTATTGGAAGAGCTTGTGAAAGAGATTAATCATAATGTGATAAGGATCTTCAATGAAGAAAAACAATCCATAACTCACAATACTACAACTTAGTCCCATTCGTGAATTAGAGGTTTATTGGAAAAGCTTTTGAAAGAGACTAACTACAGTATAATGAGGAATCTGATCTAAAATTGTGTGAACAAAATATTTCTTATACAAAGATTGACAGTAGGGGCTTTTACTGGTTATTTCACCTTTACTAGAAAGGATGAAACTAGAAGCTTCTGGCCCTCTTACTGACTCTGCCTAAAGAAATATAATGTAAACACTAAATATATCTGACAAATGAGGATCTCCTTTTTAACTAAATAACAGAAAACGAAATGATAATAACTCAAAATATCACAATTGAATCCCATTCATTTAATAGAGATGTATTGGAAGAGCTTGAGAAAGAGACTAACTGCAACATCATGAGGATCCTTTATCTAAGAAAATGACATGAAAAATAATGCTAAAAGCAATGATTTCAGAAAGCAATCTAAGTAAGGAAATATGACAAAACAGAATTGAAAACAACTTATCTAGAAAACATGCAAATCCTCCTTGAATAGCAGGGGCCCTTTGCTACCAATTTGGTGTAATCCTTAGCTCCTTGAAGATGTGATCAAAACAAAATCAAAGAACTAAACTTATTTATTGAAAGAAACTCACAAATCTACATCCCATTCCATCTTAAGCTTTGTTACAAAACACTCTCTATTCCTTTCTCTCCTTCTCCTATTTTTCACTATTTTTTCACTACTCATGATAGGAGAAAGCTTCTCCTATTTATACAAAATATGAGGAGTTATCTCATTAATGGGAGTCCATGAATCTCTCCCTCCATATCTAGAGTTACAATAAAAATATGAAATGATAAGACACATATCTTTCTAGAGTTTCAACACAACTAAGAAATGAGACACATATCCTCTTAGAGTTTCAATACAACAAGGAAATGAGACACATATCCTCTTGATCCCATGATCTTCTCCAACCAAATTCGAATTTTTCCTTAGAGTGCCACATAAGGGTCTTCTAGAAGTCTTCTTTTGATCTACACATGTCAACAATCTCAACCCACTTGTTAGGTATAAGCATATGCACATCATTTTCTAATTTTAAACCAAAAATTCACTTAAAAAGGCTAAGAATTAATAAAGTTTGGAAAAACATAAATGTGGTCGAATGATAATGAAGTGGGATGAATGTAGTGACATAGTAGTGAAATGGAGGTGATATAATGGACATAATAGTGAAAGTGTAATGGAAATGAATGACATTTTCAAGACCCAACAGATGTCTCATTGCATGGAGACATTTTTCCAGCGAGACCACTGGATCAGTAGAGGAGGATGGATGCTTCACATGTTGAGGAACCACTCATTTATTTCAGGAGGGTGGAAACCTTGGGAGGGCTTGATACAACACTGGGAGTCTGGGGTAGACTCAAGGAGAGAGAGATCATTCTCTCAACATCATCAATACCCACTTCCATTTCAGATTCTGCGATGTGGCAGAAGTAGCAGGGGAAGGATAACAGCCTTCCAACTTGCATCTTTGGCATGGGAGATGTCAAAGAGAAGGATGACCATATGACAGATGTTCTTCATGAGAGATCATCAGCGCTATCACTATGGAGGATAGATCCATATTAGAACTCCCAGCTGTTGGTGGAGTATTCCAAGGATATTTTTACTTGTATGATATTGGATGGCCAGTTGCATGAGGAGGCATATTAAGTTAGAGCCGGGGTCATCTTCTATCATGATAGGATATTTTTTCCTAGAGCTTCCAAGCTCAAGGAGAAGTTGCTACAAGCAGCTCAGGAGGATTTCCTTTTCAGTCCCACTTGTTATATGAGAGCATACCACACCATCATGGAGGGGTATTTTTCGATGGGATTTGAGGAGGAGATATATCAGCATATGAGTAGATGCATGGGCCAGATGGAGATGGAGGAGAGACATAACTCTTTGGAGGAGTTAGCACAACCACCTCTTTTCTCTTTGAGGAGGAGGGGAGACTCATCTATGAGCCACTCCATTTTTATGAGCAGAACATATGGTAAGGGTGATGATTGATTACATTATTATTTATATGATGTATGTCCCTTACCCATATATGTTCAGGATGTTGCTCCAAGGAGGAGCATTCTTTCTTTTGGGCTTCATGGTCTAGTTGAGGCCATAAACATGGTTGATGGCTATTCCCTAGGAGGACTTGGGGAAGAGGCATATTATGGAGGACATGTTCATTGTACACCTTACATCATTCACTTCCTCCATAATTATGATGAGATTGGAATAACAGGAAAGTGGTTGAGAAGACACACTTTGTATTAGTCTCTATTGCAATTGAGGGTCAAGCTGCATTGGTTGCACTTGAGGGACCATTGTCCTTCACATTTGTTGCATATGGTAGTGAGCATGATTCTCATATTTGCTCCCTATGGGTCTATTTTCTTTGTTCTTAGGAGGAGCATGCTTAGGAGGAAGACACATTGGGTGGATGTGTCCTTTGAGGGAGAATTATCCCACACTTTCTGCACTACATGTTCTAAGGGGAGCATGGGAGATGATATGGCCACTAGAGCAACTCATTTGTTTCCATATGAGGTGAGCCATATGATGGAAGACATACCATATGTTGATGACTTCCAACTCATCATATATGGAGATACTTAGGCCAGCATGATTTGTAGCGTTGGAGGTGTTAGTGTCAGTCTAGTCATACTGCCATCAATGATCAAAATTTTTGTTTTTCATTTGCATATTAGGAGTCCCATACCAATAAATTTCACCATTCTACTAGGTCATGGATTCATTGATGGTAGTAATTTTTCATCAGTTTTCCCTCATGTGAAACTTGCTGATTCTCCTTTCTATGGTCTTTAGTCATGAGTTACTTTCACTTTGTGAGTCATGTCAGTTGGTCCTAGGAAGGGTCTCATTAAGTTATAGGATCTCATCATGATCAAATGAATGAGTCAAGTGTCAATAAATATCAGCAAGGTCATGAGGAAGTCAATAAACTCAAATTCACAACACCTAGAAAGATCAAAGAAATGTTTCATTTAGTTTGATGTAATTTTCACCTCAAAACCATGTTTTGAGGCAAAAACATGATACTTTTCCTTTATTGTCATTTATTATGTAATTTTATGTCATCATATGTAATAAGTCAACATTTTAGAAGCTTCCATATCCACAAAGTCATCACCCTGCATTTCAAAGAAGTTTGTCATAGCATGTTTAGCATCAAATCATGTTCTAAGTAAATCCAACAGAAAGAGCCCAGAAATAGCTTTCCAACGGTATATTACACTCTCAAAACTGACTTCTGGATTGAAACTTATGCCTAAGTGAAGTAAAAAGTCCCCTATACCCTTAAACAATCCCTTTTCCCACCTTTCCCTAAACTTTATTTTGTTAAAGTTTACTATTTTCTTTATAAAATCCCTTTTTCCCCTTCCGATTTACAAAATCACAATATAAAATTATTTAAATACATATGCGATTTATTTATTAACCACTTCCCCTCCATGCTTTGAAACTTTATAATAAAATTCAAAGTTATATTATAAAACCCCGACGATACAAAACCCTTTTCCTTTCTGAAATCGCAATCGCAACATTTGAGAGGAGCGCCCCGATTGGCCCTTTGCCAAACCTCCGATGCAATTTTATTGTGAACTCTTGATTGTATATCACTCGATTGACCCCACCCAATGTCATTCTGACCGTCGATCTTATCAATGATCGGATGGCCTTTATGAAATTGGCACTTTCAAAATGATCCTCTCCAATTGATCCTCTCTGATGGACTTCTCCCGATTGACACCCTCCGACTACACCTCCGTCGTAGATCTGTCCTCCAATTTGACGGCCCACAGCCAATCGGACCATCCCAATCGGCGATTGTTAAATAAACCCTTTCCTCCACCCTCCTCTGATCTCCCGATCCCGATTGACTTACGGGTCCACCACCATAATACTTCGGCCGATTCATAATACAAAGGCCTTCCCTTTGTAAAACTTAAAATTTTATTTGAAATTATTTTATAAAGAACTCCCACCCCCATCACTTATACCCATCGCATTGGGGAAATCCTGCGGCACAATACACTTGGGCCCGCTCCCAAGCCCGATTGCGATTGTGATTATATCCCTGGGTCCCCCCTTGCCAGCCCTCTGCTCTTTCAATATAAATCATTTCACTCCTTTGTAAAAAGAACCAAAACCTTTAATATCCATTTTTCACCCCGTTATCCCTTTGGCTTAATATTTATTCCTATTCCCACTTTTCCAATCGCATTGGAGCTTTTCGGCTTTGTTTCCAAAAATATTCACCCTCTTCCCGCTTCGACCCTGATTGCGATTACACTATTGGACCTCTCTGCATCGGGATTTTTTTGCCTTATTCCCATTTCTCCGATCCCTAATTGCAAATGCTCCATCACATTACTCCATTTCATATTGCATTCCCTCTGCCTATTGGTTCCGATTGCGATTGTGACCCAACCCCACCTCCTCTCCCTTTAAAAATGGTTTCTCCCTTCACTAAAGCATGATTTCATTTTATTTGATCTCAAAAGCATTTTATTAAAAAAGTCAGTTTTCTCAAACAAATAATGGAAAGCAAAAGTTAGAGGCCGAGAACTAAATTTGTAACAGTCACATCTTCAACTACGATTTAAAAGGGATCTACACTACAAGTTTTTTTTTTTCTCATTGGTTATCAGCAAATTTCAAGTGGTCAAATGTAACGTTGCTCTTTCTTTAGGCAGAATGTTGGTTTTCTCTTCCATATTCAGATTTCAGTTCTGAGTTGTTAAACAAATCCCTCTTTTTGTGGATCTATTTTCCCACATTTCAACCTATTTATTGTAATTGTAAATCATTTGTAAAGCAGTTTGTAACTCAGAAGTAGGGGAATGGTGTGGAAAAGAATGCTCTGCGCTCCATTGTAACAGTTTTGGACAGGGAAATAATAAGAGATGCAGCTCTGATTTCTGGGATCCATGTGGTATGAGTTTTAGCATTTGTTCTCTCCTTTGTGTTCATATGTAATTGTTATGTTCACCATTTCATTCATAAACATTTCTGTTTGAATGCTTTCAAGATAGAAAGGTAGAATCCATTTTTTATGCTCTGCCTTGGGAAATCATTCATACTCTGTGTTTTTATTCTATTTGAAAAGGATCCATCTTCTATGCCCTTTTCAACCCCTCACCAGTCTTTCCATTCCATCCTTAATTAAATTTTATTGCTAAATTTTTCTGCCTACCTTGCCCCATGAAATACCCTGTATCCTGATTTAATTCCCTAGTTTCAACTGTCCCTTTTGTCCCATACATCCCTGAAAAATTCATTCATTTATTAAACCTTTTTTACCATTATTATTCCTAGCCTAAAATCAGTTCATTATTGTACTTTGTTGAATATCCTTTTCACAGAGAGAGCCCTCTCCTGACCTTGTAGGGCTAGCTACAAGGTTGAGCATGGTTTAGATGTTACCCTAATTTTCCTTTTTAGCCCAAGGTCCAGATCGGGAGCTAACATTTCTGGAGACTCCACTGGGGGAAGTATCAATCTGACTGTCTTCGAGCTTATGTTCTTGGCACTCAAATTGAATGTTTATTCTATTTTCAAAGAAAATCATAGTCAGGCCCTCTGTTAATGAAGAATATCGAAACCTTCATCTAAGGTTAAACCTTGGTTATAGAGAACGTGACCAAACCTTAGGAATTTCTGTTGTTCAAGTTAAAAGAGCTTTATTCTTTACCGATAGGGTAATATTAAGTGTGAACCAGCCGTTGAAGTCAACGAAAGGAGTTAAAGTGCCAAACCTAAGTTAAAACGCAGATTAATTACCACCAGTGGGTTTCAAAAACCATACCGCCTGTATCGCGCCGATTTTGGCTAGGAGAAAAACCACTTCAAAGTTACGCGATCCAGTAATATTTGGGCACGTCGTCTCCCCAATACTGCCCATATCATGAAAATTTCATGCGTTAACCCTCTTCCTTTGAAAAAACGCGATATTCACGAGGATCATCCAATCTGGAGAGTGTTGGATCCAAGGGAAATCGCGCGGTGAAGTGCGCGAGCAATATATCAAGGTATGATCTGGCAGTTTTATATTATTTAATGTTTATTTAATTCACAAAAAGCCGAAAATGGATGCACGGGCCCATGTTGAATGAAATATATGTCACGTTAAATGGATTTATGATATAAGTTCTAAGGTTGGTGATTTTTAAAAAGGAATCGGGCCATTGTTATATCATTTTGATATTACGACTGGAGTAAGGTTTACTCAAGTATTTAATTTGTTCTCCTATAGCACATTAAACCTTAAGATTTTCTTGAGAGATTTGAAATATTATTTCACAGCGAACATTGTTGAAGCGTTTCAGAAGGGAATATAACTACAGCCACTTATTCCATGGTCATAATATATTTATGTTATTAGAGCATAAATTCATCTCACCCCAGTAAATATTTTTCTTGTAAATTCCTGGATTCTAGAAGATGAGTTTTAGAGTCTACTAGGCTGAAATAAATTTTGTACAGTAGAAATTTACACACACTAGCTTCAAGAAGATACACAAGGGATAATCCAGATCCAAATCCTCCCCCTGTGTTTGAAAATCCTAATCTTATCCCAAGAATTTTCAGAAGACAAGAAGGATCACTAAGTCCTAGACCTATCTTCAAATCCCATACTTGGCCTAGTGAGTGGTTCTTTGTAGAAGATCTTTCCTTTGATGAGAATTTTGAGCTTTCTTTGTTTATATATAAGTCTGAAACTGTGCTTGATGACATAGTTTTAGATCCAGAATTCCTTGTAGATATTGAAGTCCAAAGAGAAAATTCCTTAATTGATGATTATATTCTGAATTCTCCTCAGTCATCTATCACTGTAACTAATATCCCTGAGCCTTCAGAGTCATCAGGAACAACATTTCCTCCTCCCAATTCATCAACATTCCCATCAGTCAATTCTCAATTGTCATCTCCTCCATCAACACCTCCCTTGAATCCTTGCACTACAAACACTGTTGTAAATCCACCAAGAGCCATGGCTACCCGGTATGCACCCCTAGTTTTTCCTTAGGTTTTGAATGATATGCCTGCTAATTATCAAAGTAAAATTCCCATCTTTGATGCCACTCAAAGCACCACAGCCTAGCAGCATGTTGATAAGATGAATGAATTTTTTGATCTACATGAGGTGGAGGCAGAGAATGTAAATACAAGGTTGTTTGTCCAATGAGGTGGAGGTGAAGTTAGAAAGTGGTTCAGAGCCTTACCAACAGGCTCTATTCGCACTTTACAGGAGTTACGCACACAGTTTTTAGACTAGTGGGAGGTAAGGAAAAACCCACTTAAAATTATGTCTGAATATGAAAAAATTAAAAGAAATATGGGTGAAACTGTATAGGATTATTGTCTAGGGTGCAACTGTACAGGATTATTGTCTAAGATTCAATGTTGTGTATAACGCTATTCCAGCTACCCTGAAACCTCCTGTGGGATTAGCCTTGCTCAAATTTCCAGATGGTTTTGATGTTGATATGGCATATCTGTTGCGAGAGAGAGATCCCACTACACTGGAAGACATGCAGAAGATAGCTGTAAGTGTAGAAGTGAATCTGCTGGCTAAAAGAGCTCGAACCAGAGTGGAAAAGAGAGTCACGGTGAAAGATGAAGCTTCTCCTTCAGACAAAAAGAAGGACACTTTGATCCAAACAGTTGAAAAGATGGTTGATCGATTAACCATTTCGGATAGGCCTGAACCTCAAATAAGAAATCCAAATTTCAGAGGGCAGCAGCCGCAATTCAAAATCAAGCAAATAGAACAGAGAGCACAAGACCAAGCAGCGCCACCACAGTAGCAAACCAGAACTCCATTACAACAGAATGATGTTCAAGGAACAGAAAAAGATGAGGATGATCCTGTGATTGAAACCAATCATTTTTTCACAGTTGATGGTGCCCCTATATTCCTCACAGAAGAAGAAGAATACACAGCGACTCTAGACACTCAAAAAGACGAATATTTCATCTTGGTCAATGATGCAGTATTAGAAGAAGAATCTGATGATTACCAGAGAGGGTACATGAATGCTTTATCAGCCCAACAAAAGAAGTATTCTTTGAGGAACAGAGATGTTCCGATTAGTCCCGTTCAAAAGAGAAAGAAGCTCCAAATGAAGAATGATTCTCAGAAGAAAGGGAAAGAGCCGACCGATCCTTCCTCCAGCAAAACACCTTCAGTGATCAACACACCAAATGAAAAGAATCAATAAAACGTGGAAAAGGAGCAAGTGGAGAAGAAATACCCTCCCATCAAATAGGTAGAGAAAGCTCCTTCTTTTAATTTAGAAAATGAAATTTCTAAGCTGAAAGTTTCTATGCCCTTGACTGAGTTGGTGAAAAATAGTGCTTATAAAAGTCAGGTGTCTAGAATTTTGCAAATAGACTCTGTTTCAGATATGGTGAATGCAGAAGATGATTACCTTGAACTCATTTTTGGTCCAGCCACAGAAGATCAATCTAAAGAAAGTGAAGTCCCTCCCTTTTACCTGAGTCTTAGATTACATGATTTCAAATTGCATAATGCTATGTTGGACTCTGGAGCCTCACATAATTTGATGCCCAAGGCCATCATGGAGAAGTTAGAACTTGATATTAGCCGAAAATACCATGATTTTTATTCTTTTGACTCAGGTAGGTTCCATTGTATTGGTATTATTAAAGACTTGGTAGTGTCTTTAGATCAAATCCCAGCCAAAAATGTCTTGATGGATGTAGTTGTTGCCGATGTCCCACCACAATTTGGAATGCTTCTATCTAGGTCTTGGGGTGCAAAAATTAAAGGAACCACTTCTCTTATGCCACCATTCCCATTTTTGGCCAGTTGAGAAAACTATATAGGGAAAATAAAATGAAATACATGGTCACTAGCAAAGAGAAGCCAATCAATCATCCTATTAATGCAGTTCATACAGATTTAGAGTCCTTTGTCTTATATACAAATGGTGGTTTAACTGATGTGAATGTTCAGTTGGTACAAGTGGATGAAATACCTGAAATTTTAGAGAATTTTAGGGAAGTAATCAAACAAGAAAAATATAAAGCAGTAAGCACTTCTAAGCCTCCTGCCTACCAACAGCAAAAATACAATGAACAGCCATAAATCAGCCAAGGTAAAGAAGAGAAAGAAACAAAATTTCAGCATCTACAAGAAGAATAAGAAGGCCTTTGGAGCATGGATTTTGATGGAGCTGGTATTTGAATATGGATTAAGAGCCCTATTTTCTAGCCTGAAAAGGTTCCTAGTAATGTTAGATTATGTGCTTATAAGTTGGATTTTGACTGCTCTAACAATGAAGATGAATATGAAGCCTTGATTGCAGGTCTCAAAATGAAGAAGCTGAATGCAAAAAGGATTTCTGTATATGGAGATTCATAGCTCATAATGAAACAGGTTAAAGGATAATACCAAGCAAATCATTCGAGGTTGAAGGCATATAGAAATGCAGTCCTGGACATCTTGAAGACATTCCCTGAGTACACTTTGATAGTAGTACCCAGGACGCAGAATATTATTGTTGATTCTCTTGCCACTACTACAAGCAACTTGAAGATTTTGATGAACTCCAACAACAATTTTGAGATCTATGTCAAACATAGGCCTACTGTTCCGGACAATTTGAGGTATTGGCAAGTGTTTTGGGATGACAATGAGATTAATGTTTTTTTGCAGGGTGATGAAAAATTCAAAGATACTCCAATAGAAGGTGAGTATGAGGTTGATGATCAAGAAATGGAAGCAAGTCAGATGGGCATATTGCAGCTAAAAGATAATTTAATTCCTAGAGGTCTCATACCTCTAGAGGAGATTTTTGATCAGGATGATGTTGCTAAGAAACCAAGCTTGGTGCCTACTGAGAAAGGAGTGGAAGATGTGAATCTTGGCACACCTGACAAGCCCAATTTTGTGAAGTTTTCAAAAGCATTGTCCCCTGAGGTAAAGGAAGAGTATGTTAAATTTATTTCTGAATTTTGTGATGTATTTGCATGGGATTATTCAGATTTGAAGGTGTATGATAAGAACATAATCCAACATACTATTCCCATCAAGCTGGATCAGAAGCCATTTAGACAGAAGCTGAGAAGAATCAATCTGAAGCTGCTACCATCCATCGAAAAAGAGGTAAACAGGTTGTACAAAGTTAGTGTCATTGTTCCTATTAGATTTTCTGACTGGATTTCCAATTTGGTCCTGGTACGTAAGAAGATAGGAGAGATAAGGTTGTGCATAGATTTTCGGAATTTGAATAAAGCATCCTTAAAAGATAATTATCCACTTCCGAAGATGGAACATATTCTGCAGAGAGTAGTTGGGGCATCTAGGATGTCACTACTTGATGGCTACTCAAGCTACAACCAGATCTTGGTGCATGAGAAAGACCAAGACAAAACTGCCTTCACAACACCCTGGGGAACCTTCCAATATGCCAAAATTCCATTCGGACTAAAGAACACTAGAGCTACTTTCCAGCGAGCAATGGAAATTTCTTTTGCCAATGAAAAATATGTTTTTCTTGTTGTTTATTTAGATGACCTGACATGTTTTCTCATTCCGATGATGAGCATTTGCACCATTTGAGAGTTGTTTTTTAGCGATGCAGAAAGTTTTGGATTTATCTTAATCCAAAGAAGAGTCTCTTTTCCATGGATGAAGGAAAGCTGGTGGGGCATATCATCTCTATATATGGTATCCATATTGATCCATCCAGAGTAGAGGCAATTTAGCACATAGACCTTCCATGGAATAAAAAGGAGATTCAAGCATTCAATGGTAAGATGAAATTCTTGTGCAGATTTATACCAAATTTGGCTAAACATTTAAGAGAAGTTACTAATATGTTGAAGAAGGATAGCACTTTCAAGTGGAGTGAAGAAGCTATTAAGTCATTTAATTTGGTAAATTTTTCCTTGTCCAATGCCCTAGTCTTGATCAGTCCTGACTATACTCAAGATTTTATTATTTTTTCATTTGCATCGGAGCATACTATGGCTACTGTCTTAATGCAAAAGAGAGATCAGGTTGAAAATCCAATTGCTTTTTTCAGTAGGACTATTAGAGATGCTTCTTTGAGGTATAATATTATTGAAAAGCAAGCATTGGCTCTTATAAAGGCCTTGAAGGATTTTAGGGTCTATATTCTGCATTCACATACTATAGCATATGTCCCTAACACAGTAGTGAAGGATGTGTTGATGCAGACTGATACAGAAGGTCAAAGAGGTAAGTGGATAGCAGCTATGTTGGAGTATGATTTTGAGATCAAGCCCACGAAGTTGATCAAAGGCCAAGACTTGGCAAAATTAATGGCCCAGTCAAATCTACGTGCCCTGGATATAAACCTCATAACAACAATGTTAGAGGATGAAGATGAAAGTTTTCTTGTTCCAATTTCAGATATTTTTCTACAATCTCCATGGTATTCAGATATTGTTGATGTTCTTCAACATCTTTCACCACCTCTAGGAATGTCTAAGTGTAAAGGTAGATCACTAAAACTTAAATTTGCTAAATATTGTATTTTAAACAATGCTCTATATTGGAAAGATCCAGGATGTGTTCTGTTCAATTGTTTGGTTGAAGAAGAAGCTCAGAAGGTAATGCATGATTTCCACAAAGGTGATTGTGGCAGTAATTTGTTTTGGAAGACTACAACTAACAAGGTATTGAGAGCAGGATATTATTGGCCCATGTTATTTTCTGATTTATATAAAACAGTGATGAGTTGTCATGAATGTCAAATTTTCCAAGGGAAGAAGAAATTGCTTCCTCTTCCTTTGAAACCAGTTTCAGTGAACTCTCCCTTTCAGTAGTGGGGACTCGATTTCATAGGAGAAATCCATCTCGCTTCATCAGCGCAGCATCGATGGATCCTTACAGGAACATATTACTTTACTAAATGGATAAAGGCCAGCAAGGCAGGCTACAGACATAGTAATTATTCAATTCCTTGAATCGAATATTTTATCTCATTTTGGTTGCCCTCACAAAATTATAACAGACAACGCAGCCGCGTTCAAGTCTAAGAATATGGTGGAGTTATGTGACAAATATAACATTGTGCTAGGACATTCAACAACATATTACCCACAAGATAATGGCCTGGCAGAATCATCAAACAAATCGCTGATAAATATAATCAAGAAAATGTTGGAGGCAAACAAAAGAAACTGGCATCGAAAGCTCATCAACGCACTATGGGCAGACAAATTTAGCAATAATAAATCCATAGGTATGTCACCTTTTGAATTGGTTTATGTTACTGATGTTGTCTTTCCTACATCTCTTACAGTTCTAGTTATGAGATTATTATAGGAAGTTGGCAGTGAAGATGATGAAAATCAGCGAAGGATCAATCAGATGATCCACCTTCAACAAACAAGAGAGGAAGTTTCACAAAACACTATTCATCTGCAGGAGAAGATAAATAATATCTATGATCAAAATACCAAAGCAGAAAAGTTGTAGCTGGATGATGTGGTGTTGAGATGGGATGCAAGAAATGAGAACAAAGGGAAGCACGGTAAGTTTGACAACTTGTGGAAAGGACCATATAGGATTTCAGCATATAGTGGACATAATGCCTTCTTTCTTTTAGAAATGGATGGCCAAGATTTCCTTGGAGGAGCACTGAATGGTAGGCTTTTGAAGCACTACCATTGTTGAAGATTATGGATCAGAAATTTTGTCACATCATTGTATATACCATGTTAATTTTTGTCACAGTTCAAATGCACAATCATTGAAGTTTGGGGCCCGAGCTGAAGGCTATAAAAATTAAATGATATGTGTATGGTTTTGTTTTATTTCTGTTTTCAGTCTTAGTCTTGAGTCAGAGTCAGTCTGCATAGTGTCAGTTTTCAGAATTTTTGACTCCATGCCCAATGGATAAGGCTACTTGGTCTACAATGTTCTTGGCACCTCCAAGGAGCTACCATCCCCATTGGAGCCAATGTTAGTGTCAGCCTAGTCATACTACCATCATTGATCAAAATTTCTCTTTTGCATTTACATATTAGGAGTCCCATACCAATAAATTTCACCATTCCGCTAGGTCATGGATTCATTGATGGTAGTAATTTTTCAGCAGTTTTCCCTCATGTGAAACTTGTTGATTCTCCTTTCTATGGTCTTTAGTCATGATTTACTTTCACTTTGTGAGTCATGTCAGTTGTTCCTAGGAAGGGTCTCATTAAGTTATAGGATCTCATCATGATCAAATGAATGAGTCAAGTGTCAATAAATATCAGCAAGGTCATGAGGAAGTCAATAAACTCAAAGTCACAACACCTGGAAAGATCAAAGAAATATTTCATTTATTTTGATGTAATTTTCACCTCAAAACCATGTTTTGAGGTGAAAATATGATACTTTGCCTTTATTTTAATTTATTATGTAATTTTATGAATTCATATGTAATAAGTCAATTATTTAGAAGCTGCCATCTCCACAATGTCATCACCCTGCCTTTCAGAGAAGTTTTCCATAGCACGTTCAGCATCAAATCATGTTCTAAGTAGATCCAGCAGAAAGAGCCTGGAAAGAGATTTCCAACGGTATATTACACTCTCAAAACTGACTTCTGGATTGAAATTTATGCCTAAGTGAAGTAAAAAGTCCCCTATACCCTTAAACAATCCCTTTTCCCACCTTTCCCTAAACTTTATTTTGTTAAAGTTTAATATTTTCTTTATAAAATACCTTTTTCCCCTTCTGATTTACAAAATCGCATTATAAAATCATTTAAATACGTATGCGATTTATTTATTAACCACTTCCCCTCCATGCTTTGAAACTTTATAATAAAATTCAAAGTTATATTATAAAACCCCACGGGTACAAAACCCTTTTCCTTTCCGAAATCGCAATCGCAACATTTGAGAAGAGCGCCCCGATTGGCCCTTTTCCAAACCTCTAATGCGATTGTATTGTGAACTCCCGATTGTATATCACCCGATTGACCCCGCCCGATGTCATTTTGATCGTCGATCTTATCGATGATCGGGCAACCTTTATGAAATCGGCGCTTTCAAAACGATCCTCTCCGATTGATCCCCTCTGATGGACTTATCCCGACTGACACCCTCCAACTAAACCTCCTCCGTAGATCTGTCATCCAATCCAACGGTCGACAGCCAATCAGACCATCCCAATCGGTGATTGTTAAATAAACCCTTTCCTCCGCCTTCCTCTGATCTCCTGATCCCAATTGACTTACGGGCCCACCACCATAATACTTCCACCCATTCATTATACAAAGGCCTTCCCTTTGTAAAACTTAAAATTTTATTTTAAATCGTTTTATAAATAACTCCCATCCCCATCGCTTATACCCATCGCATCGGGGAAATCTTGCGGCACAATAAACTTGGCCCTGCTCCCGAGCTCGATTGTGATTGCGATTATATCCCCGGGTCCCACCTTGCCAGCCCTCCTCTCTTTCAATATAAATCATTTCACTCCTTTGTAAAAAGCGCCGAAACCTTTTATATCCATTTTTCACCCCATTATTCCTTTGGCTTAATCTTTATTCCTATTCCCACTTTGCCAATCACATCGAAGCTTTTCGGCTTTGTTTCCAAAAATATTCACCCCCTTCCCGCTCCGACCCCGATTGCGATTACACTATCAAACCTCTCCGCATCGGGATGTTTTTTCCCTATTCCCATTTCTCCGATCCCCCATTGCAAATGCTCCATCACATCACTCTATTTCATATTGCATTCCCTCTGCCTATTTGTTCCAATTGCAATTGTGACCCAGCCCCACCTCCTCTCCCTTTAAAAATGGTTTCTCCCTTCACTAAAGCATGATTTCATTTTATTTTATCTCAAAAGAATTTTATTAAAAAAGGCAGTTTTCTCAAACGAATAATGGAAAGAAAAAGTCAGAGGCCGAGAACTAAATTTGTAATAGTCACATCTTTAGCTACGATTTAAAATGGATCTACGCTACAAGTTTTTTTTTCTCATTGGTTATTAGCAAATTTCAAGTGGTCAAATGTAATGTTGCTCTTTCTTTAGGCAGAATGTTGGTTTTCTCTACCATATTCAGATTTCAGTTCTGATTTGTTAAACAACTCCCTATTTTTGTGGATCTATGTTCCCACATTTCAGCCTATTTATTGTAATTGTAAATCATTTGTAAAGTAGTATTTAACTCATAAGTAGGGGAATCGTGTGGAAAAGAACGCTCTGCGCTCCATTGTAACAGTTTTGGACAAGGAATTAATAAGAGATGCAGCTCTGATTTGTGGGATCCATGTGGTATGAGTTTTAGAATTTGTTCTCTCCTTTGTGTTCATATGTAATTTTTATGTTCACCATTTCATTCATAAACATTTCTGTTTGAATGCTTTCAAGATAGAAAGGTAGAATCCATTTGTTATGCTCTGCCTTGGGAAATCATTCATACTCTGTGTTTTTATTCTATTTGAAAAGGATCCATATTCTATGCCCTTTTCATCCCCTCACTAGTCTTTCCATTCCATCCTTGATTAAATTTTATTGCTAAATTTTCTTGCCTACCTTGACCCATGAAATACCTTGTATCCTAATTTAATTCCCCAGTTTAAATTATCCCTTTTGTCCCATACATCCAAAATTCATTCATTTATTAAACCTTTTTTCCCATTATTATAACTAGCCTAAAATCAGTTCATTATTGTACTTTGTTGAATATCCTTTTCACAGAGAGAGCACTCTCCTGAACTTGTAGGGCTAGCTACAAGGTTGAGCGTGGTTTAGATGTTACCCTAATTTTCCTTTTCAGCTTGAGGTCCAGATTGGGAGCTAACAAGAGGAGAGGTATTTGGAGATCTAGTCCTCATATTGCCACTTGAGGGCAACTTTATTGCAACCCAGGATTAGCAGACACTCTAAACTTATCATAAGTGGAGAGATGGACAACGTGGAGTAGGCCACATTGTCTACCATGTGCAGATTTTCATCCCACCTACTTTGCTAGAGCCAAATGTGGATGACAGTTTCCAGGAGTTTCCTAGTTGGGAGGTGACTCATTTTTCATGGCTAATAGCTTGGAGATGGAGGATCCATAGGGGAAAGATATTACCCATTATATTTCAGATCCCATTATTCAAGGGGACCTCTAGAAATCACTTTGCTATCCTCTTGAGTATTTCACCTTTACATGATGATGGCTTGATAGCTAACTTACATGCTGAGGAGGGGAAATGTGGAGGCTTTATTGATGAGATAACATCACTTTCCTTGGAGGAGACCATCATACATGGATGCTACAGGGAGGGGAGAAAAGAATTCAGTATATCCTTGTACTTGCTTGAGGATAAGCAATCTTTGAGAGGGGAGGATTGTAATATTCCAAAATTTGCAAGTAGCAAATTGGAATATTAATTTTTTCTTATTTCATCTAGGAGGTGAATAAAATAGGTAAAAGGCCCATGAGTAGGAATAATATCCTTCATAGTGTGAAAAGGATCAATGGAGCAGCTTTATTTTGCACCTTCCAGTGTGAAAAGGGGCAAATAATGCATGAGGAAAAGGTCAAGTTTGACCAAGTCAACAGTGCTGCCTAAGAGGTGTAGCTTGCTTGGGAAGACAACGCAGTTTTAGAGGG
The DNA here is from genome assembly GCA_034641835.2 of Pinus albicaulis. Lineage (NCBI taxonomy): Eukaryota > Viridiplantae > Streptophyta > Pinopsida > Pinales > Pinaceae > Pinus > Pinus albicaulis. The sequence continues at coordinate 238,640,458 of CM076572.1, forward strand.
AGAAATATTCGTTGTGGAAGAAACACTAATGTGTGGGGTCCTAGGCAAAGAGACATTCACTTGAATAAAAGGAGGAAGAGGCGGCCATAGTGAGACATCTTTGAGAATTTTATCATTTTTCTGATTAGACTATTTACAGTCTCTGACTGTTCAGCTGAGTTGCAATGATGTTTAGCACGAGGGATTCCTGTTTAGGATTTCCTCTCCTTCTTGAGAGGCCTCTTGAAGGATTTATCTTCATTTTCTCCACATATTGGCTCAAGGCCAAAGCCACTTCTTCAGTCACTGCATTATTTCTGCTAAGGTATAACATAGTGTTGCTGGGTGTTGTAGTGGAGGGTTCCACAACACCTTTCCTTGGCTCATATTCCAAAGGAGGGAGTCTCTATTCCTTGGAAAGGTTATTGAAGGATATTTCAGAGCTGATTTCACACATTTTGCACTAGGCCAAGCATTTATTATCTCCTACAGCGCAAACCAGTCCCTTGACTGCATTATTTCAGTGCATATTTGCAGTGAGGGTTTGCACCGGCATTTTGGAAGGCAATATTTCCAGTATTAGTATCAGCCTTGTACTTGGGAAATCCATTGGAGGAGGTTTGCTTCAGATTTTACATCTTATTCAGCCATCTCCATATTATTTCATTTTTGAGTTGTATCTGCTACCTAGCAACTTCAGCATTTCTGTAGATTTTCCATTTGTATCAATATTGTAGCCAATCCTCTTGAGGATTGTTGTATTGTTATTTTCAGGGGTTGAGAACTAGCTCCCCCACCTTCCTTGAGATGATATTTCCATATCCTTGTATTTTCTATTATTATGTTGCAGTGTCTCATATAAACTGCACAGTATAGCTTGGGCACAATTTGTGTAGCAGTGTTTTGTCACTTTTGATGTACATGTTCCATTGAGGCTGCATTGCCGTACTTGAGAGACTCTTTCCTCAAGTATTTGTATCGCATTGCTACTATATTATACAATTATTGGATATACATACCTTCATGTGTTCTAGGTTATAATAAGAATGCTATCATTCCATTACATGTGCTTACATTTGTTGCAGTCCCTCATCGGGCACTTTTTGAGGACATCTAAGTGTGGGATATCTGTTTAACCACCTTAGAAGGATTTATTTGGATCCTCCTCTTGGATTTACCATTTAGAAACATTTTTCTAAGGGATCCAGGTCTTCGTTTCAATTCCTGTAGCAGCCATTACTAGAAAATGTGTTTTCCAGTCATGCCTTGTTAGCTGTTCCAGTTTTGGGATATTACAAACAATATGGGGACTACATGGGTACAAAAATAACAATAAGGGGGCTACACTAACAACAATAAGGGACTACACTAGTAATATTGGTACCTAACATGCCCCTCTCCTTCAAAAAAGTGTTGTAATATACTCTTGAGTAGCTCTGGATGCTTCTGTATAAAATTCTCATCCTCCCATGTGGAATATTTAGTGGGTAAGTTATTCCATTTGATGAGATACTCTGAAATTGATCGATTTTGTAGCTGTCGAGTTCTTGTTTCCATGAATACTTCATGTTATAATATTATTTTTCCTTCCTCATCAAGTTCTGGAAATATTGTTTGAACTAGAATTTTGTCACCAATAACCTTATTTATTCATGAAACATGGAAATCTGGGTGCCCTAGAGAAGAAGTAGGAAGATCCAATTTGTATGCCATAGTGATAATATTTTGCAACACCTTGTAAGGACCATAGTACTTTGGTGATACTTTATTATCCTTCTTAGCTTGCTTGAGGGACATTTGTTTGTATGGTTTTAGTCGTAAAAATACCTAGTATCCTACATCAAAACTTATCTCATTGCGATGTTGATCTTCCTATTGTTTCATTTGATTTTGTGCCAAATTTAAGTTATCCTTTAAGAGTTGGAGAACTTGTTGTTGATGCTTGATGTGATCTTCCATTGCTTGAACCTTAGAATTTTCTCTTAAAGATGATTTGATGAATGGTGGATGATATCCATAAAGTTCCATAAATGGGGTCATTGTTGTTGTAGTATGAAATGATGTGTTATACCACCATTCAGCCAAAGGTAACCACTTGACCCATTGTGCTTGTTTATCAAATAAAAAACAATGAATATACCCTTCCAAACATTTGTTCACTATCTCAGTTTGCTCATCGGATTAAGGATGATAAGATGAGCTATGGGCTAGTTGAGCACCTGAACAAGAAAATAATTCTGTCCAAAATTTTCCAGTGAAAATGGGATCTCTGTTGCTTACAATAATCTTTGGGTTTCCATGTATATTTTGAATTGTTTCCATAAATACAATAGCAATTGTACTTGATTTAAATGGATGAGATAATGCACAAAAGTGTGCATACTTTGTAACTCTATCAACTATCACCATGATGAAACTATTTCCTTCAGACTTAGGTAAGCATGTGATAAAATCCATTGAAACCTCTTCCCAACGTTGACTTGGAATGGGTAAAGGTTGTAGCAGACCTGGGGTCTTAATTGTCTCAGATTTATTTTTTTTGCAAACCAAACATTTTTCCACAAACTTTTGAATATCAGATTTAAGGCCATCCCAAAAAAAATCTTTCTTCACCCTATGGTAATTTAAAAAAAAACCTAAGTGTCCTCTTATGGGAGAGGTGTGAAATTCCAAAAGAATATTTTTTTTTGGTTGGGAATTATTAAAAATATATAAGCGATATTCGTACCATAAGGAATCATTTTTCCAACTAAATTTATCAAATGTACTGAGATCTTGCTGCAAATTTTGAATGAGTGTCCACACTTCTTCATCATTCTTCCATTCCTCCCTTGGTTCGGTTATCCAATAAGGTTGGATGATAGAAATGGCACAAAGTAATGCTTCCACCTCCTAATCCTTTCTTGAGGGTGCATCTACAACAAAATTTAGCTTCCATTTTTTGTAGATGATTTCAAAGTCATAACCCAACATCTTTGTGACCCATTTTTTTTGCTCTTCTGAAGATAGTATTTGTTCCAAAAATTATTTAAGACTATCATGTAATTTTTTTACCTTGAAGTGTCTTCCCATTAGGTAAGGTCACCATTTCTTTAGTGCATGTAGGATTTCCAACATTTCCTTCTCATAAATAGCTTTCTTTAAATACTTTCCTTTGATTGGATGACTTTCCAAAGCAATGGGTCTTCCTTCTTGTATTAAAAGAGCACCAATTCCATTTCCTGAGGCATCACATTCCATAGTAAAGGTTTTTGTGAAGTATGGCGTAGCTAAGACCGATGTTAGGCACATTTCCTCTTTAATATATTCAAAGGACTTAGTTTCTTCAGGAGTCCATGAAAATACATATTTCTTCAATAATGTTGTTAGAGGTGCTTCTATTCTCCGATAATTCTTAAAAAACTTGTGATAATACCCTGTTAACCTGAGAAATCCTCGTAACTTCTTTATGGTTGTGGGGACTTTCCATTCCTTAATGGCTTTAATTTTTTTAGGGTCTAGCTTAACATCCTCCTGAGATACAATATGACCCAGATATTCCAACTCTTTTACTCCAAAGAAAAATTTGGAGGTCATTGCATATAATTGTTTCTCCTCCAATATTTTGAGCACCCTGTCAACATGTTGAACATGATCCTTCCAAGACCTACTCTAGATTAGTATATCATCAAAAATTACTAACACAAATTTTATAAGGAAGAGTTTAAAAATGGAATTCATCAACCCTTGAAATGTAGAAGGTGCATTGGTAAGACCAAAAGGCATGACCAAAAATTCATAATGACCCTCATGAGTTTGAAATGTTTTTTTCAAAATATCTTCATTCTTCATTCTAATTTGATGATATCCTGGATGAAGATACAACTAGGTAAAATAAATTGCTCCATGTAATTCATCCAATAATTCATCTATCACAAGAATGGGAAATTTATCTTTAATAGTGAGCTTCTTGAGCTCCCAATAATCCGGACACATGTGCCATGATCCATCCATCTTGTGCACCAATACTACTGGAGCAGAGAAATAACTTTGACTAAGTTGAATTATACTATCCTCTAACATTTATGCAATCATACGTTCAATTTCACTCTTTTAGACATAAGGATATTTGTAAGGCTTGATGTTTGGAGGAACACTTCCTGGAATCAAATGAATAGAATGATCATGATTAAAAATACATGGGAGTCCTTTGGGAGTTTCAAACACCTTGGAATGATTTTCCAGGACTTGTTGGAGATCTGGAGAAATAGATGGTTTTGATGTTGGAACTTCTAGTGAGCATAATTGTGAAATTACGCCTTGTTTTTATTTCTTCAGAATATTTGTCATGATATTAGAGATTATTATCTTTTCTGGATTCCATATGATACCCCATAATTTGACTTCCTTTCCTTCCAAAAAAAATGTCAAGAAAAGTTCTTGAAAATTAAAAGCTATCGTCCCCAAACAGTGTAACCATTGTACTCCTAGTACAACATCAACACCTCCCATTGGAATGGAAAGCATGGGAATATTCAATACATATTCCCCTATTGTTAGCTTGATATTATGGCATTTTATAGAGCAATTTATAGTCCCTTGAAACTTTGGTGTTGGATATAGGAAGCAATCCAATTCCTTGGCTACCTTACAATGATTAAAATTATGGGTACTATCTGCATCAATCAACACTATTGCATGTTTCTTCTTCATATGTCCTTCTATTTTGAGAGTTTGAGGAGTGGTAATTCATGCCAATGCATTAAAATATATGGTCGGACTCATTTCTTCTTTCCCTAGGGTTGGTTCCCTGTGCATATCCTCTTCTTTTGAAGTTTCTTGTTCATTTTCATCCTCCTCTTCACAATCTATGTAAAATAATTTCTTCTCAGCACACTTATGACCTTTAATGTATTTTCGATCACAACTGCAGTAAATCCCTTTTGCTATGGAAGTATAGGAGAAGCAAAACTTCCATATTTATAGATGTGAGTGGTAGGCTTCCTTGTCGCCATAACTTTACTTTCAATTTTTCTTGCCAACCTGAATGCCTTCTCCATTGAATCACGTTTCCAAAGGCGAACCTCATGTTGGATGTTATCCTTTAAATTCCATATGAAGGCATCAATCCTGTGTTCCTATGGAATATCAGTTACCCTTATATTCAACTTTTGGAAGTCCTCAATGTGCTCCACCATTGAACCCTTTTGTGGTAAGCCTACTTTTCCTTTACAACCTTTTTCCACTGAAGCTCCATTTCGTCAATGGGGCTTAGATATTTTAGGCCCTATTAATCCTAATTCAACTCAACAACACAAATATATGATAATAAAAATAGATTACTCACAATATTGGTTGAAGCAGCACCACTTTGTGTAGTGAATACAAATCGGCTTATAAATTTTCTTGAAACTCGTATCATTTCACGTTTTGGCATTTGTTAATCTTTGGTCTTTGATAATGTGTCACATTTTTCATCACATTATTTAGATGCATATGTAGTCGATAAAGGCATAAATATTAAACACTCATCAAACTATTTTCCTCAAGGTAATGGTTTACTTGAGTCATCTAATAAAAATTTGCTTCAAATTACTAAAAGATTTGTATCTAAAAATCATAAAAATTGGCACGTTGCTTTGTTTAACACATTGTGGGTTGATAAGGTCACTCCAAAAGCTTCCATTGACAACACTCCTTTATTTTTGGTTTACGACATAGAAGTTATCTTGCCACCTCATATTTTCTTTCCATCCCTTCAGTTGTACCAAAATTTTCAGGGACTCAAATCGTCAGCCATGGAAAATAGTGTTATCACTCATAAAATGTGAAACATTACTTGACATGGTCTCCTTAAGCCTTTTTCCAAATTGGTATAGGAAAATTTTATTTTTTACAAGTTTAAACCTATCCTAAGGTTCAAGTTCACCCCCATTTAGATCATATCATGTCCCATCAGTGATCATTAGGTGTCAGATTTAATTTCCCAAACGTTTAATTTCAAAAATACACTTAAGCTAGTTTTACCTCTTTTCATAGCGTTTTTACACTATAAAATAGTAGTTTTCGCTACAAAACTGCCTAATAGTTTCGTAGTGAAACTGTTAGAAAATGAACTAGCTACGCTATGAAAAATTGTTTTCCTGTCTGTCTTGTCAAACATGATGCAAAGTGTCAGTTCATCATTGGAGGAGTTAGGGTGGAGATCACTTGAGTCTGGTAGGGTTATTTCAAAAGTAAAAAGTCATGTCTGAGGTCATCATTACTGTTTTTCACATGCATGTGTCATGATTAAGGCATGAGTTTTCATTCAAACCATAAAAGGTTACCCAATTATTATTTTTTTCATTCTCTGCTTTATCTTTGCATGTTATTTTATTTCTGGAGAGCTACTTCATCGAGCCAAGAAGTTTGCTTGCATTTTCATAGGTTGCAGGTGTTATTAATCAAGTGAGGCTGAGAAGATATAAAATCACCATGGCTGCAAGGAAGAAGACTAACAAAGGTGGTCACTGCCATAGGTATGAGCCCATGGACATGAATTTGATAAATGAAGACCCAACTTCCATGGAGGTATTCAGAAGAACAGGTTGTTTTAAATTATACCAAAGGCTATAGGGTTGTCATCTACAAGTTTCTAAAGATTATGTTGATAATTTCACTGGGACAGCTTCAAAGGTGGGAATGATAAACCTCACAGTAACACTAGACAACATTTCAGCAGCAAAAGGAATCCCTAGAGGAGGGGAACAACAATTTAGATGCATAAAATTCACCATGCAGGACTGCAGAGAATTTATCAAACCAAAGCATAGTGAAATCAATCTCACAAATGATATCCATAGGAGCTACATGAAGGAAAAATGCTCAAAGCTACTGATGATCATTCAGAAGTACTTCACCTGTGAAGGAATGTTTCACATGGTCTAGTCCTACCACCTTAGGCTTCTGTTGCATTTTGTGGGTAAGAGTTCTCTTGACTTGCCCTTTTATTATATAGAAGTCTAACTAAAATGTGAGATAAGGTCCAAGTTAAAAAATAAGGAAATGAAACTTCTCTTTTTCACCATGGTTTGATTAAGTTGTTGGTGTTAGAGGAGTTGAAGAGATTAGGCAGAGATTGGAAATCCTTTATCTTCATGAGTGGTTTTGAAGTAAATTTTGTCACTCTTAAAAGAGTTCCCAAACCTAAAGATATTTCATCACCAGTAGTGGCAGAGCACTTGGAACTAGTGAGCATGGAGACAAAGCCTTTGCAGAAGATTGACACACCCAAAGCTACACCAGAAAAATAGAAGCCAACAGTTAGCAAACATGGCAGAAAGAGAGTTACTAGGAGCCAAACAGTGGTTAAGGGTAACTTAGAGGACATATTTAATGCAATTGATATAGAAAAAACTCCCATTGTCTAAGCTGAAGATGTTGAAGATGGAGGAAGAAAGCTAAAGAAAGGCAAGACAGCTAAAAAGTTAGAGTTTGCAGGTGATGATGCTAGTTTCATGTTTCAAGCTAGAAATCCAATGAAAAGACATTAAATAAAGGTCATGGAAAGTAGAAAAGAGACTCAGAAGGTCAGTGAAACTACTCAGCCACCACCAAGCATCATAGACCTCTCCTCACCTGCAAAATAATAATTAGTCATCAAACAAAAGAAAGGTAAAGAGAAAATCACTGAAAAAACAGAAGTTGAAACCCTTAAGGAGAAGTTAAAAGAGGTAGGTGAAGAGATACCAGTCTTGAAGAAAGAGGAAAAGAAGCATAGATCTAAAAGGGTTCAGTTTGAACAAATGAGGAATATCTAGGAAGATCAAGTCACAAGTGTCTCAAAAACCTTGGATAATACAGAAAAACTGATAAAGTGGACTCAACCACTAAGAAGATAGGTCAAGCACATAAAAAAGGTAAACTTGCACTTGCAATCCAAGAATAGGATATTGAAGGACCAAGTGAAAGATATTCAAGAGAAATTGGAACTGATTCATGAAGAGCTAGAAAAGATAGGTTTGAAAATGACTATGGTAGAAGAGCTTATAGCTCAACTGATTGTTAATGAGGAAGAAACACCACAGGAGGAATAAGTTGAGATTGAATATGCCTTAGAAGGTTCATTAAATGTAGAGAATCAATATTTTGAAGCAAGAGATTAGTTTTTTAAAACAAGTTTGAAAAGGGAAATGTATGGGTTTTTACATAGTTTTGTAGCATTCCTCAGGCTTAAAGGCAGGAATACACTACAAAAAAACTTGTAGCAACCTTTTTTCTTATAAAGTCATTTTTTGCATGACTCAAGGAGGAGGATTCATGGTGGTGATGTGTCATGACTTGATTAACATCATGGAAAAAAAAAGGAGCAAAGTAAATGGATGAAAAAGATACTTTTCCAACGCTACCAAAACTCGTTACGAAACTTTCATGTTTTCGTAGCGAGCAATTATTGAAGGTTTTTGAACATCTTAAAGGCATTTTTTTCCAGCTGGAGACCTCCAACGTTTCAATGGAGCTTATTATCAAAAATTTATGACTCGAAGGAAGTGCTATGAAGACAGGTCATCAGCCAAAGCAGCTTTGAATATAAGGGTCATCCATTCCTAAAAGGTAGGTTTATGTTGCATAGATCTAGGAGGGTTTTAAATATGTAAAGTGATGATGAACTATGTCATGTGTCTTTCGAGAATGTGATACTTATTTTTTAACCATCATGTAAATATTTCAGTGATAGGTAAAGCAATGTAATAAATAGGAGTTAGAGTCCTATTAGGAGATGGTTTCTTTAAGGTGTAGCTGTCAATTTTTCGTTAGAAGTTATGTATTTCAGTTATGAAAGGTGTCATAGGAGAATTCGATGATCTAGCCACTAGGAAGATCATCCTTTTTCTAAATAATTTCTATTTAAATAAAAATCATCGAAGTAGTAAAGGTTTGTAGAACATAAGCACGAAATTGCTGCTTTTATTTTTTGACAAATACCAGTAATACAAAGTGACATTTTCTTGATAGACTCGAGATTCTCATGAGGTTTTTGATGTCTTATTGATCTATATCTTTATGTTTTACCTCTTATGGTAGATTTCATCTCTATTACTCAGAATTCATAATGTTATGCTCTAACTTCCTTTAGTGATGAAATGATTGTGTCTTTCTATGTTTTATGTGTGAGTTGCCTTTGTTAAAGACCTCTATTTGCCTCATCTTCCATGTTAAATAAACTTTGTCACTGAAAATACAAATTTTTGACTCCATAAGCCCAATGGTAGCAAGCCTGCATTCTTTTCAACCTGCAATAATAAAAAACAAGTTAAAAATTCCATAGAGTTAGCCATATATCACTATCATTATTCAATATCATAAAACCCCTTTGAGAGAGCCCTATCAAACTGAAGAGGTTGAGCTTTAGTTAGAAGTGGTTTGAAATAGTTACATTGAGTTGTTTGATAAGCAGCCAATCAAGTACAATTTTGTGATAACATTTTGGTGTTTCTTCCAGGAAACTGAAGATATACTTTTCCCGAAATTTTGAAGCTGAAATCTTGAAGGTAGCAGAAGCTCAGAATATGTTCGAGGCTGAAACTACTTTAGTGACTCCATTCAAACTATTCATGCTTAAAGGTGGCTTTGAAAAGGAGATATACGAGGAGTAATCCTGACCCAAATCCACCTACAATTGTGGATAATCCAAACACAATTTCCAGATGCATTCAAGGCAGCTCTACACAATCAGGTACTCCATTACACACAAGAGCTTTCTCCTCTAAAGTTTTAAGAAGTCCTGAAGATAAAAAGTTTGATGATAAATTTTAGGAAGTCTTGTTTAGGTTTGAAAATTAAAAAGAATTGACTGAGATTGTTTTAGACCTACAAAGAAGAGGTATCGATACATCAGCCTTAGTGGCCCAAAAGATAAAGAAGAATTCTAGAGGGAAGTCACATTAGAGTTATTGTTAGAGAGGGAATCTTTAGATAAGTTGAAGGAACTAGACCCATTTGAAATATTTGTAGGAAGAAAATCTGGTTTTCCTTTACCTGACTGGAGTTCAATTGTAACTGGACTACAAATACCAACCACACCACCTCCTAACAGTGACTCTTCTTCTACTGTTGCTTTCCAAAAAATACTACAGTCCCTGTCATCATGGCTAGAAATTTTCCACCTCCACCTACTACTACATCTACTAGATATGCTCCACTTGTTCTCCCAGGTGTCCTAAATTTCCTTCCAAGAAAATATTCTGCTATAATCAAAACTTGGGGAAGTGATGAAGAGATTAAAACTAAAGAGCATGTAGACCAGTTTAATGACTTCATAGACAGGGAGGGGGTTGATCATGAAGATGTCAAAATGAGGCTTTTTTCTCAGAGTTTCACTAGTGAGGTCAGAAATTGGTTCAAATCCCTTGCTCCAGGAAGCCTGCATAATTGGAATGAGTTTGAAGATAGCTTCTTGAGAAAGTGGGGAAATAGAACAAACCCTGTGCAAGCCCTCACCGAGTACAATAGTTTGAAAAGAGATGTAGATGAAACTATCCAAAATTTCTCCAAGATATTTAATAAAGTCTATGATTCCATTCCTGCCCATCTTAAACCTCCACCAGGAGCAAATCAGCTGAGATATGCTGAGGCTTTTGACTATGACTTTTCTATCCTGCTTAAAGAGAGATAATACCCTTCACTAGCAGAAATGAAAAATGATGCTGTGAAGTTGGAATTCAATATGATAGCAGCTAAAAAGTCGAAGATGGGAAAGAAAAAATTAAAAGAAGAAGATAGGCCTTACACCTCAGATGATAAATTTGACTCCATGATGAAGACAATGGAAAAAATAATGGATAGGCTTACCCTTGGAAATTATTCTACACCTCCTGCACAACGTGAACCATAATTTATAAATCCTCAGTTCAGAAGACCTCAAAACTAGTAGAGACCAAGGGAAAACAGAAATCAGCCTGACCCTCATGTAAGGCCTCCTTTTTAGCAAAATCTAGTAGATAAAGAATATCAACCTGAGATACCAGAAGACTCCATTCATTGCCTAGATGAAAACATGTATGGAATGTTTTTGAATAAATAAGATCATGATGAGTCTGATCATGATGTAAACAAGGGAGAGGAACCATATTATTACCTTAAAGGTTATCAATGTGCAATATTTGAGATGCAAAAGCAATACAACCAAAGAAGAACAACTAATACTTGGTAAACAAACAAGGAACCAGAAAGATGCCCAGAAGTTTAGTGAGAAAGATCCACCACCTCCTCCTCCTGTCAAAGAGACTAATAAAATTTTCTGCTAAAGTTGAATGAGGATTGCAAATCAAGATCCCACATTTTTCAGAGAAATTTTATGAACAATACATATAAAATTAGAGCTGTTAATTCACAACCAGAGTTGCTATATCCTTAAATGGTAATAATGTATCCCAACCACTGTTTAGAAAAAGATGAAGATAGTAGCAGAAGCTCCCTCTTTCAGTGAATTCAGATCATAATATGACATTACAATGCCAAAGGATTCAGTAAGAATTGCAAATTCCTACCTAAAGGACAGTAATGTATTTGGAAATCACTGAAATGTTACTAACATTTGTTGATTCACAAATATTTTACCACTGTTTAATAAAATATGTTGTTGTTATATTATATGTCCCCTGCCAAGATACAGATGACATTAGTAGTATATCTTACCCAAGTCAGTACAAGAACAAGCCCCAGAAAAATAGATTTAAAGGAATACGTAATATGAATCAACTTATGCCAAATAATCATGATTTACAGAAAGAAGACTATGGAGAGAGAAGATTGCTTATAGTAGGCAGACAAACCTGAATTACCAATTGAAGAAAGAACTTCAATTGAAGACCAACTATTTTCATTATTGTTCATAAAGCAAGATGAAAGAAAAATTAGAGGTTGAAATCGTTAAAGGAACGGGTTCATCATATTTGAGGGTAGCAAAGAAGAAGAACAATTTATAATCGTTAGAGAAGAGAGGCTGAGTAGAATTTGGATCAACTGCAGGACAAATGAAGTCTACCAAATCAAACTTTGTCAAAGAATACAGTTCAAGATGAATCTCTATTTTTGGGTTTAGAAATTTTGAAAAGATTGGGTGCCCAAAAAATTTTAGTTTGTGGAGATTCTGAATTGGTTATTAAACAAGTTGAAGGTGTATATCAAACCAAGTATGTGAGAATGAGAGCATATAGAAATTTGATCATGGAGATGTTAGAAAAATTTCAAGAATATTCATTTATTGTGAAGATTAGGGATCAAAACTCAGTAGTTGACTCCCTAGTTGTTTCTGCAAGTCTGTTTTTTATTCCTGCACATTCCACTGAAAGATATGAGGTTGAAGTTTGTCATAGGCCTGCTATCCCATACAACATAATTCACTGCAAGTTTTTGAAGATGACCAGTAAGTCAAAAAATTTATAGAATTGAAGGAGGAGTTTGAAAGTACACAAGTAGATCAACAAAACATGCTTGCTGAAACTAAGGGTAATTCTAGTATTGCAGCTGAAGAATAATTATATACCCAAAGGTCTCATCCCACTTGAAAACAATTTTGACCAAAATGATGTGTTCAAGTCTCCTAGGATACAAGCTGATGATGAAGAGGTAGAGAGTTGTAACCTTGGTACAGTAGCAATGCCTAAAATGATTACGCTTTCAAAATTTCTTTCTGCAGAGATGAAATAGAAATATATTGAGATGATGAAAAGGTTGATAGATGCTTTTGCATGGAGTTATGCTGATTTGAAGAAATATGATCCTACTATTATTCAGCATGCCATTCCTATTAAATAAAATTAAAAGCCTTTCAAACAGAAGCCGAGGAGGATTAATCCACTTCTCATGCCTCTGATTGAGAAGTAAATTAAGAAGCTCTTTGATGCAAAAATTATTGTCCCAATCATATTCTCAAAATGGATTGCTAACTTGGTACCAGTTAGGAAAAAGAGTGAAGAATTTAGATTCTATATTGACTTCAGAAACTTGAAAAAAGATTCTCTAAAGGACAATTACCCTCTCCCACATATGGACCAAATTATGCAGAAAATTGTTGGTTCCCAAAGGATGTCTATGCTAGATGGTTTTTCAGGATACAATCAGATTTTAGTGCACCCAGAAAGCCAGGAGAAAACTATCGTTACCACACCATGGGGGACATTCATGTATGCCAAGATTCCCTTTGGTCTAATGAATGTAGGAGCGACCTTTCAAAGAGCAATGGACATTACCTTTGTTTAGGAGAAGGATAAGTTGGTGGTTGTCTATCTGGATGACATAACAGTTTTCTCAATAAGAGAGGAAGACCATTGAAAGCATCTAGAGAAATTTCTACTGAAGTGTAGAAGGTTTGGTATTTCTCTTAATCCTACTAAGAGTATTTTTTATTTAACTTCTATAAAGTTACTTGGGCATATTATATCTAAATATGGGATAAAGATTGATCCAAACAGAGTCAATGTCATTCAGAAAGTAGATTTGCTTAGAAGCAGGAAGGAAATTTAGTATTTCCTTGGAAGAGTGAATTTTGTTAGAAGGTTTACTCCCAACTTTGTTGATATTGTCAAATACATAACCAAGATGCTAAAGAAAGGAGCTAAAATTAAATGGACAGTTGAAGAAAAAAAATCATTTGAAGAAATCAAGAAGGCATTCACTCAGGCCTAGTGTTGATTAGCCTCAATTTTTGAAATGAAATTCTGGTTTTTACATTTGCATCAGAAAACACAATTGCTGGAGTTTTGCTACAGAAAGGACAGTAAGGTACAAAGAAGCCCATTTCATTCTTTATCAGAACCCTTGCTAATTCAGAGCTTAAGTATAACATATTAGAGAAACAGGCATATGCTTTGGTCAAATCCATCAAAGACTTCAAAATTTATAATATGCATTCTCATGTCATAGCATTTGTGCCAAATGTTGTAGTGAAGGACATCTTGACTCAAGATGATCCTGATGGCAAGAGAGGAAAGTGGATAGCTAATATGTTGGAGTATGATATAGAAATCAGACCTACAAAATTGGTGAAAGGTCAAGGGCTAGCAAAGCTGATGGCACAGTCCAATTTTGACTATCTTGATATGAATTTAATTGTAGAAATTTCAGAATTATCATATGAAGATGAATATTTGATTCCTATTGAAGAGAAGTGCATACTTTCTGACTAGTACAGAGACATTTTCTTTGTCTTACATCATCATAGGGCTCCTGCTGAATTGACTAAATCTAAAGCAAGGTTTGTGAAGCTGAAATCTCTAAGGTACTGCATCATAGATAAAAATTTGTATTGGAAAGATACTCATGGTATTCTTTTGACTTGTTTGCTAAAAGAGGAAGCTAAAAAAGTGATTGAGGAGTTTCATAAAGGATATTGTCGAGGTCATCACTATTGGAAGGCCACAACAAACAAAATTCTCAGAGCAGGGTACTACTGGCCTACCATGTTCAAAGATGTTTACAAGAAGATAGTTGCCTGCCATGAATGTCAGATTTTTTATGGTAAGAAAAAGCTTATTCCTTTACCCTTAATGCCAATTTATATTGAGGCACCACTCTAGCAATGGGGGCTATATTTTATTGGTGAGATTCATCCATCGTATTTAGGGAAGCATCACTGGATCCTGACAACAACTGATTATTTCACCAAGTGGATTGAAGCAATCCCAACTAGGCAAGAAAATGATGCATTCATCATTTCATTCTTAGAAAATAACATATTGTCCAGGTTTGGTTGTCCTATGAAGATCATCACTGGCAATGCACAGGCTTTCAAATCCAAGAGGTTGATTAGTTTTTGTCATAAATATCACATTACACTTGGACATTCTATTTCTTACTATCCACAAGGTAATGGTATTTCTGAATCTTCTAACAAAAGAATTGTGAGAATTATTAAGAAGGTGATGCAAGAAAATAAAATTTCTGGCATCTAAAGTTGAAGTATGCTTTGTGGGATGATAGAGTGTGTACAAAAAGGTCAATTGGTACTTCACCTTATGAGTTGGTGTATGGATTTGAAGCCATTTTTCCTACATCCTTAGGAGTGTTACACAACATTTTGTCACCGTCCCTGCAATCTCTCATCCTGTACATTAGAGGACTATTCCCGTGACCTGTGAATAGTAGAATGTCCTAAAAACACCTTGATGGCATCCTTCTGCATAAGGGAAAGAATTCTCCTGAAGAAAATTTCCTCATAAAATCATTAAAAAAAATGTTTGGGCATTGGCATGCTTAGCCAATTCATCACTCACACCGACCTAGGAAATTTACATTGAGCCCCTGCCACCTAGCGCTTTGTCCTTGTGTATTGCCTGCGCCAAGCCTATTAAGGAATGTTTTTTAACAATATAAGGTAGAAGTTTGATTCTAACAACCTCAAAACAAATCATCAAAAAGAGGTTGGGTTGTTTGGCTCCAGATCTCCCTAATTAGGAAGTGGTTTTCCACCTCTCATGGAACCTTCCTAAGAGATAGGACTCTTCCCCATGATTATAGGGATCCTAACCTCTCCTTCTCCTTCTATAAAAGCCTGCCCTCTCCATTTGCTAGCTAGCAGAACATTTGGGAATAAAACTATAGCTAAGTGACTACTGAGAGTAGAGCCAAGGAGAACCCTGTAAGAGAGAGAGCCTTGTCCAAATTCTCGACAAGCTTTGTGAGACATGCTCCGCTGGATGCCCTATTGAAGGAAGAATGTGATGTCAGAACTTGGTTGTAATATTTCTTTCATATCTTAATATATGCTCGACTATGTTATTGGTTCCATCGTTGTATTACTTGTTTGTGTAATGCAATTTGATTCAATCTTTTTCGACTGATTGATAGTTACATGCTTGGGTTGTTACGTTGTATTGCCGTCGTTTTTCTCTGTATGTGTACAGGTGTTCGGACGCAGTGAGAAAAAGGATTGTGATCTATCAAGCAAGGAACATGAAGCAACACTTCTCCGTTGAAAAAAATAGCGTATGACTTGAGGTAGGTCGTCTATCATAACTTTGTCTTTGGTAACTAGGAATCAATATCGTAGCGTGTTCTGTTTGTTGCTAGACCCACTCTAGGGCTAGTGGGATCGCATCTGTCCACAGAGGGGATTTACCTCGTCAAAAAAGTGGTGACTCCACTGGGGAACAGTGTGAGTTAGTCCTTCTTCCATTAGGTTGTGTTTTGGCTTTCGTTCGCCTTTTGGGTTTATCTTGCTTGGTTCAAAGCCCTTGTTCAGCCCCATAGAGATGAAACCTCTCTCTGTTTGTTCATCTTTTTCCTTTTTCCCGAGTAAAACCCTCTTAGAATGCTTATTCAACTGAAAATAGTTCCGACTGGCATGAGTTTCTCATTTATAACTGGCACCATTCCCTGTTTGGCACCGATTACGGCCAGGCAGGCGTGCCAACCCTGTTAGGTTTTGGGGTTTGCTTGGTTTTGGAGTTTTTGAGCCTAATTTTTTATCCTGGGTTGTTTTTTCTGACCTTTTAAGTGCTTTGGAGTCATTCTTGGCTGAGATCAGCCCTTTTCCTTCAGTTTTTTTCCCTTTTATGCCAGTTTGGTGTTTTAGCCCTAGGTCTTCTAGGTGCTTCAGCTTGCTGAGCCTCCCGTGGGCGTTTCGAGTCCTTGGTTTCCCAGTCAACTTCGCTTCTGCTTCTTTTCATTCAGTATTGTGGACCATTTGAGTGATTTTGTTGATTGAGTGATTGTATTTTCTTTTGTTCAGTTTTACTCTTGTCTCTCCAGGCCTAGATTACATGGCTTGTTTGGGTCTCTTTTGAGATCTTCTTTTTTATTTGAGGGATTTCATCATTGATTTGAGTCTTCTTGTGCTTGTTTTGAATTGAGTTAAATTGTTTTGTTTCAACTCTCGCTTCACTATTCTCAAATCGGTGTTTTTATTTATTTTTCATATCATTTAGTGCACTTTCTCTGATATATTGAAAAACAAAAAAAAATCTTTTGCATTCTTGATTGGCACAGTGAAGATTGAAAAATATTTCGCGTTTCTAGAGTTATATAATTCTAGAGAAGAGTTTTTTAGTCTCATTAGCTTGCATCAGGCATTCTAGTGAATTTTTTTGCATGATTTATTGTGGCTATCGCTTGAAATCTCTAACTCTCTCGTAGATAGCTCTTCATTGAACGAAATGGTGTCTCATGGCATGTAGCTTGCATTCAGGGATTTGTGAGATTTGACATTCGGTAGGACCTTGGAATTGAAACATAAATACAAGATCAACTTAAAATTTATTTCAATTAACCTAAGGAAACATTGAAACTTAACGGAACATTTAGTGGTCTAAGTTAGATACGTGTTATAGCGTCTTTAAGCCTAGCATATGTCACTCGCCATTTGGCTTCAGACAACACTAGTACGGACTTGCGCTCCCCATACCGTCGAGTATATAAAGGGAGACCCCTCTAGGTTGCAATCCTTTTATCCTTAGGAAGACAAGTTTGTCGCATTATACCCGTGACACACCAAACACAACATTCGGGGAGACTACCTGCATGTACGTCAAGTCCTTGGTTGATTTCTCTTTCATTTCATAACCAAGGTGTATATGGCAGTTCATGGGAAACTGGTACACCCTTTTACCTAGAATACCTGAGTAGTCATTTTTGGTCTTTACTGACTCTATAAATTTGAAAATATCATCGAGCACTTGTCCTTTCGAGCTCGTTTAAAACCAAAAGAGACTATAGTAATATTTGACGTTTTCTTGACTCTTAAAAGGTGAAACAAAAATGTTTAGTTTCAATGTGGTAAAATAAACTGCCTACGATTACACGCCCATTAAAGTTTGATTACTTGGCCTGTCTTTGTTTGCCTTGGTTTGGTCCAAGTGTCCTCTTTTTGATCTTTTTCCCTATTTTTGTGTGCTACGGTCAAAGTGGTAGAACCATCGGTTTCATCTACTGGTACTCTTTTTTCGGACAATTCATCTGAAACTTCTCAGATCTCTGAGTCGGCTAAGCTTCAACAAACTGTCAACCCGTCAGAGCACCCCTTTGGAGAACCAATTGAATTCAATTGGCCTCTTTCGAATGCTTGGTTTGGTTTTGGGGTCGGGGAACATTTTCCCCCTCTTACATCGGGATCGTCGTTTTTGGCCACTATTATACCTCCGAGCCCCCGTACTCTTTTGCAAGATCTCACGGTTGAATCATACATGGATTAATCTGATCCTAATGGCACCGAGGGTATTCCAGTTTTGGATGAAGGATACCAATTCTTCCCTAAAGATTTCCCTCAAGAGCCTGTTCCATATTCACCTCTAGTGTTGCTTCCAGCCGGATATAGGTCTCTAGGTCAGATTATAGCCAGTATTGCCTACATGGCAGCATCCACCCTGCCAAGGGGTTTGGTTCTTTCATCATTAGGGATGTCACCGATGACACCTGTCTCTTCATCGACACCCTTCGTTACATCTGTTCCTAGTAGACCTACTTTTTGTGTGGCTACTTTGTCATCGGTTGTGACTGTTTAGTCGTCAGCTGTTTCCATTTTGGTAGAGACTTTGATTGCAGCAACAATCCTTGACGACCTTTCGTTTGAGGAGTATCGTTTGGTTGTTCAGCAATAACACTCCCAAACCTATCAATCCCTTCAGGATCCTTATCGATCTTATTTTTCCCATTATGGGGCGGATGGTACCCTGATTTATGCACTTCCATTTCAGCAGGATGAGCATAGCAACCTTATCTATTTGCCTGCTCCTGAGGCTTATCAATTTCTTTCAGGTATTATACCTACCTTGCCTAGGTAGCCCTCTAACCAACAAGGACAACCCTTTCAGGGACAACCTTTGGTTCAACAGGGATATTATTTTGACCAACAAGGCAAACCCTTCCAGGGATAGCCTTTGGTACAGCAAGGGTATGCATACGATGCACAAGGGCAACCCTTACAGGGCCACCCTTCAGTCCAGCAAGGATTGTTTTACGGCCCACAAGGGAAGCCTTACAATCCTCCAAGTCAACCTTTACAACCTCAGTCTGTGATCCCTCCTACGCATCCCAAGCACTAGTTGGGCCATCGGGGTATCAACTCAAACCTTCATATGGTCCTGGGGGGCAGATCCATCCATCTCAACCTATGATGCAACCTCAACAACCTTATCCTTTGATCAGTTCAAATTTTTCATAGCCAGGACCATCCTACGGTCCTGTCCCAGGTCAACCTAGATATTAGGTACAACCTGGCCCACCTCAGTCATTAGGCCAACCTGCTCCGCAGGGGGCAACCTGGTGGTCCTCCTCTATCAGGTAAACCTATTCAACCAGGTCAACCTGCACAGCTTGTTTACCCTACTCAGCCTCCATCCTACTTTATGCCGTAGCCAAATCAATCGATGCACCCAATGTATCCAGCTCAGTAGGGGCTCACTTATCAGCAGCCTGTTCGACCCCAAGGCGGTTATTTTCCTCAAGGTCAATATCGGCCTGTTTACAACCCGCCTCAAGGTCCCCCTTATAACCCTAAATAGTCAGGCTATACTTATATTCCACAGCAGAATCCATACACTACTCAATTGGGACCCACGTATACTCAGAATCAGTATCCCGATTTTCAACCCCCGTACCCTGGTTCTCAGCTGCCATATCAACCGACTTATCTGGCTTACACCCCTTATGGTCAGAATCCTTTGGGACAGAACCAGTGGGGGTAGAGTTATACTCAACCAGGGTGGAATATGGGTTCAGGTCCTTATCGAGGGCCTGATATGCCTTTTAATCCGCAGTTACCTTTCCTTGCCACGTTGGAGCTACCGAACGTGTCCAAACTGACAAATGATTCCATTCTTCATAATCCTTTTTGGCCGTCGATTTCGACCAAGGTTCCTGGTGATTGCTCCAAGTTTGAGGGAAAGTTTGGAGAAGACCCCCAAGCTCATGTAATGATGTACCATTTGTGGTGTTCTTCAAAGTCTTGGGTAGATGAATCTATTCATCTTCGTCTTTTTCAGCACACTCTCACAGGAGCTACTACTAAGTGGTATATTGAACTGCCTCATGGAATTTTTCAAGATTTCAATACTCTTTCCATGGCATTCGTGACTCACTTCTAGTTGTTGGTTCGTTACGAAGCCCGGATGCATCTCCTCATGTCATTGAAAGACGACCGGGCTACCCATATCTCGGACCATATTCATGAGTGGAGAAGGCATCATCGCCTGATCAAGTTAAAAATTCTTGATCAGTTTCTCACCCATTGGTTCACTACTTCTTTCGTCAACCAGATTGTGAAAGATATTTCCATGGGGGCATGTGTGATTGAAGAACAAGCCATTGCTCCTGTCCAGTACCTTGATCTTGTGTACTCTCAATTGGGCATTTTGTATGACATCTTGACTAAAGCTCCACGTCCCGGGACCTCTAAAGCACCAACCACCCCCATCAATTGACGGCGTTATTGGTTCTGTATCCCAGACTTCATGCAAGTCTTCCAATGGGAAGCATAAATCAAACTCTTCCAACAATTTTTCTCCTCATGCTACTCCCGATTCTAGTAAAACCTCGGACGTCAATGCCGTCTAGGCCAATCCTGCGGACAAGACTTCCAAGGGGAAAAATAAGGGCAAAGGCAAAGCAAAATCCGATGCCCCAAAACCAAAATCACCCAAAGCTCGTGCTGATGATGGTTCATAGTGGAAACCGAGGTACCCTTGTCTGTTTTTGATGAGGACCACTACAGTAAAGATTTTCCTAGATGATCCGAAGTTAGTCAACTTCTTAAGGGTGCTAAGGGAACTCTGGGAGTTCTTAAGGAACCTTTTCCATCTCAGTAGACCCAGGGTGCATCCTTCGCCATCTGCACCATTTGGGTCTCAGGTTTTCATGATGAATGGTGCTGCACCTATTTCTATTGCCACTCGGTCGAAGGATTATGTCGGATCATGCCAGGCAGCTGGGAAGGAAGTCGATGATGGCCTCCTCCCCCAGCTACCTCTGGTCCTCTCGAGCTTGAAAGGCATAGTGCTGAACCTATTGTATGACCACCTTCCAAAGGTGTTCTCTGAAAGTCTTCTTATAATCCGAATGCCTGTGCTACTCAACATTACAACATTGTTGAGGATCTGGCATAAGCGCCTTCCACGATGTCCGTGTTGGAAGTACTTCATAGTTGTCTGTCTCAATGGAAAGCTTTGCTATCTGCGATCGACGGAATTTATCCTGCCGATTATAGACTTATCACCTTCGATTTGGAGAATTTTGTCCCCCGAATTGCGCACCAGATTGCGCTTGTTATACAAGTCGGCATTAACGATCTCAATATTCACAGAGCCATTGTGGACGAAGGTGCCTCTACCTGCGTCATGTCATCTGATTGTTGGAAGCCCATTAGCTCTCTAGCCCTCACTTCATCTCACAATTCCCTTGAGGAATTCTATGGAAGGGAATCAAAACCCTTGGGTGTTCTCACTAGCTTGCTGATTACATTGTAAGGAAATACAATCAACATCTAAGTGGTAGTTGTTGATGCCAAACTCAACTACAATATTCTATTCAGTTGCAGTTGGACCCAAGCCATGTTGTGTGTTCCGTCCACCCTCTTTCAACTTTTGAAGTTCCCACATGAGGGCAAGATTCTTACTGCCAATCAGTTGTATTTCTTTACCTCGTCTTCCAAGAACAACGTGCCATACGTGGATAAAATTCCTAATCCCCCTGACAGTATAGGGCCGGGTCTTTTCAAGGACCTCGTTCTCATGGTTATTTCCCCATCCCACCACCGAATATCATTCAAGTCAACATTGTCTCTCGGTTAGATGACCCTTGGATCATCCCTTCACCTGAAAAGGTTGAATCGTTTGGAGATTCAATGCTGCTTAGTCCAATCGAGATTAATTATTGTGAGCTTACAGCTACATCTGATTCTCCCCCTCCTGAAGCTACTCCTTTGAGCATGGCTCTCGATGTGTATTCTCAATCCACCTGGCTCGGCAATGTGGATTCACCCGATCCTTTGAATGAACTATTTCCCTCCAATGAGGCTATCATGGAAACAATGTCTATTGAAGATCTACCGTGGAGAGATGGTCATCATTTTTCCTCATTCATGCCTTGCCTTGGGGCCATGTCTGATTGTCTAGAGTTTTTTTCATCCCAGGTATCCTCTCTGCCACTTCAGATGCCCATTTTAACTCATGAAGTCTTTACGGAGGGTAACTTGGGGAACATTACTCAAATAATGCTTATCGACATCTAGATTAAACTAGGGATCGTCGAGAACATCCATGTGGGAGTTACTTGCTCTTCTGACGAAGTTCAAGTCTACACTAGTCTCTTTCACGAATTCTGAGATGTTTTTTCCTGGTCTTACAAAGAGATGCCTGGAATCGACCCCAGCATCATGGTGCACGAGATTCCCACCTACTTCGGTGCAAAGCCTATTCGTCAGCGTCTTTGTCCCGTGCACCCTTGAAAAGCTGCCGCTATCAAAGCTGAAGTTGAGAAACTTCTTAAAGTGGGTTTCATTTATCCGATTCCCCTGACTGAATGGGTTTATAATATTGTTCTTATGGATAAGAAGCAGGGTGTAGTTCATGTTTGTGTTGATTATCACGATATCAACTGGGCCTATCCTAAGGATAAATATCCAACCCCGTTTATCGATCAGATCATTGATGATTTTGCGGGGAGTGAAATCTTCTCCCTTATGGATGGTTTCTCTAGCTGCAACCAGATTAAAATTCTCCGGTCGAATCAACACAAGACCTCTTTTATTTTCCCATGGGGAACTTTTGGATACAAGAAACTCTCATTTGGCTTGAAGAATGCTGGGGATACGTTCCAGCGCGCCATGTCATATGCATATCATGATATTAGGCATATTGTCCAACCGTACGTGGATGACCTTCTGGCTCATTCAGCTACGTGGAAGGACCACCCATAACATCTTCGTCAAATCTTTATTTGTTCCAGACACTATAATATTAGGATAAATCTGCATAAGTCCATCTTCTGGATCGACTCTAGTATACTCATACGGTTTATCATGTCTAAGGATGGAATTCGCCTTGACCCTCTGAAGGTTGAGGCTATTGTTAACCTCCCCTCCCCGTCCTCGTTATATTAGCTGTAGAGTCTCCAAGGGAAAGTCAATTTCCTACATCGTTTCATCCCAAACTACGCCAAAGTAGCCAATGGATTTATGCAAATTTTAAAGTAGGACGTCCCTTTCCATTGGGAAGAGATTGCTCCACAGTCTTTTGACAGACTTAATTCGTTGCTCGTCAACGCTCCTCTGTTACATCCTCCCAATTATCATCCTGATTTCACCCTCTACTTAGCTGTCGCCTTCAGCACGATCGCTATGGTTTTAGTTCAAGAAAATGATGATGGTAATGAGCACATCATTTACTACCTGTCTCAAAACCTTCTCGACCCTGAAACACGTTATGCACATGTTGAGAAGTTAGTGCTGGTTGCAGTCCAGGTCGTCCAGCATTTTCGTCATTACATTTTACTACGCATGGTGACCGTGATTTCTGACTGTAACCCCATGACTTATATTCTATCTTCGAATTTACTGGGGGGGGGGGAATACTCAAAGTGGATAGTTATCCTCCAAGAGTTTGATTTGGAGTTCAATACTACCAAATCGAAGAAATCACTTGTTTTCACGGATTTGATTTGTTCTCTACCCGCCGACTATGCTCCTTCTTCCTTCGAGGATCCTATCTTGGAAGAAACACTTTTCCTAATCAGCACCCTTGATCCATGGTACGGTGATATCATCATGCACCTCCAAACATCTACTTTCAGGTCTGAGCTTACGAAGGATGTTTGACTCTGCATTCGGCATCAATCGCAACCTTATCGTATCGTTGGAGAGATACCCTGTATCGTGTCAGAGTCGATTTTGTACTCCGTCGATGCCTGAACCTTGAGGAAGTGGAGAAGGTTTTAAATGACTGCCACAATGGTGCCTGTGGTGGTCACATGTCTGGTTACGCCACTGCACAGAAGATCCTTCGTGCTGGCTATTTATGGCCGTCAATTTTTAAACACTGCATTGTTGCAGTACGTAAATGCCATGTGTGCCAGATTTACCAACGCAAGATGTGTGTGCCATGTTAGTAATCCATAATTTTGATCCCATCCAAATATGACTAAATTTCCAACCCTATATTTCTATAAATAATATTTCAAAGAATCATTATGAGTTCTAGAAATCTCATTGCCTTCATCATTCTGAAGTTTGTCAATTCACCAAAATATTCATCTATGTCTCCTAAAAGGTTATCCTGCTGTTTCAAAGAAGAAATCTCATTTCAAGCTATTTATCCATGTTTTTATTAGTCCATTTCCCTCTTAAAATAGCCCATTTTTCCCTTTATCAACCCTTCATTTCCTCTTAAAAACACCCTTAAAGCCATTATAAACACTTTTATACTTGGTTTAAAAGGTCCTTTTTCCTCTTCATTCTCCTCCATTTCCCCTAAACAACCCTTTTGAAGATCATCAAAAACCCTTTAAACCTATAAAAAAACCCTTTTTATGGTTTAAAAATACCCCTCTTTACCTATCAAAACTTCTAAATTGGCCTAAAAAACCCATTTTTGGCCTAAAAAAATAGTCTTTTTACAATTAAAGGCTTAAGCCCCCGAGGGATTAAGCGTTCTACTCCTTTTTTTCATATGACCTGCACCCGCGACGAGGCATTAGCCCTCATCACACATCAACACTTCCAGTTTTATTTTTTCCCCCTTACCTTTTTCTCGATGGGCCGATCTCCCGAGGGCTTAAAAATTCCGCCCGTTTTCCTCCATGTGCCCCGGCCATGAAACCAAGCACTTAAACTCTCTTTGCTAGACCTTGGCCCCTTTTTCCCTGGCTCCTAGTCCCTTTCTCCTCCACAGGACCATGCCCCAACACCAGGTTTTAGCCCCCATCGGCATCAGCAACTCACCTTTTTCTTCATTCCACTGTTGTTCTCCCCCGCTGATGCTCAAACTCCGATTGGATCCCAACCGTCGATCTACCAAGATCGACGGTTGTCAGCACTCTGCTCCTTGTCCATCTCCTGTCTACCTCATAGCCCTTCTGACATTCACTCCCGGTCTCCTTAATTTTCACATGACCATGCCCCAACCCCTTTCTTAAGCCCCTCTTCCCTTATTTCTTACCCCCCATCTGTTCATTTCTTCAAAATGATCTACACCGTCGATCACATAGATCCAACGGTGACCATCACCCCTATCCTCCCTCAATTATCCTCCCCCTCGTCTTCCTTGATCGATCTACATCGTCGATCACCCATGATCTGAAAGTCCTCATTTAACCCCGCGACTCCTCTCCTCCCATCCCCTCATCTCTCGGATCATTCTCAACCGTGGATCTTAGAGATCCAACGGACCTCGTTTAAACCCATCGCCCATAAACACTGCCGCTACCAAAAAAAATTTCTTACGCCAGCATATGGCCTACCACCCACAATGCAAAGCATCACCCAAACCTAGCTTGACACCTATCTTCCACCATCCCCATCCACCGTTCAACTCTTCACCATCACACTAATCCTCCGCCGTCCGATCTACCTCCCCAGATCCGATGGCTCACGTTCAATTTCACGCGCATTTACCTCCCGTGGGTTTAACGCCCCATTTCTGTGTGAAATGGGTGGTTTTTCGTAGGACACGCATCCAAAATTGAATGGAATCACGTTCGGTTGGGTAAAAACCACTAACCACTGATCTGCAACGCGAAAACTGTTGGTGGTTTTTGCAAAACCACCTATGCCCATTTTCACGCCAAAGTCATATTTCAAACCTATTTTTCACATTTCCACCTTTGGAACCTCTTCCCTACACTCTCCATTCCTCCTCTCTACTCCTTACGCCCTCATAAACCTCCGAAAGTAGTTTTACGGTAAAAAATGTAGGTTTTATTAATATTTTTATGTTTTAGATGCAGGTTCTATGGCGGCATATGTATTAAAAGGCCCTCCCACAGCTATTTGTCAATAGTAGAGGCAAAATAATGATGAACCATAAGGAATTTAAACTACATTAAAGAGCTAAAGGGGTTATATAAAAGGTTCAAACCCTCGACGGGTTATCAAACCCTTAGCGCAGCAAAAGAAACCCTGCACACAACAAAACAAAGAAGAATCAGTGAAGTAAAGAGGAAAGGAAAGGACAGAGTTTAAAGTTTAAATAAAATGGGATAAAGGTGAGGTTATAGGCCAAATAAGAAGAGATTAAAGGCTTAAAGGGCGATTAAAAAATAAAAATGCAGTTAAAGACAGAGAATTAAATGGTTTAAAGAAATCAAATAAAGTGTTAAAGGACAACAAAGAAGATCAATTAAAAATGCAAACCAAGGCTAAACAGATTAGGCCTAGACATACTTTTAATGATTAAATTAAGGCAAGATAGGCCTAAAAAGGCCTCGAATACATCAATAGAGCAGTTATTCACTTGATAAGCCTAAATTGACACCTTTCACTTACTTTATGTCTCAAAAGACAAATAAACAGTTATTACACTAAAAGAAGATATTATAAACTGTCAGAACAGTTAATGTAAAGATGAAGATAAGGCTGTAAAGTCAGTATTTTTGACTATTTCATCCTCAGGAAGTAAAGACAGATTTATTACACAGAGAAGTAGTTGAGAGACATTCCTACCTTATGCCTTGCATGGTTTTTAAGGATAGGAGTGCATTTACTATGTCATTAATAAAATTTTGAACCCTAGATAGTTCCACGTCCTCATTTACAGTATAAATATTGCACTGCAACTCATTGTAAGGGGGGGATTTGATAACTCTTTGGAGTAATCTATAGTTCTGCTGAAGTTGAAATAAATTTGATGTTCTGGAACCTGTGGATGTTTTGACCTATTTGTGGATGGAGAAAGCTCTATCATTGGATCCCTGAGCTTGGCTTTTGGTGAAGTATTCTAAATCTGTTAATGTTTTCCTGTTTTCCATTCTATTTTCATCACTTCTTGCTTGCAGTAGAGTGAAAATTTTAGGCTAAGAAATGTCTCCTAGAAGCACCTTAGACCTGTTTACTCTTCACTCTCTTTATGTTTTCATCTACTGAAGGTTTTATTGAGTAGTTTGACTGCTTTTCAATCCTTAAGCTTGTTTATTTAAGGAATAGTTCAAATAGTTGGTCTCAAGAATGATTTATGGTTCTCCCTACTTTCTGCCACTTGAAAACTATTTTTTGAAGTCTCCCTTTAAAGTACCATTGTCCAAAGTTTGCCAAAGAGGTATATTTTGATCATACCCTTTGTACTTTCTCAAATAATTGTTTTGAATGTCTTTATAGCTGTAATCTAAGATGTCTAGGAGTTCCCTCTTCTATGAGAGTAGTTATTTGTGAATCTTAAATGTTTTCTTATCCGTTAAGCGAAATATTTGGAGGAAATAGAGTGTTCCTCGACTCCTAGATTTCATTTAATAAGTTTGTCTTGAAATTGTTATTTGTTGAAGTGTGATTTGTAGAATTCATAGTTAACCATGTCTATGGAATACATATTCATGTTCAAATGATATTTTAAGTCCCTTTGTTGAGAAGTACACATAATTAAGGATTATTAATTGCCCTTAGTTCTACTTTTCATTCTAAACCCTTAATGTTTATTTCAATTCACCTTAAAACTTTGTAGATCCAATAGCCAAGTTAGATTTTCCCTTTGATACCCCTGATTCATCTACAAACTTGTTACAAAACTCTACTTGACTCCATTTCCAAATGACTTAGATATTTCCCTTTTCCATCTATGTTGCCTAGATCATCATGTCCGACCAAAAAATCAAACAAACTCATGCTTAGTAACTAGCCTAAAATCAACCTTTTACAAACAAACAAGTCATATCTTTGCAAAACAATTGAGAGATCCCTCTCTAAGACTAGGAGGGCTAGATCCTAGAACTCTAAAGACTGGTTTATAAGTTTCCTTGTCATTTAGTATGCCAATATGTTAAATCATAGGATCCCAACATTCTAGCAATCACGGTGGGACATTTTTGAGTAAAAGTCCCTAAAAAAAACACTCAGTATTCATTTAAGTGACCTATAGCTTCTTCAAGCACTACTAGCATAATGGTAATCATGATAGGATCTATCTGAATCAGTGGAAATCTAAGTAACCCTTAGGATTCTAAGAGACCCTTATCAAACCTTGAAGAAATCAGCTGATAAGCCATAGAGTAGACTCTGTTTTTTTCATCACCTTAGCTAAGTGTTGAATCAGATATAGGACACTCTCATAACCAGAGAACCATATAAAAACTTAGAAAAACCTAAAACATTTCATATTGGTTTTCAAATAAACCATTGGTGGTGGACCAAAAAACATTTTACCTTCAGAAAAGCTAAAAATTTCCACCTGGCGACTCCACTAGCCCCGGTAGGCCTATTACCTTACTAGAATGCTTCAGAGGCTAGGATTTAGAATGCAGCCATTGGATGAAATCATCCAATGGTGGAGATTGCTTTGCAGGGGTTAAAAAGGAAGTGGTTAATGAAAACGGTGGGGAGATTTAAGTCAGGGTCGTTGATCTGCAGAGATCAACGATCAGGGGCAATAATAATGATATAATACGAAGGGGTAACTGCATTTATGTTTCCTATAAATAGTTTACTAAAGTTGCTGTAAGGTCTGTTTGTAATTGAAGATACCTAAGTTGAGATGAAGATTTCGAAGCTGTAGAGAACCATTGGACTTGAAGATTGTAACTGGTTTGAAGTATCAAATACAAGTTGATTTATGGGATCCTGGTCTATGTCAACGAAGATGTTTCTCTTATTGTAAATTGTTATTTTATTTCTATTTCCATTCTGTCCATCTTCTCTAATAAAGAACAATAATTATAGAGTTAGGATTTACTGTCAAAGGTACCCTGCTCTTATTGATAAGCTTTATCTACATGTTTTCTTCCAAATTGTGTTGTTTAAGAATGATTTAATTTAGCACAAACAATTAGGAATGTTGGCATTCCCTCATCCTACTGTCTAAGCTAAATATTGTTCTTGAACATTATTTTAAGTTCTGCCAAGTAAAGATTAACTAGGGAAGTCTATGGTGAGCCATCTCCTCTAGTTTTATCTCCAAAGGTTGTTTGAAAATTTCCCTAAGAGTATGTTGAAATCAGACTAGGTTAAAAGTCCTTACCTGATCTTAGACTATTCTTTGTTATCTTATGTGTAGTCTTGATAAGTTTGCTAATTAGAGCAGAGCTAGGGAAGTCTATGGTGAGCCCTGTCCTCTAGTTTCTTCTCCAACAGTTTCTTTGAAAAGTTTCCCTTTGTGTTTAAAATGTTTTATATTTAAAGTGCATCGAAAGCAGGCTATTTTCAAAGTACTTACCTGATCTTAGATTACTTTTATGTTTCTCTTAAGTGTATGCCGAAAGCAGGATAGTTTCAAAGTACTTACTTGATCTTAGGCTTCTCTTTGTTCTTCATTTGTTAATTTCTCCTTCTTATTGTTTCATTTCATTCCATAAAATCAACTTTAAAGAGATCCTTAGACATAGATGACTTGCCCCATGGACCACTCTTGAACTTTTTTGTTCCAATTAAATCCTACTATGACTCCATAGCCCAATGGATTGAAGTTGTTTCTTGCCTATCTTCTTAGCTGAATTAATTTTCACTTTCATTCACCTTCACCTTCACATATTTCTGCCCAACCAAAACAAACAAAAAACCCTGTTCCTCATAACTAGCCTAATATCACACTTCAAAGCCTTAAAGATAAATCAATATTTGCACTTATAGAGAGATCCCTCTCTAGATTCAGGAGGGATAGATCCTGGAATCCCAAAGTGGTTCAAGTGTTCTCCCTGCAGTTTGTATTTTCCAATCTTGCAAATTACAGGGAGCTAATATTTCTGGCGATTCTGCTGAGGAGGTTTCTAAGTGAATTGTATTTTATACATCTCTAAGACCTCAGAAAACCCATAATCTCCTTATATTGGCATCATAGTAACATGGTGGTGGAACCATAGAACATTTTACCTCCTTAAGAGCTAAAAATTTTCCACCTGGCGGCTCCACACTTTACAACTCCTAAAAGACCAAATGACTCCACTGGTAGAAGACCTTGAACTGGTTGACAAGACACAGTGACCTCTTTTTCTAATTTACAAACATGGATTTAGATATAGACCCAGAAGACAAACATATGGTCATGATGGAAAAATTGATGTACATGCTTGGAAAGAGAGTGGATAGGTTTATGGCTAATATAAACATTGGTGATCTAGAGCAACATATGCCTTTCCCTGTCCAAACAAAAACTCTACCACTACAAGACATGTATGATGAACAAGATTATAAAGAAAACAATCAAGAAAAATTTCTAATCATGATGGAAAAGATGATGCACATGCTTGGAAAGAGAGTGGATAGGTTGATGGCTAATATGAATATTGATGATCTAGAGCAACCTATGCCTTTCCCTGGTCAAACACAAGCCCAATCACCTCAAGACCAAGACAGTGACTAAGATATGTATTATTTATTAAAACCTTATAGAAGATGATGAAAATACTTACAAAGAAAGCAATAAAGAAGGTTGTCAAGAAATTTTTGATTGCCTTCCTATGTCTTGTACTATGCTGATAAGAGAAATTCATGACCAAAATGCAAAAACATATAGTGAATAGTGCTTTGATGAAACAAATAGATACTTTCAAAATGCAGAATCTGATGTAGGAGGAGAACCAGTTCATATAGGAACTACCCCTCTAGATTACAACCCATATCAGATTACACAGGAAGAGTGGCATCCTGATAATATAGAAAAAACAACTCATGAACCTTATATGCAAACTAAGTATCATAACAATCATGAGGAATTCTTTAAAACACAAGAATATCAAGAAACAATAGAAAATCCTCAAAGTTTCCCTGCAAGCACAAGTCAAGATTCCCTAGAAGAGGCTCAAGAAAACATCCAGCCTCAAAATCAGCCTTTACAAGAGACAGAGAACTGCTATGCTTCTATTCAAAGGAACATAGAAACATCTTCTCCTTTGACAGAAAAAGAGATAGATCAGACTATTAATAAACAGTCAGTCTCTGAAACTTATTACAAAACAAATATTCTTTCTCATTCACGTAGAGAACTTCATTGTAAATATGCAGAAAGTTCTTTTGTTGATCATGAGAAAGAGGGTAACTCTTTTTCTATTTTTACTGAAAGAAAAATCTCTCCTTTGATAGAAGAAAAAATTGATCAAATACTAAGCATACAGCTTCCCTCCAAACCATCATCTAAATCAGACAATCATGAACATGGTGCCTATTCCATAGAACAATCCAATGGAACTTAAGACAAAGGGGATAGTAAGGAAATTAATGATAATACTAAAACTAGTCCTCTTTGGAATATGAATTTTGATGGGTCATGTACTAAAAGTAATGCAGCTGCAGGAATATAGCTTTACAATAAAGAAAACAATCATTCTAAATCCCATTCATATAAATTGAGTTTTCAATGCACAACTGACATAGTAGAGTATGAGGCACTCCTCTTAGGGCTACATTTATTGAAAAAATTAGGAGCCCAGAAGATAACAATTCATGGAAACACGGAATTGGTAATTAGGCAAGTGAAAGAAGAATGCATGGTTAAACATCCTAGACTTAGAGCCTACAAGGATGATGCCATGGATTTATTAAAATATTTCAAAGAGTTCCAACTTATCCTTGTTCCTAAAGACCAAAACAGTTTTTCTAGTGGATTAGCCCTTGTGGCTAGTACATGTCTAAGACATTGGGAGGGCAAACAATGTGCGATTCAAGAAAAATTCAGACCGGCTGTCCCAAATAATAAAAGATACTGGAAAAACTTTGAAGGAGAAAAACAAATAGAAGACTATCCTACTGAGGATATACCATCTTTTGAAGAAGAAATTTCTCCCATCACTGATATCAATCTGCCATTCAAGCAACCTAAATTTATTTCACAAGCAAGCATAGGTTTAGAAAAATAAGAAATTTCACTTCTTGTTATTTTGCAAGTTAAGAATGATGATGCTTCCAAGCAACGTACTGAAGATATAGTCCTCAAAGCTGAAGTCTTGGAAGTAGACAATCTACCAGACATGGAGGGCCAAAAAGAAGAGAATATTCATCTTTTCTTTGTTGATCCTTTGGAAGAGTGTGTGAAGGTCCCAACTGGCTCAAATTATCAAGCATGGATCCTTTGCAAGAGCCAAAGACATGAAAATCTGTCACCTTCTATGATAGCCTTGGTTTTAAAGATTAATCTTCAAAATGTACTATGGATACCTATGACAAGCAGCCAGAGTTTCTTTTTCTTTATGACACTACTCAACTGGCTACATTGTAACTTTTGTATCATATGAGAATGTAAATATTCCAAGTTAGAGTAGGTCAGATAGGAATGTCAATAAGCTCAGTTTTGAGCAATTAGATAGTTGTTAATTTTTGTCTTCAAGGAAAAACAAAAATACAAAAACAATAGAAAAATAAAAGAGGGTAGAGTGAAAACAAGAAACGTAGAGTCCCATACCAAAAAAGAGAAACAAAATCTGAAAGTGTGCAAGCTCAAATGCCACTCCTCAAAAACACACTCCTAGTTATTCATACAGCCTAATCATGACTATTTAGTTTTTAATTGATTGCTGATAGGTTAGTGAATCAGATTTTCCAAACAACTTAATCTTGTCTTATTAGTAGGTATATTAGGATAGAAAATAAAGGTTCAAACAAGCTCAAAATCTGAACCTCAGTTTTCAAAGGAAGAATGGCTCTAAAACTGTTTAAATTTTTTATTCAAAGACAGAAGTAAACTGGTTCTGATATGCTTAAAACTTGAACCAGAGAATAAATAAAAAACAACTCAAACAAACTAAAAAACAGAGCTGAAGAAAAGAAAAGGTCGTGCCTAAAACTTTCAGATCTTAAGCCTTCAACATTTTGATTTGATTTTCTGCAAAATAATAATCTATGTGCAACTTGTTTTTATGCCATAGATCAGCAACAAGTTAGATTGTTCAATCCTGTCTTGTATGCTTTTAAATCTATGTTTTAGAAATTAGTGAATAAAAAAATGTTAGACAGTTTAATCCTAACAGATAGTAGTTAGGTAGAGAAGCTTATGAACTCAACTGTTTAATCTGAGTTCATGGAGAAATAAGAAGCATACTTAGATTAGTTTTTTTCTTTCAAAAGAATAAAATGTTTGAAAAAGAGTTTGCCAATCCAAGTGCACTCTGAAAGAAGAAAAAATGTTAGATCAGTAGGATTGGGTAGGTAGAAAGCTTGGTTTGATAGTATTCCATTATCTGTCATGGCTGTTAACATTTTCAGAAGTAAAAGAAGATCATCGAAGTGAAGAAAGTTGTAGCCCAATGGACGAGGCACTGATCAGCCCCCCAGAGAATACAAGTCTGAATTTCTTGATGCCTTCAAGAAGGCACCATCCCCATGTGGAGCCATTGTTAGCCACCTATAAAATTTGTCATATCAAATGGTGGCTAAATCATTTTTTGAGCCTTCAAGAAACAAGTTTTATTGTAAAATTGTTAATTCTTGAAGTCTTATGAAGTTGACTTATCCTTTGATTAATCTTCATTGTTGTTTCCCTCTCAATTTTGAAAATCTGTTGTTTTCATTAAGGAAATACTGCTGCAAAAAACTCCATTTTTTCCCTCATTTTACTCATTATTAACCTCTATTTCATCCCCCTTTTTCCTCATTAAATTCATCTTTTTATTATTATTTCCCATTTTCCCTCCATAAAATCCCTTTCATAAGGTTTAAAATCTCTTTTTGGCCTTATCAGAAGCTTTCGACTCCTTTGAAAAACCTTGAAAAATCATGAAAAACCCATATTTTCATTATAGGCCTTAAGCCCCTTTGGGCTAAGACCTAAACCACTTCCCCACCATATACCCTAGCGTTGGAACCAAGCGCTACGTCCAAAAGCACTTATCGCATCGGAACTTCCGACGAGCGCAAGTCTTTTTGTTACATATAAAATTCCGATGCTGATTGGCCCTTTTGTTATAAGCCCCGATCCCTTTGCCTCTTCGCAAAACTGAAAGCCCCGCAATCGGGCACTAAACCTCATATTAAACCCCCCTCGATGCATTTTTTTCCTCTGTATTTCACGAAAAATCCATTTTTCCTATGTTACAAAGGATTCTACCGATTCGTGTTTTAACGAACCTCTGTCGTTGATCTGAAACATTCAAACGATCTGCGCAATCTCGCATCGGAAGATTTCATCGAGCACATTTTATATTTTATTTCCCACCCCTGATTGGCGATCTTCCGATGGATTATCAGCCGTTAATCTTTCCCCCGCCAGACCCAGATCCGACGACCCTTATCTCTCTATCCCAAAGCCCATTCCCCCGCCTGTGACCTCCTCTGATACATTCTCTGCCGTTGATCTAATCCTCAGATAAATGGTCCACAACTAATCACATCAGAGATTTATATTGCGCCTTTCCTCTCTCATCATCTGATCGCAAACCCTCTGATTGTATCTGGGTCATCCATGCACCCAGATCCGATAGTCCAGATTGATCCTTGCCACCTTTGGTTAATTTCATAAACCCCACTTTGTAATGTCTTCCGATGAATATCTGTCTTTGATCTCTGCAGATCAATGGCCCACACTGACTCATTCTTCGTCTCATATTTTATTTTATTAACTCCCAGATCAAATCTCTGCCATTGATCTGTTTCATCCAACGACCCATATTCATCCCGACAGGCCCAACTCCTTTGGGTCCTGCCTTCCTCCAAATCGGATCTCAGCTGTTCATTCCCTGATCTGACGACTCTAATTTAAACCACCCTCCCCTTCCCCCACCTATTTCCATCCTTGCGTCTTATCAATATCGCGCTCTCTCATAGCCGTCAGATCTAAGACCTCAGATCTGATGGCAGATGCTCCATATCGCATCATATTTTAGCCCAAACGATAATTCTCCAAGTCTACGCAATATAGGTGGTTTCGAACTGCCACATGTCAGCCTCTGACACATATCGTGTTCAAAAAGCTTAAACCACCTATCTTCCTTTTTGTTGCGCAAAACCCGTGGTTTCTCTGCCCGAAACTGCTTTCCCCTTTTCTATTGTGTTTCATGACGTTCATTCCCTGTCGTTGATCTCTGTAGATCAATGGCTCATATTCAATCTGATCATTTAACTATCGCCCTCCGCCATCCTCCAAGGGCCTTCATCGATCAATCCTGACCATTGATCTCCTTGGGCTGAACTAATCCAATGGCCCAAGATCGTTCGGAAACCCCAAATTTCCTTCCAACGCATTTTTCCTCTGCCAAAGGTCTTTTCCTATTTTTCTTCGCATTTTTTCCTATGTTATGATAATGTGACCCCTTTGCATTATATCATTACGATTTCTCTCGACCGTTGATCTCTGCAAATCAACGGCCCTTACTTAAATCTCCCCACCATTTTCATTAACGACTTCCTTTTCGACCCCCGCAAAGCAATCTCCGTAGTTGGATGCTTTCATCCAATGGATGTGTTCTAAATCCCAACCTTAGAAGCAGTCTGACCCAAATACACAGGATTTTATTAACTTTTCTTGGTTTGTGCAGGTTTTAAAATGTTTTTCAAATATTTTAAAAGAAAATTGAAGGCCTAGGGTGACGACCCTCCAAGCCTTTATTCATCAAAGAAATATTTTTGCAAGGTTCCCATCAAATTCTATCAGTGCTTCATGAGCACTGACGCTATTATAAATCCCTTTGCACACCTGCACATCAACAAGACACAACAAAGCTTAAATAAACAAAGAGTATCAGTGTTAAAGATTCAGTCACATCAGAGATGAAGAATTGAAGACTATTAAACCCAGTTTGGGGGATTGCGGCTAATCGATAATTAAAATCCTAATACACTCAATTAAACACAGTTTGAAGGACATAAGACATAATTTAGGCTTAATTAAGCCTAACACATAGAATCAAATCAAATCAAGCAATCATTAAAGAAAATCAATAATATCTATCAGACAGAGAATGACTCCACTGCCACATCAGAGGCTAATTGAATCCTCTCAGGTACCAAAAGCCACCTATAGTCTCAAAGCATTCAAAATAGGCCGAGTTATTACCAGAAAAAAATATTTTCGCCTGAAAGTAGCCGAACAGTTAATTCAATCAAAGAACTTATTGTAAAATATCAGTGGAGTTATTACAAAGATAACACAGAGCCTTAAAAGTCAAAAAAATCTCCCCAACGAGCTTAATACTTAATGTAAACCAATTAATACAGAGAAAATATCTGAAATCTTCTCCATTGAGCCCCTCCAAGGCTAAGAAGCATTAATCTGTATTAATTGAACCTAGAAGATATTTTATCCCATCCCACCTCTTCATTTCTTCTATAAATACTTTTGTAGAAGATGAGAAAAGGTTGGTCACTCCATATTTGTTGCCTGTAAATAGTTTACTGAAGTTGTTGTAAGCTCTGTTTTTAATTGAAGATACCTAAGTTGAGGTGAAAAGTTCTAAGGTGTAGAGAACCATTGGACTTGAATATTATAACTGGTTTGAAGTATCAAATACAAGTTGATTTATGGGATCCTGGTCTACGTCAACGGTGATGTTTTTCTTATTGTAAATTGTTATTTTATTTTTGATTCCATTCTGTCCATATTCTATGATAAAGAACAACAATTATAGAGTTAGGATTTACTGTCAAAGGTACCCTGCTCTTACTGATAAGCTTTATCTACATGTTTTCTTCCAAATTGTGTTGTTTAAGAATGATTTAATTAAGCCGAAACAGTTAGGAATGTTGGCATTCCCTCGTCCTACTGTCTAAGCTAAATATTGTTCTTGAACGTTATTTTCAGTTCTACCAAGTAAAGATTAACTAGGGAAGTCTATGGTGAGCCCTATCCTCTAGTTTTATCTCCAAAGGTTGTCTAAAAATTTCCCTAAAAGTATGTTGAAAGCAGACTAGGTTCAAATTCCTTACCTAATCTTAGACTATTCTTTGTTATCTTATGTGTTTTCTTGATAAGTTTGCTAAGTAGAGTAGAGCTAGGGAAGTCTATGGTGAGCCATGTCCTCTAGTTTCTTCTCCAATAGTTGCTTTGAAAATTTTCCCTTTGTGTTTAAAATGATTTCTATTGAAAGTGAATCGAAAGCGGGCTAGTTTCAAAGTACTTACCTGATCTTAGATTACTTTTATGTTTCTCTTAAGTGTATGCCGAAAGTAGGATAGTTTCAAAGTACTTACTTGATCTTAGGCTGCTCTTTGTTCTTCATTTTTTAATTTCCCCTTCTTATTGTTTCATTTCATTCCATAAAATCAACTTTAAAGAGATTCTTAGACATAGATGACTTGCCCCATGGACCACTCTTGAACTTTGTTGTTTCAATTAAATCCTACTATGGCTCCATAGCCCAATGGATTGAATTTGTTTCTTGCCTATCTTATTAGCTGAATTAATTTTCACTTTCATTCACCTTCACCCTTCATTTGGACTTCCTTCACCTTCACATATCTTTTCCCAACCAAAACAAACAAAAAACCTTGTTCCTCATAACTAGCCTAATATCACACTTCAAAGCCTTAAAGATAAATCAATCTTTGCACTTATAGAGAGATCTCTCTCTGGATTCAGGAGGGCTAGATCCTAGAATCCCAAAGTGGTTCAAGTGTTCTCTCTGCAGTTTGTATTTTCCAATCTTGCAAATTATAGGGAGCTAACAGAACCTATTTAGGAATAAATCTCAAAGTGATTTAAACCAAGCTGATTTTGAAACCACAGATTTGCAATAGAGCTTTAGCAGAGAAGCTTCACCTTCTACTCCACCTGACTCTCAGCTTCTCCATCATTTCATCTCCTTCCATAACAAATCTGTTCATCATCAGTTTGCTGGCCCAAGTGTTTCTTCTATTCCTATCCACACATCCATTGTTAAAATATCCCATTTCATCCCACTTTCCCTCTTGTAAATCCACCTCTTGTAAATCCCCCATTATTTCCTATCATGGCAGCATGGTATGCTCCACTTGTGTTACCACTACCTCTGGTTCCCTTACCCAATGAATATCAATAAAAAATTCCCCATTTCACTGGAAATGAACCTACTACTACCCAAAAACATGTAGACAAGGTAAATGATGCCTTTGATTATATGGAAATAGAATATGATACCATTAAGATGAGAATCTTTGCCCAAAGTTTAGGAGGAGAGGCCAAGAAATGGTTTAAAGGTTTAACTCCTGATAGTATAAATGATCTCCCTTATTTACATCAAATGTTCATAAAAAAATGGGAAATAAGGAAGAACCCTCTCCAAATACTTTCAGATTACAACAACCTCAAGAGAAACTCTGGGGAAAATGTTCAAAATTATTGCACTATATTTAATAGTGTTTATAATGCATTTCCCCTAGAGTTAAAGCCTCCACAAGGCTCAGCTTTGGCAAAGTTCCCTGAAGGATTTGATCTTGAAATGGCCTATCAGCTAAGAGAAAGGGACCCCTTAACTTTATAAGATATGCAGAAGGGAGCCTTAGGTGTAGAAGCAAGTCTGATTGAGAAAATATCTAGGTTGAAATCAGAGAAAAGAGTTACATGCAGGGAAGATACAATGCCATCAACCTCATCATCATATACTAAAATTGATAAATTAGTGAAGGTAATGGAGAGGATGCTTGAAAAAATAAATCTAAATGATAGAGTGCCTCCTAGAGAAAACCAAAACAACCCCCAAAACAGAAATAGAAACCTAAACCCCAGAAGAGGCCCTAATCAAGATAGGCAAAGAGAAAATGACCAATAGATTAGGCCTCCCCTTCAGCAAAACTATGTTGATCAAGAAGAAGAAAGGGAAATTGAAAGGTTGGAGGAAAATCATGTAAAATTGATAGGATCTGACAGTGAGACAGATGTTTTTCTCACTGAAGAAGAACAAGGATTCTTCTCCTCAGAACAAATTGAAAACAACCATGAAGATTATGAAGATTACAGACTGGGGTTTGAAAATGAAATCATGGAGGTACACAAACAATATAATATTAGAAGCAAAGGGAGCCCAAAGATTTCTAATGACAAGAACACTAGTACTGCTATTAAGAAAACTTCAAAAAATCAGCCAAAAAGGACAGCCAGTAACACCAACATTGTGGCCAAGAAATTTGATCTAAATAAAGACAAAAACAACTAGCAAAGTGTTGAACAAAGCTACCCTAGTACTTCTACTAGTGGCCCTAAAAAATCTGTCCCAAATAGCAATCCAAATAAATTTCAGCAAATCAGAATTGTTGAAAGAGTTGTAAATGACAAAAAAAATGTAAATATGTCAAGAACAATAGTTCCTTTCAGCCTTGAAGGGGAAATTGCCAAGATTAAAATCACCATACCCTTAATTGAACTAGTGACTCAGGATGTATATAAAAACCAAGTTTTGAAAGCTTTGAATATAGGTAATGACACTGACACTTTAAACTTGACAGATGATAAGCCAAAATTATTGTTTGGTCTTGAAGTTGAAGGAAAATACCAAGAAGAGGTTGTCCCTCCCTTCTATGTCAGCCTGAATATACATGATAAAATCTTGCACAATTCCATGCTAGACTCAGGTGCTTCACACAATCTTATGCCCAAAGTAGTAATGGAAAGCCTAGGTTTAGAAATTACTAAACCATTCAAAGACCTTTGTTCCTTTGATTCAAGCAGGGTCAAATTCTTAGGCCTAATCAAAGATTTGTGTTTCTACTTAGCACAAATTCCTGTTAAGAGTCTACTAATGGACATAGTAGTAGCTGACATTCCCCCAAAGTATGGCATGCTTTTATCAAGATCATGGGGAGCCTTCAAATGGACATGTCATATGCCACCATCCCAATGTTTATCCAAACTAGAAGATTATACAGGGAATCCCACATGAAATACATCATGAACAACATAGATAGACCAAAAAATTCTCCTATCTACTCCATCCATTAAAATTTTGATTCCATTATCTTATATAATGAAGATGAAATCAACCAACAAGAAAAGGAAAACAAAGGAGAATTTAGTCTAATAGAGCAGTCAAATTTGCCATCAACTCAAGAGAAGAATAGTCTAGATTTTAGAAGCCTTGAACAACTGAAATAAAAATAAAATAAGATTGAAATACCTTGGAAAATAAACTTTGATGGCTCTTGTAGAAAATTAAGTGCAGGGGTTTGTGTATGGATACAGAACACAAGAAAATGATTTTCCTATAAACTGGATTTTCCATGCATAAATAACATTACTGGATATGAAGCCCTCCTTATTGTCCTACACTTACTCAAATATTTAGGAGCTAAGAGAATATCA
Organism: Pinus albicaulis; assembly: GCA_034641835.2. Taxonomy (NCBI): domain Eukaryota; kingdom Viridiplantae; phylum Streptophyta; class Pinopsida; order Pinales; family Pinaceae; genus Pinus; species Pinus albicaulis. The sequence goes on from CM076572.1 coordinate 238,680,717, forward strand.
GTCCAAGGGGATTCTAAGCTAATTATTAGACAGATTAAAGGGGAGTATTCAACCAAAAACCCAAAACTTAGAGAATATAGAAATGTTGCCCTTGATCTCCTAAAAAACTTTGAAAAATATGAACTCATTTTTATCCCAAGAGCTCAAAATCATCTAGCAAATGAAATTGCCTTTTATGCTAGTAATTTCCAGACACCAGAGACAAATGAAAAATTTGATATAAAGGTAAAAAGCAGACCTACAATACCTGACAATGAATATTATTGGCAAGTGTTTGAAGGAGACAAACACATAGATGATTTTCTACAATAAAAGAATGACTTTGCCATATCAACATCTACTTCAAGCCATGAAGAAGATTGTTTAAATGAAGAACAAATCTCTAAAACAGATCTGTCCTTTTCTGGTGATATAAACCATTTTGAACATCATTTTAGAGCATAAATAGTTGACAATACAGATAAAAAAGACCTGGAAATTTTACAATGTAAAAATGATACAATTCCAAGATGTCTTGCACCATTAGAATAGCTTTTTTATTTCAATGATGTAGCCAAAAAACCAATAATGGAGCCTATAGAAACAAACATAGAAGAACATAACATAGGCAGCCTAGCAAAACCCAAAATGATCAAGTTATCCAACACTCTCCCAACCAATATCAAGCTGCAATACATAGAAATTTTCAAATAATTTGGAGATGTGTTTGCATGGGTATACAAGGATATAAAATCCTATGATACCAGAATCATTCAACACAAAATTCCTCTTAAGGAAAATCAGAAACCTTTCAAACAAAAACTCAGAAGGATAAACCCTGTTTTATTGCCTTTAGTTGAGAACGAGATTAAGAAGATGTATTATGTTGGGATCATAGTCCCCATCAGGTATTCAGAATGGGTTTCCAAATTAGTATCTATTAGGAAAAAGACTGGAGAGATTAGGCTCTACATTGATTTCAGAAATCTAAATAGAGCCTCCCTTAAAGATAACTATCCCTTGCCAAAAATGGATCATATAATTCAAAGGGTGGTTGGGTCTAAAAGAATTTCACTGCTAGATGGGTTCTCAGGTTACAATCAGGTTTTAGTACTCCCAAGTGACCAACATAAAACTGCTTTCACTACACCTTGGGGTACATTCATGTATGTTAAAATTCCATTTGGTCTAATGAATGTAGGGGCCACTTTCCAAAGGGCCATGGATATAGCCTTTTCAGAAGACATAGGATATTTTATAATCATTTACCTTGATGACATTACTGTTTTCTCTAAAACTGATGAAGAACACTTGATTCATTTAATACAAGTTTTTGAGAAATGTATGAAATATGGCTTATCTTTGAATCCCAAAAATACACTCTTTGGTCTCCAAGTAGGGAAGCTTCTTGGCCACATAATTTCTAAAGAGGGAATCAAAGTAGACCCTAAAAGGATTGATGTCATATTGAAAATTAGGCATCCTAGAAACCTTAAAGAATTACAATATTTCGTTGGGAAGATAAATTTTCTAAGGAGATTCATCCCCAACCTTGTTGAGCTATTAAGAAATATCAAAAATATGCTAAAGAAAGAGGTAGGTGTGAAATGGACAACACAAGCTAAACAATCATTTGAACTAGTACAACAAGCTCTTACTCAAACACCAGTTCTTATAAGTCCTGATTTCACCAAAGATTTTTATATCTTTTCCTTTGCATATAAACATACAATAGCTGCAGTGTTACTGCAAAATAATGAAATGGGGCATGAACAACCAATATCCTTTTTTGGTAGGGCCTTAAGAGATGCTCCACTCAAATATAACGTCATGGAGAAACAAGCCTTAGCCTTGGTAAAAGCATTGAAAGACTTTAGAGTATACATCTTATATTCTCACATCATTACTTTTGTCCCACACACTGTTGTCAAGGATATTCTAAATCACGACCCTGATGGTAAAAGGGGAAAATGGATCGCTATTATTCTAGAATATGAATTAGAAATCAGGCCTACAAAACTAATAAAAGGGCAAGGATTAGCAAAACTCATGACTGAATCAAACTTCCAAGCACTAGATATGAATATGGTTGATGTTTTGGAAGAAACATAAGAAGTCATAGCTCCATTCATTGAAGAAACTTTTCTGAATTCACCTTGGTATGCTGATATCATATATGTGTTTCTTTATCTAAATACCCCTCCCTCTCTGTCTAAAACTAAAGCTAGATTCTTGAAACAGAAGGCTTTAAATTATTGCATATTAGATGGGGTTTTATATTGAAAGAATTCTGTTGGAATATTGCTTAAATGTTTGCTTGAGATTTATGCAAGAAAAATCATGCATGAACTGCATGAGGGAGAATGTGGAGGACATCTTTACTGGAAGACTACAACAAACAAAATCCTCAGATCTAGTTACTATTGGCCCACCATTTTCCCAGACACTCAGAAACTTGTCATGTCTTGCCATAAGTGTCAAATATTTGATGGCAAAAGAAAAATCCTTCCTTTACCCTTACATCCCATCAGTGTTGAGGCTCCCTTTCAACAATGGGGCTTGGACTTCATTGGGGAAATCCACCAATCTTCATCAGCCCAACATAAGTGGATCCTCACTGCCACTGATTATTTTACCAATTGGATAAAAGCCATACCTACTAGGAATGCTACTGACTCTGTCATTATCAAGTTCGCTGAAACCAATATACTATCCAGATTTGGTTGTCCTAGAAAATTTATCACAGAAAATGTTGCTACCTTCAAGTATAAAATAATGGTTGACTTCTACCATAAGTACCATATCACCTTGGGTCAGTCCACTACCTACTATCCCCAAGGGAATGGATTAGCTGAATCCTCCAACAAAAGCCTTGTCAATATTATCAAAAAACTGTTGGAGAAAAATCAGAAATCATGGCATAGTAAGCTTATTCATGCTTTATGGGCTGATAGATTAACCACCAAAAATTCAATAAATATGTCTCCTTATCAGCTGGTTTATGGCATGGATGCAATCTCCCCAACCTCTCTAGGAGTTCCAGTCATGAAACTCCTCCAAGAAGCACAATCTGAGGAAAATAATATGTAGAGAAGGATAAACCAGACCATTTATTTACAGCAGTCCAGGGAGGAAGTATATAACAAAACAAAAATAGTCCAAGAAAGCATCAAGAAGTTATTTGACAAGAGGACTAAAGAAAATGATTTCCAAGTTGGAAATGTAGTTCTAAATTGGGATTCTAGAAGGGAAGAAAAGGGAAAACATGGCAAATTTGAAAATCTGTGGAAATGTCCCTACATTATTCATTCCGTCAGGTGTCACAATGCATTCCTTCTGCAAGAGATGAATGGAGAAGATCTATTTGGATGTTTTTTCAATGGCAGGATGCTTAAGCACTACTTCTGTCAAGAGTCCTAGTTTCAAAGTTTTTATTCATTGTATATAACACCGGTTTTGAATTTGAAAAAGGAAAAAATACAAAAACAATAGAAAAGATAAAAGAGGGCAGATAAAAATAAAAATATACAACCCCATACCCAAAAAAGATAATTTTCTGAAAGTGTGCAAGCTTAAATGGCACTACTAAAAGAAAACATTGCTACTTAGTCATACAACCTAATCATGACTAGATAGATTTCAAATTACTGCTGATAGGTTAGTGAAGAAGATTCACCAAACTATTTAATATTGGTTTATCAGTAGAATAGATTAGGATAGAAAGGAAATGCATTCTGTGGCCTCAAATATGAATGAAGAAGAGGAAAAAAGATGTTGGGAGAAAAATACTAGGAGGGGTGAGATGGGTATTTCTTTAGCATATTCAAACTTTTTACTTTTTCATTCCTTAAAACCCATACGCAATCAACAATCATCATATCACTTCAGATTTACATCATTTAACAAGTCCATCAAGTCAAGCATAACTTCATCAGGTGGAGTGCCATCAAGGACAATACATGTCAACAGTCGCACGTCTTCATCTTCATTCAATGGGTTGCCATCAAGGACAACACTCTGCATCATATTTCCAACAAAAAGATAGCTCTAAATAGATCAAAACCAGAGCTGGAAAAAGAATAGAAGGATGTTTATAATTTTCAGATCTTAAGCCTTCACAATTTTGTTTTATTTTTCTGCAAATAAATTCTATGTGCAGCTTGTACATATAGCCATAGACACCATAGCAAATCAGACAATCTAATTATGATTTGACTATGTTTAAATTTCCTATTTTAGAAATAGAGAATAAAATCTGTCAAACAGCTTAATCTTGACAGATAGTAGCTTAGGTAGAAAAATAAAGAGTTCAATATTTTAATCTGGACTCTTGGAAGAAATAAGGATAGGATTAGATAGTTTATTTTTGTTTTCAAAAATAAAATGTCAAAGAGTTTGCTAGTTCAAATGCACTCAAAAAGGAAGAAAAAAATGCTAGGAAAAAGTAAGATTGGGTAGGTAGAGATGTTGTTTTGAAGGAATTACATGTTGCAGATTGATAAAAGTTGTCCTTTTCAGAGAAAATATCAACAAGAAAAGAAGAAATCTGCCCAATGGATAAGGCACTGGTCTACTGAAAGCCAGAAGATTGATAACTGAGGTTCTAGACACCTAAAAGGACAACTGTCCTCGCCAAGTGGAGCCACTATTAGTCATCCATAATTTTGATCCCATCCAAAGATGACTAAATTTCCAATCCTAGATTTCTAGAAATAATATTTCAAAGAAGCATTATGAGTTCCAGAAATCTCATTGCCTTCATCATTCTGAAGTCTGTCAGTTCACCAAAATCTTCATCTATGTCTCCTAAAAGGTTATCCTGCTATTTCAAAGAATAAATCTCATTTCAAGCTATTTATCCTTGTTTTTATTAGTCCATTTCCCTCTGAAAATAGCCCATTTTTCCCTTTATCAACCCTTCATTTCCTCTTAAAAAACACCCTTAAAACCATTATAAACACTTTATACTTGGTTTAAATGGTCCTTTTTCCTCTTCATTCTCCTCCATTTTCCCTAAACAACCCTTTTGAAGATCATCAAAACCCCTTTAAACCTATAAAAAAACCCTTTTTATGGTTTAAAAATACCCCTCTTTACCTATCAGAACTTCTAAATTGGCCTAAAAAACCCATTTTTGGCCTAAAAAAATAGTCTTTTTACAATTAAGGGCCTAAGCCCCTCAGGGCTTAAGTCTTCCGCTGCTTTTTTTCATATGACCTGCTCCCGTGACTAGGCACTAGCCCTCATCATGCATCAGCGCTTTCAGTTTCTTTTTTCCCCCTTACCTTTTTCCCGATGGTCCGATCTCCCGAGGGCTTAAAACTTCTGCACATTTTCCTCCATGTGCCCCAACCCTGAAACCAAGTGCTTAAACTCTCCACGCTAGGCCTTGGCCCCTTTTTCCCTGGCTCTTGGTCCCTTGCTCCTCCACGGGACCATGCCCCAACACTAGGTTTTAGCTCCCATCGGCATCAACAACTCACCTTTTTCTTCATTCCACTTTTGTTCTCCTCTGCCGATGCTCAACCTTCGATTGGATCCCCACTGTCGATCTACCAAGATTGACAGTTGTCAGCACTCTGCTCCTTGTCCATCTCTTGTCTACCTCCTAGCCCTTCCGACATTCGCTCCCGGTCTCCTTACTTTTCACGGGACCATGCCCGAGGCCCTTTCTTAAGCCCCTCTTCCCTTCTTTCTTACCCCCCATCTGTTCATTTCTTAGAAATGATCTACACCGTTGATCGCATAGATCCAACGGAGACCGTCACCCCTCTCCTCCCTCAATTATCCTCCCACCCATCTTCCTTGATCAATCTACATCGTCGATCACCCATGATCCGATGGTCCTCATTTAACCCCGCAACTCCTATCCTCCCATCCCCACATCTCTTGGATCATTCTCAACCGTGGATCTTAGAGATCCAACGGCCCTCGTTTAAACCCATCGCCCATAAACACTATCGCTAAAAAACAAATTTGCTTACACCAGCATATGGCCTACCACCTACTACGTAAAGCATCACCCAACCATGGCTTGACATCTGTCTTCCACCATCCCCATCCACCGTTCAACTCTCCTCCATCGTGCTAATCCTCCGCCATCCGATCTACCTCCCTAGATTCGACGGCTCACATTCAATTTCACACACATTTGCCTCCCAGGGTTTAATGCCCCATTTCTACACGAAATAGGTGGTTTTTCCCAGGACACGCGTCCAAAACTGAATGGAATTGCGTTCAGTTGGGTAAAAACCACTAACCACTCATCTGCAACGCAAAAACCGCTGGTGGTTTTCGCGAAACCACCTTTGCCCATTTTTGTGCCAAAGTCATATTTCAAACCTGTTTTTCATAGTTCTACCTTCGGAACCTCTCCCCTGCACTCTCCATTCCTCCTCTCTGCTCCTTATGCCCTCATAAACCTCCGAAAGTAGTTTTCCTGTAAAAAAGGCAGGTTTTATTAATATTTTTATGTTTTAGATGCAGGTTCTATGGCAGCATATGTATTAAAAGGCCCTCCCAAAGCTATTTGTCAATAGTAGAGGCCAAAGAATGACGATCCATAAGGAATTTAAACTACATTAAAGAGCTAAAGGGGTTATATAAAAGGTTCAAACCCTCGACGGGTTATCAAACCCTTAGCGCACCAAAAGAAACCCTGCACAAAAAAAAAATAAAAAAAATCAGTGAAGTAAAGAGGAAAGGAAAGGACAGAGTTTAAATTTTAAATAAAAGGGGATAAAGGCGAGGTTAAAGGCCAAAGAAGCAGAAATTAAAGGCTTAAAGGGCGTTTAAAAAATAAAAATGCAGTTAAAGACAGAGAATTAAATGGTTTAAAGAAATCAGATAAAGTGTTAAAGGACAGCAAAGAAGATCAATAAAAAATGAAAACCAAGGCTAAACAGATCAAGCCTAGACATACTTTTAATGATTAAAATAAGGCAAGATAGGCCTAAAAAAGCCTCGAATACATCAACAGAGCAGTTATTCACTTGATAAGCCTAAATTGACATCTTTCACTTACTTTATGTCTCAAAAGACAAATAAACAGTTATTACACTAAAAGAAGATATTATAAACTGTCAGAACAATTAATGTAAAGATGAAGATAAGGCTGCAAAATCAATATTTTCGACTATTTCATCCTCAAAAAGTAAAGACATATTTATTACACAGAGAAGTAGTTGAGAGACATTCCTACCTTATGCCTTGCATGGTTTTTAAGGATAGGAGTGCATTTACTATGTCATTAATAACATTTTTAACCCTAGATAGTTCCACCTCCTCATTTGCAGTATAAATACTGCACTGGAACTCATTGTAAGGGGGGAATTTGATAGCTCTTTGAAGTAATATATAGTTCTGCTGAAGTTGAAAGAAATTTGATGTTCTGGAACCTGTGTATGTTTTGACCTGTTTGTGGATGGGGAAAGCTCTGTCATTGGATCCCTGAGCTTAGATGTTGGTGAAGTATTCTAAATCTGTTAATGTTTTCCTATTTTCCATTTTGTTTTCATCACTTCTTGCTTGCAGTGCAGTAAAAATTTTAGGCTAAGAAATGTCTCCTAGAAGCACCTTAGACCTGTTTACTCTTCACTCTCTTTATGTTTTCATCTGCTGAAGGTTTTATTGAGTATTTTGACTATTTTTCAATCCTTAAACTTTTTTATTCTAGGAATATTTCAAACAGTTGGTCTCAAGAATGATTTATGGTTTTCCCTGCTTACTTGCTGCCACTTGAAAACTATTTTTTGAAGTCTTCCTTTAAAGTACCATTGTCCATAGTTTGCCAAAGAGGTTTGTTTTGATCATACCCTTTGTACTTTCTCAAATAATTGTTTTGAATGTCTTTATAGCTGTAATGTTAGATTTCTAGGAGTTCCCTCTTCTATGAATGTAGTTATTTGTGAATCTCGAATGTTTTCTTATCCTTTAAGTGAAATCTTTGGATGAAATAGAGTGTTGATCAACTCCTAGATTTCATTTAATAAGTTTGTCTTGAAATTGTTATTTGTTGAAGTGTGATTTGTAGAATTCATGGTTAGCCCTGTCTATGGGATACACATTCATGTTCAAATTATTTTTTAAGTCCCTTTGTTGAGAAGTACATATAATTAAGAATCATTAATTTCCCTTAGTTCTAATTTTCATTCTAAACCCTTAATGTTCATTTCATTTCACCTGAAAACTTTGTAGATCCAATAGCCAAGTTAGATTTTCCCATTGATACCCCTAATTCATCTACAAACTTGTTACAAACCTCTACTTGACTCCATTTCCCAATGACTTAGAGATTTCCCTTTTCTATCTATACTGCCTAGATCATCATGTCCCACCAAACAATCAAACAAACTCATGCTTAATAACTAGCCTAAAATCAACCTTTTACAAGCAAACAAGTCATATCTTTGCAAAAAAATTGAGAGATCCCTTTCTGAGACTAGGAGGGCTAGATCCTAGAACTCTAAAGACTGGTTTATAAGTTGCCTTGTCATTTAGTATGCTAATCTTCTAAATCACAGGATCCCAACACGCCACCCATTCCTTTACATCTTGTCATTACCATTGGTCCATTTTCCAAATGGGGCATAGATTTTATGACGTGTAACCCTCGTTCGGCTAGGGGGCATGCTTATGTTATCATTGCCATCAATTATTTCATGAAATGGGCCAAAGCGATGCCTACATTGGCTACAGACGGTAAGACAGTGACACAGTTCATATTAAATCACATTATTTCTCGGTTCGGTGCCCCTCAAGCCATCGTTACTGATCATGGCTCTCATTTTCAGGATTATATGATGGCAGAGTTGATGTCTAAGTTGGGTCTGTGTCACGACATCTCAATGCCTTAATATCCTCAAGTTAACGGCCAAGTTGAAGCCGTAAACAAGGTCCTTGTTATGATGCTTCAAAGACCAATCGGGATCTAGAAATAAAACTAGCATCTTATGTTGTTCTCAGCTCTATGGGCTTGCCGAATGTCAATCAAAAGTGTGACCAGGTTTACCCCATTCCAATTGGTATACGGTCTGGAAGCCACACTTCCAATTGAATGTGAAATCCCTTCACTTAAAATAGTTGTGGAATTATTGCTTGATACTTCACATGAATAAGAAAGGCTCCTCTATCTAGAGAGATTGGATGAGACTCGTTGCTTAGCTTCCTTGGTCATTGAAGCACAGAAAAATCAAGTCAAAGCCCATTTTGACCAAACAGTCTCTCCTCGTTATTTTGTTGAAGGCGATCTCGTCCTCTTATACGACCAAGCTCATGACAAGCTGGGGGCAGGCAAATTCCAACCCATGTGGCATGGGTCCTACATTGTCAAACACATGTTACGAAATAGGGCTTAGGAGCTGATTGATTATGAAGGTTGTCCTTTATCGCAGCCCAGAAATGGGTTGTACTTGAAAAAATATTATGCTTGAGTCACTCACGCGTGATATGTCTACATAGGTGATTTTTTTCATGTTGTGTGCATGCTTTGGCTTGATGTGCGTTATGAGATTTTTTTTGCTTATTGGCTCTTGTTTGCAATGCAGATGTATATTTCTCCTTATGTCCGTTTTCCGGATGGTGCTTCCCGCAGTACTAGGAACTTGTCTTCGGTAGCCTGGGTAATCTATGATCCTGCTGGTGAGTTGATTAACTTACAAGGGATTTGTTTGGGACCAGCTACAAACAATGTCGCTGAATATAGTGCAGTATTGGAACTGTTAACCGAGGCAGTTAACCTCGGCATATGTGCATTTCTTGTAAAGTTGGATTTACAACTTGTTGTTCTTCAGTTGGATGGTCATTATTCGATTCAAAACCTATGTATTTTAAGATTGTATTTGCGTATTCGTTTACTTGAGCGACATTTTGATTTCATTACTTATCAACATATACCAAGGTGAATGAATACATTAACAGATACAATAGCTAATATTGTGTTGGATAGACATTTGTGCAATTTATAAAAAACATCATCACATGTACATTGACCCATGTAGAATATATATATATATATATATATATATATATATATATCATTTGTTTACAATCCATGTGCATCATAAACCCACAAAAAATAATATATGTTTGTTACAGTAACATCTCGAGACAACATGTCTCTCAAAATATGTAGAAATAGAGCCCAAGTGCCTAGTCAGCATGGTGCTCATGATAAAACATCACCGCCCGTACCAAATGCCTCAGCAAGAAATGAATACGGCTGGGCACCCCCACAGTGTGCCTCTGATAGGCTCGAGGTACATCATCGAAACAGGCATAATCAGGGACTCCACGAGTGATTCCCTCCAATTTTTTTACTAGCTCCTCATCGATGCCCTCCCCTGGAGGGTCAAAGTCGCGAGGATCCCACCTCGCTATGGGGGACATGCCTACAGGACATTCTGGGCCAACATCTGCATTCATATAAAATTAACTGTCAGAACATACATATATTATAAAAAAGTTATAAACGCATGAAAATACAAAAATGAGTCTTACCAAGCTCTTCGTCCCAGTCCTCTCCCTCCAGGAACGGAAGGTCTGGATCTCTGGTAAAATCAGTGCCGACATAGGGCCAATCCTCCATGACAATCGACTGTCATCAGAGCTAGTCAAAGAACTCAGGCTGCCAGGACATTTGCTGGCTGCCCCCCTGCCTTGGGCATCAATGCTTCCCATCGATCCATTCATGGCTCTCTCAGTGGTGGATCCTGGACCATGGGTTTGGGTAATCTCTTTTGACCGCTCATCTACTCTTTGCCACGTCACGATGACCTCAGATCCCTTGATTTCAAATACTGAAAAATCCAAATTCATGCTGCCGATATGTTCAAGATAAGTTTTTCCTTTGCAGTTTTCAACCTCCCTCTGATTCTCTGTTGATCTTGATTCACAAACATTATATCCCTCTGTCTCATGTCGATGATGTGGGAAACATTATGGCCCACCTTCGATCAACATCACTTCCTGTCGACTTCAGTTCATTATCCGAGAAGCTGATCTAGAGACTCCCTTCAAGTGCCTTGGAGCCTACATGCCTCAATGGTAGGTTCTTCGCATTCGACGTAAGGTTTTCATTATTGGCCTTCTTTCGGATGATTCTGCAGGTGTTCAATGCTAGCTCACTGTTCACATTCCATGGATTTTACCTCTTGTACCTTGAGAGCTATCGTCATTATTGGTGGTTTCTCTTGCATTTGTTAACGACTTTCATCATTGGCTGGTAATAAGATGATGTTCTTGCATGTTTGACTTCAACTCACATATTCGCATGCTCGAAATTGTACTCTGTTTAGGTCGAGATGGAGTGCAAGACCCTGGATTTTGTCTGCTAATATCTAGGTTGCAAGTTCTTTGTGGATTATTATGATTTATTACATGAATCTTTTGATTAGATGACTGCGACCATACCTGAGTCCACTTGTTGATCCTTTTTTTTCTGGATGGCTGCATCCATACCTTGGATCTCATTGTTTCATTACTTTTTATGGATGGCTGCACCCATACCACATATCATGTATCAGAGAAATCAGTTGTATTTGTACTCGCAATTTTTCCAACGGCAGTGTTTTCAGTTGAACGCGTTCTCATAAAGCATTGCACCCCTCCCTCTCTCTCAGACCTCATGCTTTAGGGGGCATCTGTTACACAACATTTTTTCACCTTCCCTGCAATCCCTCATCCCGTACATTGGAGGACTATTCCCGTGACCTGTGAACAATAAAATGTCCTGAAAACACCTTGATGGCATCCTTCTGCATAAGGGAAAGAATTCTCCTGAAGAACATTTCCTCAAAAAATCATTAAAAACATATTTTTGGGCATTGGCGTGCTTAGCCAATTCATCACTCGCGCCAACCTGGGAAATTTACACTAAGCCCACGCCACCTGGCACTCTGTCCCTGTGTATTACCCGCGCTAAGCCTATTAAGGAATGTTTTTTAACAATAGAAGGTAGAAGTTTGATTCTAACAACCTTTGAATGAATCATCAAAAAGAGTTTGGGCTATTTGGCTCTGAATCTCCCTGATTAGGAAGTGGTTTGCCACCTCTCATGGAACCTTCCTAAGAGATAGGAATCTTCACCATGATTATAGGGATCCTAACCTCTTCTTCTCCTTCTATAAAATCCTGCCCTCTCCATTTGCTAGCTAGCGGAACATTTGGGAAGAAAAATATAGCTGAGTGACTACTGAGAGCAGAGCCAAGGAAAACCCCGTAAGAGAGAGAGCCTTGTCCAAATTCTCGACAAGCTTTGTCAGACAAGCTTCATTGGATGCCCTGCTGAGGGAAGAACATGACGTCAGAACTCAGTTGTAATCTTTCTTTCATATCTTAATATATGCTCGACTATGTTATTGGTTCCATCGTTGTATTGCTTGTTTGTGTAATGCAATTTGATTCAATATTTTCTGACTGATTGATAGTTACATTCTTGGGTTGTTACTTTGTATTTCCGTCATTTTTCTATGTATGTGTACAGGTGTCCGGACGCGGTGAGCGAAATGATTGTGAGATGTCAAGCGAGGAACAAGAAGCAGAACCTCTCCATCGACAATAGCAGCGTAGGACTTGAGGTAGGTCATCTATCGTAACTTTCTCTTTTGTAACTAGGAATCAATATCATAGCGTGTTCTGTTTGTTGCTAGACCCGCTCTAGGGCTAGTGGGATCGCCTTTTTCCGCAGAGGGGATTTACCTCGTCAACAAGGAGTACCTGTTATGAAATTGTTTCAAGGATTAGAGGAGGAGCCTAATGCTATTTAGAGGAGAATAAACCACTTGATAGCTCTGCAGGAAAAAGGGAGGAATTATATAACAACAATCAACAATCTCAAAACAGAATAAAGAAGAAATTTGACAGGAAGTTCAAAGAGGAAAACTTTCAGATTCAAGATGTGGTATTGAAGTGGGAGGCCAGAATTGAAGAAAAGGGGAAACATGGTAAGTTTGAGAATGTCTGGAAAGTTCCATTCATAGTAGCTACATTCCATGGCAACAACACTTACCTACTACAGGAGATGGATAGACAACCTTGTGCTGGAGGGCCTATCAATGGCATGTTTTTGAAGCATTATTCCTCTTAAGTTATACTGATTTTTCACATCATTGTATATATTCCATTTTTTTATGCTTTTCTGCTAATAAAGACAAGCTGATCATCAAGCTTGAGCCCAAGGTGAAGGCCATTAGAGTTTCAAGAAATCTTGGCAAATTTCAAAGTTTTTATTCTCAGAAAAGATAGATGGCACTAGAACTACAGGTTCTTTGGTGTACCATAGGGGCACACCATCCCAAGTGGAGCCCCTATTATCACTCATAAAATGTAAAAAATTACTTAGCATGGTCATAAGATTTCACTCCTCAAAAGGATAAGGTCTCCTTTAGCATTTTTCCAAATTGGTATAGGAAAATTTTATTTTCTATATGTTTAAACCTATCCTAAGGTTCAAGGTCGCCCCCATTTAGATCATATCATGTCCTATCAATTATCATTAGGTTTCATATTTCATTTCCCAAGATTTTAATTTAAAAAAGGACACTTAAGCTAGTTTTACATCTTTTCGTAGTGTTTTACACTGTAAAATAGCAGTTTTCGCTACGAAACTACGTAATAGTTTCGTAGCGAAACTGTTAGAAAATGAACTAGCTATGCTACGAAAAATTGTTTTCCTGACTGTCTTGTAAAATTTGATGCAAAGTGTCAGTTCATCATTGGAGGAGTTAGGGTGGAGGTCATTCAAGTCTCGTAGGGTTATTTCAAAAGTATAAAGTCATGTCTGAGGTCATCATTACCATTTTTAGCATGCATGTGTCATGATTAAGTCATGAGTTGTCATTCAAACCATAAAAGGTTACCCAATTAGTATTTTTGTCATTCTTCGCTTTAGCTTTGCATGCTATTTGATTTCTGGAGAGCTGCTTCATGGAGCCAAGCAGGTTGCTTGCATTTTCAAAGGTTGCAGGTGTCATTAATCAAGCGAGGTTGAGAAGATATAAAATCACCATGGCTATAAAGAAGAAGACTAAAAAAGGTGGTCACTACCACAGGTATGAGCCTATGGAAATTAATTTACATGAAGACCCAAATACCATGGAGGTATTCAGAAGAATAGGTTGTTTGAAATTCTGCCAAAGGCTATAGGGTTCTCATCTACAGGTTTCTACATATTTTTCTGAGAGTTTCACTGGGACAACTTCAAAGGTGGGAATGCTAAACCTCATAGTAACACCAGACAAAATTTCAGCAGCAACAGGAATCCCTAGAGGAGGGGAATAATGGTTTAAAGGCATCAAATTCACCATGTAGGACTGCAAAAAATTCATCAAACCAGAGCATAGTGAAATTGATCTCACAAATGCTATCCCAAGGAGCTACATGAAGGAAAACTACTCAAATCTACTAATGATCATTTAGAAGTACTTCACCTGTGAAGGAAGGTTTCACATGGTCTACTCCTACCACCTTAGGCTTCTGCTACATTTTTTGGGTAAGAGGTCTCTTGACTTGCCCTTTTATTTATACAGAAGTCTAACTAAAATGTCAAATAAGGTCCAAGTTAAAAAAAAAGGAAATGAAACTTCTCTTTTTCACCATGGTTTGATTTAGTTGTTGGTGTTAGAGGAGTTGAAGAGATTAGGTAGAGATTGGATATCCTTTCTGTTCATGAGTGGTTTTGAATAGATTCTATCACTCCTAAAAGAGCTCCCAAACCTAGAGATATTTCATCACCAACAATGGCAGAGAAGTTAGAACCAGTGAGAATGCAAACAGAGCCTTTGCAGAAGATTGAAACATCCAAATCTACACCGGCAAAAAAAAATCCAACAGTTAGCAAACATGTTCGAAAGAGAGTTACTAGGAACCAAACAGTGGTTAAGGGTAACTTAGAGGACATCTTTCATGCAACTGATATTGAAGAAACTCCCATTTTCCAAGCGGAAGATGTTGAAGATGGAGGAATAAATCTAAAGAAAGGAAAGACAGCTAAAAAGTTAGAGTTTGTAGGTGATGATGTTGGTTTCATGTTTCAAGCTAGAAAGTCAAAGAAAAGACATGCAAGAAAGGTCATGGAAAGCAGAAAAGAGACTCATAAGGTCAGTGAAACTACTCAACCACCACCAAGCATCATAGACCTCTCCTCACCTGCAAAAGAAGAATTAACCATCAAACTAAATAAGGGTAAAGAGAAAATCACTGAAAAATAGAAGTTGAAACCCTTAAGGAGTTGTTAAAAGAGGTAGGTGAAGAGATATTAGTCTTGAAGAAAGAGGAAAAGAATCATATAGCGGAATAGGGTTAAGTTTGAACAAATGAGGAAGATCTGGAAAGATCAAGTCACAATTGTCTCAAAGACCTTGGACAATAGAGAAAAACTGATAAAGTGGACTCAACCAATAAGAAGAGAGGTCAAGCACATAAAAAAGGTAAACCTGCACTTGAAATCCAAGAATAGGATATTGAAGGACCAAGTGAAATACCTTTAAGAGAAATTGGAACTAATTCATGGAGAGCTGGAAAGAAAGGTTTGAAAATGAATGTGGTAGAAGAGCCTATAGCTCAATTGATTGTTAATGAGGAAGAAACACCACAAGAGGAATAATTTGAGATTGAATATGCCTTAGAAGGTTCATTACATGTAGAGAATCAAGATTTTGCAGCAGGAGATCAGTTTTTGAAGACAATTTTGAAAAGGGAAATTTCTGGGTTTTTACACAATTTCGTAGCGTTCCTCAAGATTAAAGCCAGGAATACGCTACGAAAAAACCTGTATCAGCCTTTTTTCTTCTAAAGTCAGTTTCTGCATGATTCAAGGAGGGAGATTCATGGTGGTGATGTGAAATGACTTTATTAACATCATGGAACAACAAAGGAGTGAAGTAAATGGATGTAAAAGCTACTTTTCCAACACTACCAAAAATTACTACGAAACTATCATGTTTTTGTTGCAAGAAATTTTTGGTGGTTTTTGAACATCTTAAAGGAAGTTTTGGCCAGCTGGAGACCTCCAACGTGTCAATGGAGATTATTATCAAAAATTTATGACTCAAAGGAAGTTCTATGAAGGTAGGTCATCAGCCAAAGGAGCTTTGAAGATAAGGGTCATGCATTCCTAAAAAGTAGGTTTATGTTCCATAGATCTAGGAGGGTTTTAAATATGTAAAGTGATGATGAACTATGTCATGTGTCTTTCGAGCATGTGATACTTATTTTGTTACCATCATATAACTGTTTCATAGATAGGGTAAAGCAATGTAATAAATAGGAGTTAGAGTCCTATTAGGAGATAGTTTCTTTAAGGTGTAGCTATCAATTTTCTGTTAGAAGTTATGTATTTCAGTTATGAAAAGTGTCATAAAATAATTCGATGATATAGCCACTAGGCAGATCATCCTTGTTTTAAATAATTTCTATTTAAATACAAATCATCGAAGTAGTAAAGGGTTGGAGAACATTTGCACCAAACTGTTGTTTTTATGTTTTGAAAAATACCAATAATACAAAGTGACATTTTCTTGACAGACCTTAGATTCTCATGAGGTTTTTGATGTCTTATTGATATATATCTTTATGTTTTATCACTTGCAGTAGATTTTATCTCTATTACTTAGAATTCATAATTTTATGCTCTGACTTCCTTTAGTGATGAAATGACTGTGTTTTTCTATGTTTTATGTGTGAGTTGCCTCTGTAAAAGACCTCTATCTGCCTCAGCTTCCATGTTGAAGAACCTTTGTCACTGATGTTACACCAATTTTTGGTCATCTAACCTGTTATTATTAGATGAACCCAAGTACACCATGTAAGACCAATTTTACCCTAAGTAAAATTGTTTTCACCACATAAAATAACTTATTTGTTTATATTTCCTGGTCATATTTAACCCAAAATAAGGAACTTAATTAAATAAATCCTTATTTATTTAATTATTTTCTAAGAATAAGTTATTTAAATCATTATTTAAATAATATTCTTAGTTAAATTTGACTAAATCATCCATAAATAATTAAATAAACCATTATTTATTTAATTATATTCCCATAATTTCCCTAAAATGATAAATAAATCATTTATTTATTTATTATTTATAAATAAAGGAATTGACCCAAGTCAAGAATCCTTTTCCCTCCAACAAATATAATAAAATATTCCTAAAAGGTGCTTCTAGAATTCGATTAATAATATTTCATTCATGCACCGAGTTCTAGAACGCCCCAATATTTTGTTATAAATAGGGGGGTTTTCCCCATTCATTAGTCACCTCCATTGCATTAGATCACTCTGGATCTTCTCTTGGTCACCATTTTCCATTTTACTTTGTGAACTCCCATTGAGTTCTATGTTTTCCTTTCCACATCCATAAGAGAGAGAAATGCTAGATCTGAAACACTGAGGACTTCCAAGAACCCATCCCACTTAGGAGAACCGGAAAACACCTTTCTTGTTTTCCTCTCAGGTGCCCCATTCTTTAATATAATACAAAATTATTTTATATACATTCTTCTTGTCTTCTTCATTGGATCTATGGAGCTATGTTATTTTTTATCTGCTTAATATCTTTTGTGCTTAGATCTGAATTTGTGCAGCAATATTAAAGGTATTTTGCAACCATAATCAATGTTAGGGCTATTTGTTATGCATAGCTAAAGTGATATTTTACGACGAAAGAATCACGCTAACAATTGGCGACTCCACTGGGTTTTCTTTTGCGACCGCTGTCATTTTATCTATTCCTGCATATCTAGCTGTTTCAGACCCTAGGGTTTCTCTTCCATTTTTTGTTTTTCCTATTTTTATGGTGATTTTCACCCCTAAAAACCCTTAGACAGTCAAATTTTTAACTTCTGTATGTTTCTGGCCTTATTGCGCAGGTGACCGACATCAGCTGCAGCTGAGACGACAAATTTTTCTGAAATCTGCCACCGAGAGAGCCGGATATGCAGGTCACACTTATCGGCCCAAAAACTGCAACTTGAGCCTCAAGACGCACTTTTCTGCCCCAAACCTGTGACCTGGACTGAAAACAGGTCAGAACCTGTGACCTGCACTTTTTCTGCAAATTTTTCAGCACTTTTTCTGGGTTTGTATGAAGATTCTGTCAAGGTTTCCTAGCCTCTATCTCTTCCCGTTGTTACACTAAAAAATGTCACCTTGACATTCTGCTGACTGTATGAGCTCATTAAACACTCATACATACCTCCTCTACAAGTCTTACAACCTTTTTTCCTCATGTCAAGCCCTAAAAATAGAGGAAAAACCCTTAAAACTCAAAAAAGCCTTGGGTACGCAGCTAAAATGAAGCCTACCTGCGTTTTTAGCTAGGGTACGCAGGTAATGTGAAGAGAAACTGCGTTCTAGAATGCATTTTTCCAGTGTAATGCCTGCGGTACCCCTGTAAAGTCAAAAAAGCGCGAAAGAAAACTGAAAAAGTTGAATTTTGGTCAATTCTAGAAGGTTCTAGATGAGATTTTATGGGGATGAGTACGCTTTAGTAAGGTGCATGTATCCCACACCTTAAGGAACTAATCCCTTGATGTGAGGAGCCTATCCCTTTGAAGGAGGATTCTATCCCTTTAAAGGTGGAATCCTAACCTCCTCATCTGCTTTATAAAAGGAGGCATTGAGTAGCCTCAAGGGGTTAAGACTTTGAAGATTAAGTTTTTTGGAGATTTGGAGATTGAGGATTAGAGTTCAAGCTTTATGTGTGATTGAGCTGAAGTGCTATTGAGATTTAGACTTCTTTCTACTGAGCTTTTGAGAGGAAAGATTACATACCTCTTTGTGCTCCTGGAGGAAGAGTGCAAGACTTATCAAAGTAGAGGAGATTCCTGCTTCGGACCCCAGGAAGGCCTTTTGAACATCAAGGCTAAGGTTGTAAGGTTCTTCTGTATATTTTAAGATTAATACAATCAAGTTCTGTTTTTCTCAATAAATTGTCGTTCGATTGTTTATTTAAATAAGCTGTTGTTTGATCGTTTATTTCATAGATTCCTTGATCACTATGATGGATATGTTTTATAATTATTTGTTATATAGGTGCTATTGATATTTTCTTGTTTGTGATTGCAGATCAACGAAAGATGATACTTTATTGCGACAAAAGAGCTCTTGTTGCGATGAAGGATTATTGATGCGACGGAAGCACTACGACCGCAAATAAGCATTTGGATCTAAGGTAGGATCGACACCTTCATAACATTTATTTGTAAAAAAAATATATCTAGAGAAAGACAAACTTAGTTGTTCGTTTGTTGCTAGATTGTCTTTTGACACTAGGGAGATCGGTCTTGTCCGCAAGAATGATTTATCCGGCCAACACCCGTTTGGACCTGTTTCTGATCTGCTTCACTCAACTAAGAGGGAATCTTTCCCCTTAGGGCTCTAGTACCCCCCACTTTTTGTGGGCGAGTCTTTGCTGTTACAGAAGTCTGAATTTACAGAGTTTCAGCCCTGTTTTTCTCAGATCTGATACCTCCTCTTCAGATCCCTTTAGATCAGCTCTTCTCCCTCTCAAAACACCTCATATTGTTTTGTTTGGGTTCACTTCTTAGGCCACTACCTTATCTCTCCTCTTTTTTGCTGATCTCCTCCTTTTTTAGCAGCAATCTTGCCTCTGCATATTTTGTATTCTCTGCACCACTTTTCAGCAGATCTACCCTTTAGATCCCAGTCCCTCCGGACCTTAGATCTATTGGCCTCTTTTCAACGTGCTTTGCCTATTTTTTCCCTCTTATCGACTAGTTTTGGGAGACCCGCCTTCTTGGGTTAGATTGCTGCATTTTTAGTTGTTAATTTTTTGTTCTTTCAGTTTTATTTACTGCAGGTTTCTTTTCCATTACGCAACACACTTTTTTTACTCTCAAAAGTTCTAGGTTTAAACAATTAAAATTAACGCACGCCACACATCGACCCTAAGTGAAGAAGAGCTTGGTTAACACCGCCTGGCAAAGACTTTAAATTCAATTGTCATTGAAACTTTCTGCCCTTGACCTCACTTGATTTTTTCCCTCCCTGCCCTTGTCGGTTTTTCTTCTTCCCATCATCATTGCGCCCCCAGGGCGCCTCTCCTAGAGACTTCTTGGCCTTCACCCTCAGTTTTCATTTGGTTGACTTCCTCCTTCCTGTCGTCATCGAGTAAGTCCTCCCCCGAGTCTGCACTCTGACTCTTCCTCTGATTATTCGGGTTCTCCCCCTCCTCTTGGTTCCCCCCTCTTCCCCCTTCTGTTTCTTTCCAAATCCAAGTCAAAATCCGAAATGCCAATGTTGTTGGGTGTATTATTGATGAGGGGGCATATACCTGCGTAATGTCTGCTTCATTTTGGAAACAAATCGGATTCCCTGAACTAGCCCCTTCCACCATCACCCTTCGTGCATGGGATGGACATGCCTCCCAGCCCATTGGCCTATTTCGTAACTATCCTATCACCCTTGCCAGCAAGACTTTTGTGTCGACATTGAAGTTATCAACGCCCCTCTTGACTACAACATCCTTTTGGGGAGTAGTTACACCTATGCCATGTTAGCCGTCCTGTCCGCAGTCTACCGCAAGATGTTTTTTCCTCATAATGGAAAGATTGTCACCATTGACCAGTTAACTTACCATGAACCAAAATCTTAGACCTCCCCTGAGTCCACCATCTCTACTGTCACCAACAAGCAAACTGTTGATTCTTTGACTAGCATTTCCCCCGGCATCTACAAAGACTCCTCCTTGCTTGGCACTTTTTTCGACTCCCCTCCCGTCTCTGATCCTAACTTGGTGAAGGTTTGCATGATGCAATCATCTTGGGCTAACCTCACAGAGCCCACTTTGGCTAGTCAGCAACCTCAACCTCAACCAGCTCCTAGCCCTTCACCCCCGTTAGCCACCCTTCTTCCTTCTGAATCTTCTTCTACCACCACTCCTCATGGGTCGATTCCAACTAAAATCCACCCCCTTGGCACCATTCCTCCTGGCCATTTCCATGTTGGTTAGATCCCTTTCTCACTACCCCTCCTGGAGCTTACTCGGTCCCTACCTTGGCCACCCTATCCCTCCCCAAATTGACCTTGGGTATACCCGTTTGGTATCTTGACCCTCCAGCCACCACTCCGCTCGATCAACCTAAACCATATATTACTTTGACCCCGGTTCAACCAATCCCTATGGCCTCTCTTGCTACGCTGGTACCTCAGTCACCTCAACCAGCACCGTCTCCTGTTACAACTGCTTTGAGTAAAAATGGCAAAGCTCACAGGGGGGCATCATAGGAAAAACCTACCCCACCCAACCCTGCCCCTCCTCAGCCTCCCAAGCATCCCATCCAATGTGCTATGTGTGATGTTGTTGGTCACACCACTCATACCTACCCTGAATTACCACCTCTCAAGACCATGGTTAATGAAATGTCCCTAGAATCAGACATCCCAGAAGTCCATGTCACCATACCAAATTCTACCCCTAAACTTAATAATTTGAGCACCAATCACCCTTTTTCTTTGTGCAATTTCCATGGCCACTATACCCACCTTTGCCCCCACCTTGATGAGTATCGTTCCTCTTTAGCCACATACCGCCAATTCGACGCCGCCCTCACCCGTAATCCTTCTTCCCTAACACAGGACCACCTGTCTACCACAATTACCATTCCTCCTCCTGATACCGAAATGACCAAGACTTCCGCTACCATTTCCTACCTTTCTTCATCACCGTGATTCTCGGATACCAACCCCTTAGTATCTTCCCCCAATGCTTCACCTGATCATTCAACTGCTCACTCTGTTACCTCACATAACATCGTACCTATGAGCCCTTCCCATCACAATCAAGATTCTCACCCCTCTACCCCCTCCGGTCAACCTCTTCCATCCTCTCTTCCCATTTTCCAGTCCAATGAAGACATCATGGAAGCCATGACCAACACTGATTTTCCATGGGACTATATGCACCATCGTGCATATTTCCCCCCACACCAATCCCATGACCAGTATTCCCTCGAATCCAAAGACTTCATTCCTGATCAAGTCGATTGGTTCAAAAACCCCATCCCTGCACCTGATGCTTTCGAAGAAGGCAATATGGCTAATATTTCTCCCACCATAAAAACAAACATTTCTATCAAGCCAGGTATTGAAGAACATCTCACCATGGGCGCCCAATGCACTCCAGAAGAAATTGAGTCCTATTGGAAACTCTTCAAAGAATTCCGTGATGTTTTCGCTTGGTCATACTCAGAAATGCCCGGACTCGATCCTGCCATTGTCGAAAATCACATCAACACATGGCCTGATGCCATTCCAGTTCGTCAAAAGTTGAGACCCGTCCATCCTTCTAGACACGATGCCATCAAAGCTGAAATCGACAAGCTCCGGCAGGCTGGTTTCATTTACCCCATTGAATATACCACTTGGGTGTCTAACTCAGTTCCCGTCCTCAAAAAACAAGGCACCATTCATGTTTGCACCGACTTTCGCGATCTGAACAAAGCTTGTCCCAAAGACAACTTCCCCACACCATTTATTGACCAAATCATCGATGAGTGTGTAGGGCACGATATTCTCTCCTTTATGGATGGCTTCTCCAGATACAACCAAATTGTTATCCGTCGTGCTGATCAACTTAAAACCGCGTTCATTAGTCCGTGGGGCACTTTTGCATACCAAGTCATGCCATTTGGCCTTAAAAATGCCAGCGCCACCTTTCAACAAGCCATATATTATTGCTTCCACGACTTAGCCCATATTATCCTTGCCTATTTAGATGACCTTACTGCACATTCTAAACATCGGGCTCAACACCTTCATGACCTGCGTACCATTTTTGTCCGATGCCGCAAGTATAACATTCGCCTTAACTCTTTGAAATGTGTCTTCTGTGTTCCCGCCGGTCACCTCCTCAGCTTCATTGTGTCTAAATATGGGATAACTCTTGACCCTTTGAAGGTTTAATCCATTCTTGAACTTCCTCTGCCTCGTACCTTATGCCAGCTACAAAGTCTCCAAGTCAAAGCTAATTTTCTTCGCCGAAACATTCCTGACTATGCCACTACCGCACACGGCTTCCTTAGACTTCTTCGATCTCACACCCCTTTTTTCTAGGATACATATGCTCAGGAGTCTTTTGATGCTCTCAAGCATGCTCTCACATCTGCTCCCTTGATCCGTCCCCCTGACTTTGACCGAGATTTCATTTTATACATCTTCACTTCCACATATTCAGTTGCTTGTGTCCTTATCCAGGAGGATGATAACGGTGTCGAACATGTGATCTATTATGTCAGTAAGAACCTTGCCAGTCCACCTGTGTCCTACTCGCATGAAGCAAAATTAGCACTAGCTGTCATGTTCTCGGTCCAAAAATTGCGTCATTATATCCTTATGCGTTCCACCGAGGTTGTGACTGATTCCAACCCCATGGCTTTCCTACTAAGTCGCCACATCCTCAATTGAAAGTACGCCCGTTAGGTCGTTATTCTCCAAGAATTCAACCTCGAATTTGTCACCCCAAAAAGTAAGAAAGGTTTAGTCCTAGCTGAACTCATTTCTGATTTGCCTACGCGGATGCAAGATACTCCAATTAATGACGCTCTTCCCCATGAACATTTGTTTGCCATCACCACTGACGATCCTTGGTACGGTGACATCCTTACTTACTTGTGAACCCAAAAGTTTGCCCTTCACCTTGATTGCGATGCTCGACGACGTATCCGACACCAAGCCTCTCGCTACCTTCTAATCGGTGATGACCTTTATCGTCACGGCATCGATATTGTCCTTCGTCATTGCCTCACCCACGCTGAAGCCGAGCAAGTCCTCAATGCCTGTCATAGTGGCGCTTGTGGTGGCCACCTCTCCGGCCTCGCCACCGCCAAAAAAATCATGCGTGACGGGTATTTTTAGCTTTCTCTCTTCAGTGATCGCATTGAAGTAGTCAAACATTGTTCCAATTGCCAACATTTCACCCCCAAGGCGCAAGCTCCTTCCTCTCCTCTCCATCATGTTGTCATAGCTGGTCGTTTTTGTAAATGGGCCATCAACTTTATGGAATGTCAACCTCCATCTGCTGGTAACCACAAATATATCATCATGGCAGTTTACTACTTCACTAAATGGGCCGAAGCTATGTCGACGTTCAACAATATAGCAGCCACTGTAGCCCTCTTTTTCTTTAACCATGCCATTGCTCAATTCGGAGTTCCCAAACAGTTAGTCTCAGACCATGGCCGACACTTAGAAGATCAGATTTGGCATGAGATCTCCTCCTTATTGGGTTTTGAACATCAATATTCATCTTCCTATTACCCCCAAGGTATTGGCCAAGTTGAAGCGATCAACAAAATTCTTAAGACCATGCTTCAACGAATAGTGAATAAACACAAAACCAATTGGCATCTCATGCTCTTCCCTACTTTGTGGGCTTATCGTACTTCTGTTAAAACTGCCACCGATTTCACTCCTTTCCACCTTGTCTTTGGCGAGGAGGCAGTCTTACCAATCGAATGTGAAATCACTTCCCTTCAATTGGTCATCGAACTTCTCCCTGATACCCAACCTCTAGAACAACGACTTATCATGCTTAAGCGCGCTTCTGAAGATTGTCGCATTGCATTACAAACTCTTGAAGTGGCCAAAAAGCGCACCAAAGCTTAGTATGACCGAAAATTCCATCCTCGCACCTTTCATGAAGGTGACCTTGTTCTAGTATATGACCAGGCCCACGATACCCTCGGTCATGGGAAGTTTGACTCATTATGGCTCGGTCCTTACATCATCAGTGAAAATATGGGGAAGGGGGCATATATTTTAGAGGACTTTGAAGGCCAACCTCTTCCTAATCCTCGCAATGCACTCTATCTCAAGAGATATTACCCTTAGCATTTCCCGCTTGCAATGCATGTTTTACTTTCTTGTAGATAGCTAGCATATGTTTGTCATCATGAATCACTACTTCACCAGGACACATGTTGTCCACGAAGTCGTCCTTTCCTCCTTTTTCAAATCGGATTTCCTCACTTACAACACTTTTCCTTGGGGAACCACTTAGCCTCCATCCTTATTCTTATCTGTGTCGATTTCCGTCATGAGATACCATTTCACACTCATGTTTTTCGGGTCCCCTTTGGACCTTTCATCATTTCAACATCATCATTAGTCTTCATTTGGGTACCTTGGATCCAGCCTCTTTTCAGCATGTTCGCAATACGTATACTTGGTGGTCTAGTGATGCCGCAACAGCTATTGGTGATCCTCGGGCATGTGTGAGATGTCTCAACCCTCATGAGGGGGTGGCCCTGCAGGTAGCCCCCCACATGCCCATATGACTTCATTCCCGCCCTTGATGTAGCTCCTCTAATTGGATGATATCAGCTTCAACCACTTGCAGCGCCATTTTCGATTCACATGTCTCTGTCAGATTTTGAGAGCCCTTCCCTGTGTGTAGGGGGCATTTGGGTATATTTGTCTCTCATGTACTACAATATTACTGTATAAGTCCTGAATATTATTCCAAGCATCACACGTATGTGGGATTCATCCTATGATTTTTCTGGCTCATGGTTCGGCCAGCACATGCTTCATTATTGCATTCTGTGGTTTTACGGGCGCCTTATTCTTTATACTTATTGCGTTCCGTGGTTTTCCGGGCACCTTATTCTTTGTAATTTGTCTCGGCGGGCATAGGTATGCCTCCCCCGCCGCCTTAAGCACAAGTACCACTTCATAGATACTTGTTGCACCTGTAAGTCTCATCTCCTCAGGGTCTAGTCCTTTCACACCTCAGACATCCTTACATTTCTCTCTAACTTCTCTCTTTCTGCCTAGTGATTGAGTTCTTACAACGTACTTCGGTCATACGATTTGCTCCTAACACTCGTATGTTGGGGGGCAATCTGTTACACCAATTTTTGGTCATCTAACCTGTTATTATTAGATGAACCCAAGTACACCATGTAAGACCAATTTTACCCTAAGTAA
Organism: Pinus albicaulis; assembly: GCA_034641835.2. NCBI lineage: Eukaryota > Viridiplantae > Streptophyta > Pinopsida > Pinales > Pinaceae > Pinus > Pinus albicaulis. The sequence continues at coordinate 238,706,646 of CM076572.1, forward strand.
AATTTCTTTCACCACATAAAATAACTCATTCGTTTATATTTCCTGCTCATATTTAACCCAAAATAAGGAAATTAATTAAATAAATCTTATTTATTTAATTATTCCCTAAGAATAAGTTATTTAAATCATTATTTAAATAATATTCTTAGTTAAATTTGACTAAATCATCCATAAATAACTAAATAAACCATTATTTATTTAATTATATTCCCATCACTTCCCTAAAATGATAAATAAACCATTTATGTATTTATTATTTATAAATAAAGGAATTGACCCAAGTCAAGAACCCTTTTCCCTCCAAAAAATATAATAAAATATTCCTAAAGGGTGCTTCTAGAATCCGATTAATAATATTTTATTCATGCATCGAGTTCTAGATCGCCCCAATATTTTGTTATAAATAGGGAGGTTTTCCCCATTCATTAGTCACCTTCATTGCATTAGATCACTCTGGATCTTCTCTTGGTCACCATTTTCCATTTTTCTTTGTGAACTCCCATTGAGTTCTATGTTTTCCTTTCCACATCCATAAGAGAGAGAAATGCTAGATCTGAAACACTGAGGACTTCCAAGAACCCATCCCACTAAGGAGAACCGGAAAACACCTTTCTTGTTTTCCTCTCAGGTGCCCCATTCTTTAATATAATACAAAATTCTTTTATATAAATTATTCTTGTCTTGTTCATTGGATCTATGGAGCTATGTTATTTTTTATCTGCTTAATATCTTTTGTGCTTAGATCTGAATTTGTGCAGCAATCTTAAAGGTATTTTGCAGCCATAATCGATGTTAGGGCTATTTGTTATGTGTAGCTAAAGTGATCTTTTACGACGAAAGAATCATACTAACAACTGAAAATACTGATTGTTTACTCCATAAGCCCAATGGTAGCAAGCCTGCATTCTTTTCAACCTTCAATCATAAAAAACAAGTTACAATTTCCATAGAGTTAGCCATCTAGTACTATCATTATTCAATATCATAAAACGCCCTTGAGAGAGCCCTCTCAAACTGAAGAGGCTAAGCTTCAGTTAGAAGTGGTTTGAAACAGTTACACTGAGTTGTTTGATAAGTAGCCAATCAAGTACAATTTTGTGATAACAAATAGAATGAATGAATTAGTAAGGATGGAATAATAAACACTTAGAGATAAGACTGAATTTAACCAACATCAAAAAATTGTAAAATGTTGGATCGATAATAAATATTCCTCCAAGAGAAATTTTGAGGTTGGCAATTTGGTGTTAAAATCGAAAAAATCCCATGAAGACAAAGGATAGCACACTAAGTTCCATAAATTATGGCTAGGACCTTACACTATTATAAAAAAGTTTGGTCCCAACAAATTTCATCCCCAAAACTTGGAAGGATAGTCTCAGTCACTTTCTGTCATTGGTTTTCTTCTGAAAAAATATTTTTCATAATCCATCCTGATGGAAACCTATACATATTTTTCTCTTGATTACATTTTTATTTTTCCTTTTTCTTATTTATTTTTGAGTTCTATATTTTATTTATTTATCATGTTTAACTCCACAATAAAAAATTTCCGCAAAAAAAATTATAAAGCCGTAATTTTTATATGGTTATGTGTGCTAACTTATTGAAATATTTACTTCAGTTCACTCCTCTTCATCTGTAAACTGGAAAATAAGCTGAAATATGCTATGGGGAAATTTATGTTTTTGTGTTTTAGAAATCTTATGTCCCAAATCCAACACATTTATTTTATCATCTATATTTTTCTTAGACTAGTTACTCAAAATTCTTACACCATCCCTCTCTTAAGGAGTGGATATGTCTTCCCATCTGTTAAAAGTAAATGCTAAAAAATTTCAAAGTGAAATTCAAAAATATTAAATTTATTAATTGAAAGATAAGGGGTTTCATCATGAGCCTTCCTACCATGATCATAATATTTTAATAGATGTGACATTGTCGTATATGGTCGCCAAGCTAGGGCAGTGGCTTATGGTCATTAGATCACAAGACAAGGGGTATCATCATAAGTCATCATGTTCACATATGTTACGTCTTCTGAATGGAAGTGTTATCTTATAGGTCACTAGGCCTGAAAATTGAATTTTAATTAGTACTTAAAAAAAATAAAGAGAAATGAAATAATAATAAACATGTATATGACAATATTGCTCAATCTAAATTCTAAACAAATGGGATATTGACACATATGGGTTAAATGGTAACCCTATCGAGGCTATGGATTCCTGTTATTAGCACTGGCTCTACCAATTGTATTGAAGTAAATCTCCTAACCAACCTTTCTTTTAAAAGTTGCTTATTTATTTTATGTTGTACTTTGAGCTTCCTTTCTGAAATTTATATTTTGGTTTCTTAATTCGGTAACTATTTATGGCTCTTGTCTCTCTGCAGATATGGTTGAAGGAAACATGTCCAATGTCTACCACTTAACTTTGATATCCCCTGGTATTTTTATTTTTATTTTTAGGTAGAGAGATAATTGGTCCTTCCCCATGAGCCGCCAATTGTTGGCAGTCCAACCACTCCCATCTCATTCACTGTTGATGATATGGGCCCCCTCTTTCATTATTTTCAACTTTTTTAATTTGATTTTTGAGTTTTGTTTTTAATACTTTTTAGTTGCTTGATAATTTCTTTCATTTTACATTTGGATTTAGGTTTTTTTTTTATAGTATCTGCAAAACATCAATAATGGTTTTCCCAAGGTTATGATCACTCATGCATTTGTACCTGCACATGACAAGTATATCAAACAAGTAGAGATGTCACAGAATTTTACAATTTTTGTAACAATTATTTATATATCGGTGTTCATTTATTTTTATGTTTTTATCCTATGGTCTGCTCGAATAAATATATTATTTTCATTGTTATAACCTTCCAAAAACTATCTACCTAATTCTAACCTATTTATTGTAGACTTACTATGATGGTCGTGTGATAATTATCTAAACCTATACCTAACACATATCATAGTACGATTCAAAATTTACTTCTAATACCTTAGCTCATAACATCATAATCATGTTTCAAACCCTCTCGAATTAGGTTTTGTTCATGAGGATTGGGAAATGTGATTATCAAAGCAATTAGAAGTAGTTTTAGTACGATGGAGAACAACCTATACACATGTTGGTTTATGACAATTGATATTTCAAGCCCTATAATGCATTAGAGGAAATTTTAGCCTAAAAGTGCCCATGAAATTTTTATGTAATTTCCATGTCATAATATGTAAACCAATAAAAATCCTTTAAATTTAAAAAGGGGTACATGTCAATGTTTTGGAGGGAAAAGAAAAAAAACTACTTTTTTTAATTGTATCTTTGTCTTATCTCCCTATAGGTTTACTCAAATTTCAAGTATAGGCACTCCTTGGATGCGCAATTAAATTCTACATCCAATGAGTACCCATTATGTATAGTTTTTATAAGACCCACATTGATAAAAATTGCATATACTTTAAAAAAACTTGTTCAACACATTTTTTTAATGTATATTTAATTTTTACCAATGTGGGTCTTCTCAAAAATTAGCTTAATGGGTACTCCTTGGATGTGGAATTTAATTTTGCATCCAAAAAGTGTATACACTTTAAATTTAAGTAAACCTATAGGGATATAGGCCAAAAATACAATTAAAAAAAGTAGTTTCCTTATTCTCCCTCCAAAAGTCATAACTGTTATTTTATTATTTTTCCTTAGGAGGCCACTTTTAGGCTGAAACTTCCTCTAATGATTTTACATAATTATTCATTGCCCAAAGTAACTACAATTTTTGAATCCCATTCCATTTGTTGTCTTTGATAATCTCTTCTAGGTTTTTGCTCTCCCAGTAACGATTTAGGGTTTTGATGCTTTGTCGATTTTACAGTCATCTTCTAATGCAGAGAGTAGATATTTTCTCGCCATGTCATGAGTAGTCTGATTTGAGACCCATGGAAATTATATGTTGGAATCCTATGATGATTGTGCTCATATTTTTTGGATTGCTAGCTAGCTCGAATTCTTGAAATTATTCGAATGACATAACCAAGTGGTCATTGAGGATTTTATAGTCTCTTTCAACAAATATAGGGTCAAAATTGGGAACATTAACTTTAAAGTGAATCCTTATTTTGTTTTTGAAGTTCCATTTCTATCTCTTGAAGGTGAAAAATGGTCGAAGACCAAGGGAATTAAGAAATCTCCTTGGAAGATATTTCTAGCCAAAAGAGGATATACCTACAACATTAAAGGTATGTTGGTTACCCATTTAAAACCCAAATGGATTTTTTTTTTACTATTTATCAGAATGTACATAATTTGTGAGGGATTCTATAGTTTAGTGTATTTATATCGTGTTAAATTTTTAATGGTTTTCTTGGGATATCATTTCAATCTTCCACATATTTTGTATGTATCATTGTTTAAGATGGATTCAATATACCAAAAGTAGCATAACCACCATTGTCTAATTCATCATGGCTTAATTGTGATTATGGTTAAGTTTTAGTTAAATAAATTGTGGCTATAATGGGAGTCATTCCTGTTAAATAATGGCTATGTTGACAAACCCAAAACCGAGCAGTATTTCCCTTAGGTCTCTTCAGACCCTGATACATAAATTAATGATGCTCCTGTCAAGCCTTTGGGAAGTGATACCCATGTAAGTGTCCTTGAGTCTATTTCAGAACCTCTATCTTATGGGAAGACGTAAAATGAAGGTTCGACACCTGAAACCCCAGGGTTATGCCACAATAAGAATAATAATCCTATTTTTCAAAAGGGTGTGGTTCGTAAGGTTTCTCGTAGGTAGGGTAATCCTGAAGCTAATAAGAATAAGCTTCGATTCAACTCTTTCAATTTTTACCCTACAATACAATGCATAGATAGTCAATCTCATCAAGATAGAAATGCACATTTAAAGAGATAATTGTTAAATAGGAAAATTTCTAGGCTACTGCGTAATAGAAAAAAACCACCTTGTGACCTGAATGTTGTGGATATTGAGGAAAATCAGCCAAAGAAGGTTAAGAAATAAGTCATACAAGATTATTTTTCTCCTTGTAATGTTGATAATTCGTTGGAATTGAAATACAAACCTCATAAATTTTCTTCTGATACTTTGTTAGATCTTTATTGGCACCAACAATAATTGGTGATTGTTCCACAACTCACCCATACAATTGAGCAGTGAACCCAGGAAAATGAGCAGTTAAGGGTTACTTGTAACCGTCATATAAATCCTAAACAACATAAACCTACTCAGTCTGTTAAAATATCCCAGGGATCATACACTCACATTATAGTAAAGTTTGCCAGAGTCAACTTGGTTATTTCTCGGGAACCAAAAAATGCTAAATAATGTTTTTAATTACTATTTCTTTCAGGTCAACCTTGAGGTAAGATTTTATTGTTATTTTGAGTTTTTATTTAATAAATTAAAATAAATATAATAATAAAAAATAAATAAAAGGATGTTACATAATTTCTAATTATGTAACAACTTTATTGGCCTTGTACTATTTTTAACTATTTTTTATGTATATCACAAATGAAATCTCTGATGAAAATTGTTGTCACTCAACTTGTGTGATGCACCTACTTAAATTGGGAAATATTCCTAAATGTTCTTATGTTATTTTATTTTAATATTAGTTTTTTTATGATCGGTCATCTAGCTTAATAAACATAGGAATTTTTATTATTATTTTATAATTATAGTTTTTTAAGTTTGAATTCTAGATGTTAGAGATATGGTAATCGCCTATATAAACCCCTTATTTTTGAAGTAAAGGTGGGGGGGTGGGCTAAGAGAGGGGGGTGATACATTATTTTGAATAGAGAAGTGTTTATTTTTTACTAGTTGAATGAGTGACAATTTGTGACATCTTGGTTTAGTTTAATTCCTTCAGTGTTTTTTATTTTATTATTTCCACAGTCATAGTTTAAATTTCATAACATCTTGTTGTTTATTGAACACATTGATATTTGTTAGTTGAATTTGGGAACTAAGAATTGAATGATTTTAACACATTTATCTATTGTTACAATATATCTAATCATATTTGTATAATACATCAATTGTTCATCTCTAGTGACTTGTGCCCTGAGAAGAACGATTTGATTTTACTGGTTGGATTAACTTGATTAATTTTTTATTATTTTTACTGTTATTTTCTTGAATCTATAGTATGGATATCACAGTGAATGCTATCAAAATTATTATTTTCAGTATCAATTTGATGATTATCTGATTTAATTCATTAATCACCAATGAAGGTGTGAATTAATAAGTGATATCATTCTTTGTTCATTTACTCTCTCTCTTATAAGTGTTGGCCAAGTAGTAACTGTAAATTAGAGTAATTAATTTATTTTCCTATTTTTTCTTAGTGATAAATTTATTCAAAAAGTAAACAAAGTTTTCTTGTTGTATTTACATAAAGATATGAATTTCTTGTTTTGATTACATTTGTTCTTTTTTTTCTTTACCACATTAAGAAAAGAATTAACTTTTCTTTTTTTCGACAATAGGATTATTATTTTATTTTTTTATTCTTAATACTAGTTACATCATAACCTTTTCATTTCTTTTATATTGTGCTAGTTACATATAGTTCTAGACTTGTTTTATTGTTGTATTATACTGTTGCGAATATTATAATATAACTTTGGTTTTGTAATCGAAAACTAACGTTATTATATACTTTACATTCATGTTAGAACTCCATTAACATAACTTGCAAAATTTAGGTATTAGTTAGCTCAATTTAGGAAAACCATAGGTATACTTTAATTTTTGGATACTTGTTTTGTTTTTTCTCCTTCAAGGGAAGAGGAATTCGAGGGCCAACATAGCCTTTGAACTCGTTGATAATGTCTATCTCAAATAGTTGGGGCTATGTGAAGAGCCTTAGTCTAGGTCATTTATCTATTGTTAACATAGGCATGCCACTTCCCAAATAAAAAATATTGTATCCTTCTTTATCATATTTTGTAATGGTTTCACTATTTGGGAAAAATCAGACATAAACTTATGAAGAAAGTTAAACTTACCCAAAAATGACTACATGGATTTCTAGCCATTGGGATGTGGGATTTTTATGATAGAATTTACACATTTTGGGTCGACCTTGATACCACTCTTTTCTATTATATGCCCCAGAATATTACCCTCAGAAACCACAAAGATGCTTTTCTTGGGGTCAAGTGATATCTCGTATTTATGACATCACTCAAGGATTTTTTTTAGATGATGTAGATGGTCAAACATTTTCTTTGAGAACATAGTCATGTCATCAAGTTACTACCATGATTTTTCCAATGATCCCTCTAAAAGAAATAGCCATCACCCTTTGGAAAGTAGCTCCAACATTTATAATGTCAAAGGGCATGCATCAAAAACCAAAATTCCCCCATTTTTTTCTAAAGGTTGTCTTTAAACTGATCCAGTTCAACAACCAATATTCAATTGTAACCAGAGAACTCATTGAGTAGAGAGAACATTTCTAACCTAGAGACTATTTGTAAGGTCTCCTCCATGGAGGGGAAAAGATAGTTATATTTATCATAATCCTAGTTCAAATTTTGAAAACCAACACAAATGAATATCACCCTAATTCTTCCTTATATGTACCAATTTGGAGACCCAAGCGGATTTCTTGACTCTAAAAATAATTCATGCATCCAATAGCTTCTTCAATTAATTATAAATGAGAGGCTCTAGTGTTGGATGCACTTTCCTCAATTTCTATTGAAATGGCTTGGCCTCATATTTTATGGGTATCAGGTGCTAGATAATACAACTATCATGCATTTTTATATATTGATAAGTTTAGTTAAGGAAATATAACTACTACTTGAACAACTCAATGAAGGACTACATATATCCAGGAGAGAAACGGGTTCCAAGATTAATAAAATTTGGATCGATATATGTCCCAAGGTTTTTTTTCCCGTGCAATAACATGAAACTTTGAGCTGCTTGGTGTTTGGTGGCCTCCGGAACCAGTTCTGTAAGTCAAAATAATTATCAAGGGTAATAACACCATTGGGCATGTGGGTTTTCCTTGCACATATCAACTTCATACAAAGGTATTTTCATGTTCTTCTTCATTTATCGTCACATCCCTGAATACATATGTGTTGACTATGAAATCCAAAATTTGTTGATCATCATTGAAAATGCATAAATTAGTTATATTGTTCGAGAGATCAACCTTAAAGAAAATTTCAATAGAAAACTCGTCTCTAAGCAGTGTAAACCTAGCTATAGCATTAGCTAAAGTATCAAAAATGGAATTGTTAATCCTTGGGACTGATTTAATACCAAAATATTTAAAATAAGAAATCAAATGACATACCTCTTACTGGAATTTTTGTAGGTGTGGTGATAAGAAGTGGATGGTGTTGTGTACCTTTAAACCTTAAAATTTGAGGTAAATGGCCTTCTTTAGTCCAAATATTATCTGCCCATACTTTCAGGCGTTGTTAATGCACTTAAATTATAATCTACAATAAATTAAAAACTTATAGTTTTGGGGGTCCATTAAGTTACAAGCAACACCAACTCCATTGTGATTTGCAGAAATATCTGGATTATCCATAGTATGATACTGTGGATAATCCAAAGATTTTTGCAATTAATGAAAACTACAGAAGCTTGAAAACCATAATTCGTTGTGATTCTTAGACCCATTTGTTGATGTTGCGATCAACACCCTCCAAAATTTTTCATGTACTGAAATTTTGAAGCCTACTGAGGATCTAACAATATTTCTTCCATGATCATTGTTGGACATTGGGTTCAATTGTCCCCATGTTTTTTGCGACATGGACTAACCGCCTCTCGCGGATCCTAACTCTAGTGATTGTAGCGGAGACTAACACTTATAGGTTTTGGTTTAACGACAATCATGATTCCAACAATTGGTATCAAAGCTTGGTTCCTTCAATAGTAGTTTAACAATTGGAAGGAGGTCATGGAGCATACCAAGAATGGTGTACCTCTATTCAATGAAAATAATTATGCACTCTGGAAAGGAATAATGAAGGTCTATCTCTTGGCACAAGGTTACAAAGTATGGGAAACTGTTCAAAATGGATTTACACCAACTGCGGATGAACAAGGTAAGAAGAATTTTGTAAATGATGAAAAATAAAAGAATATAATTATCATTGGACTTATGGAATCTACTTATCATAAGGTGTTAGGCTATAAAACTGCCAAAAATGTATGGGAAAAGCTTGAAAATATATATGCAGGTGACTCAAATGTCAAAGAATCAAAGCTTCAAATCTATAGAGAAAAAATTGAGCAACTCAGAATGAAAGAATATGGTAACATTGTTGCATACTTCCAACACATTGATGAAATAACCAACACTCTGGAAGGATTGGGAGAGCCAGTTGACGAAAAGGCTATTATACGAAAGATTCTTAGAACGTTACCAGGGAGATTCAACCCAAAGGTATCAATCTTAGAATAAAATGCAAATCTAGAAAAAATCAGCAAAGAGGAATTACATGGATTTCTCATAGCATATGAAATGAGACTTGATGAAGAATAGGGTACTTCACATCTATAAACTGCATTCGTTGCATATAAGAAAATCAATAAGGACAAAGAAACTTCAAAGGAAAATACCTCCACCTGCAAGTGTGAAGAAAAGGGAGATGATGAAGAAGGTATTTTAGATGGAGAATATGCTTACTTTATGAGAAAACTAAAAATTGGTAAGGAAAAATTCAAAGATAAACTTCCATTGATATGTTTCGGCTGTGGTGAGGTTGGGCATTTCGCAGCAAAATTTACGAACAAGAGTGATGAAAACTCAAAAGGAAAGAAAGGCTTTAAGAAATTTAACAAGAAAAACAAAAGAATGGATTCAAAAGAACCATCCATTAAATCAAATCATTGGTGACATAGATGAAGGTCGAAAAATTCATTCATCACAACAAGCTCACATTTCTTTTCTAGCAACCTTTGAGCCTAGTAGTTTTGACGAAGCCAGCCAGAATGAATATTGGGTAGCAGCTATGAATGAAGAATTGGATCAAATCGAGAAGAATAACACCTAGGAATTAGTTCCATGAAAAAAATATAAAAATGTCATTGGGACTAAATGGGTGTTTAGGAACAAATTGAATGAAGATGGAAAAGTTACTAGAAACAAAGAAACATTGGTTTTCAAAGGCTATGCACAAGTGGAAGGAATGGATTTCAATGAAACATTTTAACCAGTTGCCAGAATGGAAGCCATCCGAATGTTTCTCGCCTATCCATGTTCAAGAAAAATAAAATTCTACCAAATGGATGTCCATTCAGCATTCCTGAATGGTGAATTAGAAGAAGAAGTTTACATCGAACAACCTGAAGGTTTTCTTCTATCAAAAAAAAGGAGACTATGTTTGCAGGTTAAATAAGGCTCTATATGGTCTCAATCAGGCCCCCAGAGCATGGTATGCTCATCTTGATGGATATCTACGTCAGCAAGGGTTCAAGAAAGGTACTTTTGATAGCAATATTTATGTACAAATATATAAAGATAATTTAACAATCGTTGAGGTATATGTGAATTATATAATATTTGGTAGAAATGATGGTCGACTAAGTAAGAACTTTTCTACAAAGATGCAAATTGAGTTCGAGATGTCATTACTTGGTGAGCTGAAATACTTCTTAGGGCTTCAAATATCTCAACAAGAGAAAGAAATATTTATATGTCAAGCCAAGTACATCAAGGAAATGTTCAAGAAATTCAAAATGGAAGATTGCAAACCCGTTCTTACTCCAATGGTAATAGGTTGCAAATTGAGCATAGACGACTCATATAAGGATGTGGATTAGAGGTTGTAAAGATCTATGATTGGTAGTCTTCTATATGTAATAGCCTCCCGGCCAGATGTTATGCAAGAAATTGGACAAGTAACAAGATTCCAAGCAGCACCAAAAGAATCACATAGCATTGTTGTCAAAATAATTCTTCGATATCTAAAGGGCACAATAGAATATGGCTTGTGGTATCCCAAGGGTAACAATCTCACTATTCAAGCCTTTACAGATGCATATTGGGCAGGAATAATTGATGATCATAAGAGTACTAGTGGAGCAGCATTCTATCTAGGTGGTTGTCTTGTATCATGGTTGTGCAAAAAGCAAACCTCAATCTCGTTATCTCCATCGAAAGAAGAATACATTACAATGGAAGCTTGTTGTACTCAAGTCCTTTGGATGAAACAAACTTTGCAATATCTTCAAGTACAATTCAATGAGCCTATTCCCATATTCTTTGATAACACCAGTGCCATCAACATTTCCAAGAATCTTGTTGTGCAATAAAAAGAAAAACACATTTCGATCAAATATAATTTTGTTAGAGAACAAGTCACTGAAAAGAATATCAAACTTGAATATGCTGGTACAAAATAAAAAATCTCCGATATCTTCACTAAACCTTTACCTCGTGAATCATTTGAATATCTTCTCTAGAAGCTTGCGATTCTCCCAACTTCTCATTATATTTTCCTTATTCTAAATATAAAGGGGGAGTGGAAGTGTGTACAGGTCTGTAGGATGGTTGTGTTTCAGGGGGAGTTACCCTTTTCCATTGATATCAAAGGGGGAGATTGTTGATAAGTGGTATTAGAGCGATAGGTCTCAATTTCAAAACTCACCTGGCTAGCGTTGGGGGGGGGGGAAGATTTTTGGAAATTGGGTTCAACGCTCCCCATATGCTTCGCTACATGTACTAACCGCCTCTCATGGATCCTAACTCTGGTGATTGTAGTGGAGACTAATGCCTGTGGGCTTTGGTCTAACGGCAATCATGATCCCAACAATAATTTCATTTCTGATTGGTGTTGTATTAAGTGTTTAATTTTTCTTCTCAAACTCTAAGTGTCAAGTCACTTGCCTAAACATACTCAATCATCGATTAGATCATCACAAAAAATCCTTTTAGAAAACTTGAACAAGCATAGCACGATCCATCAAGATAGTTTCAATACAATTTTCAACACATGTTGATAGTTAGTGCACCCTCTCATTGGAATTTTCCCTCACTTTGGTCGCATTTATACTTCTATTCTAGAGATTTTTCCCAACTATCTCTTTTGTGCACCATCACCTTCACAGTTGTCAGTTTTTCTTGCTTTCACTTTAACAAGTGTCATTTTCATTTTATATTCACTTTGGAATGTTCCTCTTTCAATGTCATTCACATTTTGGAAGTGTCGTCTTTATGTTTTCCTCTTGTTGCGGGTGTCACTTTTCTTATTTTAATTGTCGAATGTGTTACACATTTTCCCATCACTAGAGTTAGTTATGACACACTCATCTACGTTAGCTAGTCTTACATATCATAAGAATATTCTCTATAAATATCCCTATAGCTTAGCACACCTTTTGGTCATAGTCGTAACTTATTTCACAACTTGTGTTTTGTGTGTTGTAAAGTGTTGTTTCAACTGTCACATTTAGAAATAAACGCCACTTTAATATAATTTCAAGGTGTCATTTCTACCCATGATTCATGTGTATAATTTTGGATTTTATTTATGTTTTTAATGTGTGTGATCCAAGTTTGATTCATGTTTTGATGCATTCCCCTCTCTTACTCTTCCAGACCTGCACTTAGCCTTTCTGGAGTTCCTCTTGGTCCTCCTACCCAGTGCAAGTTGTGAAGACATTAAACCTCTGACCAGGTGATGATCTTAGCTTATTCATGAGCATAATTGATGCAATATTTCCCACCAATACTTGTTCATTATGTCCCTCTCATGGCCATATCCAATAACTGCACATTAAGGACCTTCCAAGGGTAGTCACCTAACCCTCATTCATATTGACTCACTGCACTGAGTTTTGATCCCATGTGCCTTGCATGGAACAAAGAGAATTTATAGTTGATAACAAGTACCATAAATTACATCCACTTACGTAGGAAAATTATGCAACGTAAAGACCCTCCTACCCTCACAGTGTAGTGAAAACCATCATAGGAAAAATGACTTGCTTTCTATGGTTCCCCCTAGTGAAAAGAACATTTCAGATGAAAAATCACCCATTGTTGGGTCAAAATACGTTATTATATAAGGAAAAGTGCATTCTAAATCAACAATGACCCCTTTTTCAGTCAAAAAACATTGGCCCTTAAGCTTCCTCTTCCTCCTAGTGCATGGCGCAAAGAAAAAGGCTCAATTTTTATTCCATTGATAATTATTGTCCCTCTTTGCACCCAATTGCTGTTTTATCAAGCCTTCCTTAGTTCCTGGCATAGTCTTAAGAGACGTTGAACCCTTGTTGAGGAAATCTATGATTTCCTTAAGGCCTCCTCTTCCTTCTAGTTCAAAGCGTAGTCTCAAGCCTCAAGGATTCAACTTTTTTCCTTGTTTTTCCCCTTTGCGTTGAACACTTTTCAAGCCTCTCTCTCTCTCAATCCATGGAATAGTAACAATGATCAAGGAGGCCTCATCCCAGTCCTTAACCAATCAAAATTTTCTTTCCAATTCTTCTTCTCTTTCATTCTTGGCACATAGCGCAGTCTTAAGAAAGAAGCTTACTACCTTGTCCCTTGAGCTTCCCCACTGCAAAGGACCAAGGAGAGCCCCTCTTTATAGAGCATAGCATAGTAACGGTGAAAATTGGACCCTTACTAGGCCATTGATGAGTTCAATTATGCTTTACTTATCAATACTCTTTCCTCTAACCCTTCCACAAGCCTACGAGAGGCAATTCATTCCATGAGCTAGGTAGTGATAGAGTATATGATTTTAAGACTAATTTTTCCTTACAATTAATGATATTCATTAGAAAGAATAATTTCTCAGCATGACAAGGAAATTTTCTAAATGAAGATGGTAATGAGAAAAGAGGCACTTGTGGAGAAGAAGAATAAAATGGAATTTCATGAATACATGAGGTAGATCCTAGACCATGTCATAAAGAAGACATTGCATGGTGACTCAGAAGTTTTCAATACTGATCCAAGACCCCTTCGAGGTAAGGATAAAAAATAAAGTGAATATTTACATGTAGATGAAGCATATATTGTATCTATGATAAATAATCCAAGGCAAAGAAACAGAGAGAGCATCTTGGCATTGTCACCTCATCATGAGATCCATGTCATCATTATAAAGTTGTAACTTTTAAAAGTTGCATCTCTTTGTAAAATGTGTCCACATGTCATTCCACATAATAATGTGGAATATAATGATATATTCTTAAGAAAAGGAAAAAATTTAATTTGTGGAAGTCCAAGAGTCACATATGGAATATTAAAAGTCACATAGTCATATATGGACAAAAGGGTCATTTAGTCAAAAAGTCATTTAGAAGTTAAAGAGAAGTCCAATAGTCATTGGGGTATTCCAAGAGTCATGAGAATGTGAAAGTTCATTCCTGTTATTAAAACTAGACCCTCATAACTCAATAAAGTGGCTTTTGGAGGCTTAGGCTTTGGTGAGATAGGTCCAAATTCTCTACTTGGCATGGGAGAGAAAACTATAATTTGGAGAAGCAAGAAGTGACTTAATGTTCCACTATTGGAACTAGTTCCTAATCATTGTAACTGTGTTCTTGGATGTTTCACCTAATTGAACCTCAATGAACCAACACATTTTCATGCATGTATTGTGAATGTTTCAAGACTATTTTTGAGATGTTTTCGGTATATGTTGTGTTTATATGTAATAGAGAAATTAAACTATTTTGGTGGATTATGTAGTTATATTTTTTAATGTGCGTTGTATTTTTCTTTAATGGTCGTTATGTCTATGTGAACTATTTCATTATATAACTAATGAATCTTTCTATAACACCCTCCTCCCACATTTACCAATGTTAACTACTCCATTGGGTTAAAAATGTTACAATAGGATACTATTATGTGATTCAACTCCCCATGTATAGTTAAGGAAGTGGAACCGACATAACGAAACTAAATTGACCTTCCACACATGCCACAAAACCTTCAAGAACCAACCAACCCTTCCACGTGATCAACCCATTAAGAAAATTCATATTTTATTGATATGAACACTTAGCCACTCCCATGACAATCCATGCATGCGATTGAGGCCTTCTAGTCACTCCCACTGTTAGTGTGAATTCTAATCACAAGAGTATGAAAAAAAACTCACTTTAGCTGTGCATAAAAAACAACCCTAACATCAAATATGGTTGTCAATTTCCTTAGATATGCAATTAGTGATCAGAATAAATGCTACAAAAATCCAAATCTATGCAATTAAAGACATTAAACAACAAATAAAAGCAAGAGTTGCTCCATGCATCCAATGAACAAGACAATAATGTTTTTAAAGAATTTTTATATTATGACACCTAGGAAGGGAAAATATAAAGATGTTACCAGTCCCCCTCAATGGGATGGGTTCTTGTATGTCCTCGGCACTTCAGATCTCATATCTCTCTCTCTTGATGGTGTATAAAACCCAGACAAAAATGGAACTCAAAGGGAGCTCACAAGCAAAAAGGTAGAAAAAGATGACAATGATGGAGGATCAAAGTCAGACCAAGAGTATAGATATATAGTGATCTTTAGGCGACAAAAGGTACTAAATGAATGGAAAAAACCTTCTATTTATAACAAAATATCGAGTTAGTCTAGATATTGGTGCATAATTAAAATACTATTAACCAAATCTAGGTCCAAATTTTATGGAATATTTTATATTTTGGTTGGCAAGAAAAAGAATTTGAATTTGGTCAAATCCCTTTATTTGTAAATAATAAATAAATAAATGATTTATTTATTATTTTAAGAATGTGGTTGAGTAATAATTGAATAATAATGATTTATTCAATTATTTATAAATGATTTAGTCAAATTTAACAAGGAATATTATTTAAATAATGTTTTAAATAATTATTTCTAGAAAATAATAAGATAAATAATTATTTATCTAATTAATTTTCCTTTTTTGGGTTAAATATGACCAGGAATATTAAATAAATGGTGGTTTAATTAATTATCCCTTGAGAAAAATCAAACAAATAGGGATTTATTCAATTATTCCTCATGGGGTTTCCTGTTTAGACTATAAAAAACTTAATAAATTATGGATTACTAAGTTATTTTTCATAGTGAAAGAAATTTTTCTAGGGTAAAATTGGTCTTACATGGTGTAATTTGGTCCATCTAATAGTAACAGGTTAGATGACCAAAAATTGGTGTAACACTCATAACAAGGCATGCCAGTGACTATGGACTTTTCTAGGTAGTTTTGTGCCAACGACCCTGGATCTTGAGCCACTTTTTCAAGGCTAGGTATCAATCCACTGCCCAAAACTCCATGAAAATTCCAGAAATGAATGATAAAAATTAAACAAAGATACTAATGTAATCATTGGTGTAATTACTTTATCTGAACCCTACTATCCAAGACAAACATTTTGTCAAATGTGTCACAAATATGCAATCTACCCATCATAACAACATATCTAAGAATAGGGGTCTCATAGTTATCTAATATTCGTAAATAATAATCGTTGCCATATCATAATAGATTCATTATCATCTATTAGGACATATATTAAGTGTACCTTCATTTTCTAATCAAAACATGATGAAGTCCATACATCAAGTGTCTCATAAAACATACTTATAACTAACATATAACCAACAAAAATAGCAAGGATATAACAACAATAAAAACCACATATAAACCATTAAATTTACACATAAAATACCAAGGAGAAGAAGCTCTTATAAATTAATGCAAAAGGAAACCAATTTTCGGACTTCAACTAACCACCCAACCATATATTGGTCAAACCAAATCTTTATTTCATCCAATCACCCCCATGCCATATTCCAAACATGAATGTGGGACTCAAAACCAAACCAATCCAGGTTTACTCAGGATTTATCAATATCCCAACCTTATCACTAGGCCCTAAAAAATCATGGATGCCACTAGATTTCTCCACCTACACTATGAGTAATTTTCCTGCCTCCTAGTATCTAGTCTTTACCATATATCCTGCCATTCACCAATCGAAGATTCCTAGGCTTATTCAAGACTCCACTCTCCCAGATTTACCATATATCAAACCATTCACTTTTTGATGATTCCTAAGCTTGATCTAGGGCACACACCTATAGGATTTACCATATATCCTCCCATTCATCATTCAATTATTCCTAGGCCTACCGAAGCACAAAACATATGGCTTTGTCACCATCCCACCTTTTTTGATATAGGGATACATTAGGCCATGTGTTTTTTTATTTCAGAGACCACCTCACTCAATTTCAAAACCATATAGAAATCAAACTCAACCAAATAGAAGAGAATCCATCACACCATGGCTATCCAGAAATGACAAGGCAAGTCTAAAAAACACTATCACACCTGGAAAATCCCAAGCCAATGACAACAAGAGAACCAAATATGCACAATAATTTACCATGTATGCCAAATATAGTAAGTAAACCATAAATGTAAATTGATACCTAAAACTAATCTCAATGTAGCCGCTTGATCATGTTCTTCCTTGCTTTATCTTTGCTTCCCTTTTCCTTCATGGTCCTTCCTTTGCTTTCCTTAATCCAATGCTAGAGTGCTTCAAGAAAACTCTAAGTGTCCAAGAGTGTGAGAGAGAGAGAATAGAGAAAGTGCTCCAAAACTGAACTAACAAAAGGTACTAACTAATCCTCATAAAACATTTTATTAATGAGGCCTCTGATTTCTTCAATTTTGCATTATTTTCCCTAATTTTCCTCCTCACGTGCAAATTGTGACCTTTCACCTTCCCTTTCTCCTAATTTTCATTATTTTCATAAATAAATTTCTAAAAACACCATTTTGCCTTTCGAAAGCCTTTGTCATTTCCTTTTCCAATTTCCTTAGCCATATTAAACCAAATTAACACCCACACTAGGATGTTTTTCCCAACATTCAACTTGGAATATGTGTCCCATGACCATGGTTATTATTGTTCGTTTATTAAATTTGTTAACATGAAAATTTTACTAGGGTTGTTACAAAACCCATGGATATTTATAAATTAGCTTGTTGTAGTATGTACAATGATCAACATATTGAGAAGCAAACCAACATGAGAACCATAAGGACATGACACCCATATCACTTATTGGAGATTTATAACACAACTAATGGTGGTATTTTCATCCATATACATATGTATAGATACCAAACGTCACACCAAAACATATACCAAAACAATATGCTCAATTGGCGAATAGAGAAGGATACATAGCCCACATTTGATCTACCATCTCTCATGTAGCCTCATCAAGCCCAAATTGCTTCCACTATGCTTTAACCCGCTCAATTACTTGATTACATAGCATGAGCATCTTCCTCTGCAAAATACATTATGGTTTCGGCTGGAATACTCCTTCTGGCTCCACCTACAATACATACCATCCAATCACATGATCTACATATTTAACATACTTCTTAAGTAATGACAAATGGAAAACATCATGGACTTTCAGTTTCAAAGGTAGTGCAATTAAATAGGATATTGGACCAATCCTTTCAAGAATATTGAAAGGTCTACAAGCCGAGGTGCCAGCTTGGCACATGATCTTATCCTTAAGGAGCTCTTCTTGGGCTTGATGCATAAGTACACATGTTACCCAACCTAAAAATCCTTAGAAATAATGTTCCAATCTACATAAAAAAAAAAAAATTGTGTGTTTCCTTTAGATTCTTCATGATTACCTACATTTCATGTTCCAACTATTCCAACATATATGTTCCTATCAACACCCTATTCACTGGATCACCCCAACTGATGGGAGTATTTCAACGTTTCCCATAGAGTGCCTTAAATAGACTCATCCTCAGTGACTCCTAATAACCATTGTTGTAAGAAAACTCAACTAATGGAAGGTATTCTTCCCATATCCTCTTTTGATGAATCACATACATGCTCAACATGTCCTCCAAAATCATGTTGATTCTCTTCGTCTGTCCATCTGTCTACAGATGATAAGTTTTGCTAAAGGCCAAGTCTGTCCCTAAACCTGCAAAAAACTCCCTCCAAAACTTTGAAGTGAACTTAGCATCCCTTTTGACACAATATTCTACATAATTCCATGTAATATTACCACATCTCTAATGCATATATGTGCCACATCACTAGACGAGTACAAAGACTTCACTAGAATGAAGTGTGTTGCTTTTTTCATCCTGTCAACCACATCCATGATGGAATATATTTGTCTAGATTTCCTCGGAAAACATGTAGTGAAGTCAATGGAAATGACCTCCCACTTCCACTTTGGAATCGAAGTTGGTTGTAGTAATTCACCTGGATGCTTACACTCTGCTTTTACCAATTCACAATCCAAGCATCTCACCACAAATTCTTCCATGTCCTCCTTTAGATTCAGCCAATAATACAACTTCTTCATTGTAGTCAATGTCTTCTGGTATCTCGGGTGACCTAAATCAGAATTTTCATGAAATCTTACAAGACAGTCTTCTTAAGCTCACTATTGTCTGGCACATATATCATGTCCCTATATATGATAAAACCATTTGTTGTAAGACAATAGTCCACATCTTGATCACCTCTTCCATGTTGTAACATGTGCCTAATATCTCTATACATGTCATCCTATTGTTATACCTGTAGGATGTGATCCTGTAAATTTGTCCCATAAGAACTCATAGTTGTTATATGATTCACCTGTACTCCCCTGTTAAGAGCATCTACAACCTTGTTCTCTTTACCCTCAATGTACTTGATCTCAAATTCAAACTCAATGATCGTGTCCAACCATATAGCTTTCCTAGCATTCAAATTTGATTGATCAAATAAATACCTAAATCCACTATGATATCTCATCAATAAAAACCTCCTACCAAGAAGATAGTGCCTCCACATATTCAATGCATGAATGATTCCTTCAAAGTCAAGATCATGTGTTGGATAATTCTGCTCATGATCATTCAATTTCCATGACTGATACCATACTACCTTTCCTTCATGCAAAAGGAATACACCAAGTCCTCTCTTGAAAGCATCTATATAGACCACAAACTCTTTAGATACATCTACAATCTTTAACACTAGAGAATTTTTCAACAACTAATTTAATTGTTCAAAACTTGTTTTGCATTCCTATGGAAATTTGAAATTTGTACCTTGCCTTTGCAACAACGTAGTAGGATATGCAATCCAAGAGAAGTTCACGATGAACCTCCTACAGTAACATGATTGTCCCATAAATTATCTTACCTCATCCACATTCCTAGGGGCTTCCCATTCCATGATAGCCCTTATAGTTACTGGATCCACTATTATTTCTTCCTTGGAAACAACATGTCCCAAGTAATGTACCTTTGTTTGAAAAAAACTGCATTTACTGACCTTAGCATACAACTGATGCTCTCTCAACAATATCAATATTGATACTAAGTGTTCATCATGCTCTTCCTCGTTCTTATAATATATCAATATGTCATCAATAAATACAATAAAAAACTTTTATAGATAAGGACATGACACAATATTTATCAAGCACATAAAGGTAGCTAGAGAATTAGTCAAACCAAATGGAACTACAAAAAACTCATAATCCCCATACCTGGTCCAGTAATTTGTCTTGTAAATGTCCTCTTCCTTGATGTGTACCTAATGATATCCTAATCTCAAATAAAAATTCGAGAACATTGTTTCTCCTTTTAACTGATCAAACAAATCATTAATCCTCTTCAATTTATACATATTCTTGATGGATACCTTTTTCAATACATGTAATCGATGGATAGCGTGAGAGTACCATCATTCTTCTTCATAAACAACACTGGTGCACACCACGGTGATACATTTCGCCTAATATATCCATTATCAAGCATTTCCTCTAAATTCAACTTTAACTCTACTAACTCTAGAGTGGTCATCCTATATAGTTCCTTCAATGTTGGTGTTTCCCATGGTACCAACTCAATAGAAAAATCAACTTCCTTGTGAGGAGGAAAATTTGAAATATCTTCTAGAAACACATCCTAAAAATGTTGTAAGATTGGGTACCTGCTTAATATCTCCAAATCATCATCCTCATTACCTTTATCAGTAGAAATATGCATTTAAAAATAACACACATAATTTTCTACGACTACACTTTTCCTACATAGTTATCACCCTCCTAATTTATGTTTCCTTCTTCATACCCTACAAGACTCTATGTTCTCCATGGTCATCCAAGCACTCAATGACATTATCATAGAATTCTGCCTTAATCCTATGAATATATGTAGGCATACCCTTCAAATCAAATGCAAAAGCTCCTACCCAATGATGAAATTTCTTTCTTGTACCTATATCCAATTGCACTAACCAAGATTCTACATGCACTTATTTATTAAAACCACATGTATCCACAAACACAGGGTTAACATAACTATAATGAGATTCAGGGTCAATCAAAATAGGAAAAACTTAATCAAAAATATTATTGTCCATCTTGATAATATATTCTTGGTGGTCTTCTTGCTTATCATCCAACGTTGCATATATACGTTGAATGCTTTTCCCAACATCCCCAACAATCTGTGCTTCCTGTGCACTATAAATATGATGCCTACCACCCTGATTATGTAGGAAATGTATCTTAATATTCTCCTTACCACATGTCCAAAACTGCAACCATCTTGTACCGTCACCTCTATTATGTTTCCCTGTAGATTGTGACCCCTGTCCCTGTCTAACTATATTGAACTTCTTATAAGGTGCAACATTTTATTTCTCCTATACATTATGAAGTCTTGTTATTTTTGGTTTCCATTTACCTTTATCTTTATATTTTCCTTTCCATCCTTGTTGATATTTTTTGTTACACTTTGACTGCTCATAAAAGTGCTTCAGTTTCCCAATAGCTTCCTCAAGTCACTAAGGCTCATCATATTGCATATGATCTCTAAATGCTAATGTAAATCCACTAATAAATATCTAAACTTTTTTTCATCCTTAATATATGGTACATAGCTCAATAGCTACAATAAATTGGTAGTATACTCCTCATCTATAATCAATCCCATATTTAACTCATATAATTCCCTGGCTTTGTTGTTGTAGTACCTTTATGACAAGCATTTCTTCCTAAAGAGTCTCTTGAATTAATTCCAACTCAAGTCTTTTGTCCTGATGTCTCTAACTTACATCACATCTTCCCACTAGATGTCTTATTTCCCTTGGAGACTGAAGATAGAAATTTTGGCCCTCATGTTCTTTTTATACTCATGCAACTCAAATAATTTATTCATCCCAAGTAGCCATGCTTTTGAATCTTCTGGATTCTTCAACTCTCCATCAAAGGTAGGTGGATTCTCTATCTTAAACTCATCTAGAAAATAACCCCTGTCACTCCTCCTGTAAGGATGATAACAATGGAGATTGTAGTGCCTGCCATAACTAGAACTAGAATAGAACATGTGTCCACCACATCTCCTATCTTTGGAATCTAAGATCCTCCCATCTATGATCTTGTCATCTCTATTTGACATGTGCCCACCATTAGGTCTACTTCTGCATGCCCCATTAGTCTTGTCCTCTTTCCCAAGGCTGACAAAAATTGGTCTTTGTCTCTACAATTCTGAAAAAAATCTAAAGGATTATTGCATTACCTTATGCTTGTTTCTCATGTGCCTAAATGATCATGTAATTATCCACTTTTCAACTTCTTATTTCTTCCTTAAAACTTCTCAATGTTTCTGCTAACACATAAGAATTCCCACCACCATGTTTCTCATTTGAATCATAGGGATAGTATCATGAATTATAATCTACCATATTTCTTTTCATATTTGATTTTTTTTCTACACTTATACCATGTCAGCTAAACCAAAACATAACATAATCAACATACCTCATTATAGTTCATGGGAGGATATCCCATCTGCAACATCAACCATATTAGCATGATACATGTATAAAAATAATCATAACAACATATAAACATCATTTCAACCATTATCCAGTTATCAATGCATGACCATACCGACCTCATACCATTAACTCATGCATGACTACAATCACCATGTCAATGTATGCACAATAACATATAAAAATTAGCATGAATAACCAATGCATAACAGACATATATTCTTGATGACCAAATCCAATCGATGATAGCATTGACTTCCACGTGGAGACAAAATTGCAACCATGAACTATGTCATGCATACACAACAAACACATATACCACAAGCATAGAGAACACATATGCAACTGAAATGTATACATGATCAACACACCGCCCATCCAATCAAAGGGGTGAACCATGCTATGATACCACTCTATAACACCCTCCTCCCACATTTACCCAAGCTAACTAGTCCATTGGGGTAAACATGTGATGAGAGGATCCTATGATGTGATTCAACTCCCCATGTATAGTTAAGGAAGTGGAACTAACATAACGAAACCAAACTAACATTGCACACATGCTACAGAACCTTTAGGATCCAACCAATCCTTCAAGGTGGTCAAACCCTGAAGCAAATTGATATTTTAATGATCTGGACCCTCAACTACTCCCATGAAAATCCATGCATACGACTGAGGCCTTTTAATGTATCCCACAACAAGGAATGCAAGCGTCTATGTACCTTTCTAAGTAGTTTTTTGTTAGTGACCCATGATTTTGAGCTGCATTTTTAGGGCTAGGTCTCTTACCACTTCCCAAAACTCCTTGAAACTTCCATAAATGAATAATAACAATGAAAAAAAGATACTAATGTAATCAGTGGTTCAAATACTTGATCTAACCCCTACTAGCCATGACAGGAATTTCATCAAACATGTCACAAATATGCAATCTAAAAGTCATAAAAACATATCTGAGCATAAGGATCTCATACTTATTTGATATTCATAAATAATAATTTTTGACATATCATAGTAGATGCATTATCATATATTAGGACATATACTCATTTTACTGTCATTTTCTAATCAAAACATGATGAGAACCATACATCAAGTTATCATAAAACATACTCATAACCAGCATATAACCAACATAAATATTAAGGATGTAACAAACATAAAAACCACTTATAAACTAGTACATTTACACATCAAATACCAAGGAGAATAAGCTCTTATTAATGAATGCAAAATCTAGCTAGTTTTGGGAATTCCATGAAACACCCAACCGTAGATCTGTTGAACCAAATATTTCTTTCAGCCAATAACCCTCATTCCATATTCAAAGCATCAACGTGGGACTCAAAGCCAAACCAATCCAAGTTTACTCAGGCTTTACCACAATCCCCACTAGATCACTAGGCCCTAAACAAGCATGGATGCCACTAGATTTATCTTCCTACACACTGAGGAATTTTCCTACCTCTTAGTCTCTAGGATTTACTGTATATCCCACCATTCACCGGTCAAGGATTCCTAGGCCTAATCGACAATCCACCCTTTAGGATTTACCGTATATCTCGCCATACACCGATTGAGGATTCCTAGGCCTAATTGAGGGCACACACATCTAGGCTTCAACTTATATCTCGCCACTCACCAGTTGAGGATTCCTACACCCACTGATGCACACAAAATTGGGATTTACCATGATCCCACCTTCTCCAGTCTATGGATTCCTAGGCCATGTCTTTTTTATTTATTTCAGAGACCACTTCACTCTGTTTCAAAACCATCAAGCAATCCAGCTCAACCAAATACAAGAGAACCCATCACACCATTTCTATCCGGAAATGGAAATTTAAGGACGAAAAAATTGTCACACCTAAGAAATCCCATTCCAATGACATCAAGAGAGCCAAATATGCCCATGCATGTACCATGCATGCCAAACCTAGCAAGGAAATCACACATGCAAACCAATACCTACAAGTAATCCCACTATAGTCGCTTGATTATGCTCTTCCTTGCTTGTTTTTTTCTTCCCTTTGCCTTATTTTTCCTTCCTTTTATTTCCTTGATCCAATGCTAGAGTGCTCCAAGAAAACTATAAGTTTCCAAGAGTGAGAGAGAGAGAGAATAAAGAGAGAGTTCCAAAACTGAACAGACAAAAAGTACCAATTGATCCTCATAATCCTTTTTATCAATGAGGCCTCTAATTTATTCAATTTTCCATTATTTTCCTTCATTTTCCTCCTCACATGCATCATGTGACATTTCACCTTCCTTTTCTCCAAATTTCCATTATTTTCACAAATAAATTTCCAAAAATTCCATTTTTCCTTTCCAAAGCATTTTCGATTACCTTTTCCAATTTCCTTAGACATAATAAACCAAATTAACACCCACACTAGGATTTTTCCCCCAACATCCAGCTTGGCATACATGTCCCATGACCATGGTTATTATTTTTCCTTTATTAACTTAATTTATATGAATTTTTTACTAGTGTTGTTACATAACCCTCCCTGTTGGGAGAACATCATCCTCAGCGTTCAATGACACTTGAAACCAACAAGACTAATGAAAACATACTAGCCATGGAGCTTTATAACTTAGATTGTTGAAATATTTACAATGATAAACTTGTTGAGAAGAAAACCAACATGAAAAACATAAAATCAGACAACTTTAACGACATGATACCCATATCAATTGTTGTAGTTTTATAACACAACTCACAAAGGTATTTAAATCCATATAAAGATGTAGATATACCAAACACATTCACTGAACCAAAAAATAGAGAAGGATACATAGCCCACATCTGATCCACCATCTTCCATGTATCTTGATCAGGCCCAACATGATTCCACTACACTTTAACCTTCTTGGTTGCTTGGTTCCGAAGCATGAGCATATTTCTCTATAAAATACACTATGGTTCCGACTGAAATACTCCTTTTGGATCCACCTACAATATAGACCAGTCAATCTCATGATCAACATATTTAACATACTTCTTAAGTAGTGACACATGTATAATATCATGGAATTTCACTATAGGAGGAAATTCAAGTCAATAGGCTACTGATCCAATCCTTTCAAAAATTTGAAAGGTCCACAAAACTCATGTGCTAGCTTGGCACATGATTTAATCCTCAAGAATCTCTTCTTGGGCTTGATGCATAGGTACACATGTTCCCTAACCTGAAACACCTTAGACATCTTGTTCCAATATGCATAACTTTTATGTATGTCATGTTCTGCCTTTAGATTCTTCTTGATTACCTACATTTCATGTTCCATATATTCCAACATATCATGTATTATCAACATTTGATTCACTAGATCACTCCAACTAATGGGAGTATTGAAAATCTGCCCATAGAATGCCTCAAACGAAATCATCCTCAATGAATCTTGATAACCATTTTTGTAAAAAAACCAACCAAAAAAAGGTGCTCTTCCCATATCCTTTGCTGATGCATCACATACATCCTTAATATGTCCTCCAAAATCATATTGAATCTCTCCATATTTCCATCTATCTATGGAATATAAGCTACGCTAAATTCCAACTTTGTCCCTAAACCTACAAACAACTCCCTCCAAAACTTGGAAGTGAACTTAGCGTCCATGTTTGACACAATATTCCATGCAAAACCATGTAATATTACCACATCTCTAATGAATATATGTTCCACATCACTAGCTGAGTACATATTATTCACTGGAATGAAGTGCGCTACCTTTGTCAACCTGTCCACCACAACCCTGATGGAATCATTTTTTCTATATGTCCTCAGAAAACCTGTGATAAATTCCATGGAAATGAGCTCCCACTTCCACTATTGAATCATAATTAGTTGTAGTAATCCACATGGATTCTTACAAACTACTTTTACTTGTTCAAAATACAAGCATCTCGCCACAAATTATATCACATCCTTCTTCATATTGAGCCAATGATAAAAATTATTCACTAATTTCAATTTCTTCTGGTATCCTCGGTGACCTGAATACAACTTTTCATAAAACTCTTGCAAATTAGTCTTCTTAAGCTAACTATTGTCTGTCACATATATCTTATCTCTAAATATGATGAAAGCATCTATTGTAAGACGATAGTCCATCCTAATCACTTGTACCATGTTGTAACCTATGCCTAAGCTCTATATACCTGGCATCCTATTGTCCTACCTATAGGATTCAATCATGTAATTTTGTCCCATAAGAACTCATAGTTTTTATATGATTCACCTATACTCTCATGCTAAGAGCATATGCAACCTTGTTCACTTTACCCTTTATGTGTCTGATCTCAAAGTCAAACTCACTCATCATGGAAAACAATCTAGCTTTTCTAGCATTCAAATTTGGTTGATAAAATAAATACGTCAATCCACTATATTTCTCATCAATACAAACTTCCATGCAAGAATATAGTGCCTACACATCTTCAATGCATGATTTATCACTGCCAAATCAAGATCATGTGGCAGATAATTATGCTCGTACTCATTTATTTTCCATGAATCATAGCATACTGCCTATCCTTCCTGCATAAGGACTCCACCAAGTTCTCTCTTACAAGAATTTGTACACACCACAAAGTCTTTTCCTAAATATTCCATCTTTAACACTGGATCATCTGTCAACAACCGCTTCAATTGTTCAAAACATGTTGCACATTCCTTTGTCCATTCAAATTTCTTACCTTGTCTCTGCAATGACGTAATAGGATATGAAATCTCGGAGAAGTTCCTAATGAACCTTCTATAGTAACCTGCTAGCTCCATAAATTATCTCACCTCTTCCACATTTATAGGAGCTTCCCATTCCATGATAGCCCTTATCTTTTCTGGATGCATGGTTATGCCTTACTTGGAAACATGTCCCATGAAATGTACCTTTGTCTGAAAGAAACTACATTTACTGAGCTTAGCATACAAGTAATGCTCTCTCAACAATATTAATACTATTTCTAAGTATTTGGAATGGTCTTCTTCATTCTTATAATATATCAATATGTCAACAATAAATAAATAAACAAACTTGTCTAGATAAGGATGCAACACACTTTTCATTGAGTACATAAAGGTAGCTATAGCATTAGTCAAACCGAATGGAAATACAATAAACACATAATGCCCATACCTGGTCTAGAATTTTTTCATGTAAATGACCTCTTCCTTGATGTGTACCTAATGATATCCTGATCTCAAATCAATATTCAAGAACATTTTTTCTCCCTTCAAATGATAAACCAAGTCATCAATCCTCAGAAACAGATACTTTTTCTTGATGGTTACCTTGTTCAACTACCTGTAATCAATGCTTAGTCTAATATTACCATCCTTCTTCTTCACAAACGTCCCTGGTGCACCCCATGGTGATACACTTTTCATAATGTATCCCTTGTCAATCACTTCCTTCAACTATAACTTTAACTCTACTAAATTTGGAGTGCTCCTCCTATATAGTGCCTCCAAGGCTTTTGCTACCTCTGGTACCAACTCAATAGAAAAATCAACTTCTGTGTGAGGAAGAAACTCTAAAATATCTACTGGAAACAAATCCTTAAACTACTGTAATATCGGGTACTTTCTTAATATCTTTTCATCCTCATCCTCCTTACCTTTATCACTAGAAATATGCACTAAAAATAACACACATCATTTTATGCGACTGCACTTTTCCTGCATAGTTGTCACCGTCCTAACTAATGTTTCATTCTTCTTACCATGCAAGACTCTTTGTTATCCATTTTCATCAAGCACCCATTAGCCTTATCATAGAAGCCTACCTTAGTCCTGTGAAGATATATCCATTCCATACCCAATAGCATACTACATGATCCCAATGATAGCATATTCAACTGTGTTGATGTTGGCATACCCTTCAACTCAAATGGAAAAGCTCTTACCCAATGATGAACTCTCCTCTTTGTACCTGCAGCCAACTGCACTAACCAATATTTTTCATGCACTTATTTATTCAAACCACACTTATCCACCAAGTTGGGTTTAACATAAATATAATTATATCCAAGTTCAATCAAAATGGAAACAACTTGATCACGAAGCTTACTATCTATATCAATAATAGATGTATGGTGATATTCTTGCCTATTATCAAATGATTCATATATATGAGGAATGCTCTACCCAACATCACCAATAGTATGTGCTTCATGTACACTGTAAATATGAGTCCTACCACCCTAATTCTATGGAAAATATCTCTTAATATACTCCTTACCACATTTCCACCACTGCAACCATCTTGTACCTTCACCTCTATTTATCGTCCCTCCATATTGTGACCCATGTCCCTATCTAATGACGTTGAAATTATTATAAGGTGAAAATTTCTCTTTCTCTTTCACATTCTGAGGTCTTGTTCTTTTTAGATGCCATTTACATTTAGCTTTATATTTTCCTTTCCATCCTTTTTGAGATTTTATCTTACGCCTTGACTACTCATAATAGTGCTTCAATTTCCCAATAACCTACTCAAGTGACTAAGCCTCATCATACTCAATCTAATATCTAAATGTTAATTCTAGTCCATTGAAAAATATTTGAAATTTACCCTTTTCATCATTAATATATGGTACATACCTCAATAGCTCCAAGAAATTGGTAGTATACTCCTCATATATCATCGATCCCATCTTTAACTCATAGAATTCCTTGGCTTTGTTGTCGTAGTATATTTATGACAAGTATTTCTTCCTAAATAGTCTCTTGAATCCATGCCAACTCAACTCATCTGTCTTGATGTCTCTAATCCACGTCACATCTTCCCACTAGATGTTTGCTTTCCCTTTGAGGTTGAAGATAGCTATATTCTATGTTAACTCATGCAAATCAAATAATTTATTCATCCCAAGTAACCATGCTTCTGCATATTATGGCTTCTTCAAGTCTCCATCAAAGGTAGGTGTCTTTCCTTTCTTGAACTCATCCAGAAAATACCCCATGTAAATCCTCTTGTAAGGATGATAATGATGACAATCGTAGTTCCTATCCAAACCATAACTATAATAAAACATATGTCCATCACCTATCCTATCCAGGGTAACTATGATCCTCCCATATCTGATCGTTCCATCTATATCCAACTTGTTCCCACCACGATCTACTTCAATATGCCCCATTTTTCTTGTCCTTATTCCAATGGCTAATACAAAGTGGTCCCTGTCTCTACAATTCTAACAAACTATGAAGGATTACTGCATTGACTTCTTCTTGTTTCTCATGTGCCTAATTAATCTTGTCATTATCTTCTTTGCAACTTCTTATTTATTCTTTCAAACTTCTCAATGTGCCTGATAAGTCATAAGAGTCCCCACCACCATGTTGCTTATTTGACACACAGGGAGAACCACTTGAACTGTAGTATACCATATTTATAGTCATATTTGATCTCTTTCTTGAAAGTATGCCATGTCATCTAAACCAAAACATAACATAATAAACATATATCTATATATTTTAGTGGAAGATAACTCATCTTCATGATCAACCATATTAGCACGATACATGTATAAACATAATCATAACAACACATAGACATCATTTCAACCATTATCTAGTTATCAATGCATGGCCATACTGACCTCATACCATGACCTCATGCACGGAAACTAACACCATGTTAATGTATGCACAACAACATATACACATTAACATGCATAACCAATGCATAACTGACATATATTCATGATGACCACATCCAATCAACAATGCCATAAAATTCCACATGGTGACACAACCGCAACCATGACCTCCATCATGCACATACAAAAAGAAAATATACCACAAGCATAGAGAAAACATATGCAATCGACATGTATGCATGACAAACACACTGCCCATCCAGTCCAAGAGGTGAACTATGCTTTGATACCACTCTGTAACACCCTCCTCACACATCTACCCAAGGTAACATGTCCACTAGGGTAAACATGTGATGAGAGGATACTATGATGTGATTCAACTCCCCATGTACAGTTAAGGAGGTGGAACCAACATAATGAAACCAAACTGACCTTCCACATATGTTACAGAACCTTCAAGACCCAACCAACCCTTTTAGGTGATCAACCCCTGAATAAAATTGATATTTAACTAATTTATACCCTCAACCACTCACATGACAAGCCACGCATATGGTTGAGGCCTTCTAGTCGCTCCTAGAGCAAGGCATGCTAGCTACTATGGAATTTTCTAGGTAGTTTTGTACCAGTGACCCTATATTCTGAGCCACTTTTTCAGGGATAGATCTCAGGCCACTTCCCATAACTCCATGAAACTTACATAAATTAAATATAACGATGAAAAAAATATACTAATGCAATCTGCTAGCCATGACAGGCATTTCCTCAAACATGTCAAAAATATGCAATCTACACGTCATAGCAACATATCTAAGAACAAGGATCTCATACTTCTTTGAGATTCATAAAGAAGTCTTGTTTCCATATCACAATAGCTGCATTATCATATATTAGGAAATATATTCATTGTACCTTCATTTTCTAATACCAAGGAGAAGAAGCAAGGATATAACCCCACATGCCGTATTCCAAGCATCAATGTGGGACTCAAAACCAAATCAATCCAGGTTTACTCAGGTTTTATCTCAATCCCCATCGGATCAATATGTCCTAGAAAATCATGGATGCCACCATAATTATCCACCTACACCATGAGGAATTTTGTTGCCTCTTAGTCTCTAGGATTTATTGTATATCCTGCCATTCACCGGTTGAGGATTCCTAGGCCTGATAGAGATTCCACCCTTCAGGATTTACCATATATCCCACCATACACCAGTAGAGGATTTATAGGCCATATCAAGGGCACACACCTCTAGGCTTTACCGTATATCTCTCCATTCACCGGTCAATGATTCCCAGGCCTACCGAGGCACACAAATTTGGCTTTATCACAATCCCACCTTCTCTAGTCCAGGGATTCCTAGGCCATGTGTTTTTTCTTTTAGAGACCACCTCACTTAGTTTTGAAACCATCCATAAATCCAACTCAGTCAAATATAAGAGAACCCATCACACCATGGTTATCCAGAAATGGCAAGGCAAGGCTGAAAAACATTGTCACACCCGAAAAATCCCATGCTAATGATAGCAAGAGAGCCTAATATGCACATGTATGTACCATGCATGCCAAAAATAGTAAGGAAATCACAAATTAAAATCAATACCCGCAAGTAATCATGTTGTAGTTTCTTAACCCCACTCTTCCTTACCTAATCTTTGCTTCCCTTTGCCTTCTTTGTCCTTCCTTTTCTTTCCTTGATCCAATGTTAGAATATGCCAAGAAAACTCTAAGTGTCCAAAAGTGTGTGAGAGAGAGAATAGAGAGAGAGCTAAAAAACTGAATTGACAGAAGGTACCAATTGATCCTCATAAGCCTTTTCATTAATTAGGCCTCTAATTTCTTCAATTTTCCATTATTTTCCTTCATTTTCCTCCTCATGTGAAAACTATGACCTTCACCTTCCTTTTCTCCTAATTTTCATTATTTTCATAAATAAATTGCTAAAAATTCCATTTTTCCTTTCCAAATCCTTTGCCATTTCCTTTTCCAATTTCCTTATCCATAATAAACCAAATGAACACCCACGCTAGGATGTTTTTCCCAAAATTCAACTTGGAATATGTGTCCCATGACCATATTTATTATTTTTCTTTTATTAACTTTATTTACCTGAATTTTTGACCAAGGTTATTAAACTTTCTTTTATTGTGTGTCTTTCTTAGGTCAATACTATTACTTCCTTCTAGAGACTCATTATTTTCTCCCTCTTGTGAAGGTATCCTTTACACATTGAAATCGGTGTTGCACAACGTCAATGTACTTGCTTGTTCAAGGGTTATTTATATAATATATTATGTTGTCCGTTGAAACCAAGGTGAACCTTAAAGTTATGGCAGTTGGGTCGATACTCTAGATGGGCTCCTATTCCAAATAGTATGAGGTCTAATTGGGACTTCACATTGGGGAGACCACCTATATGTTGGAGGTATCCAACATCGTCAACACCATCATAATGTAATGTCCACATATCACTAAAACTATAATCTAAACTAAAATTATTTACATATGATGTATAAATTTCATTACCATTAGCTAGAGGACAAGGAAAGATTCCCACACTAGTACATTTGGTCAAAATTCCAACACTTTAGTTCTGACACTTTTGACGTATTGTCAGAACTTTCCCCAATTTTTATGAAATTTTCAAATCCTGCCAACAATCGTCACTATCCCGATGTTTAGGGACATTGTTGTTTTTGTGACGTTTATGAATGTTGTGGGAAATGTGACATTTCTAAAATATGAGTCGGTATTGTGATGGTTTTGGTACACAACGTCGGAAATGCGACGTTTCTAAAATATGAGTTGGTATAGCGATGGTTTGGCGCAAATGTCATTAATGCAATGTTTAGAGACGCTCTGAGGACAACTGTTGGTATGGCGATGATTTGAGGACAACCATCAGTACTACGATGGGGGGAGGGTAACCATTGATTTTGTGACGTGTTCACCAAAAGTCGGTATTTCAACGGTTGGAAGACAACCATCGAAATTGCACTGGTTGGAGGGTAACCATCGATATTGCGACATGTTAACCATACGTCATAACCACACTATATAATATTAACATATAAATACCACACTATTTACAAAATAAAAAATATCAAATCATTATAATACCCATTAAAATGTTATTTGTGCCATTTCTAAGCCATAGTAAGGATTTCCCTAAGATTTGTATATTTTGCAGTCAAATTTAACTCTTGGTTAATTTTGGAAGGATCACTAAGTAATCTAATATTAACTCGTGTTGTAACTTTTCAATCATAATCTAATATTAATTTTCGTTATTAATTTTCAAACACTCCTTAAGTAACTCTTGTCCACATCAAAATGGAATAGGTAAGAAAAAGGTCTAAAATAAATTAGACTCAACATAATAAAAACAATTGCAAAAACTATAGTTATAGCTTACATACCCTTTCCCAGGCCAACATTATATAACTCTACTTCACTAGAATTAACTTTAACTAAGGCATCACATATGCATCCACCAAATCTGTCACATCAATGTAGTCCCTAATACATGTACCTTAAAGAGTATTGTAATGTGTTCCTTTAACCCACATTGATATGTTCCTTTTGCCCACTTTGGTAAAAGGATGAAAGCCAAACTAAAAAGTTTATAATAATCTATATGTTCACAATTGTGTTGATCTATTAAATTTCAGAATTTTAATCATCCTCCAACATTAATTCTAACGATTTTAATGTCTAATTTAATCCAAACTAAGGAAAAAATAACTTTGGGGGTAGATATGTTTATTCTTTAATAAATTGAATTTTAAAATTTAAATGTAGAGGAATACCTCGTTTCAAGGGGGTTTGATGCTGGAAATAGAGCAACTAAACCTCACATAGTAATGATTAACTTTTCATATATTTTCGGTTTAATAGGTTTTAGTAATACATGTAAAGGAAACCCCACACCTAGAAATCAATATTACTAAAGGATTAAATGTTAGCAATGATATAATATACAAGATGATTTAAAGAGTGTTGATGGAAGCATGAGTACAAAGTTAGCTTTACTACTCTCGTTATAATATAGATTCTGGTCTCAGAGGTCCATTTATCAATTCTTTTACTTTGTTATTTATTTTGATGTTCTCAAAGTAAGAAAAAATAGAGGAAATAGCTCTCAAGTTTATTTTTAACAGAAAGTCCTAGTTTGGAGGATTAAGGTCTAAAAAATTTTAGGGTCATTTTGAAGCATTAAACGATGTTTTTCGAGATCAAAGTTTTTTTTTCTTAATTACAATGCCTTATGGCATTGTTCTACACTCAAACATCTTTACAAAAATGCAAGAAAGAAGTTGATAAAATTTTACATTGATCTTGGGTGAATGAATATTCTCTACCTTCAATAGCTCTCCCTCATTAGCCTTCTGCTCGAACTTTCTATTACCCTCTCCTATGTTCATGCATGTCATCCCTTTAGCCTTTTTGCAAGCTTCACATCCCAATTTCCTTTGTCTGGGCAGGTCGGCTAGTCGGGTCGAGTGGGGTCGTGTTAGGTCGCGGTGTCAGGTCAGGTCATGTGAGGCCGCGGGGTTGGGTCGGGTCGTCATGTGAGGTCGGGTCGAGTTGGATCTAGTCGGGTTGGGTTGGGTCGAGTGGGGTTGGGCCGTGTGAGGTCAGGTTGAGTCGGGTCGAGTCGGGTCGTGTGAGGTCAGGTCGGGTCGGGTTGTGTGAGGGCACCCAAGGAACGTGTTCGAGTTGGGTTGTGTTGGGTCGTGTGAGGGCGCCCAAGGAAACACGTTCGAGCGGGTCGGGTAGGGCTCGATCGTGTTGTGTCATGTGAGGCCACACAAGGAAATGCGTTTAGGTGGGTCGAGTCGAGTTGGGTCGGGTCAAGTCGTGTGAGGGCGCGAAAGGAAAACGCATTTGGGTGGGTTTGCTCGGGTTGTGTCATGTGAGGACACCCGAGGAAATGCGTTTGAGTGGGTCGGGTCAGGTCAGGTCATGCGAGGGTGCCCAAGGAAACGGGTTCAATCGGGCCGGTTCGGTTCAGGCCAGGTTGTGTGAGGGCGCACAAGGAAACTTGTTTGTCGCAGGTCGGGGAGGGTCGGGTCGAGTTGTTTGAGGGCGCCCAGGGAAATGCGTTCGGGTGGGTTGGGTCATGTCAGGTCATTTGAGGGCACCTAGGGAAACGCATTTGGGTGGGTCGGGTCATGTGAGGGTGGTTGTATCAAAAATTCTAAGTTGTACTACACATTTATGCGATCTGTTTTCCATTTTGATCTCTGTCATGCCTTCGTTCAGGCGAGTCGGGTCATGCCGTGTGAGGGCGAGATAGGAAACACATTTGGGTCGGATCGTGTGAGGGAGGCCATATCAGAAATGGCAATTTATTAAAACAAAAATCAGAATATGACAGACTCAAGGGTTTCCTTGGGCGCCCTCACACGGTACGACTCGACCCGACCCGCCCGAACTCGTTTCCCTCGGCGCCCTCACACGACCCGATTGGACCCGCCTGAACAAGTTTCCTAGGGCACCCTGACACGTTCACAAAGACCATTCACAAAACGTTAGAATAACGACATGGATAGAAAACGTCAAAAGCGCAACATAGTATATTGATATTATCGGAATAGCCACGATATGAAAATACCATTTACAAAACGTCAGAATGGTGAAGATATGAGGCTTGTTATAGATTTAATATACTATTTCATATATTAGTGTAGTAATTTTGTTAATTAATATATATATATATATATATAAGAGCTTCCACCTTCACGTGGTTGGCCCTGTTTAGTAGATAATAAATTATTCTTGAAACCAAGAGAAGCTCATTCATCTTTATTTGCATTGTCATAAATGTCATCATTGTTGTCAGATTATTGCAGTGCCAAAATTTCTGAAATTGTTAGAAAGCATTAAAAGTGAATTTCTTTTAGGAATTTTCCAACGAGGCCATAATTTTGACCAGATGACTATGTTCTTGCTAGAATATGACAATAAATTCTTCAAAAAATCCCACCATCATAGTGTTTAAATTGTTCTTTTGATGATGAAAATGGATTCAACACCATCAAGGACCCTTGGGGCATCCAAAATCTTGAATATTGAAAACTATAGCGTAGATTTGCAATAATTTCCACCAGATTTTCGCAAAATCATGCTAGAATTTCTATTGTTTTATGGATGAAATTATGGCTTCATTAGAATATGTGTTTCTTTTATACGAGGTTTAAGAATCTTCCCTATATCTTGTGTTGTTCGAATGACATGATCATAACGTTTAGCCATAATGTAAACACATGATTCATGGTTTTATTCCCAGTTGTCCTCCTACTTCTTTACATTTTATGTTTATAATTTAGTGGAGATTATATGAGCTTGAGGTTGTGGCCTTTCATGCTTATCACAAGGATGCATGGGTTTAATTAAATGACCATCCATTCACATGTATCTATCATTCTATAAATTACACAAGGAGAGATTGACTGAGGAGTTCAAAAAACAGTTCGTAAAATGGGTGCCTTGTGCACGTTTTTGCGGCCCGTTTTCTATTTTATCCCTTGTGCCTTCGTTCGGTCGGGTGCATCATGTGAGGGCGCCCGCACAAACACGTTTGGGTCGGGTCAGGTCGTTATTTGAGGGTGACCGTATCAAATTTGCTAGACCGCATGGGTGACTTTTTCACATTCGTGTGTCCCATTTGTCGTTTTCTCCCTTGTGCCTTCGTTCGGTCATGCGCGTTGTGTCGGGCTATGTGAGGGCATCCGCCTAGATGTGTTCGGGTTGGGTTGTTTTGTTTGAGGGTGGCCGTATCAAATTTTCTAAGTTGTGACCACACGGGTGCTTTGTGCACATTCGTGTGGCTAGTTTGTCATTTTCTCCCTTTTGCCTTCATTCGGTCGGGCACGCTGTGTCGTTTTGTTTGAGGGAACCTGCCCAAACCCATTTGGGTTGGGTCATTTCGGTTGAGGGAGCCTAGCCAAATATGTTTGGGTTGGGTCATTTCGGTTGAGGGCACTCGCCCAAACGCATTTGGGTCCAGTCATTCCGGTTGAGGGCACCTGTATCAAAATTGCTATGTTGAAACCGCACGTGTGCCCTGTGCACATTTGTGTCGCCCATTTTCCAGTTTCTCCCTTGTTGTGCCTTCGTTTGATAGGGATCATTGTGTCGCACTGTGTGAGGGCATCCGCCCAAACGCGTTTGGGTCGGGTCGTTTCGGTTGAGGGCACCCGTATCAAATTTGCTAATTTGTGACCACATGGGTGCCCTATGCATGTTTGTGTGGCCCGTTTGCTGGTTTCTCCCTTATGCCTTCGTTCATTCAGGTGCGCTGTGTCGAGCCGTGTGAGGGTGCCCACCTAAACACGTTCGAGTCGGGTCGTTTCAGTTGAGGGCGCCCATATCAAATTTTCTAAGTTGTAACCACATGGGTGTCGTATGCATGACGTTCGTGTGGCCGTTTGTTGGTTTCTCCCTTGTGTCTTCGTTTGGTTGGGCGCGTCTTGTGGCGCCGTGTGAGGGTGCCCGCCCAAACGCATTCGGGTCGGGTCAAAGCCGCAACAAGGAAACAGAGTCTGGGTCGAGTCGGGTAAAAACACGTTCAGGGTTCACCCATAGGTGGAGTAGGGTTCCTTCCGTAGGGCGCGTGCAGAACAGTGTTTAGGGCAGGGTCGAGTTAAATTCCTTCCATAAGACGTGTGCAGAACAATGTTCAGGGTGGGCACTTTCAGGTCAAGTCGGGTTCATGCAGTTTGTCCATGTTCAGGACGTCATGCAGAACAATGTTTGAAGGCACGAAGTTCATTCATCAGGGTCGGTCCAGGTCGAACGCGACCCAAATGTGTTCAGGAGACGTGTGCAGGCTGTGACCCCGGTGACCCGCATGCAGACCGTGACCCCGATGACCCGCATGCAGAAACATGTTCAGGGTGCCGAGGGCGTTTGTGACCCAAGTGACCCACTTGAACCAGAATTCATGCAGACTTCAGAAACATGTTCTAAAAGTGAATTTTGGGGTTCCTTTGGATTGTTTGCACTATTGGGGAGTTGTTAAGGCTAGACCAAGGTACAAGAACATTTGGAAAGAAGCATAAATGGTTTATACAGGCTTGGTTGTATAATTATTGCAGATTGTACATATTTATTGAAACTCGTGACCCTTATAATAGTCCTTAAAACCAATTGGTATTGGCCATTCAAAACGAGAGCAGGTATAGTTGGGACCTACGATCGAGTGATTAATTCACCCTTGTTAGCAAGGTGGAATTTTTTTCCCTGTCAACAACCGTATAGTCCTTAATTCATCTAACATATACTTATAAATGATCTTTTTTTGTAAATGTGGCCCTTGACTATGCCATGAAAACCCTCCAAAATAGTCTTAAATGATGGGAATTCTTATTCATGCGTGAAGCTAGTGGAATGTGACAAGTCATCCAAGATACATCCAAATATTTGATTTATGCCTTGGGGAATGTGAAATAATGGGTCAAGGGGACAAAAGGGTTGCATGGATGGGTATAATTTAGAGGTGAAAGCATGGTTTACTATGATCTATAATCCTATCATTAGAGAATGAGAAGGGGGCTTAGGACCTAATTTCATATAAGGGGCTAGGGGACCTAGAGGAAAGGTAGCAAGAGCAATCGATAGGGGAACCCCCAATAGTGGTGATAACCACTAAATCCTTTGACAAAAACCACTAAATCATCTAACCCTAAATCCCTTGGAACTTCAGACCCCCCTTTGTGGATGTTGAAATTCAAATTTTCTCAATTTAATCAAGGGAAAGTAAAAGTAAGAATTTCTTGTTGCGTTTTTCAACAAAAAAGCATAATGGTTTATCAGTAGCAGCAAGCACCATGGTTTATCAATCTAAGCAAGCAATTGTATGTTCAATTGCTCATTGTTCACGCTCAAGCTTTGTTATATATGGGAAAAGAAAAATAATGAAGGCGGAGCCACTCTTTGGTGTAATTTCCCCCGTGTAATGTTCTTGCATAGGTTTACTTCTTGAAAATTCTCTTCAACACCAAAAATTTTGGACCCCTGCTCTCCTCATCTATTGTATTTAATTTTTTTGGGGGTTGCCTCCAAATGTGACTGAGAGGGCACTCTTACCCCTCCCTTGCATTTCATTACCCAACAAGTTACCCTTTTAGGGAACGAAACATAGATCACACCGCCATGCATTAATTGCTAACTTGCTCAGAATCTAACCTGTGTGCCTCTTCCTTGGCTTTTTAAGAGTCACTTAAATGTTTTATTACGTGTATGTTGATAAATATAACATAAAAAAGTTAAGTAATTAATCAATTAACACTGTAGTCTAATTCATAATTTTTAATTAAATTTACTAATTCATAATTAATCAATTGACATTAATTATTTTAAAGCATTATTATTTAACTTAGCATTAATACACAATTAAACCATTGATGCACAATGAATAGTAACACATGTCCATGCCTCAATATCATTATCGAAACATGAATGAACTTTTACTAGTAATAATTTTATTAGATTAACCACAGTAAGTTTCCATGCAAGTAATCTAAAATTACGATG
This sequence comes from Pinus albicaulis, assembly GCA_034641835.2. Classification (NCBI taxonomy): domain Eukaryota; kingdom Viridiplantae; phylum Streptophyta; class Pinopsida; order Pinales; family Pinaceae; genus Pinus; species Pinus albicaulis. The sequence goes on from CM076572.1 coordinate 238,746,677, forward strand.
AGATGCTTAATTACACAAAAGTGTTTATAGAGATCATATTTAATGTAAGGGTGTTACATCGATCAGGTAGATCACACGAGGATGGCGATTTTCTAGACCCAAAATGGAAAACAACAGCTAAGAAAAGGAGGCTTGTCACACACTCATCGAATCAAAAGTGTGGATAGGTGTGTTTGATGTAAGCATTAAAGTAAACCTTTTAATTTAATGCAAGTTACCTTGTGAAATTTGAGACCCCTAGCTTAGCCTAAATACCGCCCTTTTTTTTAAATTCCAACAAGGGATATGTGGTAATTACCTTACTGCCTTTTTTCCAAAAATTCTTACCTAGTTACCTAATCACATTTTTCCAACAATGCTTAGCCTAATTACGTTTTTTTTTCCAGAAATTCCTGACAACTACAATCACATTGCATAATCGCTGAGACAGTAGCTAAGAATATGTTGGTTCAGGGGTTTAACTGAGAAGATGTTGGTTCAGAGGTTTAGCAGGGGACCCGTTGGTTTGACCACCAACCAATAAGCAAAGACAACTACTGGCCCAACCAGGAAATTAGGTGCCTTCGGCCTTTTTCAACCCACAAAATGGTAAGCATACACAAATAGCTCATAAAATCGGGAGTGCATCTGATAGTAGTTGGAATCCATTGATAGAATTTTTTTCCAGAACTAAAAAGTAATCTCTTATAAACTATGATCAGGTCTGGGATTTTGTGATGGAGCCTACTAGGGTTACCTAGGTTTGTGGGGCTGATGTTGTATTGCTTCTCAATTAATCTCATTTTTCAATCTGAAACTAGCTGCTGGAAATGGTACATATAATAGGGCTGAGCTATTTTCCATGCGGATCCTCTTTAAAACAACTGTAGTTAAAGGCTTAAATAATTTGAAAGTCTTCGGAGATTTGAAAATAATGGAAAGCTGGGAAAAAAATTAATAAAAATTTATAGCTATTTCTGTTTCTGTTTTCTAAATAAACACGATACCTGATTTTTGTGATTGAATCTTCCCTTCTAGAGTCCTTTTTAAAATTTGGCATATGCATCTAATTTTCTAAGATATAAATTTAATTTTGGACATCAGAGTCCAAAGTCCCTCCTACAGTAGTAGTATTAGGGGAGAGCCCTAACTAAGGTTTTCAAGGAGAATTCTTTTATTTTTCTTGGAACAAATGTTGAAGCTGACTAAAATGGTGTTAAAAAGCTTCCTCTTGCCTTTTAATCATCAGAGGTTTCCTGCTGACATATGTTTAGGCTGTCCCATTTCATATTTTGTTTAGAGCCTAGATTGGGAGGAGGCCTAGACACTAGATTTGTTGCCACTAGGATGGGTGATGAGGATTTTGGAGAATGCTCTAGAAGGAGGATGCAAGAATAAATTGTGCTTAGTCCCGGTGAGGGTTGTCTCCCAGGAGCTCTAGATTTTATTTTCATAAATTTATGTAGAGGCTTAGATTGAATGTACCTTTCTCTAGGAATGATGTTCATGCTGGGTTGGTACATCCAATTTTTTCTAGGTTTAATTGACTTTTCAAATCTATTTTGTTTGAACCGGTGTTGCAAACATCTCGATAACATACCGATTTTATCTCGAAATCATGATTTTTTTGCCTAGCCGATTTTTAGTGATGTTTTGAAGGTATCTTGATTTCGCAGATGTTTACTGATATTTGTTGTGCATGAGGGTAACAATTTAAAGTATGATATCAGGGAATTTTCATAGATCTCAGTTTCTAAGAGAGTCCTATATTGATGCAAGGTCACTTTTCTAGTTGAAGTTCATTAAAAAAACTCTAGTTTTGTTTATTGTTATAGGATGAATGAGTCCTTTTACTTAAGGCTACCTTCTAGGAGCATATGATGAATGTAATAAGTAGTAATAGGACAAATGCATATCTTTTTACTTTTCTAATACCCAACTGCTAATTTGAATAGTGTTCTGAGATGCAAGAATTAGAAAACTGAATTACGAAATTCACTGATCAAATTTACTGAGTATTCTAATGAATTTGTAGCAGAAAATAAATTCATAAAGACACAAGCATAAAATTAACAAAACACCACAAAAAACTAGATAGAATTTCCTCCTTGCGCAAGGTATCTCAACCTTCTTAAGTGATGCACTCTCCCTGACCTCACACACTGATCTGGAAATATTTTCCTGACCTCAAAACACAAATTATTTATATTGAATAATGATGTATTCACCAATTCTACACTATTCTCTTTATAGGATCTAACTTCACTTCAACTCAAGAAAACTAGCTCCTTGAACTGAAGTCGAACTGCCTCGCCGAAATCAAGTCTAACTAACATCTAGAACTCAAGCGAACTGAACTTTTAAACTCGAGTCAAATTGTCTCACTGAAGTGAAGACGTAGTGAGATAAAATATCCATGCATGCTCAATTAAATTTTCTATATTTTCTATTTTGACTATAAGAAAATTAGATAAGTTTCTGAAGTGAGATTGCCCCTTTGCTTCACATGTGGGTTTTTTGCCAAACTACTAAATTTAGCAGAACCCTTGCATCTCTAACTTCAATTAACTGATATTTCTATGTTTAAGCCTTAGGAATATTTATTTTTTGATCATCTATAGGTGGTTTGATGTATATGTTTATTTCACACTTGAAATATTGAGTATAAATACTTTTTCTTGGAAAAGAAATGCTTTGTTTGGCTCTTCCAGAAGACTAGTCACTCTGCTTCTTCCAATAATAACTCAAGTGAAAAAAGAGTATTCCTATAAAAGTATGTCTTTATATTCATCCAAAGAACCATGGTGAAAGGAGCCAGGTTTGTAAATGAAAAAAGAGATGTTTGAAAATGAAAAGAAATAGAAAATTTCATATCTTCTTCCACAGAATATTTTCCTCATTTATGTGTCTTTTTTATTCCAAGAAAAAAAATGTGTTTTTGGCATCTGTTATTTCAAGTAGAAATTAAAGTGTAAATTGATTATGCCTACGCATAAGAGCTCCTTTCAGACAATTTCTAGATTATCATCAGATTCTGCAAAACATATTTCTAATAAACGTTGAACATCAAAATAATATTTCCACCTATAGTGCTAACATTACGGACAACCCAAAATAATATCTTAAAACTTCCTGTAAAATTATTTTAAAACAATATTTCTGGGAAAGTTGAAACCAAAACCCTCCCTCTAATTATCCATGTGTAATCCATTTTCTAATTGCAATGGGATCCTTTGAAATATTATCTGCCTGAGAATTAAATTCTCTGTGAACATGTTGAATAGAAACTGAATGAAAAGCTTCCTGGAGTTCCTTAACTTAGTGCTGCCAGTGAGAGAGAACCAGACTATCCAATGTCACATATAATTTAAAACTCTAATTACCACTTTTGAGTCTCCAACAACCTGAATATTCTAAACACCTTTAACCATAGCAAATTTTAATAGGGCCCAAAGGGCTACTTACCTTGCAAGAATATTAGTACCACTACTAGTTCCAATCTTGAGTTACAATTAATGATCATAACTGTAAATAAGGACAATACCAGCAACATAATCACCCAACATTTGACATGCACCATAGAAATAACTACAAGTAATATTAGGATTGAAAGAGGGAACATGCCTAAGGTTGAACCTCGAAGCCCCTGCTTTACGCACTTAGTTACACTTTTTATCATCATCTTATTTTTGTAAGTCTTCTCCTATTTGTTTGTAAGAACATATAAGATATTGGGAAAAATCTTTCCATCCTCTAGCAACATTCTAATCTATTGTCAAGTCATTAGCACAAGATAATATGAATTTATGACCAATCCAAGATAATTGGAGTTGGAATGAGTTGAAGTTGATAACTTTTGTTCCTTTTCCAATTGAATCAAGGGAAGGTTATTTTGGCTTCCATTATCAATGACCATATATGCTAATTTGTGCTTGATTTGAAAATTCTATGTACAAAGAGCTTCCTTGTTGCTGGAAAGGCTATCGTTGGGCATTAGCATCAAGTGTGGATCAATGTAGCTGGGATTGTAGACATCAACCTCTAAGTCTCCAACCTCTCAATAATTCTTAGAAAGGAAGTGAACATTGCATTTAGGGTTGAGTTCATTCTTATTCATTGTTGGTGAAGTTATTCACAAGGAAGAACAAGTTTAGTATTGTGAAAGAGGCTGAAATCCTTTGTTCTGTGGGTCAAGTTCAGTTTTTCCAAGGGGTCGAGTTATCCACTCAAGAGGTCCATATTCACTCTTACACTCAGCTAGTCTAATTCTGTAACAAAGGAAGTACAATAACCAGTCACAAGGGAGCTCGAATTTTGTCTTTGTCTTGTGGGCGTGTTTTTGGAAGGCAGGATTGATATTTTTCTCATTTGCTAAAGTTTGTACCTCCTAAGATCAACATTGTGTTTAAGGACGAGTTGCTAGAAAAATTTCCTTGCTGGCTGTAGCATTATTTTGGGTTGATTTAACCTCTTCTGGATGCTATCACAATATCTGTGTGTGGGTTATGGAGATGCCTTAATTACATGTGTGCAGAGGGTGTCATTTAGGAGAAAAGGGAGCCATAAATGCTGTTGGGTTTGTACAATGAGTAAGAGTTGGTCGTACTCTAGAAATTAAGCTCATAAGTCAAGGGGTCAACGCTGGTCCATTTCAGCCTTAAGAACTAATATTTTTCACTTATTCATAAGCCTCCAAACCAAGTTTAATTACCCTTGTTCGCTCACTATATATGTTGATTTCAATCTAAGAAATTGATTGTTTATGACTTGGAACTATCTTCATATTTCCTTAAAGCAACAATTTATAAAACTTATGGGTTTAATATTAGTTTGTGTATTGAGAAATAAATGCCTATGGATGATTACTTTCCATGGCTCTCTTATCAGTCCATAAATTTTGTAACATGGTGCTGTATAATTCTAAATTAATTTCATGAGTGGAAAGGAGTTAGTTTTGTATTGTATAGTGCATATCATTGGTGTATTCCTTGCTGAGTTTAATTTTAATGGTATAATGTTGTCTAGAAGTGTTTTTCGGTGTATTCCTTTCTGAGTTTAATTTTAATGGTATAATTTTGTCTGAAAGTGTTTTTAGGCATTTTTCTAGCACTGTGTTGTTCATCTAAAACTAAACAAATGGAAAATTTTAGTTGATAGGCTGCATAATTGAAAAATATCTGACTATAAAAAGGTAAAGCAACATTCCATGTAAAGTAAAAGGGATAACTTAGGGATTTAATGACCTCACATTAAACAAATTGGAAAATATTTTCCTTTTATAAAAATCCTACCACAAGCATCACATGAATTATATCCCAAAAGCCACCTGCAAAGTTGAATAGATACAAGTTTAGAGCCACTGGATTATTGTCTATAGTTTGAAGTAATAAAACTCCAAACTATAACAAGTAGACCGAATTTTCATTGCATGTGACAATGCATATTCATTTATAAAAAAGTAGGTGATATATAAGATGAGTTAGCCTTGCATATAGATACCATATATTATAAAAGGAACTAAAAAAATGATAAAAAATGCTTGGCATCATGCTATAACATATCATGGCCGGCTCACTGCCTCCTTTCTCATACCATAAAACATTTGAATGTAAGAAATACCATATTAGGAAAATTCAGACAACATCAAATAATACTTCACTAGTCAAGACTGTTGCCTTTAAAAAATGGCTTTGGCCTTCCTCATTGAACCTTGATCCACCTCTTATGATACTATGAAGATCCAAACCATCATGGATATTATAATTGGTTGTTATCCAAAATTTACAAGCATTGTAAACTTACATGAATTTCAAGAATTATTTGTGGTTATAGGCTCATACACATAATTGGAACCTTCACTGTGCCAAATTCACCAAAAAGTATTACTAAAACAACATGATGTCCCAAATTTTAACATGATCTTTACCATAAGCACCATCCAAAAATAAAAAAAAACATCAAAAAGGTAGTGAGCACTACTAACATCAATCAGTTATCAATATTATTATGATTGTTTTCTAATGACAGCATCAGGTTGTTATAATTTTTGGTTGAACTAATCCCATGATGGCAGAAATTGGCAAGGAGATACCTATCACTAGCACCAGTGAGTTGATCTTAAATATCCTCATCTTCACCCTCAAAATCATAAACCAAACTAATCATGTTGAAAATTTTATTTGCAACACATAATCACTTGCATGCTAGCAGGTGATTATCGTTGCATTTGAAGCAAAACAACTTGCTTTGGTACTTTGCTAATTAAACATGTTTAAATTTATTTTGATTTCTAATGCTCTCTCTCCTTGTTGGGTTAGTGGCAATGGAAGCTTCAAAAATAGGATATAAGGATTACTCAGTAGTGAACAAGGACCTCCAACTGAACTCACCGAATTGTGTCAACTTTGCCCTAGTAACTCATAGAAAATACACTAACACTAGCTATATTTTAAAGATGTCGTGGCACATGAAATTAAGTCAGTATCATCACAGAATCAGTCCAAGAAAAAAGTGACAAGAAGAGGAATTAATAAACTGCATAACAATGGTTGCTTCTCAGATGTCCAAATGCATGTTGTGCCACAATTCCTACACGACGCCTTTCAAATGTAGCACAATCAAATCATATCTTGAGGAAATCCTTCTTTATACTATTTGAAGGAAATTCTCAAGGTTTTGAATACATATCTACCATCAAATATTCAAATTACCTTTTTTGAATACAATACTTCCAGCCAGGAGAAGTTAACCAGGTTAGTAAGAGCAAGGTATTGTTTTAACTCCCATAGGGACTCAAATATAACAAAAGTGGCCAGCTTCTCCCTACTATTTCTCTTTTTTTCTTCATGTCAGATTTACACCCAAGGTGGATCAATGTAGTAACCAAGTCATATTATCCTATCACTTCTGTTATATGCTTGTTATAATGTTTTAGACTAGGTTTGGTATGCGGATTTGTCCTAGTGATCGAGTTGAATTGGTATATGTACACTTGTTCTTAGAAACATTGTATGAATTGACCTTGTAGAGTTTAAACACTATAGTAGTTAAGAGAATGATGATTGGTCTTTATGATAGTTGTGGCAGTTGGCTGGTATTAGCATGTGTAACTGTTGCATCTATCCTTAGTGATATTTAAGTCTGGAAAATAGAGTTTTAACAACACCCCCTAATGTGTGAGGTAAGAAGAGGAACCAATGGTCGAAACACATTCTAATAAACATAAGTTATGAGTAATTCCAAGGAAAGAGCTAAATATCAAGGAACTACTGAATACTTGCAATCGATTGTCAACAAATAGATAGGCATACCAAAGAAACAAAGCCATGGCTGCCAACATAATACACTGTGGATCCATGTAATAATATGCAAGACCATGACCATGAAAAAAGTACACATCAGGTCCATGTCATGAAAATGATCATAGCCATGAGAAAATGCAATGTGGATATGTCATAATATACATCAAGAAGACAACTAATACCAATGGGAAGATGTAGTAATTGTAAGATAGTCATATACTCCATCAAAACTTAGGAGGGGTAGCATGAGTGACGTGCCTCCAAATCCCAAGGTCTTTGTTCCAACCCTGATGGTATGATTCTACGTCATGTGAATGGATAACATATTGGCATACAACAATGTATCAAGTATCAACACTTAGTGCTATTTTTGCCTCTCCAAAATGGGAACTAAATTTTTTTTGATCCACACTTAGAAGATGAGAAGCTCAGCTCGAGATCCTAAATATTGAATATAAAAAACATGAATGGAATCCCCATCAAAATGTGCACCAAGTGGTGACCATATTAGAGGGTTAATAATAATTGTAGAGCCCAGATGTATGTATGATTATAATTCATGTAATGAATGTTTGTGGACACTTGGAGGACCATTAATCAAAACAAAATCCTTATCATGTAAATCTATTTAAGCTAATCTTTAGGAAAAAATTTCCTCCCTTGAAACATTTCAAGCCCTAAGAAGGCAAGTTGTTGAACCACTTTCTTAGCAGATCTTGCATTTCCACTATCATTTCCTAGCTCATTCATAAATATATTTCTTTGAGAATCACAACTAGCAAGAACCAAATCATCCAAACGTGCACTAAAAGAATCTAAGGATAAAAATTCAATCAAAAAAAGTTCAACTAAATCCAAGCACTTCACTGCCACTCCTAAACCTTTGCACTTAACAATTTCATTACAAATTTGAGTAAGAAAACTCAAAAATTGTGTTTTATCACCATTGAATAATATAATTTCACTATTTCTTATTAGAATCCCATTATCCTCACAATTCAAATCAAGAGGTAAGTCCTTCTGAAGAAGTTGCCTAGCTGTCCAAAATAGCCCTCCATCATGCACTTTAGTGACTACTGGTTCATGCAAGTTTCCATAAGTCCAAATTGATAGTTGATTCAGTGTAGTTTTATCCAACATAGATTTGATATATTATGATGTAATCAAATTTTGGAGGCCCAAGTGTAACCATAGTTTTAAAAACACACAACCCAAGATCACCTTGAGCCGACTACTGACTGGGAAAGTTAATCATCCCACAATTAATGCGACCACTTGTTATAAGGATATGGAAAGGGCACCGCAGATAAGAAAGCGTTGTCTTCATATATAGTTCATATCCCTTGTCTACCATTTGATCATGCAACTTCAAAGCCTCTAAGATATTGTTCTCTTTTATTAGCCCATACATTATTGTACTATATGTAATTATTCCAGGCATGCATTCATTCTCATTCATTTATTCGAGGAGAAGGAAATATTCATCCAATTTCCCTCCCTTGCAATATCCATTGACCAATGGATTATAGGTCACTACAGTTAGCTTTATTCCTCTCATTAAAGCTTCACTGAAAATCTCTTTAGCCTCATCCAATCTACCTACTTTGCAGAAATTATCTACTAGCAAGGTGTAAGTAATAAAATTTGGCTTACAGCCCTTACTTTTAATTATACTCAACCACTCCAAGGCCTCTTTAATACACAAAGTTTATGTATTAGAAAGGTAAATTTAGAAATTATTTCAGTTTTCATTTTGTGTGTTCAAGTTAGATATTTTTTTCAAGTTTTCACATTTATAATTTTATTGCAATGTGGCAAACTGATTGTGGCAGTACAGGAACAACCCTAGGACAGGATGATCGCGGAAAGCGGCCAGCCGAAGAAAATGTAAAGTGCCAGCCTTGCTCTATCTTCAGGTATTTTAGTTATTTACATAATTGAAATAATGTTAATTTTGTTCAAATATGCAAATGCCTGGCCATGGTGCGCCTGATGATTCCATCAACGAGGAAGAGTTTTCTTCATCCCCATGTCCATTGCTATTGCTGCAAAAAAAGGCGCGAAAAGAAAAGTTGGAACTTGAGTGTTTGGTAGACATTACACCTCAAGCACCTAAATTAGGACTGAGGATAAGACAACTTATGACCTAGCTAGAAACATATATGGTAGTAATAAAAAATCAAAAGGATATATTTTTTTTGTTCTGCATGAGATCAATTGTGATAGTTTGATTTTTAATTTTTACATTAACTAAACTAACAAAAAAATTCTTTTGTATGTAGAATTATCTGACACCTGCTGCCCCCGGTGTTGGTGATAGTGGGACACAAAGGAAAGAGATTTCCTAGGAACCCTATTGTACACCTTCTACACCTTTAGGTGGCACACAATAAATGCACCCTACCCGAGAAGACACCTAGCCAACCGCTGAACGTGCTGGTAGTGATGAGGTTGGTATGGCCAACTATATTATTGCATTTCCTGTAGCTACGCGTGTCATCTCCATGGGGACCATTGATGGCACATTTTTGGTGAACGATGAAGGTCTTCCTATAAAGCATGTACAACTCCCAGGTAAGTTTTAATATTTTAACTATTTCATGTACTCTATCTAAAACATATTTTATCATGATTTTTATTTTTAAATTAATGCTAATATATTTTTTCTTTGTAGGAAACAATGAGTTCTACAGGTTTTTAGAGAGAAAGGCGTTGGTAATTTTTGGCCCAAATAGACGCACAAGGTGGAATTCCCAGAATTCCAACTTGAAAAAAGAACTTCTAGATTATCTAGAATCCCTTTTTGGGATGGGCACATTTGATAGAACACTGGTCACTTGGGTAGTTGGTAAATATCTGAAATATACGAGGGACACCTATAGCACGTAATTGAAAATTAACTCTAGATACGAGTGTCCTTTCACAGTTCTAGAGAGGGAGTGGAGAGCACTCATCGATGACAGAAAAGAGAAAAAGGCCAAGAAAGAAGGAAAAAATTCTAACTAGACCCGCAAGGTAAATTACAACTTTAATTCAATAGCTTTAATTTTCTTTATGTCTAAAATAAAAGTGTGCTATTTCATATCTAACTTCAAGCTTTTGATGATAGGTTTCCTGACACCTCGAAGGTAACCAAAGCTAGGATTGAAAAAAAAGGCCATCACAAGCTAGGCCAAGGTGGCTACTTGAAATTAGCCGCAAGAATTGTAAGTAGCTAAACATCTTATAATTAACTTGTATCGCCTTCCAACATTTTTGTAATCCCATCAAATAACATTAAAAATACACAATCATATGTAATGTAGGGTGATGACTTTGGAACAAAAACCACATACGAAGACAAAGAGATCTCTTTCCGTTCCGGCTATCAAGCCATAGTTGAACATCATAGAAGCTTGGGATAAGTCCCAAGATCCAGAATGCCTGATAAGGTAAAACGCTAACCTTTCAATATGTTTGTTTTCATCCATAAATTTAATGTCTAACAACTTTTTTTAAATCATGGGAGCAACACTTTCAAAGAGCCAAATAACCCAGTTGTAGAGAAGTGTGTTGAGAGTGAAATATTTACAGAAGTACATGGTCCTAATGTGCAACCTGATCATTATAGTGGGGACCAGGCCGACAATGCTACTATCAGTGAGGGCCATGACGATAATTAATTTCCACTTATAATTTTTTTCTAATTATACCTTGATGGTTGTGTCCTTATAACGTTTTTTGTTTAAATGACAGAGAATGTTGTACTTGAGAATCCTACCACCAGAGAGGAACACAGGGCAATGGTTCCAATGGTGACAATTGGTGCACTAGTTAAATAATCTCATTTCAATTTTTATTTATTAATATTACTGAAATAGTTCAATGATATTTAAAAACTGAAAATTAAAATTTAATATTATCTATTTTTGTAGGCGATGCCCCGTCACTGGTTGAGACCAGACATCGTGAGTACGCAACTAGGTCTGCTATGCGGGAAAGACACAAAATAGAAGTAGAGCACAATGATGTTGATGATGTAGTTAGGAGCTTTAGAAGTAGGAATGAGAAAAAGAAAATTTGATAATGTAAATTATTGTATTATTATAAGACAAAGGTTACCATACTCGGAAACTTTTTTGCGTTATATAAAAACTCCTTTATCATACTTTTTTTTATGTCAAGCACTTTCAATGTTTTCTTGCAAAATTTTTGTTACATTGTTTTTTTATTAGTTATTGAATATTTTTTTTTTGCTCATGAAAGTAAAAAATGAAATATAGATTGGGTATTGGGGAATTGAGAGTGATGTGGGGGGTGGGGAGGAGCCATAAGAGCTTCCACCTGCACATGGTTGGCCTTGTTTAGTAGAGAATAATTTATTGGAGTGATTTAATCTTGGATCAAACCTCCCTCAATCCAACGTAGCAACAAAAAAGTCACTGTTGACTTAGTTGCTACTCTTTCAGATCGTGGGAGGCTTGTTCCAAGTTTAGACGACTCCAATAAATTGTTCTTGAAACGAAGAGGAGCTTATTCAGGTATGTTTTGACATTGTCAACATATGTTCTAACATTATCATAAGAATGCATCTTAGAGTAAAAAATACTACATCAATTACTTGTATTTATTGTATAGATAATTATAGATTTTTAATGATTTGGCAGTGCAGGTACAAATCCTCTTGCATCATGAGCAATACAACTTGTCAACTAGGGTCATGTCCAGGATCTTTTTGCTTGTGTGCTTGACCAGGTTTGTAGTGTCACATTTTGTAAGTTCCTTTACAGTTCATAATTCAATATGAAGCTTGTTCATGATTATTATTTGGTTTTTTGTATGTGTTTTTTCCTTTATTTGATTGTAAGTTTGAACACGCTTTTATACATTGAAACTTTTTTTTTTATACTATTTTTATATTTACTTGTTCTAGTTATGGTGATATAACCACCATTGTATCGTATCCATATTATCGCATTTCCTTGTGTTGTAGTTAGGTACAAAGGAACTCAAGGTGCAGGTTAGAAAGTTGGACCTAGATCTAACAAATCACATTGATTACTTGAGTTTTTTATAGGGGTTACTCCATGTACGTAAAATGATTTCCACCCAGGATTCAAATCTCCCCACTCAGCCCATTCTTTCAAGGTTGAAGGGTTTACCCAACACAAGGTTTATCGTACTAAGTGAACACAATGAGAACTCTGGTTTATGTGTATGTGTATGTGTGTTGGCTCACACACAGACATAACGTTGAGCTGTCAAAGATGAATCTCAAAGGTGTTTTTCAAAATATAAGCATGCATGGGCATTATTGAGCCAACAATGCCTACATATTTCCTTATCATGAACAAGTATCAATGTGGAAAATCCATGAAATATAATTATGTCAAATTTTTCACGTAATTCTTCCACATTTTTCCAAAAAAACACATTGCCACATGCTCTTGTTTTCTCATTTTTCTAAGAAAGGAAATGGAAGCATGTTATGCTATTGATGGTGAAGGTTTTTGTGTATACCTATAGGTGCCCTCCTATGGGTCAAGGCCTACTACTTCTGTATTTTCACCGAAAAACCTCAGAGACAGGTCACTGAAAATCTCAGAGAAGATGTCCAAAAATCTCTATTTGTATACTGTTTGAAGATCACAATCTCAATTTGCAGTGAAGAACAATAATATATTCATTGGTATATGGAACATCCACATGGAAGATAACATGTCATTGCTATTTGGTTCATGATGTTATGGAATTGAATTAGAATGATGTGGCACACCTATGTGGTAGATGGTGTATCATCATGACATGGCTCATTGGTGATGTGGTGATGAAATGGTGAAAACATTGCACTAACGTGGCCCTGACATGGAGAGGAAGTGGAAGGTGATTTGGAGCACATTTCGAGGAATTGATTCCAAGAAATTTGGAATCCAGTATTTTTCCTATCTCCTGATACTAATAGAACCTAAACTTTTTCAGTTATATTAATTTTAGCTACAAATCTGAAAGAAACCTAAGAAAGTATGAAATACTTGTCACTTCCTAATTATGTAGCCATCGTGTGATATGTTATGCATTACAATTTTAGAATCATTTATACAAACTGATAATAAATGAAATTAGGCTATCCCAGTTGGGCATGATGTCAAGTATTAGTCTAAATTTAACAATAAACACGGTGTATTTTTTAATGGAAATAAATATTTGGTGGATACCCTAGATTCTTATTGAATGAGAGGAATTACAACCCAAAAAATTAATCTTGATCTCTTCTTCTTAATATGATGAAGGAGCGAGGTTCCCAAGAATGCTTCAAGTGTAGAATGATTCAAGAAAGATTCTCAAGGTGACTAACTGTAGCTTGTTTTGAATATGAATTTACATGCCGCTACAATGTTTCAAGCTATTAGCTTCAAAATTTCCTTCTTCTCAAATCAACAGGTATGGAGCCTATTTCTTTAGATATTTGAAGCCCCGTTAGAGATGTCATACTCTGTAGGACTTCTTCTTCCATTTTGTTAACTTATGAAGTAGATCCAGCTCAACCTTGAACCTTTGAATAGGACTTAAAGTAGTCACTAGAGACAAGGACTTAACGGCTTCCAATATGAACTTCTAGAATAGGCATATTTGAGATATCTTTGCTCAAACTAGTCCTTCACATTATTGACTGTATAAGCCTTCACATTATTCAAACTAGGATAGTATTTTTTTTCCCTCCTTATGTTCACCTGTTCCATTCATCACAAATGACATACATTTGGACGAAGAGAGTAGCATGCTAATTTATAGTTCACTAGGTTTTTCCCTTCTTGTCATTTGTTCTTTGTGTACATAATTCTCCCAATGGTTCCTTGTGCTCACAATCCCATAGGTGTACATCCAAAAAAGGAGAAATGGAAGGAAATTTCTTATCAATTTAAGGTATAGATGGGTGCCACTTTATTTTTTTTTCTTAGAACTAACCATATCCCACTTATTTGGCTTTCTTATCAATGTATCTATGTTAAATGTGCACAGGTGAAAAATCACTATCCCTTATTTGACATGGTTTATCAAGGTTTTGCATGTGGTGACATTGTATTTTCTGTTGATTCTTTCTAGTATATGATTGCCACCGACCTTGGATTGATGTCCTTATATCTTCACAGGTCCTTATGCAAAACTGATAGCTATAAGCATGTGACTGTTTCTTTCTAGCTTCAACATTTGATTGATGACTATATTGCTTCAAGTCTATTTTCCTTGGATCTTTCAAACTTCATGACAGTGATCAAATATATATGAGATTGGTGACTACCACATGTACTTGGTTACCACAGGATTTTAACTTTGTAAGAAGAGTACAGTACCATTGTCACAAGGACACATATTTAAAGAAGAGATGTATTATATCACAAAGTTAGAAATATCTATGCTTCAGACTTTTGACAAGTTTAGGATTCTTGAAAAGGATCAACTATATGCCTAGAAGAGGACCTTAATTAATTTTGATTGTTGCTTCTTTTTGGAGTTTCCCTTTATTTGGATTGGTGCTTCGTTTAGTCATGTTTTATTGTTGGGAAGTTTATCTTGCTACAACAGAAAGAAAATGGATTCATGTTTTAATGATTGGGCAGTTTTCTTTGCTACAACAACAAAGAAATGGGGTTGTGTTTTAATTATTGGGTAGTGTGTCTTGCTACAGTAGCAAGGAAATGGAGTCATGTTTCAATTGTTGGGAAGTATATCTTGCTACAGTAACAAGGAAATGGCCATCGCTAAACTTCACATCTAGTGGCTCGACACTATTACCATCACTAACTTATTTCCCATTGACCACCAAACTAGTGGACTTATCCAACTTTGGTGTTTGTGTTAACCAACTGAAATTAGTTGTGCACTTTTCCTTTAAAATTTTGCAAAAGATAGTTGAGTCATGGAGTCTTTTACACTGTAATGGTAGCATAAGACTAATTGGTATAACTTGTGTGATTGTCATATATAGTTGGTCTTCATATGAGATATTTTCATCACTTGAGTGTGTAACCATGCTAAGCACTAGTACAAAGACATTCCATTCTTGATATGGTAAGATTCTTGGACATGTTAGTTCCTTTGAGACTTGGAATTTCCATGGTGCTTTTGATGTTTATTTCACAAGGAAAGCTTCATGAATGGTAGATCATAATAGGAAAGTAAATTATGTGTACACTTAGATATGACAAAAATATTGTCATGTTATTTTTTTTGTTCTATCATAATACCTCTCTTGTATTTACTACAAGAGTAATCACCCTATTTAATGGTTTATAATTGGGTATACACTTGATGATGCTTCCCACATGCACCATGTATTAAATCAATGCAGGTATAGCAACGTATAGAGGCCTCCCTTTGAGGCAAAAAATAGGACTTCTTTAGAGGTAGTAGTATGAAATGATAGTTGTAGGTTTCATTTCCCTCTTTAAAATCCTCTTATGTTGACTCCCTTGGAGGAATTTCAAGCATAGCCTTCCATTCTTGTAAATGAAACCAACGGGTTTCAAACCTATAGAACACATCTAATAGAAAAACATTGTGGTATTTTTCATTGGGTTGAAAAATAAGTATAAGAATTGGTCTTATTTATGCATTCATAAATCCTGGATCCTTCTGTTATCGCTAAGTAGGGTGCCATTGTATGTAGATCAAACTTGAGGTGATAAAATAAGTTCTTTGACATACGAAAAAAGTATCTAGCACCCATCAAGCACAACTGAATATCACAACCATCAAGTACTACCAAGTGACATATCACTGATGTCTGGATACACTATTGAGTATCACTTATTACCCTAGAGAAATGCCACATTAGACTATAGAAGGATTTCATTTATCCAACATTCTTTAGTCCAATATCCTTTCCATAACCATCTATCAGATTTGCAAAGTCTTCTTTAGCACTATGATCTATATCAATAGACAAAGGTACATCACATCAATATGATTTAACTTATAGGCTCAACCTAACTGGTAAATAATTTCTTTGGCATAAATGATTCTCTGAAATTACTACTCTCGGCCTTGTGGTGGAATATTAAATCAAACGAGAGATATTTTAGAATGATTTACATCTATTTTGGCTCGTTAATCTTTCTTCTATCCAAAACACTCTTCAACCTCTTTGGTGAATGATATTCCTTTATTCACAAACTGTGTGGAAAGGTATGCCACCTTCTTTGGCATGCTTGTAGGCTCTCATCTCCCAACAATTTAAAGGTATCCTTAAAATGAAGTTTTTTCTACTCTTTTTTTTTTGTAGACAGTTGTCATCGGTCGATCTTCTACTATAATCATTTGGTTAATAGTGATAATGTGAGGGACTTGTAGTTATTCCATGATCCACAAAGGTTATTAATCTCTTTTTCCATGATTCTTTTGATTTATTCTGCCATGGTCTCTTCACGGGTCATCCAGGAGGCTAAAGAATAAATTTCACATCACCTATCTGAGAGTTGGGGTCCCACACATTCATAGCAAGCAGTATTAAATTATCCATATAAAAGTATGCCATCTTATCCCTATCTTGAATTTTACACCTAAGGAAAAAATCAATGAATTTTTTGATGTTTTGGAAAGGAGGGGATCCTTGTTGGGCTAATACTCTAGTCTAAAATTGGCACCATTAGTATTTGATGAATAGAGAGTATGTTTTTAATGGATGTTTAGAGTGTGTCTACTAATTTTCCCAACCTTGCTTTTGATCGTCCAAATACATTTCTTATAAATTTGTTAGCCGCCTTATTGATGCCTGTGAAGCTGCCCCTAACAAGCCAATTTGTGAAGAAGGTAATGATCCCATCTCTGTTGAGCTAGACCTCAGAAACTTGATGGGAAGTGTCCATCCTCATAGGATGAGCATTGACATGTAAATTCACTGGGTTGCGTCATAGTCCGATTTCAATAGATATATGAATCTCAGATTGTTGGGCTCCAAATATTTAAGGACAACTCTCTGTTTTTGCACTTTGAAGAGGTGTATTTTTATTTCTTGTTCATATCTTAAGAATATTAGGATTTAATCTTTTGACCTTCAAATATTTTTCATGACTTTAATTTCTTCGAGGATTGTGACTATCCTCCTTATGCAAGGAATCTTGGTAACCCAACCATCTTATAGATCTCCCTACAAAACAAGGTCATGTTACCAAATTTGATTATAGAATAAAAGATACTTACTTGACAAGTGAGGAGTCTTCAACTTGATTTCTTTAATGGTGGTTGAGAAAAGATGTATCCATGCTCTCCTTTTGGATGATCTTTTTCAGGGATAAAGAATTGGTTCTTGTTTCAATGAGAGGAAACTTGTATTATAATCTTTGAAGATAATGACAGTACCTTTAGTTGTAATAGCACTGAGAGTGAATGGCTTTTTACCGAACTGTGGTCTTCATCATATCACCGAATTGTATCTTGATTTATCTTTTGTTCGAAATGTGTGTGCACTTAAAAACAATAAAGATACCATTGAGACATAGATACTTTTGTTTCAAAGCTTCAGTTACGGCAATTACATCAAATCTAAAATGATGTTTGAGTTGTTTGTAAGTGATCCGATTATGTATCCCCAAGAATGAAATTTCTGAATTGTTTTCTTATGACTGTAATTGATCTCTAAAAATTTTAGGGAATTTGATCTGTATTAACCCATCCGAACTATACCAAGAAAACTTCAATGTGTTATAGTGTTGAAACAGTGAGGATATTTCATTGTGATGTCGAAACTTTGCCTAGGTTATAAGCTTCAATTGGCACTGAGATCTACAGTAGAGAATGACAGCATACATTCTCTTTGAAGATATCTGAATTTTAGTCGAACTCAGTGATCAGAAAATTTGATGCTTGTTGCTTTGACACCCTTTAACTTGCTTAAATGCCATTATTTAAAACTGATCCTTGAGTGTCTATTTTATTATATGCCCTTCTTTAGCACCATAGCTCCAAAACCATGTTGAGAATTTGAAGGGGTTATAAATTCTCTTCTTGATAATTACTTGTGAGCTTGCTTATGTCTTCTTAGTTAATTCTTCATCAAGTCAATTATCAAAGCACCTATACAAATGTAGAGACAGAGTTGATTTTACTTATAACTAAATATTTTGTGATGAAGTTAGGAAGGTAAATCTCTAATTTACCTTCCTTTATTTCTATTACCTTTAGATCATAGACTTGACCTTGAAAAATTCTTACAATAGAGACTTTAGAACTCAATGATATCTGCACTTGTATCCTCCTGCACCCATCCACAAACTGTTCTTTTCTAATCCACAAATCTGTTCTCTTGTTGTACCTATCCTTCCTATTTCTTCCGCAATGTTGTGCGCTTCAATCTGTATTAGCCCCTTTCCTTAGATCCGCACTTTATATGCTACCAAAAACCTTAGATGGATCCATAATAATTGCTCCCTGTTCCACGTTGTCTAACCTCAGTCTTGTCCGCAAAAACTTGTATGTATACCGCAACATATGTTGGGGTATTTATAGTTGTTCCAGCCATATATTAAGCCAACCTTTCAGCAATCATGTAGGCCGACCTTAATACTATTTGTAGGCTGACTTCATAACAACAAATAGGCTTATCTTCAATGACGAATAAGGGCATTCTTGAAGGCCATTATTTTGCAATGTCCTGGAGGATATTCTTCACACCATTTAAACGACTCCTAATTACACTTATGTTCCTAATAGAGATCAAGAAGAATTCTATAGACCTGTACTAAGAATATTGCTCATAAAAACCATGAAGAAAGTAAACCAAAAATACATTTTATTACTTTTTACTTCTTCTTTACATAAGTACATAATTACATGGTCATCATGAAGACTGATCTAGTTACACTTTTCAACATTGATCCATTCAGTTTCTTTCCAAGATCCCCTTAATGTTATCTACCTCTCTGTTATCAATGATCTGGAAACTACTTACAATGGAAAACGATTGATTTACCCTAGGGTTAAAACCCAGAAATTTATTTCGGCAATAAAATATACTTTATAATAGTTGAAAAATGTCTATTTTTACCCCAGAAAAATGATGATAAAGATTCCTCAAGATGCTTATAAAATATGACGATTAATTGTTGGCATGAGTTTGCATATTATAAATGCCAAAAATGTTTATGTTTCTACATATTCAAATTATTGCAACTTTAGCTGCAATATGATTGTTTATTCTTTGCTACTCTTGTGCATAATACTATGTGTGTAATATAGACAGAATTTTCTTAAAAATAAATGTGGCATAAATTTGTCTTGACCTTGGCATGTAAGAACATCAAGATGCAGGAAATCCAGTCCTAGAAGTTGAATAAAATGGTGTGACCTTCAAAATACCCAAGGATAGTAGAGTCTCAAAAAATTTGAAAGCTGCTGAGGTGTGATATTTTCCATTATTGCAGTTAGTATGAGGTCTGAAAATTTACTGAATTTGTAGATAAGTGAATGTGGAATTGTTCTCAATTTTCGACCCTGAAAGCTATAGGATTCTTGCAATTTTGTGAGTCCAAAGTTCTCTTTTGGTGGTAATAACAAATATTTTCAGAAACAGAAGCAAATTAAAGTTACAAATAATTCAAAGATGAAGGTCAGTTACATGTTCTAGTGATGGAGACATCTTTTATGTATATTTGTTTGCTGAGAAAGTATTGAAGCATATATTAACACGTAAGTACGATAGACAAATTTGATCGAATCCTTCTCAACAATGGCAAGGACCTTCACATGCAGCTAGTCCCTTCCCATCATTAGCAGATAAGTATGAGACTTTTGACAAAAAAATTAGGGGTGAAACTTCAAAATTATCGAATACTGCCAAGGTAACATACACTTCCGAGTAAATATGTTCAACAATGAATATGCATAAAAATATTTCGGTTGTAATACTCAGTGAAGGTTGCCCCTGATAGATGATATTACAAGTAGAGGAAGGTTCTCAAATTGGAATTAAAATGTGATTGCATCCATCTAGAATTCAAAGAATTAAAAAAAAATTCTTGTCACTGCATTACAAAGTGTTTACATCCATCTAGAATTTGAAAAATCATAAATCTTTCCTTGTCACTTCTTTCCCCAATTTCCATGGTGCTTTTGATGTTTATTTCACAAGGAAAGCTTCATGTATGGTAGATCATAATAGGAATGTCAATTATGTGTACACTTAGATATGAGATTAATATTGTCATGTTATTGGTTTTTTTCTATAATAATACCTCTCTTGTATGTACTACAAGAGTAATCACCCTATTTAATGGTTTATAATTGGGTATACACTTGATGACCCTTCCCACATGAACCATGTATTAAATCAATGCAATTATAGCAACGTATAGAGGCCTCCCTTTGAGGCAAAAAATAGGACTTCTTTAGAAGTAGAAGTATGAAATGACAGTTGTAGGTTTCATTTCCCTCTTTACAATCCTCTTTTGTTTACTCCCTTGGAGGAATTTCAAGCATAGCCTTCTTAATGCTCATAGTTAAGAGTCTTTAAAATTTAGGCCACAAATATTGATTGCATCATAGGCTGATAGAATATGTTTCCCTTAAGAGGCATTAAGGAAAAACATACAAATACCACCATTTACCTACAATTCTCTTTGGTTTTTTCTACTCTTTTGCCTTCCAACATGAATCTAAGGTGCTTTGTGCACCAACTGGTGGACGGGTAAAATCGTAGACTAGTTTGTCTATTACTTAAGATGTTTTCATTAGAATGTCATTTTTATAGAGGGATATCAGATAGGATTGGTAGAATTGGGTTCATCCTCCCCACTGAGGACACATATCCTTGTCTTGTAGTTCAGTTTATGTTTAAGCTTATTGTATAATAATAGTGTCCAGTATTTTGACTTATGCTTCAAACTTGAGTCTTGACAAATAAATAGGATGAGCCAATGGGATTTCTCCCTTCTCAATATGATGACAATATTAAGAAAAAAAATAATTTTGTCTCCCTCTTCCACAAGTGATGCAATACTTTTTCACACGTAAATTCAACCTTAGGATCTAAGCTCTTTCTCACAAATTTTTGGTCTACTTTCTCAAAGATAATCCATAGGGTCTTGGCCCCTTAGAGATACCTTTACCTCCATGCAAAAAAATGTTTCGCTTAATTTTCACAAAAATTACTTCATACTTTTGGTCTTATGCCTCAGAGATGAATCACAAAGACTTCGGTATTTTTAGTACAGAGATAGATCCCAGATAATTTTGATCCTTTAGGATATATGCCACAAAATAATCTTGTTTCTAATCTTAGTCCTTATTCATGGTCTTCTTTTCACTTTATTTTCTTATCTTCTACTTAATTGTTGGACGAGTCAAGGCTGAAATGGAGGAAAGTTCAACCTCTATTTATACTCATTCGAACCATTGAACTATCATGTCTTTTTGAGGAGGAAAGTATATATTTAGTGGAGGAGCCAACATGTCTATGTTGGATCTAACCTATACAGGTATAAAATAGGCTTCAAATTTGGTTCTTTGATCTGGCTTATTCCATCCTTAACAAATTGTAAGAGAAAGTAAACCATTAGGTGGAAAAAAGTACCTAATGAATTCATTTGCCATCACATTCCACATTTTTTATTTGTTGACATATGTGAGCTCCAAGCAATGTGTTGGTATTTATAACGAACGCTTTAATAAAATATGGTTATAGTGCATCCAAAATATACTTTTATGTTTCAAAAACGTCTCTTTAAGTCTTTGTAAAAATTTTCATTCAAAACAAGTTACAAATTTTGTAATGTTCCCACTTAGCCTTAGCTAAGAGGAACATTCAATTTTGTTTTAATTTATGTTGCATGAATAAATGAATAAAGGAGGACATTTAAAACTCCTGAAAAGTATGAATAAATCAATGCCCATGTGAACAAAGACAAATCAGGGCCATGTAAATAATCACTTGAAGGTGTGAAAGAGGTTTGAGCTAAAGACTGGGTCAACCTTGACCAAATCAACAACGCTGTCTAGGTTCATTGCATCTCCAAAATGGACATCGTAGTTCTAGAAGGAAGCCTCTCATGTGAAAAGGGCTAACTCATCAAGGTGGTTTAGGGTTTGCAAAGGCTTTCTCTTCTTATAAAAGGAAAGGGAGGGCAGCAAGAGAAGGTTGTTGATTGATCATATTTCTGAGTATTTGTCTGCTTAGACAAATACAATTCTCTACTATTTAGTGGAGGATTGTACTTGGAATTCCTATGCAGGGATTTCACCTCTTCCTTTGAGGATTCTTTCATTAACAGTGCTGATCCAATGAGGGTTTTGTTGCTTTTGCAAGCTACAACAAGTGGGAGTGTAGATCTGCAGAGATATAGTGTATTTTTGGGAGCCTCTTCTCATGGACTGTGTCTTTTAACCTCCTAGAAGAGTGTCTCTTCTCTTTTTACTTCAGATCTGAAATTTTACAGTGGTTATCTATATCATTTGAGCTATATATTTTTTCATCTAGATAGACTGTGTTATTTTGATGTGAGGCTCTTTATGGTGTTTTGCTCATAGTTTCAATCAGAGATCTCTAGTGATGGGCTTTTCCTTCCACTTGGTGATCCATGGATTAGCTTTTTGATCCATGTTCTATTTAGATCTGATCCATTGTAATGAAATTTTATGTTCATAAATTTACTGCAACATTTTACAGATCTACTCTTCTTTATGCATGCTTTTGTCAAAATTCCAAGGGGATCTTGAAGAGAAAACTATCTAGTTTCCAAATCTGAAATAGATCTGATGTTTTCCTCACAGATCTATCCTAGATCTGAGTTGTTACTTCAAGCTACTGAAGCTCCTTAAAAATAACTTTGTTGAGCCATTTATGCAAATATACATGTGTTCTAGCTCTCTTTTCTGAAGATTTCTTGCTGTATTGTCTCATTTATTCTACTGTATAGTGAAAGAGCTTCATCATAATGTTGCTTTTATACTTTATTACTAAATTATAAACCTCCTTTATGATCTCCTCTGAATATCTAATAAAACTGTGCAAAAACTGAAGCAGTGTTTGCATTTGGCTGCATCCTTCCTCTTTGGGTGCTTTTTAGCTAGTCTAGTTTGTGGGAGATCTGTTTTGTGTTTCTAAACTGAATTGTTTTAGATGAAATTCCATACATAAGTCCCATACAACATAAATAAGAGGAACCAAGTCCTTATCTACGTTTCTGTTGGACATTTTTTCTTATACAACGTTTTTATTGAACACATTGTTGATATTCCTGAAAAAGGAATATTACAGTGGTATCAAAGCTCCTTTATTGGCACAGCCTATGCTTGCCTTGGAGAACCAGTCATGATAAATTTCGAAGAATATGATCCTCTTACTGATAGGGAGAGGAGGTACTAGAATAGAAGTCATAAAAAGTATGACTACACTACTGATGACCCTGATAAGGATCAAAACAAGGGGAAATCCCCTGAGATTGTGAATGATAAGGAAGCAAAGGAGTTTGAAAAAACTCTTTTGGAGACCATGAAAGATATTTCCAAGGAGATCAAAGAGATGAGGATGGATAGAATGAGGGAATCTCTTGGGAGATTTCATCAAGGAGAAAGTTCTGGCATGTCTCATTATGGGACTGGTCAACCTGTGAGCCTGCCACAAGATCCAAAAGCCTCAAAACACTCTACTATGCCTACCTTAGTGGATGTGGAGAATGAAGGACCACAAGAGAAAACCTCCCTTGAAGGTTACTTTGTGGAGTATGGCTCTCAGAGTCAGAGATTCAAGGATAACTTGTGTTTCCAAGACTTTTTCCATCTCAAGGATCAGAGGAGACCATGGCAGCAGTATAGAGATGGTGGTTTCTTTCATGGGAAACACCACACTATGGGAAAATTATTGTTGCCCCAAGTTTGATGGATCATCCTCTTGTTCTACCAAAGCATGGGTGGAAAAGTTGGATATCTATTTCCAGTTGAACAAAGTCCCTAAAGTTGAAGCCATCAAGATTGCAGCGCTGCACTTTGAGGGTGAAGCACACAATTGGTGGTTCCATGGGTTGTCTACATTGGGACATAGCAATGTGACTACCTATGTTGATTTCACTAGAATACTGGTGGAGAGGTTTGACCGAAAGGATCCCGAAGCACCCTTCATAAGCCTTGCAAAGTTGAAACAGACAGGAGATGTAGAGGCTTATATATTTGAGTTTCTGAGATTATCAGTCATGGTCCTTGATATATCTGTAGCAAGGAGAGTCTACATGTTCATTGATGGCCTGGAGTAACCTTTGCATGGGTTGTTTAAGTCTACCAACCCCATCACGTTGCATGATGCCATTAAGAGAGCTAGAGATCTAAAAGATGCCTTGCCAAAAGCAAAGGCAAATTTCCAAAGAAAATCCCCTCACTCTTCTAAGGGGAAAGAAGGGAAAGCTGCTCCTCCCAAGGAGAGCTCACTGAAGAGACCTCTTGACATTGATCTCCAGAGGGAATTCAAGAAAAAGAGATTGTGTTTCAGTTTCCAAGAGCCATGGGTACCGGGACATAGATGTGCTGCTGGGAGGGCACACTATATAGAAGTCTTCTCAGATTTTGAGGAGGAATATGGGAATGATGGACCTAGGAGGGGTCATAGCACTAGTGATGATGAGGAGGAAGATCAAACCCCATCCAGAGATGAAGAGGGAGCCTTTTCTCCAACAGGTGGAACTCTTGACTCTTTGAGAGGAGTGCCTAAGTACTTGACCCTAAGAGTACAAGGCTCAGTCATGAACCAGAGAGTGTCTATTCTGATTGAAAGTGGGGCAACCCACAAATTTATTGATGCTCACCTTGTGCAAAGGAGAGGAATCCCCACTAATAATTTTGATGGGTTTTCTGTTTTGGTCCCAGGAGATAGAACCATGCAATGCATGCAATATGTTCCATCACTTTCTGTCACTATGGGATCCTACACTTTTGTGGATCACTTCTTTGTAGTTGACATACCAGACACCAATATCATCTTGGGTTTCCAGTGGTTGATTACCTTAGGGAAGGTTACCACTGATTCGAAAGCCTTACAGATGGAGTGGGTGGACTTGAAGAGTGGGAAACCACAAATAATTCAAGGCATGCATACTTATCCTTCACCTAATGTTTCCACACAAACAACAGATATGGATTTACGCAGTGGAAGCAGGGATCTCATAGTTCCTTCTCTCATGTTTATGAGGATGCTGCAAGAGACATTCTTACCTCATGACAAGCCACTTGGAATGTCATTAGATTCTGATCTTGTGGGGAAAGCCTCACAAAGTGCTGCTCCAAATATAGATCCAGCAAGGATTGGAGAGCAAGCTACAACGCCGTGGGAAGAAGGAAAGGGGAGGATCAGCCTTCCAACAAACCATTTTTGCATATGTAATGTCAAAGAAGCAATCACTAACAAGGCAAGCACCCCCATAGATGTATCAATAGCACTGTCATTGTTGAGCTGTGTGGATCCATATTGGAGATCTCAACTCCTTGTGCAGTACTCCAAATATCTTCACACTGGAATGATACTAGATGGCATGAAGCAAGAGGGAGGCTATTTGGTCCATGAAGGGGTCATCTAAAATATTGGTAGAGTATTCTTGTCTAAAGCCTCCAAGCTTAAGCAAGAGATACTATATAGGACACATAAAGAGTTCCTTTCTAGCTATATGCAGTCAACAAAGATCTACACCCTAATCATGAGGAGTTTTGATTGGGAGGGTGTGAAGGAGGAACTACATCAGCACTATGATTGGGAGGAACTACATTAGCACTTTCAAGAGTGCAAGAGTTATGAGGAGTGGGGACAACCAAAGGACTCTATGCAGGATTCATTTCAACCTTCTCTTCCTTCTCTTGAAAGAGGAGAAATATCCATGCCCAACTTCACATGTGTGGGAGACTTGTATGGTAAATAATCTTATCTTATGGAGCATGTTTATTTTTCTTATTTGAAATATTATATACCATATGTATGCAGGCCATGGATCCTATAGGGAGTGATATGACATGTATATCTCATGGCATTGGTAAGGCCAATAAAAATTATGAATCTGATCACTCCCTTGAGGTGCAAAGGGAGATTCTTTTTCATGATGGGTGCTTCCCAAAGGCACCTAACTTGTGTATCACTTTTAGCCATGTAAAAGTGACTCATTCAGCAAGGGTGTGGTGGGAATACCACTTACCACACTCAGATCTACTAAAGACAAGGAGTGCATTGCGTTGGCATCTTATGTGGGATTGTGACCCACCTCCTCAAGTGCAAATTTCAGTTTGCATATATGTGATTTTGCTTCCATACATAGATGATATATTGGTGTTGTTTATGGGTTTGTATGGTAAAATTATGGGCAGTGTATATGTACCACATGGGATGGAACTTAAACTTTTACTTCATGATACATGTTTTAGATGTAGCATTGCTTCACCCATGTTTATTTCTGTTGAGTTTCACACTCCTGAAGGGATGGACTATGCCCCTGTTATGTTAGCATTGGAGGGGCAATTTTTTATGTATTGGCTTAATGAGAACTTGGCCCATGTTGAAAACTTGATCCTTGATGGTGCCATCAATGGAGAATGAGAATAACTACAGCTCTTACACTATCAGTTTCTTGAGGACAAGTAACATTTTGGAGGGGAGGACTATAATGTTCCCACTTAGCCTTAGCTAAGAGGAACATTCAATTATGTTTTAATTTATATTGCATGAATAAATGAATAAAGGATGAAATGTAAAACTCCTGAAAAGTCTGAATAAATCAATTCCCATGTGAACAAATACAAATCAGGGCCATGTAAATTATCACTTGCAGGTGTGAAAGAGGTTTGAGGTAAAGACTAGGTCAACCTTGACCAAATCAACAGCGCTGTCTAGGTTCATTGCATCTCCAAAAGGGATAGCGCAGTTCTAGAAGGAAGCCTCTCATGTGAAAAGGGCTAACTCATCAAGGTGGTTTAGGGTTTGCAAAGGCTTTCTCATCTTATAAAAGGAAAGGGAGGGTAGCAAGGGAAGGTTGTTGATTGATCATATTTCTGAGTATTTGTATGCTTAGACAAATATCATTCTCTGTTGTTTAGTGGCGAATTGTACTTGGAATTCCTATGTAGGGACTTCACCTCTTCCTTTGAGGATTCTTGGAGGAGTATTTTCTTAATTGAAACACTATCAGGCTTGAGGCCTATCTCTACTTTCATTATTAGCATTGATCCATTGAGGGTTTTGCTACTTCTGCAAGTTGCAGCAAGTGGGAGTCTAGATCTGCAGAGATCTAGTGTATTTTTGGGAGCCTCTTCTCATGGAGTGTTCCTTTTAACCACATGGAAGAGTGTCTCTTCTCTTTGTACTTCAGATCTGCAATTTTGTAGTGGTTATCTATATCATTTTAGCTACAATGTTGTTCATCTAGATAGACTGCGTTATTTTGGTGTGAGGATCTTTATGGTGTTTTTCTCATAGTTTAGATCAGAGATCTCTAGTGCTAGGCTTTGCCTTCCACTTGGTGATACATGGATTAGCTTGTTGATCCATGTTATGTTTAGATCTGATCCATTGTAATGAAATGTTATGTTCAGAAATTTACTGCAACATTTTATAGATCTGCAACTTGTTTCTCAGATCCACTCTTCTTTATGCATGCTTTTGTCAAAATTCCAAGGGGATATTGAAGAGAAAACTATCTAGTTTCTAGATATGAAATAGATCTGATTTTTTGCTAAGAAATATTTCCTATATCTGAGTTGTAACTTCCAGCCTCTAAATCTCCTTAAAAATAACATTGTTGAGCCATTTCTGCAAATATACATGTGTTCTAGCTCTCTTTTCTGAAGATTTCTTGTTGTATTGTCTCATATATTCTACTGTATAGTGAAATAGATTCATCATGATGCTGATTTTCTTCTGTATTAATAAAGTATAAACCTCCTTGCTGATATCCTCTAAATATCTGATAAAACTGCGCAATTCCTGAAGCAGTGTTTTCATTTGGCTGCAACCTTCCTCTTTGGGTGCTTTTTAGCTAGTCTAGTTTGTGGGAGATCTGTTTAGTGTGTCTAAACTGATTTTTTTAGATAAAATTCTATACATAAGTCCCATACAGCATAAATAAGAGGAAAAAATTCCCGATCTACGTTTCTATTACACAGTTTTTCTTATACAACGTTTTTCTTGAGCACATTGTTGATATTCCTAAAAAAGGAATATTACAAATTTCCTTAATTTTTCTTGATAATCCTTTTGTTTGGAGTTTCATGGGTGTTATGGTTCCATGCATAATGTTGGATCTAGGTGGAAACCTCACTGTAGGTAAGCTTTGCTTCAAAACATTCTTCTATAGGTGGTATAGATTGCCTCCAAGATACTTCAAATAAGCTTCAATGGATTTATTCAAAAGTATTCAATGATATGTTTGACATATCTTCCAATGTAACCCTGGTTCTAGTAGAAGTAAGGAGGAGACAAAATAACAATGGAAGAATATCTGATCCAAGAATATATTTTGATGTTGCAAGTAGCAATGAATATCTTCAAAAATACTCAAGGCATAATAACTTCAGAGGTGCATCAAGATAATCCTGATCTTCCAGGTATCAAACTATATTTTTTTATATTTTTTACTCTTCTACAAATTTTGGGCACGTCATGGAAAAATATTGTAGATCATATGACATAGACATATGTAAGGGTCCCTATCAGTTCCCTATAATTAAATTTGCAGAAAGATACTCCAATGTGTTCATCAACAAAAATCATGCTCCCTTATTCAAGTCTAGAACTGAAATATCTTTTAAATGCCATAATTTTGGGCATATAGCTCGATTTTGTAGCTTCAATTGGGTTCATAGAAAATCCAAAAAAATTTCAACCAGGCATGGAAAAAGAATCACAAAATTTTGGAGAAGGAAGCATGTTGAACGAGAAAAGGAACATTTTGAGTGCGCCTTGAATGTTCAAGGCATTAATCCTTGCTTCTGATCAAATATGGGCATCACTGGTAGAAACCATGTTCCTCTAAAAGTTTTTGATGATGAAGTTATGCCTATTAGAGAGAGGGAGATCATTGATAGGGGCAACACAGGTCAAGGAATATTTGGTAAAATATTGTCTCACAAAATTACTGGATTGAACTTTCTGCAAAAAGTACAGAAGAAAAAAAAACTCCTGTGAGGATCACTGAAATATAAATTCAACTACAAGGAAGAATATGATTTGAATCTCAAAGAGAATCATTAGATTATCTCCATCCTCATCCCTACTTTTATGATTCTCAAGGGAATTTGTGTCATCAAATGTGATAATTGGAGGATTTGGCCACAGAAGGAAATTTGATGAGGCTTTGAGGCTCCTTCACTGATTGCAAGTTACAGGTGTGTAACTGGATCTAGACACTCTTTCCATATTTTTTCTAGCATGTTCTAATTTGGTAGCTCTAGCGTAGGGAAAAGAGATCCATAAAGATGTAGTTAATAAGAATATTTAGTTGGATTTTTTTGTGGGAAGTGGATTATTAGATATTTATGCCAAGGAGAAGTGAGGATACACACTGGGTCTTTAATGAAATGTGTAATCCAGATGTGGTCTCCTAGAATGCAATGAGAATAGATGCATGGGTGTGACAAGAAAGCCATCAAACTCTTCAAACAAATACAACTCTCCCACACAAAACTAGACAATATCACCTTCATTGGTTTTCTTTCTTCTTGTTGTAATGCAGGCCTAGTGGATGATGGGTGGCATTAATTTGATTAAATTAGTAAATATTAGGGTATGAAACATGTAGTGGAGCACTATTTTTCCATTAGTAATCTTCTTGGCCATGTTGGGTGCTTGGACGAGGCATGATATTTTATTGATAAAATTCCTATAAAATAGGATATTGTTATGTGAGGAACTTTGTTGGGTTCCTATAGAATGCACGAAAAAAGAGAAGACTACACCCATTTTTTTTTTCCATATACCTTTTTTTTCTTCAGTATTCTGACGCTTGCTATCCAATTACAACTATCGGACTTGCAACAATTTTTTTCAGACATCAGACTTCTGACAACGTCTGCAAGATGTCAGTAGAGCGACGACAAATCACAAACGTTGGAATAGCGATGGCTCTTGGAAAAATTCTGAACCGTCGAACTTGCGACAAAGTCTGAAAGATATTAGTTGAGCGACTAAAAGTCACAAATGTCGAACTTATGACATTATTTTCAAAACTTGAGAAACATTGGAATAGCAACAGTTATGGCACGTCGAACTAGTGACGGTTATGGCACATCGAAATAGCGACAGTGATGGAACATCGAAATAGTGACAGTTATAGAACATCAGAATAGCGACGGTTATGAAATTTCGGAATAGCGACGATAATGGAACGTCGGACTAGCAATGATCGGGCTAGCATCAAAAGAGCGACGACCTTCTGGAAACGTCGGAAAAGGTATCACCCCGCCTCAAATTGTCACTCTTGGGACACCTATGGGTCACAAGAGTGACATTTTGGCTGTTGGAAATTGGGCCAAATGTACTAGTGCCATCTTCATATCTGATGAGATGGGTGATTGTATGGTTTCATAACAACCATTTCATATTCCACGAAGCACATTTCCAGTTCTTCTTGTGTGAAACTAATGGGAATATTAGGTGCTTCCAACTTGGTGAATGTCTATTTCTTATATGGCTTGTTAATAAATTTCAGATGATTATTCTTTCCATTTTAGGAGAGACATAAATGCGACTAGTTTGTAGAAAAATATCATTTCAGCTTGTTGGAATAGTATTAGCTTAGCAACAATCCATATGCTTTGGGGATATCAACAACCACAATGTCTATGAACTGATGTAATTTTGAATCGAAATATAGTATGGTCAGTACATTATTCAACTCTCCAACAATGGGCACTTGAGACCAATAAATTTAGATAATTTTTTCATATGTCCTTTCCAATTCAATATTGGACTTCTTACAAAGCGATAAAGGTATCACATTGGTAGATGTGTCAAAACCAACAATACAATTGTGCACATTATAATTAAAGATCTGAAATATTAGCAAGAAAGGATGGGTTGAATATTAAGATTTTTCATTTGCGGCATTGAGAATGGATCAAATATTTTTGGAGGCTTTAGATTGACTAGGGGTAGAATTCTTAGAAGAGATAGGGACATTACTAGTGAAATACATGGAGGTAAAGGTCTTGATAATCAACTCTCTCTAACCACCTATCTTGTAAAGCTCATAAAGTGAAATTTTTTCCATATTATTCTTCATATCTTCAATAATGTTATATCGAATGTCATACGATACAGTTTCCTCCTTAGATGGATGAGTAGTGGTAGCCATCTAGGGATATGTAGTAGTGAGCTTAGGAGTGTTAGAGTTATCTTTATTTATTTATTAGTTACTCTTCGAGGACTGCCTAAATGAAGGCTGGGTAGGGTTTCTTGGATGCAATATTCTTCTTAACAAATCCTTCTTCTTCTCTTCAAGAGTGAGCTCAACTATGATTCCTTTACTCCTTAGGTTATAAGTCCTTGGAGTTTTAGGTGGAGGATTTTCCCCAATCAGGGCTTCTTAGATAGACTAAACTTCACCTCCTCTGATAACTTAAAATTTCATCATAGTGGAACCATCATTATCATCTATAGGACAGGCTACTTATTCATAACCCTTTTCTCATTCATCTTCTTCTCCAACTATTTAATCCTCAAGAACTTTTCTCACCACGACGGTCATATTATGTATCCACTATAGGCAAGTATTTTCTAAATGGGCGGCCTAGTGAAAAGTGAAGTATTTTTCCATACCAAGACCTTCAAAATTTAAATTCATGTTAGAGCTTTGAGATCACTTCACAGGTGGATTGGTACTCTTCTTGAAGAAATTCTTGTATGGTTTGCTACTTTCTGAGCTCTCACTATTATTTCTCTTTATCTCAAACACTTCATTAGTTATATGCTTTAGAGATTTAGCTAAAGCTTCAAAATTGAAAGAGTATTTATCATGAGATTTACTAGATGAGGCTTGAGATTTCCTCCCAATGGCTTTAGAATGGTCAGTGAATCATGCTGAGGAATTTTTAAATTTTTTAAAAATATATATATATTTACATTAAGGAGTTTTGATTTTTTTTAGAATAAATTGGAGAAGGTAGTTTCTAATGAAAAAAAAAAAAAAAAATTAGTTTCCCTTATTTTTTGGATAAGGGGAAACATTTCACCCTTTGTGACTCTTGGTTTTCATGATTGGTTTATTTTGTGAAACAATAAGAAAATAATGTTTGTAAGTTCCCAAGGAGGAGGAGGAGAAAGGAGAGGAGAAGCTCCCAAGTGAGGAGAAGGGAGAGGGAGAGAAGAGAGGAACTTGTTGTTTCTCTGTGCAAGTATAATCCTGAGTTTGCATACCCACCTATACTTTCCAATTTGTATTAATAGGAATGTATTTTCGTGTGAATAGCATAAATGAAGAGAAATTGGCTTGTAATTTGTGTGCTTGTTAACAGAATTGAAATCCTAGTATTGAAGCAAATCAATTTATTCTTATTAATTTTACTGTCAGTTTTATTCCTATGAATTTGGTTATTTTTGAAATTTTGTACTTGTTCAATTGATTTACATTAAGAATTTGAGCATTGAAACTTAAATCATTGTGTGATTTTTTCATGTATCTTATGTATTCTTGCTGAAATTGTCTCAAAACCCATAGAGGAATGTACCACTATGTCCAGGAGTAGGAATGTGAAGTATTTAGATTCAATTAGGCATTGTAACCTAGTGTCATGTTTTGAATTGTTGTTCCATCCTTTATATTTTTTTTTTGATCATCCAATGCAAGCTAGAGAGTAAACCCTAACAAAGAAAGGAGAGTGAAAGCATTCAATGGTCAAGGATCCATTCAAGTCCATGGATATTTGATTAGGAAAAGAGTCGAGTCGTTTCATCTTCCCTAAAATTGTTGTATAGAATTTTGAAGAGCATTACAAAATTATTTCTTAGTGAATGATGCTATGAAATTATTTTGTAGAAATTGGACAGTCAATTAGAAATGGATGTTGCAAAACTATTTCATAGTGATCGAATAAAAAAATTTACAAGACTGTGTTTCGGCCGAATTCCCGTATTGGCATGTTTCCATATTTACCAGTTGTGTGGGTATTTTTATTATTGGAAATTGAATGTGGAAAAGGGTCAAATCCATTGCTATATGGATGGGATATATTATTGATATTGGCATTGGTGTGTGAGTTGACTTCAATCGAGTGGTATTAGAGCTTGAATGCTCTCTGGTGATGATATTTGAATAACTCAACAAGAAAGAAAATTTTTGAAGATGAAATTCAAATCATGGAGCATAATCAGATATGATAAATATGATTGAGTGATTGTAGAATGGAGATATCAAATAACGGAAGCCAATAAATTTAAGAGTTCGCAGCAGAAGCATGGAACGGAATTAAATTTGAAAATATGATTGCGTTAACTTTTTTTTTTTTTAATTCTTATTGAATTTGTGTAACATTCCTAATTAGCCCAAGCTAATAGGAATATTCAATTTTGTTTTCATTTTCTTGTTACAAGAATAAAATCATAAGGAGGACAAATAAAACTCCTTAAACAGCAAAATAAATCAATGCCCATGTGAACAAGACTAAATCTAGGCTGCCTTAATAAAAATCCCTCATGTGTGAAAAGGGATTGAGACAATTGACTGGGGCAGCAGGACTAAATCTAAAAAAATTTCCAGATGCAATGTACCTAGATGAACAACTCAGATCTAGTCGAAGGTTTCAAATGTGAAAGGAGCTAAACCTTTGAGATGGTTTAGGGTTTTGCAAGGCTTTCATCCTATAAATGAAAGAGGAGAGCAGCATGAGAGGGGTTGTTGAACATATTGTATTGAAAGGATTTGTCTGTTTAGACACTTCTCATTCTTTGTTTGTTTAGCTGAGAATAGTGTTGTTTAGCACTTGGGTGTTCCTGGTCGAGAATCCCACCTCTTTCCTTGAGAGGCCTCTTGGAAGAGTCTTGCATTGCTGGTCCACTATCAGGAATTTGGCCAAGCTTCCTATTCCAACTACAATTCATATCTTGTTGAGGGTTTGGTTTTTCTTGTGAGTAGCAACAAGTGGAAGCTAGATATATTTAGGTCTAGACCATACTAGTGCCTCTTTCCATTGGGAAATACTTCTATCCCATTGGAAAGAGTGCATTAGTATATTGGAGCTTCAGATCCATACCTTGGCATCAAGCCAAAGTCTACCCAAAGCCTACAGTGTAGTTTATATCCTTGGACTACGTTATTCTGCAAGTGAGAAGTTGCAGGGTGTTTGGCAACTATTTGGAGGAGAGATCTCTAGTGTAAAGGATCCTTCCTTACACTATGGTGATCCATGTATTAGCCAAATAATCCATGTATGTTTCAGATCTGATATATTCATTGATGTATCTACTTTAGAATTTCTGAATAATTCTACAGATATGCTACAATATATCTCATATATACTCTTGTGCTTTCATGTTTTGCTGAAAACCCCAAGGGGTATGTAAAATAGAGACAGTCTAGTGTACAGATATGATATAGATCTAATTTTTTGTACATAGATCTATCCTAGATCTTATTTGTAACCTAAAGATGTTGTTTACTCATGAAAATAATGTTTTCTTGTCTTTACAATGAATTATATTGTTGCAGCACCTCTTTTAGAGGTTTTTTCTCCATTAAAGTCTCCATCTTTCTCCTGTACATTGATTGGGCTAAATTGCAAAAATTATTTTTCATTGTATAAGATATTTTTACGCTGTCATATTGGTCTACTACTAATTCTATATAAAACTGCGTTATTTTCTGAGCAGTGTTCTTTGTATTGCTGCATTCCCTTCTTTGGGTAGTTTTCAAGCCTTCCTAGGTGTGGGAAATCTGTTTAACCCACCTAGAAAGATTTGTTTCTGATATCCTCTTGGATTTAGGTCTTAGATACACATATATAAGGGATCTAAGGGCTTATTTCATATTATGTAGCATCCATTTCTGGAAAATGCGTTTTCCAGTCATGCCTTGATAACAGTCCAGATTTTGGGATATTACAGTGGTATCCAAGCATATTTCTTTGCACAGCCTATGCTTTGCCTTTTGAAGAGCCAATATGTATTTTCATGGGAGGAAAATACTGATTAATAAATTTTGTTACACCAAAGACACAAAATAAAAAGGTCCAAACCCTTTATCTGGAAGTTTGCAGAGAGAAGAGTTCTCAAAAAATATTTCTCAAGCCATGCATGAACTGAAGGAAGAAATCTGGGGGATGAAGAGGGAAAAATATGCAGATCCCTCAAGAGGATTATTACGTCAAGAAAGCCCCAGTACTTCCTACCATGTGTGTGAGCATTTAGCCACACAACCTGATCTGCAACATTGGAACATGCCTACTTTCTTGTCAATGAAAGGAGGAAAGGGAGGAACACCAAAGGAGGAATCTCTTCGTGATTATCTTCAAGAATATGAATCTCAATCAGCGAGATTCAATGAGAATCTTAGTTTCCCATAGTTCTATAAACTCAAAGAGAAAATATCCAACAGCTACAGTAGAAGGAGAGAGTGCATGCAGCACACCTTGGGTAGGTCCTCTCTACCTACATTTGATGGATCACCTAAAGACTCAGCCAAGTCTTGGGTAAAGGAGCTTGACACATACTTTCATCTGCATCAAGTTTCATAAGAATAAGCCTTAAGAGTAGCAGCGCTTCATCTTCAAGGGAAGGCTTATGCTTGGTGGCTATTTGAGTTCTCTTCCTTGAAAGGGAGAAATATCCTTTCTTATGCAAGATTCACTAGGAGACTAGTGGCAAGATTTGATGAGAAACATTCTAAGAATTCTTTGGAGGGGTATATCAAGCCCAAGAAATATGAATCTCTGCATAAGCTGGAAGATTCCATGGATCCAAATCCAGTCTTAAACATTGTTGAGGGGGTTGAAGATTTGCTGAACAATTTACCAGAGGAAAAGGCCCCATTTCAGCAAGATCTCTTTTCTCAAAGAGAATAACTGAGGATTCCTTCTTCACTAAGAGTTCAAGAAAAAGGATCTCTTGATGATGAAGCATTCTCAATTGATGAGGAGAAGGGAGAGAGAGAGTAGAGAAGATCCTCTAGCATTGTGCTAGCAGGAGGAGATCTATTTTTATTTGGAGATGGAGATGAAGAAATGGCTTCCATTAGAGGGGTTCTTGCACCTTTGCAAGGAATTCAAAAGCCACTTACCACATCTTGGTTTCATGCAGGCAAGGGATGCTCTACACTGGTTCCACATGTGAGACTATGATCCACCTCCATGTGCACACATTTATGTTTGTTTGTACATTTTTTTGATCCCCTATATTGATGATGTGCTTGTACTTTTCATGGGGATGAATGGAGGAAGGATGGAAGGCATACATGCGCCCTATGGGATGACTACAATCCCTGTACATTCTGTCTTATATTTTAGGGAGGGCATTGGGAAAACCATGGTTGTTTCATGTGATTCATTGTTTCCTTATGGGAGGATCTGTTTGCATCTCATGGGGACATTGTTGGGACAAGTCATGGATGGATGGTTTGGTGATCACTTAGCTTATGAGAGAATCTTATCCTTTTTTTGTGACACCAATGGAGGAGGAGATGAGTTGCAGCACTCACCTTATCAGTTGCTTGAGGACAAGCAAAATTTTGGAGGGGAGGACTGTAATATTCCTAATTAGCCCAAGCTAATAGGAATATTCAATTTTGTTTTCATTTTCTTGTTACAAGAATAAATTTGTAAGGAGGAAAAATAAAACTCCTTAAACAACAAAATAAATCAATGCCCATGTGAACAAGGATAAATATAGGCTGCCTTAATAAAAATCCCTCATGTGTGAAAAGGGATTGAGACAATTGACTAGGTCAACAAGACCAAATCTACAGCGCTGTCCAGAGGCAATGTACCTAGATGAACAATGCAGATCTAATTGGAGGTTTCAAATTTGAAAGGAGCTAAACGTTTGAGATGGTTTAGGGTTTTGCAAGGCTTTAATCCTATAAATGAAAGAGGAGAGAAACATGAGAGGGGTTGTTGAACATATTGTATTGAAAGGATTTTTCTATTTAGACACTTCTCATTCTCTGGTTGTTTAGCTGAGAATAGTGTTGTTTAGTACTTGGGTGTTCCTGGTTGGGAATCCAACCCCTTTCCTTGAGGGGAGTCTTGGAAGAGTCTTGCATTGCTAGTCCACTATCAGGCATTTGGCCAAGCTTATTCTTCCAACTACAATTTAGATCCTGTTGAGGGTTTGGTTTTCCTTGTGAACAACAGCGAGTGGAAGCTAGATCTATTCAGATATAGACCATACTAGTGCCTCTTTCCATTAGTAAATCCTTCTATCCCATTGGCAAGAGTGTATTAGTAGATTGGAGCTTCAAATCCATACCTTGGAATCAGGCCAAAGTCTACCCCAAGCCTACAATGCAGTTTATATCCCTAGACTCTGTTATTCTGCAAGTGAGAAGTTGCAGGGTGTTTGGAAACTATTTAGAGGAGAGATCTCCGGTGTAAAGGAGCCTTCCTTACACTATGGTGATCCATGGATTAGCCAACTAATCCATGTATGTTTCAAATATGATCTATTAATTGATGTATCTGCTTCAGAATTTCTGAATCATTCTGCAGATTTGTTGCAGTATATCTTAGATCTACTCTTGTGCTTTCATCTTTTGCTGAAAACCCCAAGGGGTATGTAAAATAGAGACAGTCTAGTGTACAGATCTGATATAGATCTAATATTTTGTACACAGATCTATGCTATATCTAATTTTTAACCTACAACTGTTGTTTACTCATGAAAATAATGTTGTCTTGGCTTTATAGTGAATTATATTGTTGCAGCACCTCTTTTAGAGGGTTTTTCTCTAGTAAATTCTCCATATTTATCATGTACATTGTAAATCTGATTTGTCATTGTAAAAGCTATTTTTATGTTGTCATATTGGTATACTACTGCTACTATCTAAAACTCCATTATTTTCTGAGCAGTGTTCTTTGTATTGCTGCAGTCCCTTCTTTGGGCAGTTTTCAAGCCTTCCTAGGTGTGGGAGATCTGTTTAACCCACCCATAAAGATTTGTTTCTGATATCCTATTGGATTTAGGTCTTAGATACTCAGATCTAAGGGATCCAAGGGCTGATTTCATATTTCGTAGTAGACATTCCTGGAAAATGCGTTCTCTATTCATGCCTTGCTAGCAGTCCCAATTTTGGGATATTACAATTTGAAGATTAATGATTGCATGATGGAAATATAAAGAAGATAGTGTATGGAATAAAATATACTTGTGAGGAAGTAGATTATATTTTTTTCGAATACAATTGAAATTTATGAGTGACAGATAGTAGAAGACTGCAACATTGATGGTAGATCCAACAGATAAGAATGCAATAGCAGTAATGCATGTTCAATAGAGATTTGGGCAGTAAGGTAATGGTATTTTTTTTATTAATTACTAAATAAAAGTAGTAGTGATTATGTTTACAGTTGATGATTGTAACTAATAATAGAGAAATTTCTTGATGATGATGGTAACAGGGAAAATTTTAGGGGCTAATATTCATAGATGGGCTAATTTTCCATGTTTTTTCCAAAAAAAAAAAGATTCGCCAATTCCCATTTTTCCCTACAAGTGATTCACCCAAATTTTATAAGAAAATATTATTTTACCTTAAAAATCGCCAAAATTCTATAGAGACTATATAAAATCACTAGAAATTTTAATATTTTTACTAAAATATCACTAATTATTTTATAGTTTGCATATTATGGATTAGTAAGATTTGCCAAGGTTTCTAATATTTAAGATAAGCTTCCATCCTTAAAATTTTCCCTGGATGGTAAGGAACCTTACAAAAGAGAATGAGGACAACGAAAGTTCTCGGAGAGAGAAGGTGAGTAACTTGCATGCAGAAGTTGTAACAACCCTGGTGAAAATTCTATGTAATAATTTAAAATAATAACCACAGTTTATGGGACACGTATTCCAAGATAAATGTTGGGAAAAACATCCTAGTGTGGGTGTTCACATCGTTTATTATGGCTATGGAAATCAGAAAATGCTATGGCTAAGGAATAAAATAGGCTAAAAGTATTTTTGGCACATTTGTTTATGAAAATAATGGAAATTAGGAGAAAGGGAAGGTAAGCGGGCACAAGTTGCATGTGAGGAGGAAAATAAAGGAAAATAATGGAAAATGAAGAAAATAGAGGCCTCTTCTATAAAAAGGATTATGAGGATCAGTTGGTACCTTTTGTTAGTGCATTTTTGGAGCTCTCTCATTATTCTCTCTCTCTCTCTCATACTCTTGGATACTTAGAGCTTTCTTGGAGCACTCTTGGAGAGTGTGGATACCTGGTGATTTAGACCAAGAAGGCAAAGGAAGAGCAGGAAAGCACAAACATTCATCGATATTAGCAGCTACAACGGGTTTTGATTGTAGGTATCAAGTTGGATGTATGTTTTCCTCACTATTTTTGGGATGCATGGCGTGTGCATGTGGATTTTCCTAGCCTTACCATTTCCTAGATAGCCATGGCATTGTGGGTTTATTTCCATTGATTGTTTTCTAGTTGGTTCTCATGATTCATTCAGATGTAGGTTGATTTATTAGTTCCTGGAAGACCTGGTTGGAATAAACACTCTTGAGCCCTGGAATAGTTTAGATAGAGACCAAACTATGATGGTTGTGATGTACGACCGTGAGGTGGAATCACTAGTTGAGGGTTGATGTGGTTTTTCCTCTAGAAGACCTGGATTGGTTGTGATTGATTTGTTTGATCAGATTCCACGTTCATGCTTGGAATATGGCATGGGGGTGATTGGTTGAAGTGATATTTGGCTCATCCAATTTATGGTTGGGTGGAACATGGAAGTCCCATCTCCGGTTGGTTTCTACATTAATTAATGAGAAATTCATTCTCTTTTTATTTGGTATTCAAATGTACTTATTTATATGTGGATTCTATTGTTGTTGTATCCATGGTATTTTTGTTGTTATTATGCTAGTTATGAGCATGTATTTTTACATTGATGATGTATGTCTCTCCCCATGTTTTTACTTGTAAATGAATGTACAATGTATCAATGGAAAAATATATGGTATTTTAGTTAATGATGTAGGGGATAAATTCTTCTTAGCAATTCTGAGCTAAGTATGAGACCCCTTTTCTCTATTCTGTTGTTTACACCTGTAGATTTAATGTTTGTGACATGTTTGAAAAAATGATTGTCATGGCTAGGAAGGGTCGAGATGGGTTCTTAATGATGTGATTGCTTCCTTATCATTGTCATGTTTTTATTTATCATCTCTAAACTTTTCATGAAGTTATGGGAAAAGCACTAGGTTCTAGGCCTAAAAAGGTGGCTCAAATCACAAAGATGCAGGCACATAACTGAGTTTTTGGGGCCCTGGCCACTAGCATGCAGTGTTATGTTTGCGTATATAGATTACTATCTGTTGGCATGCAGTTTTATGCCTGTGGTTATGGCTCAAAGAGGCAAAAATGTTAGTGTGACCTAGGGGTAAGAGGCCTGAAAGGTTAGGTTACCTCCTATGGGTTTTGTTGTTGTTGTACAAGGCTTGTATGTTGTATTTTCATTGGTTCCACTTACTTAAGGTCAACTAGGAGGTTGAATCAGATATTGTATCCTCTCGTCACATGTTTTCCCTAGTTGGCCAGTTACTTGGGTAGATGTAGGAAGAGGTTGTTACAGACTGGTATTAGAGCATGGTTCAACCCTTGGACTGGATGGTTGGTGTGTTGGCCATGCTTTGCTATTGGTTGCAAATGTTTTTCTCATACCTATGGTGTATGTGTTTGTTTCATTCATATTGTGTTGGCCATGGTGGCAGTGGTGTCACCATGGAAGGGTTCATGGTGTTATTTTCAACATGTTTTCATGTGTGTATGACTAGTTATGTGTTGTTCATGCTTGTGTATTGTTAGTGCACGCTCGTTTACATGTTGCTACATGTTTTATATGCAATCATTATTTATGCTAGGTCACTCATTGTTTATTCTTGTGTGTTTTATTTATATGCTTTCTTATGTGATGTTATATGTTGATCATGCATTGTTCATTCATATTTGGTTATACATGTGATATGGGTACATGTGTTCAATTTTCCATTGGTATGGTTGAGGTTGAAATCTATAAGGTCGTGGTGTGCATTTGGTATGATTATGCTTTGATGACTGGACTCCAACTAGAATGTTGTTTGTGCGCTAATATATGATGTGTTACAATTTTATATGTTGTTATGATTTTTTATATACATGTATTTCGATGATTGGCTGATATTGTAGGATGTATCCTCCCCAAATTGCACTAAGGTACGTTGGTTTATTTATGATTTGGTTTAGCTGACATATTGCGCCTTGCAGGAAGAAATAAAATATGAATAGAAGAATGGTATACTACATAAATTCTCCCTATTAGTCATATGAGAAGCATGGTGTTGGGCACTCATCTGAATTGGCCCAACACACTGATAATTTTAAAGGCATAAATAAGGATTTGAAAGGAAGATAATAACAGACTCATACAGGCATAGGAAAAGCAAGCTAAGGTTAATGCAACCATCCTTCAAAGTTTTACAGAGTTGTAGAAACAAAGGTCACTTAGGATCAACTATTGGAAGGAGGATGGTACCAATGGAGAATATGGTAGTAAGTCTCCTAGAAGTCACAGGTCACATAAGGATGACATGGTTAGAGATGGTAGATTTTTGGAAACTCCAGATAAGAGAGGTGACAGATAGGTATCATTCTATTTCTAATTCTGACAAGCATCATGCTCATCATCGTTATCATCCTTGTAGGAAGACTGACATGGGAAATTTGTTAGATGAGTTTAAGAAGGAAAAAACACCTATATTTTATGGATTGTTGAAGAAACCACAAGATGTAGAGGCATGGTTTCTTGGAAGAAATAAGTTTTTCAGATTGCATGATTACTCGTAAAATATGAAAGCTAGGATAGCTAGATTCAGCATCATACGTAGAGTAGATATTTTTTGGGAAGATGTGAATAATGTCAGAGATATTTATGAGGAGGAGTTGAAATGGAGTGAGTTCAAAAGGTTATTCTGGAAAAATTATCTATCATAGAGATACTACGATGATAGGGCAAAGGCGTTTTTTGAGCTGAATATGGTTTCCATGATAGATGAGGAGTATACTAGTATGTTATTTGAGTTACTAATATATGTGCCTTATCTCAAGGAGGAGAAGGCCAATATTTAGATATTTATTAGTGGGTTACTGATAGCATTCAGATATAGGATTGAGTTTAATGAGCCTAGGTCATTGGAGGAGGCCATCCAGAAACTCAAGCATGGCTATGAGAAATCAAAGCGTAGATCGGAGGCAAAGCCATATTAGAAAGGTAATGATAAGAATAAAGGAAAATGGGACAAAAGTGAGCAAGCCCTCAAGATGAAGGTAAAAAGGAGAATTTTTCCCCAGTTAATAGGTTCAATACATCTGGTAGAGGATAGGGATTTTGATCTCAGGATCAGAATAAGGATGATGGTTGTAATCCTATATAGTGTTGGACTCGTGGCAAAGATCATCATAGGAGAGATTCTCCACAACATCAGGGTGTAATGTCATAGATCTACAATGCGTATGAGGCACAAACAATGGGATATGTTGGGCATAACATTCCTCAGATTTATGCAATTGTGGACAACAAGAAGGCACATCATCAGGCTTCTATTATTTAGATGGACGGTAAGCTTTGCAATCAAGTTGTTTATATTTTTATTGACCCTAGATCTAACTATATTTATATTAATCCTGGCATGGTGGATAAGTGTGGTTTGAGCAAGGAAATGCATGTAGAATATTGGTTAGTGCAATTGTCCACAAGTACGAAAAAAATAGTTCACTATTGGGTAAGAGCTTATCCATTTGAGTTAAATGGTATGCCTACAATAGTGCACTTGAACACATTATTGTTGGCTTCATAAAATATGGTA
Source organism: Pinus albicaulis (assembly GCA_034641835.2). NCBI lineage: Eukaryota > Viridiplantae > Streptophyta > Pinopsida > Pinales > Pinaceae > Pinus > Pinus albicaulis. Next base: position 238,789,944 of record CM076572.1, read on the forward strand.
TTGGGTATGGATTTTTTATATCTTCACAGGACCAAGGTAGATTGTTATGATAAGGCCATTATATTCTTGGATGAAAATGGGGAACCAAGAGTCTTACAGGGAAAGAAGAAATCCAGTACCTCAATTAGGACGGTGATAGCCATGCAGGCCAAAAGCATTCATAGGAAAGGGTGTGTACTATTTACAATTATATCTCTAGTGACAAAGGTAAGGAAGTTGAGGATGCAAATGTGTTGAGCAGGTGTCTAGTTTTACATCAATTTCAATATTTTTTTCCCAAAAAATATTTCAAGGTTTCCACCACACAGGGGAAGTAGATTTTTCTATTGAGTTGATTCCAAGGGAAGCTCCATCATCAAAGGAACCTTACAGGATGAATACACCTGTTTCGGTAGAATTAAAATTTCAGCTGAAATATATGCTTGACAAAGGGTACATTAGGTCAAGTGTATCGCCATGGGGCATAATGGTGTTGTTCATGAAGAAGAAATATGGCACTCTTAGATTATGTATTGACTACAGGTAGTTGAACAAATTTACCATCAAGAACATGTACTCATTACCAAGGATTGATGATTTTTTTGATCAGCTAAAGGTAGAAATGGTGTTCTCTAAGATCGACTTGAGATCGAGCTATCATCAGGTACGCATCAAAGAGCAAGACATCTACAAGACCGCATTGAGGACCAGGTATAGGAATTATGAGTTTTTTGTAGCTCCAATTAGTTTGACTAATTTCCCAGCAACATTTATGTGTTTCATGAACATTTTTTTGTGTCCTCATTTAGATAAGTTTGTGATTGTGTTTACTGATTACATATTGGTGTATTCTAAAAATTAGGAAGAGCGTGTCGATCATTTTGCAGCAGTATTGATGTTGTTGAGAGAGCATCAGTTTTATGCTAAGCCCAGAAAATTCAGTTTCTTCCAGACTGAGGTACACTACATGGGACATGTTGACTCCAAGGAGGGAATTACAGTAGATCCAAAAAAGATAAGGGCTATCATGGAATGGTAGCTCCTAAGAAAGTAGATGAGGCGAGATAATTCATGGGATTGGCAGGTTATTATAGGAGGTTCATGAGGAAATTTTCACAAATTTGTTATCTTATTACATCATTGGATAGGAAAGGTAAGAAGTTTGATAGGATAGAGGAGTGTGAGGCTAGTTTTGAGCAGCTTAAGAAGTTTTTAACACATGCTCCAGTGTTAAAGATTGCATATCCAGACAAGGAGTTTGTAGTGGGTAAAAATTCTTTCAAGAGAGGACTTGGTGGAGTCCTTATGTAGGATGGACAGGTATGAGTCACGAAAAATGAATGAGCACGAGAAGAAATACCTAACACATTACCTTGAGCTAGTAGAAATCATACATGCACTGAAGATGTGGATCCAATATCTTCTTGGCAAGAGGTTTGTATTGATGAGTGACCACATTGGTTGAGATACTTGTTTGACCAGCTGAATCTGAATGCCAGGTAGGCTAGATGGTTGGCCACGATCAGTGAGTTTGACTTCAAGATCAGGTACATCAAGGGAAAGGAGAACACAGTCGCAAATTCTCTTATCAAGTGGGTATAGGTGAACCACAGAGCATTTATGAGCTCCTACAGGACAGACTTATAGGATAGGATCTTGCAGGAAGGTCAGTTGGATAACGAGAATATGGATATTGTGTATAGGTTGCATCAGATTACAAGTACATGTACATGTGTTGTTACATGTACAGGTATAGGTACAAATACATGTGTTGGTACAAGTATAGGTATAGGTGCAGGTGGCAATATAGGTGCAGGTATAGGTACAGGTAGTGGTACAGGTACATGTACCGGTACATGTGCATGTGTATAGTATTTTGGCTACTGTCTCACAGCAAATGGATTGTTTATATTTAGAGACATGATATATGTGTCATACAACAGTGATATTAAGAAGGCGATCTTGAGGGAGTTTCGTGCGAAACAATATTCAGGTCACCTAGGGTACCAGAAGACTTTGACTGCAGTGAAGATATCTTATTATTGGTTGAATCTAAAGAAGGATGTCACAGAGTTTGTAGCCAAATGTTTGGATTTTCATATGGTTAAGGCAGAGTGTAAGAATCTCGGTGGACTGCTACAACTGATTGTGATTCCAGAGTGGAAAATGGAGGTCATTTCCAAGGATTTCATCACAGGTTTTCCCAACATAGATAGAAAAAATTATTCCATCATGGTTGTGGTGGACAGGCTGAAAAATTTTGCACACTTCAGTCCGATGAATACTACATACTCAGCTAGAGATGTAGCACAGGTGTTCATCAGGGACATAGTCAGATTGCATGGTGTTCCAAAGAACATTGTGTCAGACAGGGATGCAATGTTCACTTTCAATTTTTGGAAGGAGGTTTTTGTAGGTTTGGACACCGAGTTAGCCTTTAGCACAACTTATCATCCACTGACATATGGACAGACTGAGAGGGTCAATGGGATATTGGAGGATATGTTGAGGATGTGTGTGATGCATCATCAATGCAAGTGGGAAGAGTATCTTCCACTGGTAGAGTTCACCTACAACAACGGGTATCAAGAGTCATTGAGTATGAGTCCATTTGAGGCATTGTATGGGAGGAGTTGCAACACTCCCATCATTTGGAGTGATGCATTTAATAGGGTACTGACTGGACCAGATATTTTGGGAGAGATGGAAGAGGAAATATAGGTAATCAAGAAGAATTTGAAAGTAGCGCAAGATAGGAAGAATATTTATGCAGACAGGAACAACTTGTTCAAGGAGTTTCAGGTTGGGGATCAGGTGTACTTGTTTATCAAGCCCAAGAAGAGTTCCTTGCAGATTGGATCATGTGCGAAGTTGGAACCACAGTTTTTTGGACGCTTCAAGATCATGAAGAGGATCAGAAAAATGGCCTATCGACTTGAATTTCCTTCTACAATGAAATTCCATGATGTTTTTCATATATCATTTCTTAAAAAGAATGTTAAATATGTTGATCATGTTATTGACTGGTATGTATTGTAGGTGGATCCAGAAGGAGAGTTCCATCTGGAACCACAACACATTTTGCAGAAAAAGACGCTCATGCTCCGAAATCGATCAATTGAGCAATTTAAAGTGCAATGGAAGCACTTTGGGCCTAATGAAGCTACATGGGAGATGGTTTATCAGATGCGGGCTATGTATCCTTCCTCGATTATTAGTTGAGGCAAAGAAATTTTGGTGTGATGTTGGTATAGTTTAGTATATGTTTTGCTGATGTGTTGATATATGCTTTGATGTGATGTTTGGGTATATGTACATATGTATATGGATGTAAATACAACCATGAGATATGTTATAAAGCTCCAATAAGAAGCATGGGTGTCATGTCATTATAGTTGTCATGTTGGTTTGATTTTCAGTAGGGTGATCATTTTAAATACCGCATCAAGCTATGATATAAACCTCCATGGGCATATGTTTATTTTTCAGCGGTGTTGCTAAGGTATATGTGTGATTGAACACCGAGGATGGTGTTCCTCAAGGGGGAGGGTTCTGTAATAGCTCTGGTGAAAATTCCATGTAATAAGTTAAAATAATAACCATTGTTAATGGGACATGTATGTTGAATATTGCAACAAGAAACAGTGAAGGAGGAATCCTGAAACATCATCCTTGATCCTAGTTGGAATATAATCACCTAAACTAGGTGGGGCCCACATAGGTGATTTTTGGAGTAAAGTCTATTTTTAGACTATGTCTATTTTTAGACATGTTGATCATATTCTATGAGTTGCAGGATGCTATTTGTGGATGGTTGGTCAAGTTGGAAAAATAGATGGAATTATATTTTTAGACATATTGGGCGGAATCTATTTTTAGATTTCCAGTCTAAAAATAGATATGTCTAATATTATTAGCTCTTAATAATATTTGGACTCTCAGCTTGTTAAATTGTTATGTGAACACTTCAGGTGAGTGCATAGATGTGTACAGTGACAAAGAATTATGCTATTCTAAGGTTTAATGAACTATTGTAGGACTTGAGAGAACTGTGTAACAGGTATGGTGGGAGTTGGAGAAATGTTGGTGAGTTTTGTTGGTTAACTAAGGTTAGACAGATTTAGACTGAGTTATCTGGTCTGAAAATAATTGATATAGTGAGAGTGATGTCAGTCATTAATTACATTAATTACTAAATATTAACTCATTAATCAGATTGTGTACATTATTATTTAACCTACGTTGTGGGCAGAGGGGTGAGAACCAGGTAAAGGTGAGAAAAGAAACAGAGTAGCTATCATTCCAGCAGCCTATGGTGTGCAGTGTTTGCCACATTCATTGGATATGCCTATGAGGATTACGTGAGAAAGGCTGGAGCAATTCGAATTCATTCAGAGCCATTCTTCAGCAGAGATTGCGCAGTAGAGGCAGGCTAGCAGGTGGCAAAGATTGGTGCATTGGATTTGCAAGATCGAGCCTGATTAGTGTGTAGCGATTGTATTGTACTGAGAGCTTGATATGATCAGCTTTGTATGAGGATTGTTACATGGTATCTGGGAAGCCTGTTATATCTGAGATAATTTTGAGTTTTGCACCATCTTGAACTTTCCATTAGAAACATTATGTTAATGTGTGTGAATTTTATGGTTTCATGTGTGCATTGCAATTGATTTAATTTCCGCATGTGATGATCAATGGTGGAATAGATTCTGTATTGTGCATGAAGTTAAAATAGTGTGTGATCAGGAGAATATTGGACATATGCATGCGTAGTGCATATAATTTCTACATTTTATCAAAGTAGTTGATCATTGGAGAAATTGAAATTATTGAAACAGTTGAGTTTTGTGCTGGTGGAATTCGAAATTGCTGTAGGGTTTTCTTGGTGTCAAAGTTGAGCATTCATTGAAATGTCTTTCAACAGATTGCGATTGGAGTATGCCCTTGATGGGAGCTCGAATTATATTTCATGGAAGGACAGGATGGAGGCGGTACTGGAGGATAATGGGTTGAAGGAGTTCATAGATGTTGATATTCCTAAACTGGGTTCTGGCATTCTTGGCACTTCAGTCTTGTCTGGAAAAAGAAGGGTAGAAAGAATTTTAGAGGATTCTTTTGTTGGAAGGTGTGAAGGATCAAATTTTATCCAGCCTTCACGGTAAAGCCACTCCATTCTTGATGTGGAAGGCTTTGACAAAATTGTTCCAAAGTAGAAGTGACCAGAGGAAGTTGGTGCTTAAAGACAACAAGCTCAGGAAAATAAAAATGGAGAAGAATGACACTATTCCGGTATACTTGACAAAGTTTTTCCACTGCAGGGATGAGCTTGGGAGTGTAGGAGTTAGTGTGGATGAAGAATACTTGGTGATCTTAGCTCTCCTTGGGCTTCCGAAGAGTTGGCATAGCTACGAGGACTCTGTCAATGGTCGAGAGAAACTTCCAGGATGGGAGCGAATTTGGTCGGATCTTGTGCAGGAGGAGATAAGGCAGAGTACCAGGGATGGCTCTTCATCAGAGAATGATGATGAAGAGGATTGCGCTTTGGTTTCCAAAGCAAGGAAAGGGAAGGGGAAGAAAAATCCTTCTCAATCCGGTGCGGATGGCAAAGAGCGTGACATGTCCAAAGTGAAGTGTTTTCACTGTCACGAACATGGGAATTACGTCACACATTGTCCACAGAAGAAGAAGAACAAGCATGCTGCTATAGCTACAGCTGGTGAGGCTCTTGATTCACAATTTGACCTGGACTTTTCATTGATCTCATGCATGGTGTCTAGTGCATTGGGATTGGGGTGGTACCTTGATAGTGGTGCTTCCTTTCACATGACAGGAGATGTGAACCTTTTCAGTGACTTGGTGGAGAAAGATTTCCAATTGCATGTTGAGTTGGGAAAAAATGGATGATACAATGCGACTGGCATTGGTACCATTACCTTTCAGAGGGAGTCAGGTAAACTCATTCTTTTACAAGATGTTGTGCATGTTCCAGGTTTAAAGAAGAATTTAATCTCAGTCGCAATGTTAGAGGATAAAGGGTATGATGTTGTCTTTAGTGGAGGAAATTTTTTCCTTCAATAAAAAGCAACGGGACAAGTCAAGAAGGTTGGGATTCAAGCCAAGAATATCTACAGCCTTGAAGTAGATGGGATTTCTACGGAGCTTCCTACTGTTGGGAAGTGTGAGAAAGCCATGCAATTGAAGCTTGAGAGGGAGCTAGATTTGCATGCAGGTAAGAGTGAACCTCGGGATGTGGAGCAGCCACAAGATGAGGATCATGGAGTGGGAGAAACCACTCATGCAAAGAAATTTCATGCCAGATGGGCAGAGGGAGTGCATGAAGCTATACCACCAGGTGAGAGGTGGGGCGACATGCATTATTAATCCCAAGAGGAGATTTCTGGGCAGGGTTCATTGAGATGGTGTGGATCTCATGAATTTAACCTGGCTATGAGATACCCACAGAGCAGCAGTAGCATGATCAGTTGTATTGATGCGGGAAGATCAAAGTGACAGTGTCGGATATTGGAGCGTGGTTCAGAGTTGACATCAAGTGCAAAGTGCATGGGTGCAAAGTTCAACAACGTAGTGGTTCCTAAAGACATTTGCAGTACCTAAGTAGAATTCGAAGACTTTGATGATAGATGCATCAGATTAATTGAGTTTTTTGGAGCCTATTCAGTTTCGAAAGAGTTGCAGAGCAGATGCATGGAGTTGCATGGCGCTTGCAAAGGTTGCAGGGTGAATGCATGGATTTGCATGTCGCATGGAAAGACATTCCTTTCTTGTTGAGAGGGATTATTGAATATTGCAACAAGAAACAGTGAAGGAGGCACCCTAAAACATCATCCTTGATCCTAGTTGGAAAATAATCACCTAAACTAGGTGGGGCCCACACAGGTGATTTTTGGCGCAAAGTCTATTTTAGACTATGTCTATTTTTAGACATGTAGATCATATTCTATGAGTTGCAGGATGTTATTTGTGGATGGTTGGTCAAGTTGGAAAAACAGATGGAATTATATTTTTAGACATATTGGGTGGAATCTATTTTTTAGATTGCCAGTCTAAAAATAGATATGTTGAATATTATTAGCTCTTAATAATATTTGGATTATAAACATTATCTTATTCTCTTGGAGCACTTCAGTTAAGTGCATAGATGTGGCACATGAGCTGACAGAAGGAATTACGCTATTCATAAGGGTTTACTGGAGCTATTTCATGGAGGAATTCAGTTAGAACTTAAGTGATAGAGTTTGGTGGAGTTGGAGAAGTAGTTGGTGGAGTTGTGTTCAGTTTAACTCAGTTAAACATGATTGAGATAGTTGTATCTAGTATAACTGATTGATACACTAGTGAGAGTGGTATGAATTAATTAGTTAATTGATTCACTAAATATTAACTCATTAATCAACTGAAGAATACATCAGTTAACTACAGTGCATGGACAGTTCAGTGGAGACCAATGGAGAGGTAGGTGAAAGAGCAAGTGTGACTATCAGTTGTGACTATAGTGTTGCATTGTTTGCACCACACTTCTTTGGAGATGCTTACGAGTATTGTCTGAGCAAGTCTGGCCCAATTCAAGTTCATCCCAAACCATTCTTCAGCAGGGATTGTGCAGTAGAGGCAGGCTAAAGGCTGGCAAAGATCAGTGCATGGATTTGCAAGATCGGGGCCTGATTAGTGTGTAGCGATTGGATTGTACTGAGAGCTTGTGATAAGCTTTGTATGAGGATTGTTACATGATCTCTATGACATATATTATATATAAATATTTGGGGTTTTTAGCTTCAGGCTTTCCCATTAAAACAATTGTGTTAATGTGTGTGAATTTTTATGGTTCCATGTGTGCATTGCAATAGATTTAATTTCCGCATGTGATGATCAATGGTGGAATAGATTTTGTATTGTGCATGAAGTTAAAATAGTGTGTGATCAGGAGAATCTTGGACACATGCATGCATAGTGCATATAATTTCTACAATGTATTCCAAGTTGAATGTTGGGAAAAACATTCTAGTGTGGGTTTTCACATGGTTTATTATGGCTATGAAAATTGTCAAAGGCTGTGGCTAAGGCATTAAAGAGGGAAAAGGTCTTTTTGGCACATTTATGTATGAAAATAATGGAAATTATGAGAAAAATGAGGTAAAAGGTCACAAGTTTAATGTGAGGAGGTGTTGGGGTCCTGTGATTTAGTAGATTGGCATACTAAATGACAAGGAAACATATAAACCAATCTTTAGAGCTCTAGGATCTAGCCCTCCTAGTCTCAGAGAGGGATCTCTCGATATATTTGTAAGGATATAGCTTGATTTCTTTTAAGGGTCAATTGTAGGCTAGTTATTAAGTGCAAGTTTGTTTGTTTGGGTTTGGTTGATTGGACATTAATAATCTAGGAAGCATAGATAGAAAGGGGATATATCAGAGCCATTGGGAAATGGAGTCAAGAGGAAGTTATAACAAGCTCAATTAATGGATATGGGATATCAAAGGGCAAATCTAACTTGGCCAGTGGATCTTGGGTTTGGTGGATAAAATGGAATGGACATTAAGGATTTAGAAGGAGAAGTAGAACTAAGGTCGATTAAGAATCCTTAATTGTGTATACATCTCAACAAAGGGACTTAAAACATTATTTGAACATGAAGAGGCATTTCATAGACAAGGCTAACCATAAATTCTAGAAACCACACTTCAGCAAATAACAATATTAGGACAAAATTTTTCAGATAAAATCTAGGAGTCGAGGAAAACTCTATTTCATCCAAATATTTCACTTAAAGGATAAGAAAAAATTCAAGATTCACAAATAACTTCATTCATAGAAGAGGGAACTCCTAGACATCTAAGACTACAATTATAAAGAACTTCAAAACAACTATCTCAACAAGAACAGAGGGTATGATCAAAACATACCTCTCTGGCAGACTGTAGACAATGGTACTTTAAGGAGAGACTTCATAAACAATTTTTAAGTGGTAGTAGGTAAGCAGGGAAAACCATAAATCATTCTTGAGACCAACTGTTAAACTATTTCTGAAATAAACAAGCTTAAGGGTTTGAAAAGCAGTCAAACTACTTAATAAAACCTTCAGCAGATAAAAACATAAAGGCAATGAAGAATAAACAGGCCTAAGGTGCTTCTAGGAGACATTTATTAGCCTAAAATTTTTACTCTACTACTAGCAAAGCATAATGGAACAAAGTGGAAAATAGGAAAAACATTAACAGATTAGAATACATCACCAACAACCATGTTTAGGGATCCAATGATAGAGCCTTCTCATTAACAAAACATGTCAAAACATCATCTATCTTCCAAAACTTCAATTTCTTCTTAATCTTCAGCCAAACTATATACAACTACAAAGAGTTCAAATTCCAGCAACCAACCCCTAACAAAGAGATCCTCATAGATTATTTATAAAAAAAAATGAGGAGGTGGAACTCTTTTTAGGTTTCAAAATGTTATTAATTACAGAGTAAATGTATCCCTAGCCTCGAAAACTACACAGGGCATAAGGTAGGAATGAGTTGCACTACTTCTCTGTTTTAATAACTCTGCCTTAATTTCTAAGACAAAGTAGGTGGAAATTTTGACTTTTAAGCCTATTTCTGTCTTTTATAATAACTGCCTGACAACTTAAAATATCTTCTGACTGTGTAATCACTGCCTTATCTTCTGGGATAAGTTAGGTGAAACATTTGGTTATAAGGCCACCCATGCCTTTATAATAATTGTTCTGACAATTTTGGAGTGTTTTCTTTGTATAGTAACTGCTTCTCAGTCTATGTAGGTGAAGAGCAGGCTACAGGTGGCTTCGGATATTCTTGGAGGCAATGACTGTGTTGTGATGCTGTATTCGAGGTTGCCATTGGCCTAATCCTTCTTTACTCTCATCAATAACTGTGTTTTTAGGCCCGATTGTGCCTTTTGTCTTTTTAAATCATATTTAACCTTTATGTCCTTTGCTGACTGTATTAACCTTAATATTTTTCCTTTGAACACTACTTTAACCTTTTAACTTGTAGATTAAGCCTTTACCTTCGATTTAATGCTTCACCCTTTGGCTTCATATTTAACGTTCTTTACTGATCTATTGTTGTTGTGTGCAGGGGTTTCATTGGTGTGTTGGAGGTTTTGATAAACAACCAATATTCACGATATATTGACCAAAACCTGGAAATTAACCCATTTTTTGCCCTCCCTGTATATAATTTAAGCCCAAAGATCATCACCTTTGGCCTTGAGCCACTGTGGGAGGGCCTTTAAAACCTTGGCCACCATTAAAAACCTGCAAAACAAACAAACATATTAAATAAATCATGCGTGTTTGGTTTTACTAATTTAGAGGTTTGGGGTGTAGGAGCGATGTATAGAGGAGCAGGATATGCAGGCGGAGGAGGAAATTCCATGGCAGAGAGGCAAAAACTTGCGAAAACAGGGATTGAATTTGTATTTCGGCACGAAATGAGAAAGGCGGTTTTGGGAATACCACCAGTGGTTTTTGTGTAGATGTTGGGTGGTAAACGGTTTTGGGTGGGGGAAATGTACGCGTCAATGGCTGACACGTATGCCTCTGAAAACTGCCTATTTCGATCTCGAGATGCACGTTCTGGAGTTCTGTTTAAATGGAATGCAAAATGGCCCAACAGCCGTTAGATCTTTAGATTGGAGATCTAAGGCTGAGAAAGAATGTGACATGAGATAAGATGTATGGCAGAAGAATGAAGTGGGGCCGAGGTGATGTAAGCCAATTTTTCGCGTAGCAGGAATGCTGAGGCTAGGTAAACAATGTGCACCATGGGTTTATCGTGTTAAAGTGTAATAATCCGGGTAGGGGTGAAATACATAAGAAAATGGTGAAATTGGGAGGGAGAAAAGGCGCTCAGCGATGGGACCGGGAGGTGACGTCACTGTGGGGGCACTAGGGGGTATGTACCACAGTAATCCTGAGTCGTTGGATCGGGGAGATGGACGATCGAGATTAAATCAGAGTAGAGGAACTATGTTGCATAGAAACACAGTTGGGGTGAGATTTTTCAAAGAGAAGGGGTTGAGGTGCGGCTTGAATGGGAGCCATTGGATTGAAAAGATCAACGGTGGAGATTGCATCGCGGAATCATGCAAGGGCATGAAAATTGTGAGGGGAGGGGAAAAGGTAATGAGGCGAGATAGCGCAGACCGTCCGATAAAATATGATCGACGGTGGATATTTCATCGGGGGGCTGTCATATCGGTGGGGGGAGTTCATTGGAGGGGAAACGTGATGCACCAATACTCTTTGGATCTTTGGGGAATAGACGGCAGAGATTGAATCGAGACTTCGGCCATCGACGGGGCAGAGGGTCTGGGGACAAGGAAAAGGAGATCGTCGATGGAGCGAGGGGTGATGGGTGCGATGCGATGGCGGAGTGCGAGAGTTGTCGATCTTGAAATAGGATCAATGGTGGATATGGAATCAGGATATCAACATATCGGTAGAGTAGGGGTCTAGGAACATTGCAACTTGAAATGTCGATATGCGATGGCCGAAGCGACAGCGAAGTGCGATGCGATGGAGTGATCAGGGCTTTGCATCGGCAGAAAAAGGTTTAACAAAGGGGGACAGGAAAAAAGGATGAAATGCGATGGGCCTAGCGCTTTGGTCATGGAGCTGGGTCATATGGCAGAGAACAGGGCTAGGGCCTAAGATGAAAGGCACTTAGGCCTATTTTTTATGAAAATTTGGAAAAAGGCTGAAAAGTGGGTTTTTTAAGCCTTTTTGAGGTTCTGATAGGTTTAAAAAGGCCGAATTAAACCAAATAAAAAGGAATAATTGGTCTAAAAGGGTATTTGGTAACCTTTTAAGGGGGAATGAACAGTTAATAAAGGGGATTGTGAAGATGAAATGGAGGAATGAAAAGATGGAGATGAGGCCATGAAAAACAATTTTCTCTTTGGAAATAGCAAGATTTTGAAGGATTTCTTGTGGAAACAGTAGTGAAGATGACTTGTAAGATAAAAGACACCAAGAAGGCTTCAATAACTAGCATTTTTCCATGAAGATTACTTCTTTAAGGCTTAAGAACTTATTTATCCATCATTTGGTATAACATGAATTATAGATGGCTAACAGTGGCTCCACTTGGGGAGGAAAACTGTCCTTTTAGTGGTACAGAACCCCAGTTTATCAATCTCTGGCTTTTAGCAGACCAGTGCCTCATCCATTGGGCAGAATATCTTTGTTCTCTTGTTGATTTTATTTGTATTTCTTCAATGATCTGCAACATGAAAACACTTTAAGACAACACCTCTACCTACCCAAACTACTTGTCCTAACATTTTTTATTCTCTTGAGTGCACTTAGACTGGCATCTCTTTTACATATTATTTTTGAAAACAGAAAAATAAAACTATCTAAGGCTATTCTTCCAAGAGTCTAGATTAAACAGTTGGACTCAGAAACTTCTCTACCTAATCTACTATTTGTCAAGATTAAGCTGTTTGATAGATCTGCATTCTCTACATTCTAAAACAGGAATTTAAACACAAACAAACCAGGATTAAACAGTCTGATTTGTTGTAGTGTCTATGGATGTATGTACAAGCTGCAAATAGACTTTATTTGCAGAAAAATGAAACAAAATTGTGAAGGCTTAAGATCTGAAAATAAAATACATCCTTCTTTTCTTTTTTAGCTCTGATTTTGATCCTTTTGAGATGTCCTCTTCTTCTTTACTTGGTTCAATTTTTCAGCATGTTAGAACCAGTCTTCTTTGTATTTTTGGCTCAGGTTTTGATATGATTAGAGCCATTCTTTTTGTGCTTCCCTATTTCAGGATATGAGCTTATTTGAACCATTCTTTCTTCTATCCTAATCTATTCTACTGATAAGCCAAGGTTAAACAATTTGGAAAATATTCTTCACTAACCTATCAACAGTAAATTGAAATCTATCTAGTCATGATTAGGATGTATGACTAAATAACAGTGCTCTCTCAAGTAGTGGCATTTAGGCTTGCACACTTTCAGATTTTTCTCTTTTTGGGTATGTGGTTGTACCTTTCTTCTTTTCATCTGCCCTCTTTTCTCTTTGTCTCTTGTTTTTGTATTTTTTCATTTTTCTCTTTCAAAGCAAAAACTAACTAAATGCTCATAGGCTGAGCTTATTTGATTTCCTATCTAACCTAAACTAACCTAGAAAATTTGAATATTTAGCTGATGAACTCCCTTTTCCAATGTAGCCACTCAAGTAAATGGTTCCATGATTATTCTTTGCTGATCTCCTTGAGCATGTTGGACAAACAGGGCCACTCCCACCTCACTTGTTCTTTAGCAGCAGTGCTAAAAAAAAATTATGCACTTGACAATATACTGCTTCTAACAACCTTTTTCTCTTATTCAAATATCTTCAAGAAATGAGCATAGGGATCTTGAAATAAAGCCTGGTTATGAATATTTGGAAGATAGGTTTCAACCAGGATTACCTTTTCATCCACTGGATCAGGCTTACGATTCTTTTGACAAAGAATGTCTTCCTCGTCTTCATTATCATCTGAACTGGAGGACTCATCATATATTGCAGTGTTATCCTCTTGTATTCATGGTATGCTCTGATTCAATGGACTGTACTTTGCAAAGAGATTAGCATATTCTTGAGCAAGGGCGTCTTTTATTACCTCAACCTTTTCAGGAGAAGGCTCCTTATCTTCAGCTTTCTCAAGAAATTCCTCTTTCTTCTCAACCTCATCATCACAACTGATAGATTGTTGACTCCCAATTATGTGAAAGTTATTCCTAATGGATTGGATTGATTGATTGCTGCTTTCAAGCTGATAATAGTGAAGTTCATGACACCAACCAACTGCTGGTTGCCCTGCATGATTAGCTTCTGCTTGAAGCTCATCATCATCATCAGACTGATCAAATATTGGAAAATCATTAGTATAAACAATCTCACCAATCAAATATATTGGGCTATCAGTTTGTTTTTCTTTGATTTTTTCTACAAGTTTATTTTATGGTTCAAGACAACAAGTGTCAGTAGGTAGATGATCAAAAGTGTTTTGTTCAAATGAAGTTTTGAGGGCTAGTTGTTTGTTTAATATTTGGTCAATTTCTTCTTCTGTCAAAAGAGGAGGAATTTTAATTTTTCTTTGGAAAGAAGTACAACAGCCCTCTTGCTCTTGTGTTGACTAAATTTGAGGCTGGATATCTTCTTGAGCCTTTCCTAGTGAATCTTTACTTGTGTGTGCAGGAAAACCTTGAGGACTTTCTTCTTTTTCTTGATCTTCTTTTGTTTCAAACAACTCCTCATTATTATTATGACACTCAGTTTGAATACATGGTTCATGAGTTGTTTCTTCTACATGGTCAAGATGCCATTCTCTTATTAGAATCTAAAATGAGTTATAACATAGATGGAGAGTCCCTATATGTGCTGATTTTTCTTCTATTTCAGGTTCTATGTTTTCTAAGTGGCTACTTGTTTCCTCAAAGCACTGCTCACCTTTTGCATTAGCATTTTGGTCATAAAGTTCTCTTAACAACATAATAGAAGATAAAGGTATGCTGTCAGGACTTTCTTGACAACCTTCTTCATTTTTTTCTCTGTAATCTTGCTCATCATACATATTTTTCTTGTTGTATATGTCTTGTAGTGGTTGAGTTTGTGTTTATTTAGGAGAAAGCATGGGTTGTTCTAGATAATCAATATCTATATCAGCCTCATGCCTATCCAATATTTTACTAAGTATGTACATTATTTTTTTCATTATGTCCAATACAGGATTTAGTTTTGCTTCTCTGTCTATACTTAGATCCATGTTTGTAAAAAGAGGTCATTGTATCTTTTCAACCAGTTTAGAGTCTTCTTCCAGTGGAGTCATTAGGGCTTTTGGAGGTTTTGGATTCACCAGGTGGAATATTTGAACTTTGTTGTCCACCAACAACATGATTAGGCTTGTTGAATGCATTCCCAAGGGAGTTTACAAGGACTAGTGAAGTAATAGGCCTACTGGGGAGTTTCCAGGTGGAAATTTTTAGCTCTTTTGGAGGTAAAATATTCAATGGTCCACCGCCAATGTTTATTATGAAACCAATCTAAATTTTTTTTTGGTTTTCTAATTTTTTGTGGTTGTTGAAGGACTAATGAGTCTATAAGATTTTGCTAGGAAACTATGAACTCAGAGGTCCCACCGTGATCACCAAAATGTTGGGGTCCTATGATTTAGCATATTGGCATACTAAATGACAAGGAAACATATAAACCAAGATTTAGAGTTCTAGGATCTAGCCCTCCTAGTCTCAGAGAGGGATCTATCGATATGTTTGCAAGGATATAGCTTGATTGCTTTCAAGGGTCGATTTTAGGCTAGTTATTAAGTGCAAGTTTGTTTGTTTGGTTTTGGTTGATTAGACATGAATAGTATAGGAATCATAGACAGAAAGGGGAGATATCAGAGCCATTGGGCAATGGAGTCAAGAGGAAGTTATAACAAGCTCAATCAATGGATATGGGATATTAAACGACAAATCTAACTTGGCCAGTGGATCTTGGGTTTGGTGGATAGAATGGAATGGACATTAAGGATTTAGAAGGAGAAGTAGAATTAAGGTCAATTAAGAATCCTTAATTATGTATACCTCTCAACAAAGGGACTTAAAACATTATCTAAACATGAAGAGGCATTTCATAGACAGGGCTAACAATAAATTCTAGAAACCACACTTTAGCAAATAACAATATAAGGACAAAATTTTTCAAATAAAATCTAGGAGTTGAGGAACACTCTATTTCATCCAAACATTTCACTTAAAGGATAAGAAAACATTCAAGATTCACAAATAACTACATTCATAGAAGAGGGAACTCCTAGAAATCTAAGACTGCAATTATAAAGACCTTAAAAACAACTATCTTAGTAAGAACAGAGGGTATGATCAAAACAGAACTCTCTGGCAGACTGTAGACAATGGAACTTTAAAGGGAGACTTTAGAAACAATTTTTAAGTGGCAACAAGTAAGCAGGGAAAACCATAAATCATTCTTGAGACCAACTGTTAAAATATTTCTAAAATAAACAAGCTTAAGGGTTTGAAAAGCAGTCAAAATACTCAATAAAACCTTCAGCAGATGAAAACATAAAGGCAATGAAGAGTAAACAGGCCTAAGGTGCTTCTAGGAGACATTTCTTAGCCTAAAATTTTTACTCTACTGTTAGCAAAGCATAATGGAACAAAGTGGAAAATAGGAAAAAAATTAACAGATTAGAATACATCACCAAAAACCATGTTCATGGATCCTGTTATAGCCTAAATCTACCTCAGGCTGAAGAAGGCAGAGTCTAGGGTAACATCAAACCACGCTTAACCTAGTAGCTAGCCCTACTAGATCGGGAGAGGGCTCTCTCCTAGTCAATCTCAGCAAAAATAATCAGTGAGGCTTGAGATGACTTGAATAAAGGCTGATTTTAGGCTAGGTATATATGTAAGAGAGTTTGATTCAATTTTGAAGGTTTTTGTTGGATCAAAGGGAAAGGCAGATTTTGGGTATGGGAAATGAGCAGTTTTGCAGGGATCTGAATGTGGCAAGGTAGGCAATTGTTTTGATGTTTCAATTTTGAATGAAATGGATAGCTCAGACCGGTGAGGAGTTGAAGAGGACAAGATAATTTCAAGAATCCTCTCCAGATAGTTTGAAAACATGGAAAATTAAACAAAACTCAAGGTAGAGTACTGAAAATCTAATGAATTCCACCTTTATTACTTATTTGTTTAACTTAAGAAGAAATGAGAAGGAAGATGATACACATGAAACATTAGTAAAATTACAATCACAGAGAGAAAAAAATCATCAAAACAAAGAGCCACATGGATCCCAAGGAGTGCTGGAAACCCTAGTCTATTCGTTTTCCAAAATGCAGAGATGAAATGTACAATGAAGCTCAAAGCAATCCCAAGTGTCCAACCTATGCCAATGACTAAAAAATTACAAGATATAGACAACACTACCTCATCCCAAGCCTCGATGCATCTAGCTCACTAGTTTAGGAGCTTTTTCAACAAGATCTAAACTAAGAACTGGAAAATATGCAGTGGAACAGCTTGCCTCTATAAGATAGGAAACTGATTCATTCAGTTGCAATTCACCTTTTGATGGATGAATCTACTTCCATGAGTAAAAAATTGACAAAATTACATCAAGACCCATAAAATTACATCAAATTACATCAATATATTTACATTTGGAGATAAAAAATTCAAACTGGCCAAAACTAGGCGAAAAACAGAGTTACTGAGTCAAAACTGAGCCAAAATCCCCAATGCGTCGCGCCTGAAATCTCTATGTGTCGCGCCTGTTTGGAGCCAATTTTGAAGGCCTTCTTGGTGTCCAAATTGAGCATAGGATAGTTCGTTGGAAATCTCTACTTGTCAACTTTCCAACCCAAGCGTAATTTCTGAATTTGGTTGTCATTTTCCACTCCAAAAAGGAGTTTTCCCAACACTTCTTCTTGTGTGTCCAAAAAGGGGCAGAAAGGTCAATTTTAAGGTGTTTTTGACCCCTCCGGTAACCCAAAACTTGTCAAATTCTCTCGGTAATGGGTAGGAATGCATAAAATTTCATGAAAAATCCAAAAATACAAAGTTTTCCCCAAGAGGAGCTCCCAATTATAAGCGCGCGCCAAGTGGCGCGACGCATCGGGCAGGAAAATCTGTGTTAAGGCCAAAAAAATCAAAATTGACAAAATGTGTCCCAAATTTCTTGAAATTTTGGCTGAATGTCCTCCATCATGCACTATTCTGGGCCAAGGTAGCCTTGGCCAAAATTTTAAGTCTATCTTTCCTTTTTCGACGCCTTAATGCCCTCTCCAACTTAGCCTTCAGGATCTTAATTCGTGCCTTGCAAACATGATTTCCAAAGTCTATTTTGTCTTGGATGTATATGAGAAGTTTGATGTCTTTGGTTTTGTTTCCAAATATGTGATAAAAAGTGAGGGAATATGGAGGGATAGGGTAGTGGAAATGATAGACTATGATCAAGTGAAATTTTCCAATTAAAATCTGTGAATTGAAAAGTTTAGGGACAGTCACTAGGTTCTTTGGGATATCATTGGGGTTTGGGAAATTCATAATTGGGATGTGGGGTAATGGGAATGGGATAGGGAATAAGTGCTTTTAGGGATATGAGGGAATATGAAAATGGACTAAGGGAAATGGAATGATAGGCACAAAACCACTTCTAACCCCTAAGGATTGCACAAGATAATAGGGTTTGATTTTTTGTATTTAAATCCTCATAAATATCACCAAACACATGTCATGGGCAATGGAGAAGTTGCATGGACTTACTTGGACAAAGATATACCGAACCGGTTTGAAAATTTGGAAGAAATGGCAATAAATTAGCTTTCTGCCATGTGCGTCGCGCAACCAACCCAATGCACCGCGCCTCCCTGATGCGTCGCACCAGTGTATTTTTTACACTGCGCAGGCCGGCCCAATGCGTCGTGCCTGCCCAATGCGTCGTGCCTGCCCAATGCGTCATGACACTCAGCCTATGCGCCGCTCACCCAAATTTGCCCAATTTTTATTCAAAATTTCTCTTTTTCTTCAACATGACTTTCTCTTGTTTCAATCTTTCTCTTTTGAGTGCAAATAAGCTTTTTTTTTTAACATGACCAATGACTTATATACAAAAAAATTTAATTTTCACTTCATAAAACTCACTTTTTAATGTTTACATCGGCACTTTATTTTCAAGCTCTGTTTTGCTTCATTTTGGCTTTTTTGATTGAATGGTGTCCTTTATATTTGTTCTTGCAGGGAATGGATTGGCTGGAGCTTTGACAAAAGCGACCAGGGTTGCCAGTGAAAGTATTATTACAACTGAGAAAACTGTAAATCACATTAAATTTATAAATAAAGATGAGAAACTCTATTTTTAGCACTGAAACCTTATTTCAAACTTCCTCATGTGCCTGCTGACCATTATAGGGCATTCTGAAGACCTTATTAATGAAACCCTAGACCTAGTGACACTAAAACTTTTAAAATGACTCTTTACAAACTATGAGACCAAAAGTGACTGAAAATGATTTTAATGAACATAAATAGGCCAGCAGATAAATGACATGAGGGACATGAGCAACAAGCCACTACCGTCATATGATCCATGCTTCTAATGGAATGCAGCTGATTGAACTGAGTGAGACACCTAAAATGAAATGCAACAAGATAAATTTGATCTCTGATGGAGGGATGAAGATACCGACACTAACATTGGCTCTAATGGGGATGATAGCTCCATGGAGGTGCCAAGAACTACAGATATCTGGGAAAGTAGGTAGTGCCTTCGTCCATTGGGCAATGGAGTCAAAAACTTCGACAAACCAAAACAAGACTCTTGACTCAATTTCAGAACAAACTAACTCAATTCTTAAACACAACCAACAAACTAGAAAATATGCTCAATATGAAGCTTATTCAATACAACCTACTCTAACAGTTTCATTCATCACCTGATCAAGTGAAATTAAACAACCAATGCAACCAAGTAAGTATTCCAGCTGTTGTTTGAATTCTCCGCAAGTGCTCGCTTATGAACAACAAGAGAGTACTACTGAAAGGAAACTCCCATGAAAACTTTTGAATAGATCCGTTGAATACTATGGATTCTCTATCCGCCTCCAAAAACACTGCATATGGATCTCGAAATTCATGCACAGTAGGACTTAGCTCATCCAATGGATTACTTCTCGTCTCCTCATACCATGAATGCAAACTTTGATCTGAGCTTTGTGACGAGTCTCCTACTAAAAAGGAAAAAGAAACTGGCTGCCGGATCAAGTTTGTATCAGCACATGTTTCAAGCTTACATGTAGTCAATGGAGAAGAGCTTTGACTGCAGACATCATCCAAAACATCAACTATTGGATCGTGAAAAACTTGAAAATACTGTTGCACCCCATTTTCTATTGGTTTCAATGAGATTACATGATTTTATACAAGATTCTCATTTGAAGATTTACTATACAATTTACCCTTCAAAAACTGAAATTATTCAAAACAAAATGGTACGAAATCATCTTGTATCATTTGATCATATGTGCCAGCTTCCAAGTCCTCATCTACAACTTGACAATCAATGGAATTCGGGGACTACAAATCTAGATATGAGAAGTCTTGAACAAGGTTTTCATTGCCCTCAAGATGGTCCAGATCAAGACTTGTCGACAGTTGATTTCGGATTTCATGAAAGTTGTCTCTGATGAACTGAAACGAGTCAAAACAAAAAGGCAAAGATCCTTCACTTACTTCAAAATTTGCTGCACTTTCCTCATCATTTCCATAGCTGATATGTGATGGCTGAACATTGTATTCAAACTGCTGAAAGTGAACTTCCTCCTTCCACAAACTAGCTGCTTATTTGTCTGCAAGATTAGCTTCTGTTTGGAGAACATAATCATCATCATACTGATCAAACTGAGGCAAATCATCAGTATAAAACACATCATCAAGCATACATGTCATATCAACAGATCTCTCTTCTCTAAGATGATCTACAAAATAATCATTATCAGATCTATGACAACTGGGATAAGCAACAAAATTTTTTGGATCAGCAACTTGTTCTTCTTCAATCAGCAAGCCATGGGCTTGAACATTATACTCATTCCTTGTGGTGATCTTTTGCATCATCTCTTCTACTGCAATTACCAACATGTTAATCTTTATCTCTAGAGATGTCGATTTCTCTGGATCTATGTTTTTCATCTCTTCTTCCTTCAACCTTGCCCTTCAGATCAGTAAATGAGCCTCTACATCTACTGCACTATTCTGCATCTCTTCAAGTGTTTCAAGATTCCTTTCTCTCAGCTGAAACTCCATTTCCGGATCAAAAGCACCTGGGTAGTGTAAGAGAGCGGATCCAAGAGGAGGTCTTTTATTAACTGGCATCGAATAATAAACTTGGTTAAATCTGGCATAAAACTATTAACTATCTCCCCTGGCAGTCTTTTCAGCTGGTTATACTCTTCTATAATCAAGAAAGGGTTCTGTCTTACCACCCACCTGTCGAGGAAAACTTTGACGAACTGCTGGAAATATGAGATGTTCGCATCAGGCAAGGTTTTGAACCAAATCTTGACTTTGCCTTGCAAAGAAAGAGAAAAAAGCCTAATACTGACATCCTCTTCATCAAATTCAAAAAGGTCAAGAAAATATTCAAAATTTAGAACATGTCTCTCAACAATGATGTTGTTGCGCTCACCATCAAATCTTGGTAGATATAGATCATGATTTTTAGGAAAAGCATGGGATATAGGAGGTAAAATCAGAGGCTTGTATCGATCTAGAATTTTACAAGGTATAGGGGTATGTACAAATGCTACAGAATCAGTCTTGGTCTCTTGAGGTTCATCAGTTTGAAGATGTTCATCACAAGATTCGGAAGAAAGGTCTTGATCAAGCTCAAAAGCATGAAAATATTTGGTATTCACAATATTCAAAGGGAAGGAATCAAATGCAAGTTGAGGGTCTTTTCTCAAATACAATATACTTTGCAAAGCCTTCTTGACATTCTCGGGAAAAGAGAAGAAATAATTTGTGACAAAGAACAAAATGTCTTGGATGAAATTCCAACTTGAATACTTGATCTTTCCATATTGTCCTTTCATGTTTCTTCTAGTCAGGTTCATCCTCCAGTGGAGTCCTTGGATCTGATCTTGAAACTGATTTAGAGTCGCCAAGTGAACGATTTCAGCCTTGCGGTGTCTGATCGTTGTCCACCATCAACAATCAGATCTAAACTTGATTAGATCTTACTGAGGAAACCAGATGTTCAGTTCATAAACTAGACCGAAGATTGACTGAAGCAGCATTCATCTACTTTCGTTAAAGCAAAGCAAAAGCGTTTCGAAGGCTACCTGGCTAGCTTCAGGCTCCGTCTGTAGTTTATAAATAAATAAATAAACTTTTCTTCCCCAGTATGGTCTCCACTATGTTATAGCCTAAATCTACCTCAAGCTGAAGAAGGCAGAGTCTAGGGTAACATCAAACCACGCTTAACCTAGTAGCTAGCCCTACCAGATCGGGAGAGGGCTCTCTCCTAGTCAATCTCAGCAAAAATAATCAGTGAGGCTTGAGATGAATTGAATAAAGGCTGATTTTAGGCTAGGTATATATGTAAGAGAGTTTGATTCAATTTTGAAGGTGTTTGTTGGATAAAAGGGAAAGGCAGATTTTGCGTATCGGAAATGAGCAGTTTTGCAAGGATCTGAATGGGGCAAGGTAGGAAACTATTTTGATGTTTCAATTTTGAATGAAATGGATAGCTCAGACTAGTGAGGAGTTAAACAGGGAAAGAGACTTTCAATAATCCTCTCCAGACAGTTTGAAAACATGGAAAATTAAACAAAACTCAAGGTAGAGCACTGCAAATCTAATGAATTCCACCTTTATTACTTATTTGTTTAACTTAAGAAGAAATGAGAAGGAAGATGATACACATGAAACATCAGTAAAATTAAAATAATAGAGAGAAAAACATCATCAAAACAAAGAGCCACATGGATCCCAAGGAGTGCTGAAAACCCTGGTCTATTCCTTTGCTAAAATGCAGAGATGAAATGTACAATAAAGCTCAAAGCAATCCCAAGTGTCCAACCTATGCCAATGACTAAAAAATTACAATATATAGACAAAACTACCTCATCCCCAACCTCTAGGGGTAGATCTCACTAGCTTAGGATCTTTTTCAACAAGATCTAAACTAAGAACTCGAAAATAGGTAGTGGAACAACTTGCCTCTATAAGATAGGAAACTGATTCATTCAGTTGCAATTCACCTTTTGATGGATGAATCTACTTGAATGGGTAAAAAATTGACAAAATTACATCAAGACCCATCAAATTACATCAAATTACATCAAGATTTTTAAATTTGGAGATAAAAAAGTCAAACTGGCCAAAAATAGGCGAAAAACAGAGTTACTGAGTCAAAACTGAGCCAAAATCCCCAATGCGTCGCACTTGAAATCTCTATGCATCGCGCCTGTTTGCAGCCAATTTTGAAGGCCTTCCCAGTGTCCAAATTGAGCGCATGATAGATCGTTGGAAATATATTCCTGTCTAATTTCCAACCCAAGTAAAATTTCTGAATTTAGTTTCCATTTTCCCCTCCAAAAATGATTTTTCCCAACACTTCTTCCTGTGTGTCCAAAAAGGGGTAGAAAGGTCAATTTTAGGGTGTTTTTGACCCCTCCGGCAACCCAAAACTTGTCAAAATATATGGGTAATGGGTAGGCATGCATAAATTTTCATGAAAAAGTAAAAATACAAATTTTTCCCCAAGAGGAGCTCCCAATTATAAGCGCGCGCCAAGTGGCGCGATGCGTCGGGCAGGAAAATCTGTGTTAAGGCCAAAAAAATCAAAATTGACAAAATGTGTCCCAAATTTCTTGAAATTTGGGCTGAATTTCCTCCATAATGCACTATGCTGGGCCAAGGAAGCTTCGACCAAAATTTTAAGTCTATCTTGCCTTTTTCGATGCCTTAATTCCCTCTCCAACTTAGCCTTTAGGATCTTGATTCGTGCCTTGCAAACATGATTTCCAAAGTCTATTTTGTCTTAGATGTATATGAGAATTTTGATGTCTTTGGTTTTGTTGAAAAATATGTGATAACAAGTGAGGGACTATGGAGGGATAGGGTAGTGGAAATGATAGACTATTATCAAGTGAAATTTTCCAATTAAAATATGTGAATTGAAAAGTTTAGGGACAGTCACTAGGTTCTTTGGGATATCATTGGGGTTTGGGAAATTCATAATTGGGATGTGGGGTAATGGGAATGGGATAGGGAATAAGTTATTTTAGGGATATGAGGGAATATGAAAATGGACTAAGGGAAATGGAATGATAGGCAAAAAACCACTTCTAAACCCTAAGGATTGCACAAGATAATAGGGTTTGATTTTTTGTATTTAAATCGTCATAAATATCACCAAACACATGTCATGGGAAATGGAGAAGTTGCATGGAATTACTTGGACAAATATGGACTGAACCGGTTTGAAAATTTGGAAGAAATGGCAATAAATTAGCTTTCTGACATGTGCGTCGCGCAAACAACCCAATGTGCCGCGCCTCCTTGATGCGTCGCGCCAGTGTATTTTTTACACTGTGTAGGCCGGCCCAATGCGCCGTGCCTGCCCAATGTGTCATGACACTCAGTCTATGCACCGCGCACCCAAATTTTCCCAGTTTTTATTCAAACTTGCTCTTTTTCTTCAACATGACTTTCTCTTGTTTCAATCTTTCTCTTTTGAGTGCAAATAAGCTTTTTTTTTTAACATGACCAATGACTTATATACAAAAAACTTTAATTTTCACTTCATAAAACTCACTTTTGTAATGTTTACATTGGCACTTTCTTTTCAAGCTCTGTTTTGCTTCATTTTTTGCTTTTTTGACTGAATGATGTCCTTTCTGTTTGTTCTTGCAGAAATGGATTGGCTGGAGATTTGACAAAGGCGACTAGGGTTGCCAGTGAAAGTATTATTACAACTGAGAAAAATGGAAATCACATTACATTTATACATAAAGATTAGAAACTCTATTTTTAGCACTGAAACCTTATTTCAAACTTCCTCGTGTGCCTAGTGACCATTATAGGGCATTCTGAATACCTTATTAATGAAACCCTAGACCTAGTGACACTAAAAATTTTAAAATGACTCTTTGAAAACTATGAGACCAAAAGTGACTACAAATGATTTTAATGAACAGAAATAGGCTATCAGATAAAGGACATGAGGGACATGAGCAACAAGCCACTACCGTCAGATGATCCATGCTTCTAATGGAATGCAGCTGATTGAACTGAGTGAGACACCTAAAATGAAATGCAACAAGAGAAATTTGATCTCTGATGGAGGGATGAAGATATCGACACTAACAGATCCAATGATAGAGCCTTCTCATTAAAAAAACATGTCAAAACATCATCTATCTTCCAAAACTTCAATTTCTTCTTAATCTTTAGCCAGACTATATACAATTGCAAAGAGTTTGAATGCGAGCAACCAACCCCTAACAAAGAGCTCCTCATAGAGTATTTATAAAAAAAATGAGGAGGTGGAACTCTTTTTAGGTTTCAAAATGTTATTAATTACAGAGTAAATGTATCCCTAGCCTCGAAAACTACATAGGGGAGAAGGTAGGAATGAGTTGCACTACTTCTCTATTTTAATAACTTTGCCTTAATTTCTAAGAGAAAGCAGGTGGAAAGTTTGAATTTTAAGCCTATTTCTATCTTTTATAATAATTGCCTGATAGTTTAAAATATCTTCTGACTGTGTAATAACTTCCTTATCTTCTAGGATAAGCTAGGTGAAACATTTGGTTATAAGGCCACCCATGCCTTTATAATAACTGTTCTGACAGTTTTGGAGTGTTTTCTTTGTATAGTAACTATTTCTCAGTCTGTGTAAGTGAAGAGTAGGCTACAGGTGGCTTCAGATATTCTTGGAGGCAATGAATGTGCTGTGATGTTGTATTCAAGGCTGCCCTTGGCCTAATCCTTCTTTACTCTCATCAATAACTGTGTTTTTAGGCCCGATTGTGCCTTTTTCCATTTTAAATCATCTTTAACCTTTATGTCCTTTGTTGACTATATTAACCCTAATATTTTTCCTTTGAACACTTCTTTAACCTTTGAACCTGTAGATTAAGCCTTTACCTTTGATTTAATGCTTGATCCTTTAGCTTCATATTTAACGTTCTTTACTGATATACCATTGCTGTGTGCAGGGGTTTCATTGGTGTGTTGGAGGGTTTGATAAAAAACCAATATTCATGATATATTGACCAAAACCTGGAAATTAACCCATTTTTGTCCCTCCCTATATATAATTTATGCTCGAAGATTGTCACCTTCAGCCTTGAGCCACTATGGTGGCTGTGGGAGGGCCTTTAACACCTTGGTCGCCATTAAAAACCTGCAAAACAAGCAAACATTTTAAATAAATCCTGCGTGTTTGGTTTTAATGCTTCAGAGGTTCAGGGTGTAGGAGCGATGTACAAAGGAGTGGGATATGCAGGCGGAGGAGGAAATTCCATGGTGGAGAGGAAAAAATTTGTGAAAACATGGTTTGAATTTGTATTTTGGCGCGAAATGAGAAATGCGGTTTTGGGAATACCACCAGAGGTTTTCATGTAGATGTTGGGAGGTAAACGGTTTTGGGCGGGGGGAACATGATACACGTCAATGGCTGACACGTATGCCTCTGAAAACTGCTTATTTCACGCTCGAGATGCACATTCGGGAGTTCTACTGAAATGGAACGCGAAATGGCCCAACAGCCGTTAGATCTTCAGGTTGGAGATCTAAGGCTAAGAAAGAACGCGACAGGAGATAAGATGTATGGCAGAAGAATGAAGTGGGGCCGAGGTGACGTAAGCCAATTTTTCACGTAGCAGGAAGGCTGAGGCTGGGTAAATAATATGTGCCATGGGTTTATAGTGTTAAAGTGTAATAATCCGGGTAGGGGTGAAATACATAAGAAAAGGGTGAAAGTGGGAGGGAGAAAAGGCGCTCAGCGATGGGACCGGGAGGTGACGTCACCCGGGGGGCACTAGGGGGTACAGACCGTAGTAATCTTGAGCCGTTGGATCAGGGAGATGGATGATCCAGATTAACTCGAACCAGAGGAGCTATGTTGTGGAGAAACACAGTCAGGGTGAGATTTTTCAAAGAAAAGGGGTTAAGGTGTGGCTTGAATGGGAGCCATTGGATTGAAAACATCAATGGCAGAGATTGCGTCACGGAATCACGCAAGGGTGTGAAAAGTGCGAGGGGAGGGGAAAAGGTGATGAGGTGAGATAGCATGGTCCATCTGATCAGATATGATCAACAGTGGATGTTTCATCGGGGGGTCGACATATCAGCGGGGCGAGTTCATCGGAGGGGAAATGCGATGCGCCGATAGTTGTTTGATCTTTGGGGAATGGATGGCAGATATTGAATCGGGACTTTGGCCATCGGCGGGGCAGAGGGTCTAGGGACAAGGAAAAGGAGATCGCCAATGGAGCGAGGGGCGATGGGTGTGATGCAATGGTGGAGTGCAAGAGCCATAGATATTGAAATAGGATCAACAGTGGATATAGAATCGGGATATCGACATATCGGTGGAGTAGGGGTCTGGGAACATTGCAACGGGAAATGCCGATATGCGATGGCCGAAGCGATAGCGAAGTGCGATGTGATGGAGTGATCGGGACTTTACATTGGCAGAAAAAGGTTTAACAATGGAAAAAGGTCACGGCGACAGGCAAAAAGGCCGAAATGCGATGGCCTAGCGCTTTGGTCGCGAAGCTGGATCATATGGCGGAGAATAGAGCTAGGGCGTAAGACGAAAGGCGCTTAGGCCTATTTTTTTATGAAAAGTCAGAAAAAGGCTGAAAAGTGGGTTTTTTTAAGCCCTTTTGAGGTTCTGATAGGTTAAAAAAGGTCGAATTAAACCAAATAAAAAGGAATAAATGGTCTTAAAGGGGATTTGGTAACCTTTTAAGGGGGAATGAAGAGTTAATAAAGGGGATTGTGAAGATGAAATGAAGGAATGAAAAGATGGAGATGAGGCTATGAAAAACAATTTTCTCTTTGGAAACAACAGGATTTTGAAGGATTTCTTGTGGAAACAACAGTGAAGATGACTTGTAAGATAAAAGACACCAAGAAGGCTTCAAGAACTAGCAGTTTTCTATGAAGATTTCTTCTTGAAGGCTTAAGAACATATTTAGCCATCATTTGGTATAACATGAATTATGGATGGCTAACAGGAGGAAAATGAAGAAAAAGCGGCCTATTATACAAAAATTCTTCTAAGGATCAATTGGTACTTTTTGTCAGTGCATTTTTGGAGCTCTCTCATTATTATATATATCTCTCTCATACTTTTGGATACTTAGAGTTTTCTTGGAGCACTCTTGGAGAGTGTGGATACTTGGTGATTTGGAGCAAGAAGGCAAAGGAAGAGCAGGAAAGCACAAGTAGTCATCGAGATCAACAACTACAGTAGGTTTTGAATACAGGTACTGATTTGCATTTATGTTTTCCTCACTATTTTTGGCATGCATAGTGTATGCATGTGGATTTTCATAGCCTTTCCATTTCTTGGATAGCCATGATGTTGTGGGTTTATTTCCATTTATTGTTTTCTGGTTTGTTCTCATGATTCCTTTAGTTGTGGGTTGAGTTATTAGTTCCTGGAAGCCATGGTTGTAACAAATACTCTGGAGCCCTAGAAAAACTTGGATAGAGACCAATTTGTGATGGTTGTGATGCCCGAACATGAGGTGGAATCATTGTTTTAGGGTTGAGGTGGTTTGGCTTCTAGAAGCCCTGGATTGGTTGTGATTGATGTGTTTGATGGAATCCCACAATCATTCTTGGAAGATGGCACAAGAATGATTGGTTGTAGTGAGATTTGGCTCAACTAATCTATGGTTAGATGGAATGTGGAAGTCCCATATCTAGTTGGTTTCTACATTCATTAATGAGAAACTCATTCCCTTGGTATTTGGTATGCAAATGCATTGATTTATATGTGGATTCTATTGTTGTTGTATCCATGGTATTTTTGTTGTTATTATGCTAGTTATGAGCATGTATTTTTACAGTGATGATGTATGTATCTCCCCATGTTTTTACTTCTAAATGAATGTACAATGTATATATGGTCAAATATATGGTATTGCAGTTAATGATGTAGGGGAGAAATGCTTCTTAGCGATTCTCAGATAAGTATGAGAACCCTTTTCTCTATTATGTTATTTATACCTATAGATGTAATGTTTGCGACATGTTTGAAAAATGTCTTTCATGGCTAGGAGGGGTATAGATGAGTTCTTAATGATGTGATTGCTTCATTATCATTTTCCTATTTTTATTTATCATCTCTGAACTTTTCATGAATTTCTAGGCAAAGAACTGGGTTCTAGGCCTGAAAAGGTAGCTCAAATACTGGAGATGAAAGCACAAAACTGAGTTTTCAGGCCTTGCCCACTGGCATGCAGTGTTATTCCTAGGGATATATCCTCCTAGCTGCTAGCATGAAGTGTTATGCCTGGGGATATAACCTCCTAGACGATGGCATGCAGTGTTGTGCCTGCAGCTATGGCTCAAAGAGGTCAAAATTTGAGTGTGACCCAGGGTTAAGAGGCCTAAAAGGTTGGGTTACCTCCTCGGGGTGTTTTTTTTGTTGTACAAGGTATGTATGTTGTGTTTTCATAATTTCCACTCCCTCAAGGTCACCTAGGTGGTTTAATCCAATATAGTATCATCTCGTCACATGTTTACTCTGATTTTCTAGTTACTTGGGTAGATGTGAGAAGAAGGTGTTACAGAAGCCAAAAGAGTAGAGAGTGCTAAGATGAATATTCTTGAGGAAGGAGTCAGTAGAAATATTAGGAGAAAACTAGGCATGGAAGAGCTTAGTATGGTATTTACAAATAGGTTGATAGATTCATGTTTAATCCAATATGGTATCATCTCGTCACATGTTTACTCTGATTGTCTAGTTACTTGGGTAGATGTGGGAAGAAGGTGTTACAGAAACCAAAAGAGTAGAGAGTGCTATGATGAAGATTCTTGAGGAAGGAGTCAGTAGAAATATTAGGAGAAAACTAGGCATGGAAGAGCTTAGTATGGTATTTACAAATAGGTTGATAGATTCATCCTATTGCAGTGCCTTGTTTGTAGCTCACAGTGAGCATGGAGAAGCTTATAGATGAAGGATATTTTTTACTAATAAGAGTCATAGTAAACGTTTAGAGAGAAGCCATAGTTGACCAATTAAGAATAAAATTGATAGAGAATTGGCTAAAATTAAATTATAGCTACATATGATGGGAGGAATGATACAAAAATATTAGGAAGACTAGGTTTATAGATGGAATCTCTAGATGAAAGTAAAACATAATATGTTGCAGGTGAAGCTGAGATAGAGATTAAATGGTCAGTTGATGGCGAAACTCAAGGATTTTGAAAAAAATATAGATTCTCAATTGGAGGAAAATATCAAAGGAGTTGAGTTGAGGCAAATAACAAGTGTTGAAGAAGAAGTTATTTGTGAACTTAAACAAGTATTAAACCATGAAGAGGGAGAGAATAATAATGTTGAAAGGAGACTAGCTAAAAAAATCATGGGCCATTTGGAAACTGAAGATCAACATGAAGAAAATGTTGATGAGAGACTAGTTGAGAGTCTCATGATATGTGTGGAAAATTAGCATATGATGTTCGAGATGTTAATGGAGGATACAAGCCATGATGATTTTTATTTTAACAACTGGTGTATGAATGTAGGAGTTGTTCTAGATGAAGGATAGAGCATTGATTTTGTTTTGTGGAGAGAGGAGGAACAAACACTAAGTAATGTTATATAGGTTGGAAGGAAGATAGAGGATAGTCAAGATGAAGACTATGTTCAATGGGAAAATGTAGCCATAGAAGAGAAAACTAAGGGTGATGAACACATTTCTGTGTATATTAATGATTAATTTGTTATGGTGTATGAAGCAAATGAATATTTGATGGGAAGTTTGAAATATTTAATGCTACATAAGGGAGAGATGTTGGAAGCAACAAAGGCGACTTCAAAGTCACATAATTTTAAAACATATAATTGGTTTGTGTGTGTAGATAATGAATATTTCCAGGAAAAAACAAAGTTTCTTGGAAATAATTCAATTAATGAAGTACAAAAACCATTGGGAGAGAACCTGCAGGATTTCATAATAGGCATGGAAAACATTGCAGTTGAATTGATGTGTTTAGAAAACTGGTTTAACAATCCATGGACAAAGAGTATAGTGAATTGTAGTATTCCAAGAGAGATAAGGATGAGTTTCCCATGGAAAAAATGCAACAACAAATAGACAGTAGTAATGATGAGTTCTAGCAAAAAATGCAGAGAGTGGTGAAATCAGTTCCAAGAAATTGTTATATTGATGTGCCAGTGGAGGACAACAATGAATTTAAGGCAATAAATAATGGATTGTGCTAGCCAGAGGATAGGTTGGATGTGGAAATAGAGATAATAATGAAGTTGATTTTGAATAAGACTCTGTAGAAGAGGTATGCAAGGTAGAGGATAATAAATGATGGCATATTGCAAATGGTAAAGTGGTTTTTCATCAACAAAGAAGGAGGAAGACTATAGTAGGAGAAACCAGGAGAGCAACGACATGGCAAGGAGAAGGAATAGATACAATATAAATTTTGGGATCAAGGAATATTCACTTCATCAACACATGGTCGTGAGACCGTGAATATTTTTCACCTCGGGAGTTTGATCCAGGTACATAGTTCAAGCATAATATATCAAGACTTTGGACAAGATATTACCAATATGATGAGATGGCCACATGGTAATGTTGGGAGGAATTTTTAAATTTTTTTGAAACAAAATTGTAAATATTTACATAATAAGTGAGCTTTTATTTTTTTAGAATAGGTTGGAGAATTTATTTTCTAATGTAAAAATATATAGTTTTGGTTTCCCTTATTTTGTGGATAATGGGAAACGATTCACCCTTTGTGATTCTTATTTGTCATGATCGGTTTATTTTTGGAAATGATAAGAAAATAATGTTTGGAAGTTCCAAAAGAGGATAAGAAGAAAGAAGAGGAGAAGCTCCCAAGTGAGGAGAAGAGAGAGGGAAAGAAGAGAGAAACTCATTGTTTCTTTGTGCAACTATAGTCCTAAGTTTGCAGGCCCACCTGTACTTTCCCATTTGTGCGAAAATGAAGGTATTTAAATGTGAATGGTGTTGTAAATGAATAGATATTGGGTTTTAAGTTGTGTGCTTATTAAATGAATCAAAATCACAGTGTCAAAGCAAATCAATATCTACTTATGAACTGTTACTATTCATAGTTTTATTCCTATGTGTTTAGTTATTTTCAAAAGTTTGTAATTGTTAAATTGATTTACATTAAGAATCTAAGCGTTGAAGCTTCAATTTTTGTGTAATTTGTTCATGTATCTTGTGTATTATTGTTGAAATAGTCTCAAACCCACAAAGGAATTTACCACAAAGTCCAAGAGTGGGAATTTTTAGGTATTTATAGTCAACTGGGTGTTGTAACAGAGTACCCTATTTTGAATTGATGTTTCATAAGTTATATTGTTTTTCTGATTGTCCAATACGAGGTAGTGTGCAACCCCTAAGGAAGAAAGGTGAGTGAAATAATTCATTGTCTTAAGGATCCATTTAAGGTCATGTATAGTCGATTAGGAAAAGGGTTGGTTTGTTTCTTATTCCACGAAATTGTTGTACAAAATTTTAACAAGCGTTGAGAAATTATTTCATAGAGATTGACACTACAAAATTATTTTGTATCGACTAGACAATGAATTGGAAACAGATGCTACAAAACTATTTCATAGCGACTGAATAAAAAAATTTACAGGATTGCTTTTCGGTAGAAGTCCCCTTTTGGCTTATTTCTGTATTGCCCAATCAGTGTGTAACTTGGTTTCCATCATCTTGTCTTATCACTTATGTACCACTTGGATAATGCACCAATTAAGGTACGTTAAAAACATCTCAACCTAATGGTATCATATGTGATTTTATTTGAAAAACGTCGTAGATGAAATTTCATGACATGGTTATTTGATTCTTCCCTTGGATTTCCTTCAAACTTAGGGATATTTGAAGGAATATTGGTTGGTATAGGTGGCCAAGTGGAATCATGTGCATTGGGTAATTATTCAACTTTTTTAAATATAGTATGTTTAGAAAAACCATGTATGGAAAATTTGGCATTGTCATGTGACCAAGTATTGTGTGTGTTTGATGAAAATTCGCTTGATGTAAAGGAGTATTAGTATGAGGTGGGGTGGTTCTAAGTAATTATTATCCTAAATTTTTTTATCCTATTAAGGTGATGTTCAAAGGTGAAGGTTGAGGGGTATATCTCACTAACAAAATAGTAAGACTAGGAATAACTTTCAATATCAATGTGAGACTAAGCAAATGTCAAGAGCACTAGGGTGTCGAAGGGTCCTCTATTTTTCTCAACTTGTGGTGAAGTGTTTTAATTTAAAGTGATGAGGGATAAAATTTTGAAAAATAACCTATCCTAATCAAACCAATATAATTAAAGCCGAAAACAAGCGAATCATAATGGACCATGCCATATCAATGCTTCAAAATTTATAAAGTAAAATGTTTTGATCAAATAATTTTTTTTATGAAATGATGTGAAAAAAATGAACAAACAAGGGCCATGTTGGCTTATGATTCTTTTGAAGGGATAAGGAAATGTCAAAGTCAAGCAAATGAAGAGCTGGAGTGGGTAAGATGAAGTCCCAATGCTTCAAGCATGGGTCAGGTGGCCCCCACTTCCGTCACGCCACATCATTCATCACCCGTCGTGGATTAACGCCCATGCTAATCATTGGGCAGGATTCAAAGAAATGAAAATTACTCTTAGATCAGCGGAAACCCGGAGAAACAAACAGCCCACAGGTTATCAATGTTGGTGCCTCCACAGTTGACTCCGCTAGAAGTCCATTGACCACAGATCTATAGCTCATGATAACTGTGGGGGAAGACCCCTGATGGGTGTGTCATACCCCAGAGCACCCCTACAATGACATAAGTGGAACCCCACCCCCATCATCCCACGTCATCCTTCATTCCCTACTCATCGCACTTCGCTCCCTGCAACTTTTAACATTTACCCCCCCTCCAAACTTCGCACTTCACAGATTTTAATATTTAACCTTCACTGCTAATACATAAATATTGCAATTTGCAATATGCGAGAAGTCCCACCTCTATCCAGTCATTACACATCACACTTCACAAATCTTACTGTTTAACCTCCACCGCTAACACATAAATCTTGCGATATGTGATCTGCGGGTGCGGTCCAACCTCTATCTATGTCATGTCACCTTCCACGCCATCGCACTTCACTCATCACACTTTTTATCACTTACCATTCACTGTTCAAGCATAAATATTGTGATTTGCGATGTGCGGGAGGTCCCACCTTCACTGCCACAGCACCCTTTTCTCCCCATCGTGTATCGCACTTTGCGAGGCTTAATTCTTACCTTTCGCTCCCCTTTTGGTAAAAATTGTGGGTAGCCATGTTGCGGGTGGCCCTCACTTCATTGCCACGTCACCTTCCTCTCCCTGCACTTTGTACATCGCAAGTTTTAATGTTTACTGCCACCGCTCATAAACAAAATCCACCCGGTTTTTTATAGTTGTGGGACCCATCCATCCCACATCATCCAAAACCATCCATCAGCCTCTAACTTGCTCTTTCTATTTTAAATCATTTCCGTCGTGTGTTAATACTATCGACCCCACCATTGCATCCACCATTTCCATCATTTTTTCACATGTATCATCACCGGTAAGCACCCCCCCCCCATCCAATACCACAAATCATCCATGCTCCCCTCCAAAATCCGATTTTTGGTTTTCAATTCAAACACATCATGGGTCTTTGGGTGGAGAACGCAAATATGGTTATTCAGCTTTTTCAAGAAATCTCTGCTAAAGAGCCAGGCGTGTCTAGTATGACTAGCCACTTCACAACAGATTAAGTCATAAGACTGAGGGAGTGGAGACTTTCAAGCAACAGATGGAATCATATGATGACAGCTAGCCTGGCCACCTACAACTTTTCCTCGCCATACCGTTTGAAGTCTCCCATAATTGGCCTCCATAGTCAACCATGTATTTTCTCTTTTCTGTTTGATTTTGATGATTTTTCTGGTGAAATCTCAATTTCACCCATTCCTGTTTTAATTCTCTCAGTACATAAGTAATTTCTCGATGTATGTTTTGCAAGTTAGGTAGGATATTTTTATTTCATAGGTATGGGTCGATCATAAATTATTAGGATTGTAGACCCTCGAAGAAAACTCTATATGTAGGGATTTCAAAAAATGAACAAGGGTTCTAGAATTTTGAAGAATTTTGTTGTAGTTTTGTGTGATTGTGCTCCCTATGCTCTGAGATACATATTTGGGAGAGTTGTTTGAACTTAATATGATACAACATTGTTATTTGGATTCTATATGGAGCAATGAGTAGTATGTATATGTTTTATTCCATTATCAGTAATATCCTTTTTATGTGTAATCATCTTTCATGTTGTGTTGCTTTAATGGTTCATGTAATGTAGTTGTCGGTGGTCTGCAATTTTATTCATGAATACATGTATGTATAAATCTCATGTATTAAGCTTGTTTCACTCCCTTAATTTGTTCTCCATGAACATCTATTGTTGTCCATGTATCATTCATATCCTCTTCCTCTAAGTTCACGGGGGACAAATTCTTAATCCTCTTAAGTCTGTCTCTTGTAGGTTCCTTCTCCATCATTTCTCAATGCCTCTGCATATTTTTAAAGCTTCTTCTCATTGTTTTATGTCTGGCCTATTTAAAATCCATCAAGCTTCATAGCCCCCTGAGCCCTCTTACAGTATAGGGAATTCACATGAATCGACTGCAAGGTCTTCTCCCTCCTAGAAGCACCAAAACCATTATTCTCTTGACTCATATTCTATTAAAGGCATTTAGACAATTTTCCACATTTAACTTCTAATTTTAAGATGTCCTAGGCACTGGTCTTTTGCAACTCAAGGTTGTCTCTAGGAGATACACCAGGCCCAATATCCTACAAGACCTAATTTAATTCCAATCAATAGTAAATGGAACTTCAAATAGCATTCAATAGTGGGGCATGAATCCACTATAAGAAATATAGTGAAGGTATGATTGAATTAGTTACCTTGTGATGTTTCATGGGTGTGTCTTGTAGAAACTAGCAATATTACCAATAGCCACACAACATTTCACTTAGGTGAAATCACCTAACATGACCACCACCTATAAGGTATATGCCCTATGATTTATCCACTAGGTTACCTTTTTCCAATTCAAGTAAAGTAGACTTAGCTTCTAAGTGTCAATCGCGGATCTAGAACCCCGACCAAGATTTGGGAGACTCAAGGAGGTTTTCAAAATCTATGTCTAAGCCTTAAACCATTGACATATTTATCTCTACCACTAACCTTTTTTACATTGGATTATGAAGGATTTTGAGTCCCCTATAATACAACTTCTAAATTTCAGATGTAGAATGATAGAGGATACCTACCCCCAAAGTCCTAGCAAAAAAAAAGTGACCTATAAATGAAGGATTTTAGTTTGTTAGATGAGATATTTTTTTTTCTAAATAAGCTTTAATTTGGGAGGATGTTCCATCTCATTGAATTTAAGTGTGATTTGAACATGTTCTTTAAACTACCTTTGATTTTTTGAACCCCCTAGATTTCTTGTGAGCATAAGGAGGAGATAATAATATTCAAAGGGAACCTTACAAACTTGGCATGTGTGAGTGTGTTGTGTGCAAGTGGAAGGTGACAATCGCATATGTAAAAATTGGAACTTTTAGACATGAATGGATTCTTACTCTCTCCTTTAATTAATCTATTTATATTACAACCTTATAGAAGAATAACACATGTACATGTGTGGGCACGCTACTTTTCTTCCTAATTAAATTACAAGTATATCTTTAATTTTAAAAAAGAGAGATGGAGGATACCTTGTGTCTTTATGATCTACCGTAGATCACATAAGGTGCAAGGTGAAGATCATATTATGACACAATGCCTCACTTATAATCCAATGAATAATAAACAAGAATATAACTAAGTAATTCAAATTCTTTATAATGGCCATCCATGTGGTAAAGGAAATAAATTATGGTTATTTTTTTTCCTTTAACCGATATAGGTGTGCTATATACTTTGCAAGAATGATATCAAAAGCCAGACTCCACATATAGTGGGTTTAAGTAAATATGGGTTGTAGCCTCACTCAAATGGTATACTAAAAAAATTTACAAAATTTACAAAAATAATATAACTACACATATAAATGACCCTTAAATGTGTGAATTGTGCCAAAGTATTATTGGTAATCTATCTGACTCGTGAAATTGTTTCTTCGATAGTCGCACAAGCACAAAGTGTATGAAAAATAAAAATTACATCTCAGAAAAAAATGAAAAATGATAAAGACTATGGTTGGGCCATAATGATCACCTGTAGCACAAAAAAAGTAATAGAAAGGTCTCCAAGTAGTCAATGAAATAGAAATTGAATGCAACAACCCAAGTGTGAGTTTTCAATTTGTTTGTGTGTTTTTTCCAAGGGGTTGGAAAAAATGCACCTTATCGTAAGTTACATCTACAATAAAACAACAAAATACTATATTTTAGCCTCTAATATTAGTATGAGATAACAATAAGTTTTTAAAATTAGGAAGAGATAAGCTAATATGCATATAAAATAGCAATAAACAAAAACAAAGAAGAGGTTATGGGAAGAAAACTAGTATGTTTATTAACAATGGAATTAGGATTTGATGACCTTGAAAGAGACATAAAAGAGGGAGAATTAAAATTAATGATTCTACTTCATTCCTCTTAAGGAAGGTCCTTTTATGTATTTTGGAATTATCTCTCTCTCATTCTCAAGAAAGTGATAAAAAATATCTGATGGTGGAGGCTCTACCAATAGATTGAATTGATTCTAGAGATTGGAATGCTCTTAAGCTTAGGGATATTTGAGAAAATTTTTGGTATCATAACAATATTAAATCTTGTCCTTCCCAAATTTTGTCCTATGGTTGTTATTTATATTCCTTCTTTGTGCTCCATTACAAATATTTTTTTCTGCAGTGAGAATGAAACTCATTCAAATTGTAGTTTTATATTAATGAGAAGACCTTAAATATACAAAATAACTCCTCTTTAATGTTGTTTGAATATAAACGTACATGGTGCACCCCCTTGAGTTGAATTTTGATGGGAATGTAATGTTTATTGCAGTAAAGGTTGGTAAAATTTCACTTCCTACAAATCTACATTACTATCCAAGGATCAATCACACAGATTGCACAAAACCAACATTATGAATCTACATGGATGCATAAAAACCAACTTTCTATATTTTTTTGCAAATAATTTTTGGGTTGATTTTTAATAGTCACGGGTATCTTTTTCTAGATTATAGTGATGTTGATTCTAGTGATCATTAATATAACTTTGTGAGAAATTTCTAGGTGATAACACTCATGATTTCACTATTTGTAAAATTCATAATGTTGAAAAAATTCATTTTTGTAAGGAACATATGATCACCTAATAGGTAGTAATTATTTTTGTTTTCCTTCAAAAAAGTAAAAACTATAAATCTCTGTCCATATATGTTAAATTCATTTCTTTAGATAAATGTGATTTTTTTGAATTAGTGTTAATTATGGTTGAACTAATAAATATTAGTGTAGATATGTGTAACTATATATTTCTTCTATAATATGCACAAATGGACTTATGTACTCTACAAATCCATTTCACTTTTAATATAGGAAAATATTTACAAATTGTAGTATACAACAAATACACAAGTGTTAAGCAGGTAAATCCTCTCTACGAACAGAGACAATCCCTCTAGCCCTAGAGTGGGTCTAGAAACAAAGAGACATGCTAGAGTGTTAATTCCTAATTACTGAATGAAAAGAGGACATGGTAGATCAACCTACCTGGAATCCAACACTGTCATCATTGATGTAGTGGTGGTGGCCTCTCACTCCTGCCTCAGCAAGTCACAATCCTTCCGCAGTCATTCTTGGATACCTGCACATAGAATAGAAAACAAGAATAGCATACGACATAACAATTTCACTCATAAATACTAGCCAGTCAAATAGGGATAAGTATATTACATTAAAAATCTAACATAATACAAAATGGGAACCAAAAAATAGTCATGTATATTATTTATAGAAGGAAGAGTTACAACCAATGATTTGATGTCACAGTCTCCTCCAACAGGGTTTAGTCAAAGTGTGTCTCAGATGTTCATCAGGGAATTCGGACGGTATGAAGGCATGGACTCAAGCTCTTTCAATGTAATTCCTTCTTATTCTATCTCTCCAGTAGTTCTGCTATAGTATGTTCAATTCTCTAAGTTCAGATAGCTTGTGCAAAGAGTGATAGCTTATTTTTATAGAGGAAAAGGAGGAGGTTAGGATCCCTAAAAAGGTGGGAGGGAGGCCTATCCTTTAGTGAGTTCCCATAAGATTTGGAAACCATAAACTAAAGGAGGGATTTCATGGTTTATTTATTTCAACCACTCCCAATGAATCATCCTCGAGGTGGTTGGAGTGGAATCTCTGCCTCTATTTTAAAAAAAAATTCCATAAACATCTCGGTGCAAGTGGAAAACTGGGATAGAGCGCCACCTGGCGTGGGGCCCAGTGTTAATATTCCTCTTCTGCGTGAGGGTATAGCTAAATACCCACGCCAAGGAAAAAACAAGGGTTTTTGAGTCTCTGCTCAGGGAATTTTCAATAGAAGGAATATTACTCTCATGTAAAGGGATACAATGATGGTCTTTGCAAGGCATGACACTTTGTATTGATCACAAAAATGACCCTCCAATGGACGAGATGGGGATTACAGGGACAGTGACAAAATATTGTGTAACAAATGCCCCCTAAAGCATGAGGTCTGAGGGAGAGGGAGGGGCAAAATGATTTATGAGAACGCATTCGAACCAAACACCATTGTCATAAAACTTGCAATTACGAATACAATTGATATCTCTGACACATGAACATGTTGTATGGGTGCAACCATCGATAAACGAGTATATAAAAACTAAGATCCGAGGTATGGACATAGCCATCTAGCAGTAAGGATCAACAAATACACTCAAGTATGGTCGCAGTCATCCAATCAAAAGAGTCATGCAATAAGTCATGATAATCCACCAAAATACACAACCTAGATTTTATCAGACAAAACCCACGGTCTTGCGCTCCATCTCGACCCAAACAAGTACAAATTCAAGCATGAGAATATATGAGTTGAATTCAAACATGTAAGAAAATCACTTGATTACCAGCCAATGATGAAAGTTGTTAACAAGCCCAAGAGAAACCACCAATAATGACAATGTTTCTCAAGGTACAACAGGTACAATCCACGGAATGTGAACAGTGATCTGGCATCGAACACCCGTAGAATCACCTGATCGAAGGCCAATGATGTGAACCTTGTGTCGAATGTGAAGAACCTACCATTGAGGCATGCAGGCTCCAAGTTACTAGAAGGGAGTCTCTCGATCAAATTCTTGGATAATGAGTTGAAGTCGACAGGAAGTGACCTGATCAAAGGTGGGCCATAATGTTTCCCACGTCAACGATACGAGATAGAGGAACATGGTGATAGTGAAATAGGACCAACAAAGAATCAGAGGGAGGTTGAAAACTGTGTTGAGAATGCAGCAAGATGATGGAGCTTAGTGAAATGAAGTCGCCTTCACTAAGTGGGCCCGCAGGCAAATTCTGGCGCAAAGTCTATTTTTAGACTATGTCTATTTTTAGACATACGGAGCATAATTTGGGAATTCTACTTGGAGATTCTTGATGGATGCGACATGTCGGTAAAAATAGATGAGACCCTAATTTTAGGACCCAGGCTATTTTTAGACTGATCTCCTAAAAATATGGAAGTCAAATATTATTTACCCTTAATAATATTTTGACTATAAACAGCAGTTTACTCTCTTGGCGCACTTCGGTTTGAGTCATGGAGGTGGCTCATGCAACTGACACAAGGAATCACGTGGTTCCTAGGGTTTGATGGCATCTTGCATGGTTGGCTTCAGTTAGACTTCAGTGGCGGAAGTTTTGGAGGAGTTAACGGGACAAATAGTGGAGTTGTGTTCTATTTATTTCAGTTGAACTAGTTGAGATTAGTTAACTAGCTAATCAATTAGATATGAGTGGAGTAAATTAAATAATATTTAATTTACTAAATATTAACTCATTAGTAAACTCAAGAACACTTCAGTTCACTACAGTGCATGATCAGTTCAGTGAAGACCAGTGGAAGAGGTAGATGAAAGGGTGAGTAAAGCTATCAGTTGGTAGATTTGTTTTGCATGAGATTTGCATTACACTTGGAGGAATTGTCCATGAAAATTACGCAATCAAGGGAAGGGGATTCGAACCTTGAACCTCTTCATATACGGGCCATGATTGCGCAATAGAGGCAAGGCAATTGGCGGGGAGTTTTGAACCTCAGACTTGTTCAAAACTGAGTCAGATTGTGAGTAACTTCATGAGAGAGTACTGAGTACTTGTGAGGAGTATTGTACTTGTTTGGTTACTTGAATTCTCCATTATAATATACACAATAGCTGCGGGGTTTTCAGCTATAGGCTTTCCCCATACATACTGAGTTAATGTGTGATTGATTTGATGTGAGATTGCTTCTATTATTTCCGCATGTGAAAATTAATTGTAGAAGAAGGTTATGTGTTATGTATGCAATTCGAAATTGATATATGACCAGGTTAATCTTCAGTGAATAAGTGATTTATTCAGCTAATTTCTACATGGTATCAGAGCGAGATTAATTGTCGAGATCTATTACGATGATTGCAAACTTATTTCCTCGGACAGAGTCTGCATGCGGGCCAGGTAGCCTCCGGAATATTCATCCTTCTTTGTAAGGTGAAAGATCTGGTGAATGCCCTTGCAGTCAATCTCTGATTTGGAAATAATTTGTTTTCAAGTGTAGATCGGAAGTGATAGAGCTTGGAGTTTGGAATTCGAATTTTGTAGAAGGTTGTTCTTCTTGGTACCGGTGTTGAAAGATGTCTTCTTTCAATGGTTTGCGACTCGAATATGCTCTTGAAGGCAGTTCGAACTATGTTGCATGGAAAGATCGAATGGAAGCAGTGTTAGAAGATAATGGTCTGAAGGAGTTCGTGGATACGGATGTCCCAAAGCCCACTGATGCAGCTCTGGTCGATGCATGGCAAAAGAAGATCGCGAAATGTCGAAGGATCCTGTTGGAGGGCGTCAAGGATCATATTGTATCCAGCCTGCATGGAAAGGCTACTCCATATTTAATGTGGAAAGCTTTGACGGATCTATTCCAGAGTAAGAGTGACCAAAGGAAGCTGGCGCTCAAAGATAAGCTCGGGAACATCAAGATGGAGAAAGGCGACAGTATCGCCAAATACCTCACGAAGTTCACTCAATGCAGAGATGAGCTGGGAAGTGTGGGGGTGACTGTCGAAGACGAGGACATGGTCGACCTGGCTCTCCTTGGTCTTCCGAAGGCTTAGCACTCATATCAAGATAGTGTCAATGGTCGGGAGAAGCTGCCGGGATGGGAGCGCCTTTGGGCGGATCTCATGCAGGAGGAGATAAGGAGGACTACTCGAGATGAATCTTCATCAAAGGGAGCTGATGAAGAAAACTGCGCTTTGGTGGCCAAAGCAAAGAAGGGGAAGGGTAAGAAAACCTCTCATTCTGGTGCAAAGGGCAAGAAGCAGGATATGGCGAAAGTGAAGTGTTTTCATTGCCATGATCACGGACATTATGCTACCAATTTTCCAAAGAAGAAGAAGAACAAGCAAGCGGGAAGATCTGCAGATGGAGAAGCTTTGGCTTCACAGTTCGAGCTTGACTTTTCACTGATCGCATGCTTGGTTTCAAGTGTGATGGGATCAGTGTGGTTCTTGGACAGCGGTGCGTCATTTCATATGACGGGAGATCGGGAATTGTTCTCAGATCTGGAGGACAAAGATTTGGGTGTGCACATCGAGATGGGCGATGATGGTAGATACAGTGCGACTGGTATCGGTACCATATCCTTTCAGAGGGAGTCTGGTAAACCCTTTGTATTGAGGGATGTCATGCATGTACTTGGATTGAAGAAGAACTTGATCTCT
The DNA here is from genome assembly GCA_034641835.2 of Pinus albicaulis. NCBI lineage: Eukaryota > Viridiplantae > Streptophyta > Pinopsida > Pinales > Pinaceae > Pinus > Pinus albicaulis. Next base: position 238,832,770 of record CM076572.1, read on the forward strand.
GTGGCAATGTTGGAGGATAAGGGGTATGATGTGGTCTTCAGCGAAGGAAAAGCCTTCCTGCGCAGTAAGACTACTGGAGAGACCCGGAAGATAGGGGTTCGAACCAAGAACCTTTATCAGTTGTAGGTAGATGGCTGCGCAGCTATGGCATGCAAGGCGGGAGAAGTGGTGAGCCGGGATGATGAGGGCGAATTGTGGCACAGGAGATTGGGCCACCTTCACCATGGAGCTTTGAAGATTCTGCAGCAGATTTCTACTGGGCTTCCTAAGGGCACTCTTGCGCAGTCAGATCAGTGCAAGGGGTGTACTTTAGGAAGTATGTGAAAGCCACCTTTCACGAGAAGGATAGTCGCGCCACGACGATCCTTGAGAGAGTTCACACAGACGTTTGTGGTCCTTTCTCAGTTGCTTCGACAGCAAAGCACAGGTATTATGTGATCTTTGTTGATGATTTCTCTCGAAAGTGCTGGATCTTCTTCATGTCGAAGAAGAGCGATACATTCGCAAAGTTCTGTGAGTTTAAAGCACTGGTCGAGAAGGATTCGGGGAAGAAGGTGATTGCTCTGAGGAGTGATAACGTTGGTGAATTCATCTCGGCTGAATTCAAGGAGTTCTGCAGCGCAGAAGGGATTCGGAGAGAGCTCATCGCACCCCATAACCCACAGCAGAACGGGGTGGCTGAGCGGAAGAACAGAATGATCGTGGGTGTTGCACGGGCGATGTTGCATGATCAGGGCCTACCCCTTCACTTGTGGGTTGAGGCATGCAATACAGCAGTGTATGTGCAGAACCGTTGTCCTCACAAGGTTCTTAGCATGAGTACACCGGAGGAGGCTTATTCTGGCAAGAGGCCTGATATTTCCCATTTGCGGATTTTTGGTTCTCCTGTCTACATGCATGTGACGAAGGATGCGAGAAGGAAGCTGGATCCAAATGCTGAAGTTGGAATATTTGTGGGGTACACTGATACACCTCACAACTATCGGGTGTATGGGCCAGACAGTCGCAAGACTGTTGTGCGACGGGATATAAAATTTCAGGAGGAGAAAGCCATGCAGTGTTCGCTTGAGAGGGAGCTACACTTGCATGCAGATGAGGAGCTGTTAGTTCCTAAGGAGGAGCTTCCGGATGTGGATCAGCCACAAGAGGAGGTTCAGAAGGTGGAAGAAACCACCCAGGCAGCGCCAACCATCAGAGGGCGCATGCGCACTACAGAAGCTGAGCGATTGGCTCGGGATGCAGAGAAGGTTGTAGGACCACCTACAGCACAGCGCAGACAGAGACAGTCACCGGATCGGTACACTGGATACATGGCTCTTGTGAGTCAATGTGTTGTGACGGAGCCATCCTCTTTTGAGGAAGCTGTGGAGGAACCCGCATGAGTTGATGCCATGATCGAAGAATATGATTCGATCGTCAGGAACAGTGCATGGGAGATTGTCCCAAGACCGGTGGGGAAATCAGTGGTGGGTTCGCGATGGATCTACAAAGTGAAGCAGGCAGTTGACGGGAGTGTGGAGAAGTACAAGGCGAGATTTGTCGCCCGTGGCTTTTCACAGATCGAGGGGATTGACTATGAGGAGACCTTTGCACCTGTCGCAAGTTACTCTTCCATACGGACGATCCTTGCTCTCTCAGCGCAGATGGGGTGGCACATTCATCAGATGGATGTGAAGACTGCGTTCCTCAATGGAGTTATTGAGGAAGAGGTGTACATCGAGCAGCCTGAAGGTTTTGAGATCTTCAGCAGTGAGTCGCATGTGTGCCGACTCAAGAGAGCACTGTATGGGCTGAAGCAAGCACCTCGTGCTTGGTACACTCGGATAGACAGCTACTTCACCGGGCTTGGATTCTCCAAGAGTGAGGCGGATCCAAACCTGTACCGGATTGTGGTGGAGGGGAAGCTGTTGATCATCGTACTGTATGTAGATGATCTGATTTTGACTGGCGACGAGCAGTTGATACTTTCATGCAAGGATGATCTTGCACGAGAGTTTGAGATGAAGGACCTGGGCATCCTTCATTATTTCCTGGGATTGGAGATTTGGCGGCGCAGTGGAGGACTGTTTGTTTCTCAGGGCAAGTATGCCCGGGAGATTCTGGAGAGGTTCAACATGCAAGGCTGCAAGCCTGTTGATACCCCTCTTCCTGGAGGTTGGAGGAAGGGAGATGCTACTCCGGAGGAGGTAGTGGATGCCACTGTCTATCGACAGTTGGTGGGGTCGTTGATGTATCTGGTCAATACTCGACCCGATATATGCTATGCAGTTAACCAGCTTTCGCAAGCTATGGTTAAGCCTACCAAACTCTTTTGGAAGGCGGGCAAGCATGTATTGCGCTATATCAGAGGCACATCGGGATATGGTCTATGGTACAGACAGGAGGATGGAGTGAAGCTTTATGGCTTCACTGATGCAGATTGGGCAGGGAGTCCAACGGACCGGAAGAGCACTTCTGGAGGAGTTTTCAGCATTGGGTCGACAGCAGTTTCCTGGTACAGCAGGAAGCAGAGATCCGTGGCACTCAGTTCAGCAGAGGCCAAGTACATGGCAGCAAGCTTGGCTGCATGTGAGGCTATTTGGATGAGGAAGATCCTCGCAGGTTTGTTCAGGTTGCATTTGGAGCCTACAGTGATCTACTGTGATAACCAGAGCTGCATCAAGCTCTCGGCTAATCAGTATTTCATGATAGGTCCAAACATATCGACATCAGGTACCATCACATCAGAGATTGTGTTAAATGGAGGATCAGAGGAGAAAGCTGTACTACTACCAGAAGGACTCAGGAATCTGGCCCCATCCTGACCTCACCCGAGGAGCATTCAGAAAGTTCCATAGGAGAAAGACAGTTGGATTGATCATAGTAACTGCTGGGAGAAATCAGCCAAAATCTGGGTGATAGACAGTCAAATGAAGCCACATGCTCCATAGGGCCTGAATGTTGTGCAATAATTGTGCTAGACTAATATGCACTGACCTCACGGGACTTTGTTGAGTTCTATGGAGATTCTTGAAATTTACTAAACTTTGCAGTGTAATTGATTATAATTTTTAGGTTGAACATTTTTTGAGCGATCTACCAAATATGGGAGATCAAATATTATTTTCCCTTAATAATATTTTGACTATAAACAGCAGTTTACTCTCTTGGCGCACTTCAGTTTGAGTCATGGATGTGACTCATGCAACTGACACAAGGAATCACGTGGTTCCTAGGGTTTGATGGCATCTTGCATGGTTGGCTTCAGTTAGACTTCAGTGGCAGGAGTTTTGGAGGAGTTAACGGGACAAGTAGTGGAGTTGTGTTATGTTTGTTTTAGTTGAACTAGTTGGGATTAGTTAAACTAACTAATCAACTAGATATGAGTGGAGTAAATTAAATAATATTTAATTTACTAAATATTAACTCATTAGTCAACTCAAGAACACTTCAGTTCACTACAGTGCATGATCAGTTCAGTGGAGACCAGTGGAAGAGGTAGATGAAAGGGTGAGTAAAGCTATCAATTGGTAGATTTGTTTTGCATGAGATTTGCATTACACTTGGAGGAATTTTCCATGACAATTACGCGATCAAGGCAAAGGGATTCGAACCTTGAACCTCTTCATATACAGGCCATGATTGCGCAATAGAGGCAAGGCAATTGGCGGGGAGTTTTGAACCTCAGACTTGTTCAAAACTGAGTCAGATTGTGAGTAACTTCATGAGAGAGTACTGAGTACTTGTGAGGAGTATTGTAATTGTTTGGTTACTTGATTTCTCCATTATAATATACACAATAGCTGCGGGGTTTTCAGCTATAGGCTTTCCCCATACATACTGAGTTAATGTGTGATTGATTTGATGTGAGATTGCTTCTGTTATTTCAGCATGTGACAATTAATTGTAGAAGAAGGTTATGTGTTATGTATGCAATTCGAAATTGATATATGACCGGGTTAATCTTCAGTGAATAAGTGATTTATTCAGCTAATTTCTACAAACTGTAGAGGAAAACTTATCTTAAACATATCAGCAGCACGACACTGGATTTGGCAGTATTTGACATCAAAGGATCTGAGGTCATGATGATGTGGCAACGATCAGTTGAGAATTCAAAAGAGATTACCCAAACCCATGTAGGCAGAAATGATGAAATGAGATGTCCCCAACCCGAAACGAATACAGACAAGTGCCATGTTCAAGAGCGACATACTGTTAACATAACTAAAACTTGGGTCCATTTCCCCCCACCATTTCTGGCAAGTACCCCAATTATTTTTAAAAAAAAGCTTGAAGGGTATAGCATATGCTAGTGCTGTAAGTTTTTCCTTCAGACAAATCCAACCTAGTACATTTTACGAGCCCTAGGAAGGAGGAACTTGAGTAACGTCATGGCAATGAAATTCGACGTGTTACACTAAAAATTTTCACCATGACGTTTTACTGTCTGTATGGGTTCATCATTACTCATACAATACTCCCTTAGAAGTCTACAACATCAAGTTCCTAAAACCAAGCCTTGAAATTGAAAGAAAATCTTATAAAAGTCATAAAAACACTTGTACCACACTTTCTCTTAGTATTACCTATGGTGCCGCATTAGTTTGTTCTAGAACATGCAGAACCGGTCGCATTTTTTCTTCATTAAAGGTGCGGATCCTTGTAAAAGGTAAAATGAAGGTGGAAGTAAAATTTGGAAGCCCAGCTAGTTGAATCTGGAAGCTTCTGGAAGCAATTATCTGGTGGAAAGTTCTCTCCTTTCATGTACATTCATCCCTCCATTAAAGGAGCCTACCCCTTGGTATGTGGAACTCAATCCCTTTGAAAGAGGATTCTATCCCCTCTTATTTAGAGCTAAAACCTCTTCTCTTTTGCTATAAATTGAGGCCATAGTTCAGCCTCAAGGGGAGTTAGGCTTTGAGATTTTTTTAGGATAATTGCGGGAGAAACTCAGACTCTCTTAACTGATCATCATCTGGGAATGATTACACACTCATGCTTATGTTAGTCGAGAGAGTGCAAAGGCTTGTCAAAGTAGAGGAAACACTTGTTCTGGACCCCGGAAGGACCTGTGTGACATCAAGGCGAACACGGTTGTAAGGCTTCTTTTTTCATTAAATATCACACAAATGGATCCTATTTTCTCAATGATTTGTTTATTTAAATGGCTTATTTCTTGAATTCCTTGATCATCAATATAGGTTTATGGTTTATGAATTATTCTATATTATGCAGGTGCTTCTGATTTTTTCATGTCCTTGATTGCAGATCCCAAAAGGATACTTATTCAAAGCGACAGGAAAGAAGACTACGATCAGTGCTAGACTAAAGGTAAGTCCTAAATCCTTTATTATAGATAATTCTAGATCAAATATAATCTAGAGAAAGTATTTTACATTTTCTGTTTGTTTCTAGTTATCCGTAGGATACTAGGGAGATCTGTCTTGTCTGCAAGAATGATTTATCCGCCTAACGAAATGGCGACTCCACTAGGGATTGGATCTTGAACTTAGTTTTCTTTTATTTTTGACTTGTGAAACTATTTTCTAATTTTGATTGATTGGTATTGGCTTGGGTAATTTATTCTTGTAGAATCCCTAAAAAGTGCTTTAGAACTTTTTATTTTTCTTTAAGTTTTCTGGTCTCCGCACTTTGTCTTTAAGAATAGTGCTGTCATCTCCATTGTTTTCCTGTATACATAGTGCGACACCGCACCTGTTTACACTGAAACCTGTAGAACCTAGGAAATTTTTTTGGAAGACTTAAAATTCTCTTTTCTAGGATCAGCTTGCAATATTCTCAGTGTTTTCCCAAACTTGTTTTGATTGTCAAAAGGCTTGTGTGAATTTCTTTTCAACACTTTTACAATCTCATTAGTCTCTGTTAAGTTAATTGGGTGTTTTGAGTTTATTTTTGAAGAAATTCTTAATTTGATTTCCTTCGGTCATTGTTTTGAGGTTTGTCTCAGTCTCTTAACAATTTTTCATCTTTTTGCTTTTGTGTCTGAGTGTTAATCTCCTTTGAGTATTTTTTTTTTTGATCTTTGGAACTCTCGCCCAATTTTCTTTACTTACACTTGATTGGTTCTTAGATTACATTAGAATCATATTGTGTTTGATAATTATCTTGCATAGATCACACTTTCATAATTAGAATTCTCATTTTCAGAATATGAATGAGAAATGTGCATCAATTACATTTGCATAGTTTTCATGTGAATTGTGCATAGATTACAACTCCATAGTTTAAATTCTGGAAAAATCAATCGTAGATTTAGATCAATTTATTTCATTTGAATTTAAATGTTTTTATGCTTGTTTTAGAAACATAAAAATAAAAAAATTGGAATTGATTAGCATTAGTTTTTCTTGATGAAATTAGTGAAATAGAGAATTTTTTATATTTTCTCTTATTGATAAATTTTTTGCATTGTTGGAAGTGAATGGAAACTCTCTCCTTACTTTAGTTAGGATTCATCAAATTGAAAAGATTACATTATCATATTCTATTACATTCAGTTTTGGGTTGGGTCATAACACCATTGGTTTCATATCCATTTACCCTTTGAGTAATAACAGCCCAAATAACACAACGCTTAATAAAATTCATCTAGTAATTTTTACATTTTTAGGGCTCTTTCCACCAATCTAGCTTAGGATTAGTGCTTTGGAATAGGTTGTATTTAACTTTATAAAGAAACTAAAACAAACAAGTAGTCGATCTTGCAGTAGGAAAAATTCCGATTGTTGCATGTATGCTCTGGGAAGGTCCTCCTAAAGGATTCAAGCACGAGATCATATATGAACCAATGAGGTAATAAATCCTTCCTCATTGGGAACGATAGAAGATATACACGTATTAACAATGGTAAACCTGAGATTGACCATTATCAAGGAGCCTTCAAGGGGATTTAGCTTTGCTACTCTGCCCTTGCGTGTGTATCGGATCATAGACTGTTCCCCCAGGTATATTTGTTCCTGTTGGTGACCTTAGTGGCCATAAACTTTAGGATTATTTCCCAAGGTGATGGTAGAGGGAAGATCCCACAGTACCTCGAGTAGACGTCGACTAGACTCACTTGGACTCTCTAGAGGGTTCTCTTCACTCAAGATGGCATAGTGGAGAAACTTGCACCGGTCTGTTTCATTAAGCAGGTTATTGGGGTAACTGTTCCAACCGCCATTTCTGCATTAAAATTCTACGATGTTGGATTTCATCACCAACTAGTGTTTTTAGTGTGGGAATATACTGTCTGTGTGTGGTTTGACTCCTAGATTTGATAGCGCGTGTTCATTTGTTTGTTTTTAATTTTAGAGACCATAGGTGTGAATTGTGAATTTTAATTGTTTAGGTGTGAATTGTGAATTGTTAATTTTAGTTTTAAACTATTAATAAAATTCACTGAAGTTGAATCTAATGGCAACTGTTCTAGAATTTACCAACCAAGGAACCCCTCTTAACGAGAATCCTAGTACTTTTCCTTGCTTTGAAAATGTTGGTCCTCCTTATATGGCTACATTTTCATTACCTTGATTTACAATAGCTTTACCGATATGGTTATTTTCAACTTCATTGGCCCCGAATGCTCCAATTGTTCCACCTCAACTGAATGCTTCACCTCAACAAAGTTCACCATCTCAACATCACCAACCTCATGTTTACCCTTTACCTTCTTCGCCTAATATGTCTTCCTCCCTTTCTTCCTCTTCGCTTGGTAAAAGCCTTGACATTAGTAACCAGGTGGCTAAGAAGAAGAAGAAGCAAAATAAGAAAGAAGTCAACAAACCAACCATGGCTGTAAGTGTTAGTAGTGTTGAGGAAACCTCCAGCATGCATCATAAACCTAAATACCCTTGCAAACTTTTAAGGGTGACCAATTCCTTATTAATTGTCCTAGTATTCCAAAGGTCTTGGAAGTATGGTTAGAAAAATCCCATTAGATTACTATTGATCCATCAACCAATGATAGTTAGGTTCCTGGGAAAAAGGGTAAAGTTAGGTTTCCTTGTAAGTTATGCAAAGGGAGCCATAAAACTCACATTTTCCCTCACATGGATGAAGCCTCAAAAATTTTGGAAAACCTTACTATTCCACAGCAACAACTTCCAACTGGTTACTGTAAAATTTCTCCCAACTTACCATCAACTGACGAAGTGATTGATCTATTTCCAAGTACAGTCAATCCCACTCTTCCATTAAAGAATGAAACTGATATCACTCAATTTGATGAACCATTATTTGATCAAGTGGTCAATTTGATTTCACATTCGGTCGATCCCACTCTCCCTCTAGAGAGTGAAACTCATACCACTCAGGTTCTTCTTGTTACATCAGATCCTTCTACACAAGGGGGCATTTCACCTGTTTGTTCAGAACCTCCTCCAAGTACCGAGGTCTTTTCCTTTGATTGGAATAGACTGACAAAACCTCGTCTTCCTTCTTCCATCCCTTTCCAAATAATTATGAAGTCTTGTGGTAAGACTGTACAACACACACATGTAGATGAAGGTGCTTCTGTTAGTATTTTATCCTCAACTACTTGGCAAGCTTTGGGCTCCCCTCAGCTTGTGCCTGTCATGCAGAATCTGTCAGCTTTTAACATAATCATTAGTGATCGTTTATGGATCCTTCCTAATTTTCCTATTACCTTGGAACGTAAAATTATCTGTATTGATATTATGGTAGTTCGAGGCCCCTTGGATTTCAATTTACTCCTTGGGCGAGACTATGTCTATGTAATGAAAGCTGTCGTATCAACACTCTTTCGCGTGATGTATTTCCCTCACAATGGAAACATTGTGACTGTACACCAACTTTCATTCACTAGTCTTGATTCGACTACCAATAATCTGACACCCCTAAATGTTCCTTTTACAAAAGTGGTATCTACCCCACCATGGGTTAATTATATGGTAACCAATCCCATGTTTTCAATTATCGATGCAAGCAAGCCTCTCACTGTTTTCTCGACTTCCTTTGACTTAGATCCAGTAATTGACATGGAAAAATCTATGGGATTATTTGAACGTGATTTTCCTATCCCTTTTGAGTCCCTTGACATGTGTTCCTTCCAGAGAATTGTTCTTCCATATGATGAAGACCTTTTGGAAGCCATGATCGAGGAGTGTACCTTAACATGCCTTTCTTCCATTTGGAAGCCATGACAAGGTCACTGATGAGGATAATTCATTTTACTATTTCAACCTCGTTAAAAAATGAATCAGTGGGTCAAGAGGAAAGTTCCTTTTACTGTGTCAACCTCGTTAAAAAATGAATCAGTTGGCATGAGGATAATTATTTTTACTGTGTCAACCTCGTTAAAAAATGAATCAGTGAGTCATGAGGATAGTTCCTTTTACTGTGTCAACCTTGTTAAAAAATGAATCAGTGGGTTAAGAGGAAAGTTCCTTTTACTATGTCAACCTCGTTAAAAAATGAATCAGTGGGTCAAGAGGAAAGTTCCTTTTATTGTGTCAACCTCGTTAAAAAATGAATCAGTGGGTCAAGTGGAAAGTTCCTTTTACTGTGTCAATCTCATTAAAAAATGAATCAGTGATTAAAGAGGAAAGTTCTTTTTACTATGTCAACCTTGTTAAAAAATGAAACATGCTTAGATGAGGACAGTTCTTTTCCTGTGTCAACCTCATTAAAAAATGAATCAGTAGGTTATGTAGGTAGATTGTAGAGAGTAGATTGATAGATTCCATGAGGATGGTTCTTCTCCTGTTTCAACCTCGTTAAAAAATGAAACATATACCAAGAGGAAATTTCTTGTTATTGTGTCAACCTCATTAAAAAATGAAACTGGTTCCTGACGAGCATAGTTCTTTTCCTGTGTCTAGCTCATTAAAAAATGAAACAAATCCCCTCCTAGTCAAAGTCGAGTCTTTCATCTGATCTCGTAAATGCACCTTCATTCCATCCAACTATTAGTAGCTAGTAGTCTACTTAGTTGAATGAAATGAAGCTTGAGGGGCATGTGCTCTAGCAAGTTATGCTTGGGGGGAATTCAAGCTTATCTCAAGCATGATTTTTCCTTTGTTTCAAGCTTGTGTAAAAATGAAACAAACCCATTCTCAAGCACATTTTTTCTACGTTTCAAGCTTGTGTAAAAATGAAACCACTTTCAAGAAAAGTTTTCTACGTTTCAAGCTTGTGTAAAAAATGAGACCTATCTGAAGCATAGTTTTTCTCTGTTTCAAGATTTTGTAAAAATTAAACCTATCTTGAGTCGATTTCGGTTATTATTTTCAAGACTCGTTAAACTCATGAAAATCCCGAGATTATTTTGCTATCTTTCATTCTCGTAAAACACATTAAAATGCTGAGTTATTTCGTTCTTTTCCTAATCATAAATTAAATTGAAAGTCGACCATATGAGTACAATTTTTATCATTTTCTCGAACTCGTTAAAACTTACAAAAAAGAGAAACCAATGAGTAAATTTTTATCCCTTTTTCAAACTCGTTAAAACTTACGAAAAATTGAAAATGATGAGTATACTTTTATTACTTTTTCGGGCTCTTTAAAATTATGAAAAATCGAAACCCTGGAGTTCTCTTTTAAGCTATTTTCAAACTCTCTAAACATGAAAACATTGCCGAGTACTTGAATATTCGAACTCGCTAAAGGAAATGAACAGTCATCCCTTCAGTATAAGTTTACCCCTTTTCCGAACTGAAATGGACTATTTACAAAAAAGGTATATGTTGCCTAATCATGGTCAATAGAGTTCTCTCCTGTATTATTTTATCGTTTTTTGGGCTTGACATACTAAATTTATGAAAAATTACACCCACGGAGTTTCCTTAATTTTTTCTTTTCACTCCCTAAAATTGAAAAACAACAAGTTTCTCCTATACTGGACTCATTAAAATTTAACAGTAAACGAATGAATTAATCCTTCTTAGGGTTTGATTTTAAACTAAGTTGGACTCATCTGAAGGATGAGCTTATATAACAAGCAAATGTTATACTCCTCAATCTTGTAAAAAATAAAGAGGTACTTGCCAGAAACGGTGGGGGAAAAGAGAGAAAATGAATCCATGTGTCACACTTTGTTTAAAAGCAGTATACCACTCTTAAACATGACACTTTTTGTCACACTTCTTCCTGGGTTGGGAAAATCCTTTGCCTATCAGTTAATCCAACCATATTGAAAGTCTTCAGCTGGTTTCTAGGTATTAGTTTAGGTCAATTGTCACCAAGCCATCTGCAGTGTCATTATGTGTTCAAGAGGACAGTTCTAATAAACCATTCATTGCAAACATTTGTCTCCATTCGCGTTGACCATCCTTGAGCCCGTCCTTGCAAAAAAATTCTACAAAACTTGATCTAATGGTTTCTTGTCGTGGGCTTTCCTACGACGAATCACTTTCTATCGACGACAGCTCATCATCTAGGAAGTTGATCTAGAATACTTCAGTACCTTGGAATATGCATGCCTTAATCGCAGGTTTCTCGCCTTCGATGACAGGTTGCATCATTGATCTTGGATTGAATGATTCCGTGAAATGTTCGACTTCAGATCATTTATTCACATTTCATGGATTATACTGAGTACTTTGAGAGCCATTGTCATTATTGGTGGTTTCTCTCACACTTTTTAATAATTCAAATCATTGACTGGTAATCAAGTGGTTTCTACCATGTTCGACTTCGACACAATCAATCGCATGGATAGAATCGTACTAGTCTGGGTAGCGGAAATCAAGACCCTGGATCTAGTTTCCACCATCTAGGCTATGAGGAGTTTTATTATTCATTATGTTGTAGACTATTCATAACAAATGGTTGCATCCATACTTTGTCTACATTATTAATGTGATAGTAAGATCATTTCTACATCGGAACAAGTTTTAGTTAGTGCTTGATCTGAGTATGGGAATGCCTACCTCAACGATGATATATATATATATATATATATATATATATATATATATATATATATATATATATATATATATATATATATATATATATGTATATATATATATATATATGTTTTGCATTGAATTTTTTTACAGGATTCCGATTGGGGTGTCCACAAGCTAATCCTCGAAATGATAAAGCACATTACTCTTCAAAAGGTCTCAAACTTCACACTTTAGGGGGGAATCTATTAAAATAAAAATTGTCACCGTGACGTTTTACTGTCTGTATGGGTTCATCATTACTCATAAAATACTCCCTTAGAAGTCTACAACATCAAGTTCCTAAAACCAAGCCTTGAAATTGAGAGAAAAGCTTATAAAAGTCATAAAAACACTTGTACCGCACATTCTCTTAGTATTACCTACGGTGCCGCATCTGTTTGTTCTAGAACATGCAGAACCGGACACACTTTTTCTTCATTAAAGGTGTGAATCCCTGTAAAAGGTAAAATGAAGGTGGAAGTAAAATTTGGAAGCATGGCTAGTTGAATCTGGAAGCTTCTGGAAGCAATTATCCGGTCGAAAGTTCACTCCTTTCATGTACATTCATCCCTCCATTAAAGGAGCCTACCCCTTGGTATGTGGAACTGAATCCCTTTGAAAGAAGATTCTATCCCCTCTTATTTGGAGCTACAACCTCTTCTCTTTTGCTATAAATTGAGGCCATAGTTTAGCCTCAAGGGGAGTTAGGCTTTGAGATTTTTTGAGGAGAATTACCGGAGAAACTCAGACTCTCTTAACTTATCATCATATGGGAATGATTACACACTCATGCGTATGTTAGTCGAGAGAGTGCAAAGGCTTGTCAAAGTAGAGGAAGCGTTTGTTCCGGACCCCAGAAGGACCTGTACGACATCAAGGCGAACACAATTGTAAGGATCCTTTTTTCATTAAAAATAATAAAAATGGATCCTGTTTTCTCAATGAGTTGTTTATTTAAATGGCTTATTTATTGAATTCCTTGATCATCAAGATAGCTTTATGGTTTATGAATTAGTCTATATTATGCTGGTGCTTCTGATTTTTTCATGTCGATTGTAGATCCCGAAAGGAGACTTATTCAAAGCGACAGGAAAGAAGACTATGATGAGTGCTAGACTACAGGTAAGTCCTAAATCGTTCATTATAGATAATTCTAGATCAAATATAATCTAGAGAAAGTAGTTTACATTTGTCTGTTTGTTTCTAGTTATCCATAGGATACTAGGGAGATTTTTCTTGTCTGCAAGAACGATTTATCCACCTAACACGATGTCATCATGGTTTAACAAGTCTTACAAAGGGATAAATCGACATCTTTTCATGTTTAGAGAGTTTGAAGAGAAGGCAAAAAATAAAACTCCATCATGGCCCTTTTCGTAAATAGTCTCTCAGATCCAAAAAGGTAGAAAACAATATCCGAAAGAACCTCTTAGTCACAATAGGCTAAGGTATTCCTTTTTCGTAAATAATATATCCTAGCCCGAAAAAGGGGTAAACGTATACTGGGTAGATATCGCTTCGCAACCATTTAACGAGTTCGAAACGACAAGAGTCTCGGAAATATTTTCAATTTTAGAGAGTCAAAAAAGAGCTGAAATATGGCTCCAGTAGTGACTTTTTCTTGTTTTTACCGATTCTGAAAAGGTATAAAATGTAACTCGTTACTCCACCACTATGTCCTGAAAACCTTTCGCTACACAAGAGACACGTGTAAAACCCATTTCTCGAAAATAATATAATAAAATAATCGAAAAACATGTCTTAAAACCTAATTAGGGTTTTGAAAATTTATAAAATACCAAAATAAGTAAAAATAATTACCTTTCACATTTTACCTCTTGTGGAGCAATAGTTACCCATTTTACAGTGTGACTTTGTGGCGACGAAAATGGACAATCCAGCAGACCAATCTCGAATCCGTCAGTTCCAGGTAAGAGCCCAGATCTCTCCCTTCATTTCAAGTCATTTTTTACTACCTGCCACTTCCAATTTTGATTTCTGGGGGAGGAAATGTGAATATCAGGGCAAAACAGTTGGCACGGGTTTCCGGCACGGAGTCGCGCCAACCGCTCAATTTTCTACACTAGGGCGTGCCCATTGGTGTGACTGTTTGGTAAATAGTCATGCTAACGGTGTGGACCATTCTTGTGCAAAAATGGAAGTGAAATACCCAATTGTTTACAAATCAAAGCTTCAAAAATGGCTAATACTATTCATATGAATGTGTTTGCAGGTAGAAAGCGGCAAAAATGGTGATCGAATGGAAAGAACGGGAACATAGTGAAGAGGACGAGCTTTCCATGGGTAATGAGAGATGCATGGAAGCTCTTAAATACTGTGGACTGAAGAATTTCTAATGAACACCGTGTCTCTGTGCTCAACCGAAGCTGCTACAGTATTTGATCAGCATATGCGATGAGGTTCAGGAAAATTTCATCCTTCGAGATCAAGAACTTGAGATTGATGTTTCTGACGTCTACTTTATCACAGGATTATCGCGGAGGGGAGAAACATCGATCCTAACCGGCACCCGGCCTTGCATGGAGAACATGTCCATGGTGATTGGCAGGGTATGTCCAAGGGCATGGAAGGGATCAGGAAGTGGGAAATTCGATATCCATACTATCCCAGACTTGGCACTAAAATTAGTGCTACATACCATCACATGAGTTGCGGCATCGCAAGCACGACACGAAGCAACAAAGACACAGTTGCTTCTTGTTGTAGAATGCTTGACACTGACCATCTACAACTGGGAAGAGGTCGTGATAATAAACATGAAACGTCAGCTAACAAAATGCAAGAAGACCAAATTGAAGAAATTTGGCTATGGGTCTATCTTGGTATCATTCTTCATGGAAAGAATACCAAATTTTCAGCATCAAGAGGTCATATTCCGAACACCACTAGTGCGAGAACCATGGATGGCCCGATGGGAAGCTCTGATGCCAAGGGCAGGGGGCAGTCAATAGATGTCCTGGAGACCGGAGTTCTTTAATTGGCTCCACCTACATTTGATCATCGTGCAGGATTGACCCTATTCTGGCACAGATTTTACTGGTGATCCAGACCTCCCACTCCCGGAGGGAGATGATTGGCATGAATATTTGGGTAAGACTCATTTTTAATTTTTCATGAGTGTTATGATTTTTTTTTTAACTATGTATGTTCTGAAATTAACTCCATGTATTTGCAGATGTTGGCCCAAAGAGACCCACAGGCATGTCTCTGATAGCGAGGCGAATCCCTTGTGATTTTGACCTTCATGGCGAGGGAGGTGAAGAAGAGATCGTATGTGTTAGCCACCTATAAAAAATTTTCATATCAAATGATGGCTAAAATATTTTCTAGGCCTTCAAGAGAAACATTCCCTTTATAAATATATCATCCTTGAAGTCCCATATGTCTTTTATCCTTGGAATTACTCTTCACTGTTGTTTCATTTCAAAGCCCTCAAAGACCCTACTGTTTACCAAAGGAAAAAACTACTCATGAAGTTCCATTTTCCCCCATTTTCTCTTCTCTATTTTTCCTCTTTCCATTTCATCCATAAACCCTTTCATTCACCTCTCATTCCCTCGAAATCCCCTTCAAAGCCTTGTAAAATCCTTTTATAAGGTTTAAAACCCCATTTTTACTCCTATCGGAACCTTCAAAAAGCCTTGAAAAACCTTCATTTTTGTCTAAAAAACCCATTTTTCTATTAAGGCCGTAATCCCCTTTTGGCCTTAGCCCCAACTCCTTTTCTCCACATAAGACTCGGAGCCATAACCCGGAGCTAACCCCCCATCACGCAATCGCAATCACGATTTTCTTATTTTCTTATTTTCCTGTTTATTTTCAAAAACTCCAATGCGATTAAGCCTTTTTCTTTTAAAAACCCCCGATCTCCTTGCCTTCTTCATAAAACCATAGCCCTGCAATCGGATGCTAAAAACACTAAAAAACATTTCCTGAACCTTATTTTTCTTCTTTTTTTATAAAACCCAGCGATATGTTGTAAAAAAAATCTGGGTTGTTGATCTCTGTAGATCAATAGCCATCGGCTCGTCGCATTGCAAAATCCACATGAGTCATTCCTTTTTCATCTTTTTCAAAAGTTTCTATGCGATCCCTCCGATTCAATCTCAGCTGTCGATCATCCTTCTGATTCGATGGTCAGCACAACATCGCATCGCAACTCTTCTGTTATCCTTTCCCTTTTTCTCATCCGGCGCAGATCCTCTGATTTAATCTCAGCCGTCGAATCCACAAGAACCGACGGTTGAGATTCAATCGTGCTCCCCCTTCTACCTTCTGATGATGTCTTCCACGATTTAATCATGACCGTTGATCTCTCAAATTGATCCAACAGCCAGCGCTTAATCACATATTGAAAATTGAAAAGCCTCGATGCTTTGCCTCTTTCCTATCCTCCGATGTGATTTAATCTTGACCATCCATTCTATCAGATAAAATGGCCAGAAGTGCATCAGATCTCGCTCTTATATCACATAAACCTCCACCATCCCGACCTCCTCTTTAATATTTTTCGTCGATATTTTTAGATCGAACGGTCCACATTGCGTCCGCTCTTCAAACCTCACCCTTTTCATTTCTCCCCATCAATAGATCTCGACCGTCCATTCCCAAGATCCAACAGTCAGGATCTAAACCACCATTTGACCCCACCTACCTTTCCGCCCGTGCATCTTGCCCTCCAGCGCGTGCGATCCACACCGTTGGATCTGTTGTCCCTCATCCGACGACTGAGACTCCTTTTCGCATTTTTTCTGCACCTGAGGGTTAGCGTCTAAAAATTACGTGAAATGGGTGGTTTTGTAAATCCATGTGTCAAGCGTGGACCCATATCGTGTTTTTTCGATCAAAATCTAAAACCACCTGAACACAACGCAAAAACCCCTACTGGGTTTTCACCGAACCACCTACCCTCCGCATTACTTTTTCACCTTTTAATCCTGGCCATCAATCCTTTAGATCAGACAGCTCACGTTATATTTCATCCTCCATTCGCTTGCCCTTTGCCTCTCCTTCCAAACAATCCATTGAGAGTTCTCCACCGTCAATCTCTGAATATCGAACGAACCCGATTTATCTTCCCCTCCATTACCTTTCCCCACCATTTGACCTCTCAAATGAACCTACCATTTAATCCTGACCGCTGGTTATTTTCATCCAACGGCTCCGATTTAATCCCGCACCCAAAGCCTCCAAAGTAGTTTAAACCTATCCACGCAGGATTTTTATAACTTTTTTTTTTTTTTTTTACAGGTTATAAAGGTTTTTTCCACAGTTTCAAAGTGAAACGAAAGGCCAGGGATGACAATCCCTCCGGCCATTATTCATGAAGAAAAATAACTTACAAAGGTTCAAACTGTGATTTTTCCATGCCCCATGAGCATTTGTGAAGTCACAAAACCTCTACGCGCCTACAAAACAACAAAAAAACACAGCGAATATCAAGCAGACAAAGAGTATCAGTGTCAAAGGATGGGATCAAAGAAGAAACAAATATTAATGATTTTAAACATATTATAAAGGGATTAAGGCACCAATTCGAGAATGAAAGGCCTAATCCATAGTTGTTAAAGAATAAAAATCAGAAATAAAGGTCAAAGCCTGATTAAGCCTAAAACACAGAGAAAAGATAGATTAAAGGTGTTTTAGGATAAAACAATGAAATATATCAATCCGAAAAGCCTCCACTGCCACATCAGAGGCTAATTGAATCCTCTCTAGCTACCCAAGTGCCACCTGCATCTTTCAATAAATCAGAAGAAGGCAGAGTTATTACCTAAGTCAGTGATATTTTGCCCAAAGACAACCAGAGTTATTGTTAACTCACCTCAAGAGTTTTTAATTCAACAAAATTTGCCCAGCATGCTTAATACTTAATTAAAATCAATTAATACAGAGGAAATATCAGAAATATTCTCTGTTGAGCCCCTCAAAGGCCGAGAAGCATTACACTGTATTAATTGAGCCTAGATATATTTTCTCTCATCCCACCTCCTCATTTATTCTATAAATACTTCTGTAGAAGATGAGAAAAAGGTTGGTCTCTGGATATCTATTGCATGTAAATAGTTTACTAAAGCTACTGTAGCCCTGTTTGTAATTGAAGATACATAAGCTAAGATGAGAAGTTTGAAGCTATAGAGACCCACTGGACTTAAAGATTGTAACTGGTTCGAACATCAAATACAAGCTTATTTATGGGATCTTGGTCTATGTTGATGGTGATGTGTTTCTTATTGTAAATTGTTATTTTCTTTTTGTTTCCACTTTTTACACTTTATCTAATAAAGAACAGCAAATATAGAGCTAGGATTTACTCTTACAAGTACCCTACTCTTACTGATAAGCTTTATCTCTATGTTTTCCTCCTTTGTGTATTTAGGAATGATTTAATACAGTCCAAGCAGTTTAGGAATGTTGGTGTTCCCACGTCTTACTGTCTGAACTTTAAACATTATTCTTGAATGATATTTTCATTATATGCTAAGTAGAGTTGGACTAGGAAATTTTATGGTTTTCCCTGTCTTCTAGTTTTGTCTCCAAAGGTTGTTTGAAATTTTCCCTGAAAGTATGTTGAAAGCAAGATAGGTTCAAAGTCCTTACTTGATCCTAGACTACTTTTATGTTTATCTTGAATTTTTTCCTTTGAATATGCTGAAAGCAGGATAGGTTCAAAGTACTTACTTGATCTTAAGTTATTCTTTGTGTTTTTAAATGTTTTCTATTGAAAGTGCATCAAAATCAGGCTAGTTTCAAAGTACTTACCTGATCTTAGATAACTTATGTCTTTCTTAAGTGTATGCCAAAAGCAGGATAGTTTCAAAGTAATTACTTTATCTTAGGCTACTCTTTGTTTCCTTCATCTGTTTGATTTCCCTTTATTTTTGTCTCATTCCATAAAATCAAATTAAAGAGATCCTTTGACATAGATGACTTGCCCCATGGACCACTCTTGAACCTTGCTGTTTCAATTAAATCCTACTATGACTCCATAGCCCAATGGATTGAAGCTGCTTCTTACCTATCTTGTTAGCTGAATCATTCCTTCACTTTCATACACCTTCACCCTTAATTTAGACTTCCTTCACCTTCATGTATCTTTGACCAACCAAAACAAAAAAAAACCCTTGTTCCTCATAAATAGTCTAATATCACACTAAAAGCCTTTTAAAGATAAATCAATCTTTTCACTTATAGAGAGATCCCTCTCTGGATTCAGGAGGGCTAGATCCCAGAATCCAAAAGTGGGTCAAATGTTGTCTCTGCAACTTTAGTCTTACCAATCTGCTAAAATTACAAAGACCTAACATTTCTGGCGACTTCGCTGGGGATTCTAAGTAAATCCTTGAAACAAAACACTCGGTGTTTAGTGCAGTATAAATAGCTTTCTTCAAGCACTACCAAGAATGTTGGTAATCATGATAAAACTTATTTGAATCAGTGACAAATTAAGTAACCCTTAGGATTCTCATAAAGCTTATCAAACCTTGAAGGAATCAGCTAGCTAAGCCCATAAGAGTAAAAATTTCTTTGTCTCATCACTATAGCTAAGTGTTGAAATAGATTTAGGACACTCTTAGAACCCATAGGACTGAAAAAACTCAGAAAACCCAAAAAAAAAATTATATTGGTATTCAAATAAACATGGTGGTGGAACCATAAAACATTTTACCTTCACAAAAAGCTAAAAATTTTCCACCTGGTGATTCCACAATCCTAAACATACCTTAAGACTCCACTAGGAAACCCATTATTATCATAACATCATACAAACTCAGTTAAGAAGACTTTGAGGATAAAATTTTTCTTGGTGAAGATCAGTTTGCCTCCTAAAGATTGTCATATTTGGTTAAACTTTTCTTTTTGTTGAGTCTAAAAACTTAGCATAGTGGCTTCTAGAAGAGTGCATACTAGAGCCCATCCTGACTCAAATCCACTATAGATAGTTGATAATCCTGAAAGCATACCTAGGAAGTCTCCTAAGGTTCAAGCTTCAACTATTGTCAGACCAGTCCATAGAGCTAATTATGTTCCTGAAAACCTTACAGCACTACAAGATTCACAAGTTGACATAAGAAATACATTCAGAACTAGGTCACTTGAGGATTTATATCAGATAGATTTTGAGCCTTCACCTTCATCCCAAGATATAAGTGAACATCCTGGTAGCAGAGAAACTACTCCACCTGATTTGCATTTCCTCCATAATTTTGGTTTCTCTCACCCTAGATCTGCTCAACAATATCTTGCTGGTCCATCCACTTCTATTATCCACACATCCATTGTTCAAACCATACCATTTCATCAACCCCCTCCCATTCTACATCCTCCACCTGTAAACCCTCCATTTTTCCCACAACCTCCTATCATGGCAACATGGTATTCCCCTCTAGTCCTTCCTTTACCTCTAATCAATCTTCCACAGGAATATCAGTCCAAGATAACATTGTATGATGCTAGTGGTGCTACTGCTGCTTCACAACATGTGGACAATATGAATGACTATTTTGACAGAAATGAGATTGATGATGAAACTATCAAACTTACACTATTTGCTCAATGTTTAGGGGGATAAGTAAGAAAATGGTTCAAATGCTTAACCCCTAACAGTATCAACAGCCTTCAAGCACTCCATCATTTATTCCCAAACAAGTTGGAAGTCAAGAAAAACCCTCTCCAAATATTTTCATAATACAATAGCCCCAAAATAAACACCGGGGAAAGTGTTCAAGCTTATTGCACTAGATTTAATAGTGTGTATAATGCCCTTCCTCCAAAATTGAAACCTCCACAACGCTCAGATTTAAACAATTTTCCTAAAGGATTTGATCCTGAAATGGCCTATCAACTGAGAGAGAGAGATCCTTTGACTCTTGAAGATATGAAAAAAGGAGCTCTTTCTATGGAAGTCAATTTAATGGAGAAAAGAGCAAGAATGAGGAATGAGAAGAAAGTGTCCTTTAGAGAGGAATATACACCTTCCACATCTAGCTCAAAGATGGAAAGAATGATGGAGGAGATGATGAAAAATATGAGCATACTTGAGAGAGCACAAGCAAGTCAAAATCAATCAAATCCTCAAAATAGAAACCAATCTCAAAATCAAAATTATAATTTCAGGAGAAATTAGCCTCAAAATAGACCAAGAGACCTTGATCGGGAGATTATACCTCCTTTTCATCAAAACTATGTAAGCGAGGTTGAAGAAAGAATGGAAAAAACAGAGGAAGATGACATAAATATGTTGGGAGTAGACAATGATTATTTTGAAGTTCATTATAATAGGAAACAAGGTCTATACACACCCTATGATGATAAAAGAGTAGAGGATGAATATTACTATCAAGAGTTGGAAATTTTAATCATAGAAACTCCAAAAGAGTATGACCTTAGGAGTAAAAGCAATCGGGAAACTCCTAAAACCCAAACCTCTAACAAATCTACGAAAAACAACCTTGTGAACAAACCTAAAGTTACAAAAAAGAAAGACAAAACAGTGGTTGTAAATTCTCATAAAAACAAATAAAAAGGCACTCAAATTAATGAAAAATAGAGTGCAGACCTTAGCAGCGTTAGCACCTCAGCTAGTGCTCCTATTAAAACAATTTTGACTAATGTAAATAGAGGAAATCAGCAAGTTGATTTTTCTGATAAAGTGGTGATTAATAAGGCTGAAACAAACATTGTAAAAAATCAGATGACTTTAGTTTGGAACAGGAAATTTCCAAGATCAAAATCCCTATTCCCCTCACTGAATTAGTCACCCAAGATGTCTATAGATCAAAAATTTTGAAATCTTTCAACATAGAAGAAAATAATGACACTGTCAATCTTAGTGATGACTAACCAGAGCTCTTATTTGGTCCAAGGATTGAGGGAAGATATCAAGAAGGACCAGTTCCTCCATTTTATGTTAGTTTGAAGATTCATGACAAAATTTTACACAATGTTATGCATGATTCAGGGGCCTCTCACAATTTAATTCCCAAAGCACTAATGGAGAGCCTAGGCCTTGAAATTACTAGACCGTACAAAGATCTATACTCCTTTGACTCAAGTAGAGTGAAACGTTTAGGTTTAATCAAGGAACTCTGTGTAAACTTAGCACAAATTCTAGCCAAATGATTGGTGATGGATATTGTAGTGGTTGATGTGCCCCCCAAGTATGGTATGTTGTTATCAAGATCTTGGGGAGCTAAGTTACAAGGAACAATGAAAATGGATATGGCATATGCAACTATCCCTGTTTTCAATTAGACTAGAAGACTTTATAGGGAAACCCATATGCAATACATGGTTACTAGCCAAGAGAGACCAAAAAACTCACCTCTTTATTCTGTACATACAGGCCTTGACTCATTTATTTTCTTCAATGAGGAAACATTCAATGAGCAAGAAACCTTAACTGACTTAGTGGCAGATATATAAAAGGAGGAGCATAATATAAAAACATCAAAATAGTTTGCTAAATCAGAAAATCACAGCAAACAAATCACAGTTCTAGAGCTACAAATCATTCATCCATTGCTTTTTAACCTTGAGAGTCAAGAAAAGAGTCCTCAACACAATGAAAAACATGAGGAACTAGACCAATTTCAACATATTGTTGACTTACAAGAACAATCCAAAAGCAAATTAGATGAAGAGGATAGTAATCAAACTAGTGAATCTGAAACTAGTCCTCTTTGGAGTATGAACTTTGATGGGTCTTGTATTAAGAATGATGCAGGTGCAGGAATGTGGCTTCACAATACAATGAACAACCATACTGAAGGGCATTCCTACAAATTAAAATTTCAATACACCAATAACATAGCTGAGTATGAAGCCCTCCTTTTAGGCCTGCACTTATTGAAGAAATTAGGGGCCAAAAGAATAAAGGTTCATGGTGATTCTGAACTAATAATTAGGCAAGTGAATGGGGAATACACTGCAAAACATACCAAAATTAGAGCCTATAGAAATGATGTCATGGATTTATTGAAAACATTTGACGAGTTCCAACTTATTTTTGTCCCAAGAAATAAAAATATCCAAGCTAATGGTTTAGATTTTGCTATTAGAACATGTCTAACTCCTTATGAAACCAAACAATGTACTACCCAAATCAAATTTAGACCATCTGACCTGGACAATGAAAAATATTGGCAAGTGTTTCATGGAGATAAACAAATAGAAGACTTCCTACAGTCCATAAATGAATTTGAGCCACCAAGTTCAGATTCAGATTATGATCAGACTGTCCTATGGAAGAAAATCTGCTTGATGAAGAAGTAAAGTCTCCAGAGATTGCTGAGATAAATATGTTAGCTAATAAACTTCAACATACCACAGAAGTTAGTGCAGATTTAGAAAAAGAAGACTTAGAAACACTGCAATCAAATACTCAAAGCTTGCCAAAAGGACTGGTCCCATTAGAAGATTTGTTTGATTTCAATGATGTTGCCAAAAAACCAAAATTGGAACCTGTTGAAACTGAAATTGAAGAATGTAACATAGGCAGTGAACAAAAACCAAAAATGATCAAACTGTCTAAAACATTGCCAGCTCCCATCAAACTAAAATATATTGAGTTGTTTAAGGAATTTTCTGATGTATTTGCATGGAGTTATGATGATTTAAAATCCTATGACACAAAGATAATTCAGCATAAGATACCTCTCAAAGAAAACCAAAAACCTTTTAAACAAAAATTGCGTAGAATCAACCCTGTTCAATTACCTTTGGTTGAGAAAGAAATCAAAAAGATGTATGAAGCTGGAATTATAGTCCCTATTAGATATTCAGATTGGGTGTCTAATCTTGTGTCAGTGAGGAAAAAGACAGGATAAATAAGGCTTTGTATTAATTTTAGGAACTTAAACAAAGCCTCATTAAAAGACAACTACCCTTTACCCAAGATGGATCATATTTTACAAAAGGTAGTTGGTTCTAAAATAATTTCTTTGCTAGATGGCTTCTCAGGTTATAACCATATTTTAGCGCATCCTGATGATCAAATCAAAACAACCTTTACCACACCCTGGGGTACTTTCATGTATGTGAAAATTCAATTTAGTTTAATGAATGCTGGTGCCACATTTGAGAGAGCCATGGATATTGAATTCTCGGAAGAATTAGGCTTCTTCAACATTATTTACCTTGATGATATCATTGTTTTTTCTAAAACAGATGAGGAACACCTAGAACACTTGAGAAAAGTCTTTGAGAAATGCAGAAGATTTGGGTTATCTTTTAATCCAAAGAAAACAATGTTTGGTCTCCAAGAAGGCAAACTACTTGGACACATCATATCAGAAGAGGGGATAAATATAGACCCAAAGAGGATTGAGGGTATATTGCAAATCAATCATCCTAGAAACATCAAGGAACTACAATATTTCATTGGGAAGATTAATTTCTTGAGAAGGTTCATACCCATTCTAGCTGAACTCCTTAGAAACATAACAAACATGCTGAAAAAGGAACAAGGAGTTAAATGGACCTTATAAGCAAATAATTCATTTGAACTGGTAAACCAAGCATTAACCAAAACACCAGTTCTTATTAGTCCTGATTTTTCAAAGGATTTTTTTCATTTTTTCATTTGCATCAGAACACACAGTGGCTGTTGTCCTATTACAGAAAAAATCTAAAGGACAAGAGCAGCCAATTGCATTCTTTAGTAAGGCATTGAGAGATACGCCTCTTAAGTACAATATCATGGAAAAACAAGCCTTTGCCTTAGTCAAGGCCTTAAAATACTTCAGAGTTTACATTTTACACTCCCACATAATTTCATTTGTGCCAAGTTCAGTTGTAAAAGACATTCTAACCCAGAACCCAGATGGCAAAAGATGAAAGTGGATTGCTGTGATACTTGAATATGATTTAGAAATCAAGCCCACTAAGCTCATAAAATGCCAAGGACTAGCAAGATTAATGGCTGAGTCTAATTTTGAAGCTCTTGATATAAATATGATAGATGCATTAGATGAACAGGAGGAGTTACCAACTCCCATTCTTGAAGATCATTTTCTGTTTTCATCTTGGTATGATGATATTTCATATGTTTTTCTCAATTTGAATACACCTCCTGGTTTTTCAAAAACGAAGGAAAGATTTTTAAATTTAAAAGATGTTAACTACTGCATTTTAGATAAATGTCTATATTGGAAAAATGCTAGTGGATTATTGCTTAAATGTTTACCTGAGAATGATGCAGATAAGATCAAGCATGAGTTCCATGAAGGAGAATGTGGAGGCCACCTCTATTGGAAGACAACTTCCAATAAAATCCTTAGAGCTGGTTACTATTGGCCCACCCTCTTTCAAGACGTCCATAAAATGATTATTGCCTGTCATAAATGCCAACTCTTTGAAGGCAAAAGCAAACTACTTCCCTTACCTTTGCATCCAATCACTGTTGAAGCCCCTTTTCAACAGTGGGGTCTAGACTTCAGAGGATAAATCCATCCAGCCTCATCTGCCCAACATAGATGGATCCTCACTACAATATAATTTTTTACCAAATGGATAGAAGCCATCCCTTCTAGGCTAGCCACTGATTCTGCCATCATAAAATTCCTTGAAAATCATATCCTATCTAGATTTGGCTACCCTAGGAAGATTATCACTGATAATGTTGTTGCATTTGGATCCAAAAATATGGTTGAATTCTGTCACAAATATCAGATTACATTGGGTCATTCTACTTCTTATTACCCTGAAGGTAATGGGCTGGCAAAATCCTCAAATAAGATTTTGGTAAATATAATCAAGAAGTTGCTGGAAGATAATAAGAAATCATGTCACACAAAGCTAGTACATGCTCTTTGGGCTGACAGATTAACACTCAAGAAATTAATTGGAATGTCACCCTACCAGCTTGTCTATGGAGCAGATGCAATTTTTCCAACCAGTATAGGAGTGCCATTCATGAATCTGATCCAAGAAATACAGTCTGGGGATAATGATATGACAAGGAGAATAAATAAGACTATACATCTTCAACAAACCAGAGAGGAAGTCTACAACAGAGCATTACAAAAATAGGAAAGAATTAAGAAGCTGTTTGATAGAAGGAAAAAATCCAATAATTTCAACATTGGTGACAAAGTTTTAAAGTGGGATTCTAGGAGAGAATATAAGGGCAAACATGGGAAATTCGATAACTTGTGGATGGGCTCTTATCTTATTCATTCTACTACTGGTAGCAATGCTTATTTCTTGCAGGAAGTCAATGGAACTGAACTCTTTGGAGGTCCTGTCAATGGCAGGATGCTCAAACATTATTTTTCTTAACTGACCCAGTTTGAAGCCTTTTTATTTTTTCTCATTGTAAATATTTCATCCATCATTGCATTAAAAGTTAGAAAAAAAAAATACAAAAACAATAGAAGATAGAAAAGAGGGCAGTGTGAAAATAAGAAAGGTACAGCCCCATACCAAAAAAGAGAAAAAAAGTCTGAAAGTGTGCAAGCTCAAATGCCACTCCTAAACACACACTTCTAGTTAGTCATAAAGCCTAATCATGACTAATTATTTTTCAATTTACTGCTGATAGGTTAGTGAATTAGATTTTCCAAACAACTTAATCTTGGCTTATCAGTAAGGTAGATTATGATAGAAAAATAAAGGTTCAAACAAGCTCAAAATCTGAACCTGTGAGTTTCAAAAGAAGAATGGCTCTAATCTGATCAAATCTTGAGCCAAAGATAAAAAACAAACCGGTATAATATGCCCAAAACCTAAACTAGATGAGAAAGAAAGACAGCTCAAACAAAATTCAAAATTAGAGCTGAAAAGATAATGAAGGATGTTCTTTAGTTTTCAGATCTTAAGCCTTCACCATTTTGCTTTATTTTTCTGCAAATTTTAGTCTATGTGCAACTTGTTTTTATGCCATAGATCAACAATAAGTTAGATTGTTCAATCCTGGCTTGTTTGCTTTTAAATTTCTTGTCTTAGAATTTAGAGAATAAAATCTGTCAGACAACCTAGTCCTGACAGACAGTAATTAGGTAGAGAAGCTTATGAAATCAACTTTTTAATCTAATTTCATGGAGAAATAATGGTATACTTAGATAGTTTTATTTTTCAATAAAATAATAAAATGTTGATGTTCAAGGTCTGCTAGTCCAAATGCACCTTCTGAAGAAAAAATGTTAGGAAGTAGGTGTGTAGGTAGCTATTTGGGAAAGAATTTTTCTGCTGATATGTCTAAAGCTCTAATCATCTTACAAGTAGTTGATCAAAGAAGAGGAAAATGTTGTCAAGGTACAAAGCCACTGATCTACTTCCAGAGAAAGCTTTTCTAAGGTTCTTCACACCTCCAAGGAGCTGCCATCCCAAGTTGGAGCCGCTGTTAGCCACCTATAAAAAATTTTCATATCAAATGATGGCTAAAATCTTTTATGGGCCTTCAAGAGAAACATTCCCTTTGTAAATCTATCATCCTTGAAGTCCCATATGTTTTTTATCCTTGGAATTACTCTTCACTACTGTTTCATTTCAAGGCCCTCAAAGACCCTACTGTTTACCAAAGGAAACAACTGCTCATGAAGTTCCATTTTCCCCCATTTTCTCTTCTCTGTTTTTCCTCTCTCCATTTCATCCATAAACTCTTTCATTCACCTCCCATTCCCTCAAAATCCCCTTTAAAGCCTTGTAAAATCCTTTTATAAGGTTTAAAACCCCATTTTTACTCCTATCAGAACCTTCAAAAAGCCTTGAAAAACCTTCATTTTTGTCTAAAAAACACATTTTTCTATTAAGGATTTAATCCCCTTTTGGCCTTAGCCCCAACTCCTTTTCTCCACATAAGACCCGGAGCCATAACTCGGAACTAACCCCCCATCACGCAATCACAATAGGGGTTTTCTTATTTTCTTATTTGCCTGTTTACTTCCAAAAACTCCGATGCGATTAAGCCTTTTTCTTTTAAAAACCCTCGATCTCCTCGCCTCCTTCATAAAACCATAGCCCCACAATCAGACGCTAAAAACACTAAAAAAAATTTCCCAAACCTTATTTTTCTTCTTTTTTTATAAAACTCGGCGATATGTTGTAAAAAAAATCTGGGCTGTTGATCTCTGCAGATCAAAGGCCATCGGCTCGTTGCATCGCAAAATCCGCATGAGTCATTCCTTTTTAATCCTTTTCAAAAGTTCTGATGCAATCCCTCCGAGTCAATCTCAACCATCCATCATCCTTCTTCTCCGATGGTAAGCGCAACATCGCATCACAACTCTTCTCTTATCCTTTCCCTTTTTCTCCTCCAACGCAAATCCTTCGATTTAATCTCAGCCGTCGAAGCCACACGAACCGAAGATTGAGATTCAATCGCGCTCCCCCCTCTGCCTTATGATGATGTCTTCCGCGATTTAATCCTGACCATTGATCTCTCAAACCAATCCAATGGCCAGTGCTTAATCGCATATCGCAAATTCAAAATCCCGGCGCTTTGCCTCTTTCCTATCCTCCGATGCGATTTAATCTTGACCATCCATTCCATCAGATCCAACGGCCAGCGTTTCATCGCATCACGCTCTTATATCACATAAACCTCCATCGTCCTGACCTCCGCTTTAATCTCCGTCGTCGATATTTTTAGATCGTACGGTCCACGTTGCGTTCGCTCTTCAAACCTCGCCCTTTTCATTTCTCCCCATAAATAGATCTCAACCGTCCATTCCCAAGATCCAACGGTCAGGATCTAAACCACCATTTGACCCCACCTGCCTTTCCACCCATGCATCTTTCCCTCCAGCCTGTGCAATCCACACCATTGGATCTGTTGTCCCTCATTTGACAGTTGAGACTCCTTTTCACGTTTTTTCTGCACCCAAGAGTTAATGTCAAAAAATTACGCGAAATGGGCAGTTTTGTAAATCCACGTGTCAAGCACGGACCTATATCGCGTTTTTTTGATCAAAATCTAAAACCACTTGAACACAACGCGAAAATCGCTGTCGGTTTTTCGCCAAACCACCTACCCTCCAAATC
Organism: Pinus albicaulis; assembly: GCA_034641835.2. Lineage (NCBI taxonomy): Eukaryota > Viridiplantae > Streptophyta > Pinopsida > Pinales > Pinaceae > Pinus > Pinus albicaulis. The sequence continues at coordinate 238,861,671 of CM076572.1, forward strand.
ACTTTTTCACCTTTTAATCCTGGCCATCGATCCTTTAGATCATACGACTCATGTTATCTTTCATCCTCCATTCTCTTGCCCTTCGCCTCTCCTTCCAAATAATCCATTGAGAGTTCTCTGTCCTCAATCTCCAAAGATCGAACGGCCCTGATTTATTTTCCCCTCCATTACCTTTCCCCACCAATTGACCTCTCAAATGAAACTACTGTTTAATCTCGACCATTGGTTATTTTCATCCAATGGCTCCGATTTAATCCTGCACCCAAAGCCTCCAAAGCAGTTTAAACCTATCCACGCAGGATTTTTATAACTTTTGTTTGTTTTTTACAGATTATAAAGGTTTTTTCCACAGTTTCAAAGTGAAATGAAGGGCCATGGATGATGATCCCTCCAGCCATTATTCACGAAGAAAAATAACTTACAAATATTCAAACTGTGATTTTTCCATGCCGCATGAGCATTTGTGAAGTCACAAAACCTCTATGCGCCTTGAAAACAACAAAAAAACACAGCGAATATCAAGCAAACAAAGAGTATCAGTGTCAAAGGATGGGATCAAAGTAGAAATGAAGATTAATTATTTTAAACAGAGTATAAATGGATTAAGGCACCAATTCTAGAATCAAAGGCCTAATCCACAGTTGTTAAAGAATAAAAACCGGAAATAAAGATCAAATCTTGATTAGGCCTAAAACACAGAGCAAAGACCGATTAAAGGTGTTTTAGGATAAAACAAAGAAATATATCAATCTGAAAAGCCTCCACTGCCACATCATAGGCTAATTGAATCCTCTCCAGCTACCAAAGTGCCACTTGCATCTTTCAATAAATCAGAAGAAAGCAGAGTTATTGCCTAAGTCAGTGATATTTTCCCCAAAGACATCCAGAGTTATTGTTAACTCGCCTCAAGAGTTTTTAAGTCAACAAAATCTACCCAGCATGCTTAATACTTAATGAAAATCAATTAATACAGAGGAAATATCAAAAATCTTCTTTGTTGAGCCCTTAAAGGCCGAGAAGCATTAAACTGTATTAATTGATCCTCAAGATCTTTTCTCTCATCCCACCTCCTCATTTCTTCTATAAATACTTCTATAGAAGATGAGAAAAAGGTTGGTCTCTGGATATCTGTTGCATGTAAATAGTTTACTGAAGCTGTTTTAGCCCTGTTTGTAATTGAAGATACATAAGCTAAGATGAGAATTTTGAAGCTGTAGAGACCCACTGGACTTGAAGATTGTAATTGGTTTGAACGTCAAATACAAGCTGATTTATGGTATCCTGGTCTATGTCAATGGTGATGTGTTTCTTATTATAAATTGTTATTTTCTTTTTATTTCCACTCTTTCCACTTTCTCTGATAAATAACAACAAATATAGAGCTAGGATTTACTCTTACAAGTACCCTACTCTCATTGATAAGATTTATCTCTATGTTTTCCTCCTTTGTGTATTTAGGAATGATTTAATACATTCCAAGCAGTTAAGGAATGTTGGTGTTCCCACGTCTTACTATCTGAACTTTAAACATTATTCTTGAATGATATTTTCATTACATGCTAAGTAGAGTTGGACTAGGAAAGCTTATGGTTTGCCCTATCTTCTAGTTTTTTCTCCAAAGGTTGTTTTAAAGTTTCCCTGAAAGTATGTTGAAAGCAGGATAGGTTCAAAGTCCTTACCTGATATTAGACTAATTTTATGTTTATCTTGAATGTTTTCCTTTGAATATGCTGAAAGCAGGACAGGTTCAAAATCCTTACTTGATCTTAAGCTATTCTTTTTGTTGTTAAATGTTTTCTATTGAAAGTGCATCAAAAGCAGGCTAGTTTCAAAGTACTTTCCTGATCTTAGATAAATTTTATGTCTTTCTTAAGTGTATTCCAAAATCAGGATAGTTTCAAAGTACTTGTAGGTTTCTCTTTGTTTCTTTCATCTTTTTTATTTCCCTTTCTTTTTTTCTCATTCCATAAAATCAACTTAAAGAGATCCTTTGACATAGATGACTTGCCCCATGGACCACTCTTGAACCTTGATGTTTCAATTAAATCCGACTATGACTCCATAGCCTAATGGATTGAAGTTTCTTCTTTCCTATCTCTTTAGTTGAATCATTCCTTCACTTTCATACACCTTCACCCTTAATTTAGACTTCCTTCACCTTCATGTATCTTTGCCCAACCAAAACCAAACAAAACCCTTGTTCCTCATAACTAGCCTAATATCACACTAAAAGCCTTTTAAAGATAAATCAATATTTGCACTTATAGAGAGATCCCTCTCTGGATTCAAGAGGGCTAGATCCTAGAATCCCAAAGTGGTTCAAATTTTTTCTTTGCAGCTTTAGTCTTGCCAATCTGCTAAAATTATAGAGACCTAATAGTACGCAACCTAGAGGGGATCAAACGCGGAGTCCCAGTCTATGCACGATTCGTCGATGTTCCTCGTGCCTACCAGAGACATACCTTGGGGTGCCAAGCTGCATTCACCACTTACTGAGTTGGCTCGTACGGGCAATGACATGCTACCATGAGCATCATGCCGATTAGACACCTAGGCTTTATATCTGCATATTTTGAGAGACATGGTGTCTCAAGATGTAACATAAACACACATATTTTTTGAATGTATGATGCACACTGATGCAAACACATGATATATATATATATATATACATCTATTTTCCTATATGGATCTTTTTCACATTATGATGATTTTACAAATTACGCAAATGTCTATCTAATACAATGTTTGTCACTGTATCAGTTAACACATTCATTCTTCTAGGAGTATGTTGATATGTCATAAAATCAAAATGTATTTCCAATAAATGAATATGTAAATACAAACAACAAGCTGTGAATCTAGATTTACAAGCAATGCACATATGCTGATATTGATTGCCTCAGTTAATAGTTCAAGGACAACACTATATTTAGCGACATTGTTTGTAGTTCGTCCTAGAAAAATACCTTGTAGTTATATCAACTCACCAGCAAGATCATAGATCACCCAGGCTGCTGAAGACAAATTCCTAGTACTGTGGGAAGCACCATCCACGAAACCGTCATAAGGGGTAATAGACATCTGCACAAATAACGAAGACCCAAATAAGCAGGAAAATGCTCGCAAAGCACACCAAATCAAAACATGTACAAAAATGAAAAAAACACCTATGTACACAGATCATGCATGAATGACTCATGCATGTTACACTAAAAACTCTTACCTTGACATTCTGCTAATTGTATGAGCTCATTAACACTCATACATACCTCCTCTGCAAGTCTTACAACCTTTACTCCTCATGTCAAGCCCTGAAACAAGAAGAAAAACCCTAAAAACCTCTGAAAGAATGGGTACGCATGTAACATGAGGCCTGCCTACATTCCTAGCTTGGGTACGCAAGTAATGCATGGCTTACCTACTTTCTAGAATGCATTTTTCCTTTGCAATTCCTGCGTACCCTCCTCAAAGTCAAAAAGGCGAGAAAGTAAAGTTAAAAAGTTGGTTTGAGGTCAATTCTAGAAGGTTCTAGATGAGATTTTTTGGGGATTAGTATGCTTTGATAAGGTGCATTTATCCCTCACCTTAAGGAACTAATCCCTTGATGTGAGGAGTCTATCCCTTTGAAGGAGGATTCTATCCCTACAAAGGTGGAATCCTAACCTCCTTATCTGCTCTATAAAAGGAGGCATTGGGTAGCCTCAAAGGGTTAAGTTTTTGGAGGTTAATATTTTGGAGGTTAAGTTTTTAGAGATTGAGATTTTGGAGATTGAGGATTAGAGTTCAAGCTTTATGTGTGATTGAGTTGAAGTGCTGTTGAGATTTAGACTTCTTTTTGCTGAGATTTTGAGAGGAAAGATCACATACCTCTTTGTGCTCCTAGAGGAAGAGTGCAAGACTTATCAAAGTAGAGGAGACTCCTGCTTCGAACCCCGGAAGGCCTTTCGAACATAAAGGCTAAGGTTGTAAGGTTCTTTTGTTATTTTAAGATTAAAAAAATCAAGTTCTATTTTTCTCAATAAATTTTCGTTCGATTTTTTATTTCAATAAGTTGTCGTTTGATCATTTATTTCATAGATTCCTTGATCACTATGATAGGTATATTTTATGAGTATTTGTTATACAGTTTCTATTTAATATTTGTTTTTTTGTGATTGTAGGTTGACAAAAGAAGACACTTTGTTGCGACGAAGGATTATTGATGCGACAGAAGCACTACAACCACAAATAAGCATTTGGATCTAAGGTATGATCGACACCTTTATAGCATTTATTTGTAAAATGAATATATTTAGAGAAAGACAAACTTAATTGCTCGTTTGTTGCTAGATTGTCTTCTAACACTAGGGAGATCGGTCTTGTCCGCAAGAATGATTTATCCGGCCAACAAATTGGCGACTCCGCTGGGGAAAGAAATTTTTGTTTTTGGTTCTCTTTTATTTTGATTTGAGGAAACATTTTTCCTGGTTTTTGATTGATAGGTATCTGCCTGGGTAGCTTATTTTTTCTCTGTTTTTGAAAATTTTGAAATATTTTAAGTTTTTCTTGAACTTTTCTGGGGACCGCACTTTATTCTTTTGCACAGTGCGAACAGTTTTGCACTTTCCTTAAGTAAACAGTGCGGGACCAAACCTGTTACTTCTGGGAGCCTGTGAACCCTGTTAAAATTTTGGAAAAAAATCTAGATTTATTTTTTCCAGTTTAGTTTAGATTTAATTTAGGATTCTTAGCATCTACCCAGATCTGTATTTTCTATCAAAAATCTCTTGTTTCTGAATTTCTTTCAGCAATTCTTCATCTCATCAATCTCCATAAGTTAATTGGGTGTTTTGAGTCTCTTTTTTGAGAAATTATTAATTTGATTTCCTTTGGTCATTACTTGGAGGTTTGTCTCAGTCTTTTCACAATTTTACATCTTTTTGGGGGGGCTAAATTGTGTATGAGTATTAATCACCTTTGAGTGTTTTTTGATCTTTGGAAATCTCACTTGATTTTCTTGGCTTGCACTTGGTTGGTTCTTAGATCACATTAGAATCATCTTGTGTTTGAGAATTCTCTTGCATAGATCACATTTGCATAATTAAAATTCTCATTTTCAGAATATGAATGAAAAATGTGCATAGATTACATTTGCATACTTTTCATGTGAATTATGCATAGATTACAACTGCATAGTTTACATTCTGAAAAATCAATCGTAGATTTAGATCAATTTTCTTTGATTTGAATTTAGATGTTTTTATGCTTGTTTTAAAAACACAAAAATAAAAAATTGTTTTGGGGTTGATTTGCATTATTTTTTCTTGATAAAGTTAGTGCATTAGAGAATTTGGTATATTTTCTCTTACTGATCAATTTTTTCATTGTTGGAAGTGAATGGAAACTCTCTCCTTACTTTAGTTAGGATTCATTGAATTGAAAAGATTACATTATCATATTCGATTGCATTCAGTTTTGGGTCGGGTCATAACACCATTGATTTCATATCCATTTACCCATTTGAGTAATAACAGCCTAAATAACACAGCGCTTAATTGAAATTCATCTAGTAATTTTTACATTTCTAGGGTTCTTACCATTAACATAGCTTAGGCTAGTATCTTGGAGTAGGGAGTAATTAACTCTCCAAGATAGTAAAAATAAACAAGTAGATAAATCTTGCGGTAGGAAATAAATCCAATTGTAACTGGTACATTCTGGGAAGCTTCCATTAAAGAAGTCAATCACGAGATCATGTCCGAACCTTTGAGACAATCAATTATGTTTCATTGGGGAAGATAGAAGATTTTGCGCGCATTAAAAATGGTAAACCTTGGATTAACCATTGTCTAGGAGCCTGGGGTCACTGGTGGGTAAACCTCGGATTGACCATGTCAAGGAACCTTCAAGGGGATTGAGCTTTGTTACTCTGCCCTTGCACGTGGGATCGGATCGTAGACTATTCCCCTAGTTGTATTTGTTACTGTTGGTAACCTTAGTTTCCATAAGCTTAAGATTATTTCCTAAGGTGACGGTGAAGGAAAGATCTCACTGTACCTGGAGGAGACGTCGACTAGACTCACTTGGACTCTCTGGGGGGTTCTCTTCACTCGAGATGGTTTTGTGAAGAAACTTGTGCTAGTCTGTTTCATTAAGCAGGTTTTCGGGGTAACTGTTCCAACCGCCCTATCTGTATTAAATTCTATGATGTTGGATTTCATCACCAACTAGTGTTTTTAGTACGGGAAGTTACTGTTTGTGTGTGGTTTGAATCCTAGATTTGATAGTGCGTGTTAATTTGTTTGTTTTAATTTTAGAGACCATAGGTGTGAATTTTGAATTTTAATTGTTAGGTGTGAATTTTTAATTTTAGTTTTAAATTGTTAATAAAATTCACTGAAGTTAAATATAATGGCAACTGTTCTGGAATTTACCAACCAAGGAACCCCTCTTAATGAGAATCCTAGTACTTTTCCTTTCTTTGGAAATGTTGGTTCTCCTTATATGGCTACTTTGTCATTATCTAGATTTAAAATAGGTTTACCAATATGGTTATTTTCAACTTCGTTGGCCCCGAATACTCCAATTGGTCCACCTCAACCGGATGCTTCACAGAGTTCACCATCTCAACATCACCAACCTTTTGTTGACTCTTTACCTTCTTTGCCTAATATTTCTTCCTCCATTTCTTCCTCTTCGCTTGGTAAAAGCCTTGACGCTAGTAACCAGGTGGCTAAGAAGAAGAAGAAATGGAAGAAGAAGAAGAAGAAGCAAGATAAGAAAGAAATCAACCAACCAACCATGGCTGCAAGTGTTAGTTGTGTTGAGGAAAACTCCAACATGCATCGTAAACCCAAATACCCTTGCAGGATTTGAAAGGGTGACCACTTCCTTATCAATTGTCCTGGTATTCCGAAGGTCTTGGAAGTATGGTCTGAAAAATCTGATCAACTTTCTGTTGATCCATCAACCAGTGATAGTCAGGTTCCTGGGAAAAAGGGTAAAGTTAGGTTTTCTTGTAAGTTATGCAAAGGGAGTCATCAAACTCACATTTTCCCTCACATGGATGAAGCCTCAAAATTATTGCAAAACCTTACTATTTCACAGCAAGAATTTCCAACTGGTTACCGTAAACTTTCTCCCAACCTACCATCAACTGACGGAGTGATTGATCTAATTTCAAGTACAATCGATCCCACTCTTCCACTGGAGAGTGAAACTCATATCACTCACGTTGATGATCCATTAGTTGATCAAGTGGTCGATTCAATTTCACATTTGGTCGATCCCATTCTCCCTGTAGAGAATGAACTTCATACCGCTCAGGTTCTTCTTGTTACATCAGATTCTTCTACACTAGGGGGCATTTCACCTGTTTCTACAGAACCCCCTTCAAGTACTGAGGTCTTTTCCTTTGATTGGAATAGACTGACAGAACCTCATCTTCCTTCCTCCATCCCTTTCCAAATCATTGTGAAGTTAGGTGGTAGGGACATACACCACACACAGGTAGATGAAGGTGCTTCTGTTAGTATTTTATCCTCAACTGATTGGAAAGCTTTGGGTTCTCCTCAGCTTGTGCCTATTACGCAGAATCTAAAATCTTTTAACAGAACCATTAGTGAACCTTTAGGGATCCTTCCTAAGTTTTCTATTACTTTGGAAGGTAAAACTGTCTGTATTGATCTTATGGTAGTTCGAGGCCCTTTGGATTTCAATTTACTCCTTGGGCGAGACTATGTTTATGCAATGAAAGCTGTCGTATCGACACTCTTTCGCGTGATGTCTTTCCCTCACAATGGAAATATTGTGACTGTAGACCAGCTTTGGTTCCCTAGTCTTGTTTCGACTACCAATAATATAACATCCCTGAATGTTCCTAATTCTAAAGTGGTATCTACCCCGCCACAGGTTAATTATGTGGCAACTGGTCCCATGTTTTCAGTTACCGATGTAAGTGAGCCTCTCACTGTTTGCTCGTCTTCCTTTGACTTAGATCCGGTAATTGACATGGAAAACTCTATGGGATTATTTGAACGTGATGTTCTTATCCCTTTTGAGTCCCTTGACATGTGTTCCTTCCAAGGAATTATTCTTCCTTCTGATGAAGACCTCTTCGAAGTCATGATCAAGGTGTGTCCATTGACATGTGTTTCTTCTAGTTGGAAGCCATGATCAGTGAGCCGAGGATAGTTCCTTTTACTGTGTCAACCTCATTAAAAAATGAATCAGTGAGTCTGAGGAGAGTTCCTTTTACTGTGTCAACCTCGTTAAAAAATGAATCAGTTAGTTCCGAGGATAGTTCCTTTTACTGTGTCAACCTCATTAAAAAATGAATCAGTGGCGCGAGGATAGTTCCTTTTACTGTGTCAACCTCATTAAAAAATGAATCAGTGGTTCGAGGAGAGTTCCTTTTACTGTGTCAACCTTGTTAAAAAATGAATCAGTCAGTCCGAGGAAAGTTCCTTTTACTATGTCAACCTCATTAAAAAATGAATCAGTGAGTTCAAGGATAGTTCCTTTTACTGTGTCAACCTCGTTAAAAAATGAATCAGTGAGTTCAAGGATAGTTCCTTTTACTGTGTCAACCTCGTTAAAAAATGAATCAGTGAGTCTGAGGATAGTTCCTTTTACTGTGTCAACCTCGTTAAAAAATGAATCAGTGGTTGCTAAGGACAATTCCTTTTACTATGTAAACCTCATTAAAAAATGAATCAGTGAGTCTGAGGAAAGTTCCTTTTACTGTGTCAACCTCGTTAAAAATGAATCAGTGAGTTTGAGGATAGTTCCTGTTACTGTGTCAACCTCTTTAAAAAAATGAAAAATTTCTTTGAGGATAGTTCCTTTTATTGTGTCAACCTCGTTTAAAAAATGAATCAGTCGGCGATGAGGACAGTTCTTTTCCTGTGTCAACCTCATTAAAAAATGAATCAGTAGGTAGATTGTAGAGAGTAGATTGATAGATTAGAAATAAGTAGTTTATGAGGATGGTTCCTGTTACTAAGTCAACCTCGTTAAAAAATGAATCAGGTATGAGGATAGTTCTTTTCCTATGTCAACCTCATTAAAAAATGAATCATTTGGTCATGAGGATGGTTCTTGTTACTGAGTCAACCTCGTTAAAAAATGAATCAGGTATGAGGATAGTTCCTTTTACTGTGTCAACCTCATTAAAAAATGAATCAGGTATGAGGAAAGTTCTTTTCCTGTGTCAACCTCATTAAAAAATGAATCAGTAGGTTATGTAGGTAGATTAGAAATAACTAGTATGAGGATAGTTCCTTCTACTGAGTCAACCTCATTAAAAAATGAATCAGGTATGAGGATAGCTCTTTTCCTATGCCAACCTCGTTAAAAAATGAATCAATTGGTCAGAGGATAGTTCCTGTTACTGAGTCAACCTCGTTAAAACATGAATCAGGTATGAGGACAGTTCTTTTCCTGTGTCAACCTCATTAAAAAATGAATCAGTAGGTTATATAGGTAGATTGTAGAAAGTAGATACGAGGATAGTTCTTTTCCTGTGTCAACCTCGTTAAAAAATGAAACATTTAGGTGAGCATAGTTATTTTCTTGTGTCAAGCTCGTTAAAAAATGAAACAAATCCTCCCCTAATTGAGTCGAGTCTTTGACTAGATCTCGTAAATGTTAAATCGTTTATTTAGGTTAGTTATTTCAGCTTTTTGCATAATTTTCTTACAGTTTTAGGTCAGGTCTTTCATATGATCTCATAAATGAACCTTCATTCCATCTAGCTATTAATTACCAGCAGTGTACTTAGTTGAATGAAATGAAGCTGGGGGGGCATGTGCTCTAGCAGTTACGCTTAGGGGGCATCAAGCACAGTTTTCTCTCTGTTTCAAGCTTGTGTAAAAATGAAACCACTCTGAAGCATAGTTTTTCTCTGCTTCAAAATTTTGTAAAAATGAAACCTATCTTGAGTCAATTTCAGTTATTTTCAAGACTCGTTGAACTCAAGAAAATCCCAAGATTATTTTGCTATCTTTCATTCTCGTAAAACACATCAAAATGCTGAGTTCTTTCCGTCTTTTCCTGCTCGTAAATTAAATTGAAAGTCGGCCACATGAGTATATTTTTATCCCTTTTTCGAACTCGTTAAAACTTACGAAAAAGTGAAAACCATGAGTACAATTTTATCCCTTTTTTGAACTCTTTAAAATATACAGAAAAAGCGAAACTACTGAGTATACTTTTATCACTTTTTCGGACTATTGAAAATTACGAAAAAGCGAAACTGTGGAGTCCTCTTTTAAGCCCTTTTTAGACTCTCTAAGTATGAAAAGATTGTCGAGTACTTGATTATTTGAACTCGTTAAAGTAAATGAATGATCGTCCCTTCAGTATAATTTTACCCCTTTTACGAACTGAAATGGACTATTTACGAAAAAGGTATACGTTGACTGATTACGGTCAATAGAGTTCTCTCTCCCATTATTTTATCCTTTTTCGAGCCCGAGAGACTAAAGTTATGAAAAAGTACAACCATGGAGTTTTCTTAATTTTTTTCTTCTAACTCCCTAAAATTGAAAAACACCAAGTTTCTCCTATACTGGACTCGTTAAAATTTAACAGTAAAGGACCTGTTCAATTTTAAATAGGAACGAACCACTCCTTCTTAGGGTTCGAATCTTAAACTAAGTTGGACTCATCCGAAGGATGAGCTTATAAACAAGCAAATGTTATCCTCCTCAAGCTTGTCAAAAATAAAGAGGTACTTGCCATAAATGGTGGGGGAAAAGAGAGAAAAATGGACTTGTTTGTTGTATTTTGATTTTTTGAAAATCCAGTTAACCACTCTTGAACACGACACTTTCATTCACCTGGGTTGGGAAATCCTTTGCCTAACAGTTAATCAAACCACATTGAAAGTCTTCAGCCGGTTTCTGGGTATTAGCTTTGGGTCAATTGTTACCAAACCATCTGCAGTGTCGTTATGTGTTCAAGAGGACAGTTCAAATAAACCATTCATCTGCAAAATATCTGTCATCCATTATTGACCATCCCTGAGTCAGTCTTTGCCAATATATTTTCAAAACTTGATCTATGATTTCGTGTTGTGGGCTTGCCTACGACGGATCACTTTCTATCGACATCAGCACATTATCTAGGAAGTTGATCCATAAATCATCAGTACCTTGAAATCTACATGCCTCAATGGAAGGTTTCTCGCCTTCGACGACAGGTTGCATCATTGACCTTCGATCGAATGATTCCGTGGCATGTTCGACTTCAGCTCATTCATTCACATTTCATGGATTGTACTGAGTACTTTGAGAGCCATTTTCATTATTGGTGGTTTCTCTCACACTTGTTAACAGTTCACATCATTGACTGGTAATCAACTGGGTTCTACCATGTTCGATTTCAACACATTTAATCGCATGGATAGAATCGTACTAGTTCGGGAAGCAGAAATCAAGACCCTGAATCTAGTTTCCACCATCCAGGCTGCAAGGAGTTTTATTATTCATTATGCAGTAGAATATCTGTTACATATGGTTGCGTCCATGATGTGTCTACAATATTGATGTAATATTAAAATCATTTATGTATCAGAACAAGTTTAGTTAGTTTTTGATCTGAGTATGGGAATGCCTACCTCAGTGATGATGTGTTTACATAAATATATTTTGCATTGAATGTTTTTATAGGTTCCGACCGGGGTGTCCATAGGATGATCCTTGAAATGATAAAGTACTTCACTCTTCATATATGACAGACTTCATCTTCATCTATTCCAGACTTCGCACTTTAGGGGGAAATCTGTTACACTGAAAACTATCACCTTGACATTCTGCTAACTGTATGAGCTCATTAACACTCATACATTCCTCCTCTGCAAGTCTTACAACCTTTACTCCTCATGTCAAGCCCTAAAACAAGAAGAAAAACCCTAAAAAACTCTGAAATAATGGGTACGCATGTAACATGAGGCCTGCCTGCGTTCCTAGCTTGGGTACGCAGGTAATGCATGGCTTACCTATGTTCTAGAATGCATTTTTCCTTTGCAATTCCTGTGTACCCTCCTCAAATTCAAAAAGGCGAGAAAGTAAAGTTAAAAATTTAGTTTTAGGTCAATTATAGAAGGTTCTAGATGAGATTTTTTGGGGATGAGTACGCTTTGATAAGGTGCATGTATCCCTCACCTTAAGGAACTAATCCCTTGATGTGAGGAGTCTATCCCTTTGAAGGAGGATTCTATCCCTACAAAGGTGGAATCCTAACCTCCTCATATACTCTATAAAAGGAGGCATTGGGTAGCCTCAAAGGGTTAAGCTTTTGGATATTGAGATTTTGGGAGATTGAGAATTGAAGTTCAAGCTTTATGTGTGATTGAGTTGAAGTGCTGTTGAGATTTAGAATTGTTTCTGCTGAGCTTTTGAGAGGAAAGATCACATACCTCTTTGTGCTCCTGGAGGAAGAGTGCAAGATTTATCAAAGTAGAGGAGATTCTTGCTTCGGACCCCGGGAAGGCCTTTCGAACATCAAGGCTAAGGTTGTAAGGTTATTTTGTATATTTTAAGATTAATACAATCAAGTTCTATTTTTATCAATAAATTGTCATTCGATTGTTTACTTCAATAAGTTGTCGTTTGATCATTTATTTCATAGATTCCTTGATCAATATGATAGGTATGTTTGTTATCATTGTTATAACAGTATATTGTTATCATTGTTTAGGATGCAGCCGACAAAGACGACACTTTGTTGCGACGAAAGAACTCTTGTTGCGACGAAGGATTATTGATGTGACGGAAGCACTACGACCGCAAATAAGCATTTGGATCTAAGGTAGGATCGACACCTTTATAGCATTTATTTGTAAAACGAATATATTTAGAGAAAGACAAACTTAGTTGTTCGTTTGTTGCTAGATTGTCTTATGACGCTAGGGAGATCGGTCTTGTCCACAAGAACGATTTATCCGGCCAACAATGCATAACTTTTTTTGAGATACAACCCATTTCTAGGTTGTTCTAGAGGATGATCTTTGTAATCAATAAGCTCATAGGCCCTATTCTGCAATACATGTTTAACAATGTAAGGCCCATGCCACATGGGTTGAAATTTACCTGCACTCAGCTTATCATGAGCTTGGTGGTACAGGAGGACGAGATCTCCTTCAACGAAAGAATGAGGGGAAACTGATTGGTTGAAATGAGCTTTGACATGCTTTTTCCGTGCTTCAATAACCAAAGCAGCAAAGCAACGGGTTTCATCCAACCTTTCTAGATAAAGGAAATTCTCTTCTTCTGGTGAAGTGTTTGGGAGTAATTCAACAACCAACTTGAGCAAAGGTATTTCACATTCAATCAGAAGAGTAGCTTCCAGACCATAAAACAACTAAAAAGGGATGAATTCGGTTGCATTTTTAACCGAGGTTCGATACATCCAAAGAGCCAAAAATAACATGAGATGCCAATTGGATTTATGGATCCCAATCGTACGTTGAAGCATGGTAACAAGAAATTTTTTCACGGCTTCAACCTAGCCATTGGCCTGAGGATAGTACTGCGTTGAGCTGTCGTGACGCAAACCCTACTCAGAAGTCAACTCTGCCATCATGTAATGTCGAAAATGAGAACCGTGATCAGTAACGATGGCTTGAGGGACACCAAACCTAGAAATGATGTGATTGAATATGAATTAAGCAGTTGTCTTACCATTAGCAGCAAGTGTATGCATTTCTTTGGCCCATTTGGTGAAGTAGTCCATGGCTACGATAATATAAGCATGCCCCCCAGCCGAGTGAGGGTTACACATCATAAAATCGATGCCCCACTTCGCAAAGGGGCCAACGATAATGACAGGATGAAGAGGTACAGGCGGCGCATGCACCTTGTGTTGATAAATCTAGCAATCATGACATTTACGAACCGCAACAATGCAGTCTTTGAATATAGAAGGCCAGAAATAACTAGCATGAAGAATATTTTGTGTCGTCATATAACCAGACATGTGACTGCCACAGGCACCACTGTGACAATCATTAAGGAATTTCTTAGCTTCCTTGAGGGTCAAACATCGACAAAGAATAGAATCCACTCCGACATGATAGAGGGTATCCCCGACTATACGATAGGGTTGCCACTAATGACGAATGCGTCGGTGGGCATCCTTCGTCAACTCAGATATGAAAGTAGAAGTTTGGAGATAAACGATGATATCACCATACCACGGATCACGGGTGCTAATCAGGAAAATCATATCGTCTAGAATGTATTCCTCATAACGATACGGAAGAGAGTCTGAAGGGAGGGAACAAATCAAATCAGCAAATACTAGTGATTTCTTCGACTTGGCAGCAATAAATTCCAAATCGAACTCTCGGAGGATGACAATCCACTTTGAGTATTTTCCCCTCAGCAATTTTTGATACAATATATAGGTCATGGGGTTGTAATAAAAAATCACAGTCACTGTACGCAAAATAATATAATGATGAAAATATTGAACTACTTGAACTGCAGCTAATGCTCACTTCTCGACGTGTGCATAGCATGTCTCAGGATCGAGAAGGTTACGAGACAAGTAATATATAACATGCTCATTACCGTCATCATCGTCTTGTACCAGAACCATGGCAATCATGATGAAAGAGGCAGCTAAATAAGGGGAAAATCATGATGATAGTTAGGAGGACACAACAGAGGAGTGTTGATAAGCAACGTTTTCAGGGCCTCAAAATACTTTTGAGAAATATCATCCCAACAGAATGGAACAACATGCTTTAATTATTACGTGTATCCTCTATCCACTTCTGCATAGTTAGGTATAAAGCGACGTAGAAAATTATCCTTTCCATGGAAAATTTGCAACTGATGTAATGAGGAGGGAGAGGGGAGATTGATAATAGCCTCAACCTTGAGTGGATTGAGGAAAATTTCATCTTTGGATACGATAAACCCTAAGAGTATACCAGAATCAATGCAGAAGACGTACTTGTGCGGATTAAGCCGAATATTGTAACGTTGGCAACAAAGAAAAATTTGACGAAGATGGTCAGGATGGTCTAGATGCTTAGCTAAATGAGTGGGAAGATCATCCAGATAAGGTTGAATGATGTGACGAATATCATGAAAGGCATACGACATCGCTCATTGAAATGTAGCCCTGGCATTATTTAAGAAAAAAGGGAGCTTCTTATATGTGAAAGTACCCCAAGGACGGATAAAGGCAGTCTTATGTTGATCATACTGGAGAATGTTAATCTGATTGTAACTAGAAAAAAATTCCATGAGGGAAAAGATCTCACTCTCGACACAATCATCAATGATTTGATTGATAAAGGGAGTAGGATAATTATCCTTGGGACAAGCTCAATTAATATCACGATAATCAACACAGATGCAAATAGTTCCCTGTTTCTTATCTGCATGAACAATATTAGAGACCCATTCTGTCAAAGGAATCGGTTAAATGAAACCATCTCTGAGAAGTTTTTCAATTTCACCTTTAATGGTGACAACTTTTCTAGGGTGCACCAGATGAAGATGCTGGCGAACAAGCTTCAAGCCAGGTAAGCAGGTATTTCATGCACCACTATACTAGGGTCGATGCCAGGAATTTATTCATAGGACCATGCAAAGACATCACGGAATTCGCGAAAAGGGCTAGTACAAACTTGTACCTCATCAGAAGAACTGACCCCGATATGGATGTTCTCGATGATTCCCGGTTTAACAAAAATTTCAATAGGCATATTCTGTGTAATGTTACTCAAGTTACCTTCTGTAAAGACGTCATGTGTCAAAACAGGCAATTGAAGCAGAGGAGAAGGAACTTGAAATGCAAAATTATTGAGACAAGTTGACATGGCCCTGAGGTCAGGCATGAATGAGGAACGATGATGACCATCATCCCACAGAAGATCCTCAAGATACATGGTTTCCACGATGACTTCGTTGGAGTGAAACACTTCTTTCAAAGGATCAGGTGAAACAAGATCGCCAAGCCAGGGGGATTGAGAATAAATGTCAAGAGACATGCTCAACGAAGCACAATTAGAGGACGGAGGTTCCGAAGTGGCGATGAGTTCACAATAATCAATCTCAATTAGACTCAAAGGCATCAAATCTATGAAGGAATCAATCTATTTATGGGAAGTAATAATCCATGGGTCATCAGACCGAGAGATCATATGAATCTAAATGGTGTTTGGTGGAGGAAGAGGAAAAATACCCATGAGGGCAGGATATTTAAAAATAGTTGGCCCTATGCTCCCGTAGGGATTAGGAATCTGATCCCCATATGGAATGTTGTTCTTGGAAGAAGAGGTGAAGAAGGAAAATTGATCAACAGTAACAATATTTCCTTTGTGTGGAAATTTCAGAACACGAAAGAGAGTGGATGGAACACATAACATAGCATGAGTCCAACTGCGACCGAGGAGAAGATTATAATTGATTTTAGCATCAACGACTTCGACCTCGAAATTGACTGTCTTCCCTTTCAAATTAATTGGTAAACTAGCGATAACACCTAAAGGTTTTGATTCTCTTACATCAAACGCCTCAAGGGAATTTGGTGATGAATTCAGGGTTGGAGAACCAATAGCTTTCCAACACGAAGATGACAGGACATAGGTTGATGCACCTTCATCCACAACTGCTCGATGGATGTTAAGACCATTAATAACAACTTGAATAATGAGTGCAATCTGATGCATAAGTCGTGGAACAAAATTCTCTAAAATGAAAGCAAGAAGGCTAGTATCAACAGGATCAATCCCGCCAATCGCAGATAAAAAATCTCTTCGTTGAGACACACAACTCTGAATTACTTCTAATGTGGACATTGTAGATGGCGCGTGAGCCAAATCCTCAACAATATTATAATGGTGAGCGGAATGAGCATTGGGGTTATAAGAAGACTTGCAGAGTACACCTTTGGAAGGTGGTCGCACAACGAATTCAGCATTGGGCCTTTCAATTTCAAGAGGGCTAGTAACAAGCAGAGGAGGAGGACCATCAGTGCATTAGGGGACTTTTGAGCTCTAAAATGGGCCTCCTAAGGAAATAATAAAATAATATCTAAACCACTAAAATAATATTTATGAATTTGAAATTCACTTTTTGCACCAAAATCCATGTAACCATAGTTAAATTCAATTCAAAAGTTGTACCAAAATAAAATTAATAAAAAAGTTGTATTGATGTGGCTATAAATAAGACTGAGCTTTTCAAGAAAAATTCATCATCATTGAACAACTAATGGATTTTCCCTTTGTACTTAAATAACTTAAAATATAAATATAAATATAAATTTATAAATCCTTAATTATATTATATGCTTTTAATTAAAATTTATATTATTTAAATTGTACAATAACATGTAATTAGTATACTATATAAAAATAATATAATATAATATAATAAATTTATAGAGACATGCATTGTTTCTTTCAAGAAATATGAAATGAAAATAATATATTTTTATTCAAAAATTTTGAAATGACATTTATTATGAGTACTTTATTTTGACTTTAAAAGTACTTTGAGCACTACCATGGTTAACCATGAGTTTTTATCCACCATTGAGAATGTGACAAGTAAGTACCTTTATCTCAAACAATGCCACCTCAATCATTAGGGATGATGTCATCCCCTAAAATGTGATTGTTTCTCATAAAGTAAATTTTGATTGTACATTTTCCTTAAGAGGCCCATTTTAGACCTCAAAATTCCCCTAATGGATCTCCTTCCCCGTGGCCTAACGAGATCCAATATAATCTTTTGACCGAGTAGCAATAGAAACGACGGCATAACCATTCATCATGAACACTTGAGAGCCAAATGGGGAAGAGGACTGAGGTTTATCTACCATCTAAGTCTAGGAAAGGTTCCTTAATAATGACCGGAGTCCCCTAGGTGCCTTTGAGCAAGTAACTCTCTTCGGATCATCTAGGACAGTCCTTGGTGAAGTGCTCATCATCACAAATCAAACAAGGGTACTTCGGTTTGCATTGATAACCATCACCAGCACGAGGTTTCTAAGAATACTGTTTCAGGGTATCGGCTTTGGCCTTACCTTTACCCTTATTTTTACCTTTAGAAGCATTATCCATAGGATTGGCCTGGACGGCATTAACTTCTGCAGGTTTACTAGAATTCAAAGTGGACTAAGAAGCAACATTATTGGAAGAAGCAGACTTCAGCTTCCCAATGTTTGAAGATGAAGACTTCTGAGAAGTCTGAGACACATAACCAATAATACCATCGACGGATGGAGTCGTTGGTGGTTTAGAAGTTCTAGGTTGAGGAGCATCAGGCAAGATATCATATAATGTGTCAGACTGAGAGTACACAAGATCAAGGTACTGGGTGTAAGAAATGGCTTTTTCCTCAGTTACACATGCCCCCATAGCTATGTATTTGGAAATCTGATTGACAAAAGAGGTGGTGAAACAATGAGTTAGAAGCTAATCGGGAATTTCAACTTTGATCATGCGACGACGATGACGCCACTAATGAATATGATCTGAGATATGAGTAGCTCGGTCCTGTTTCAATGAAGTGATGAGGTGCATCACAGTATCATAGCAGACTAGTAAAAATCATAAGGAATGCCATGGCTAAAGAATTGAAGTCTTGGAAGACGCCACGAAATAGCTCAATGTACCACTTTGCAATGGCACCAGTAAGAGTTCATTGGAAAAGAAGGATTCGAATATAATCGTCAGCCCAAGATTTAGAGGAACACCACAAATGGTAAGTCATAAAATGTGCTTGGGGGTCTTCACCAGACTTGCCCTCAAATTTTGGACAATCACCAGGAATATTGGTTGGAACCGAAGGCCAATATAGGTTATGAAGAATGGGATCATTCGTCAATTTTGACACATCAGGTAATTCCAACGTAGCAAGAAACGGTAATTGAGTGTTGAAAGTCATCGTAGGTCTTTGATAAGGACTTGTGTGTACATTCCACCTAGTCCGAACGGGATTATGTCCCCATACATTCTGTCCCGGAGGATTCAGATCATAGGGATTAGAAGCAGGATAATTTGTTTGATACTAGGGTTGAGGACCAAGATACTGAGTCGGAGTAGACCAGTTAGGTCCTTTCTGAGCAGCGTATGGGGTCTACTATGGAATGTAAGCATGGCTTTGAGGGTAATGATATATAGGTTGATTTTGAGGGTAAGAAACCTGGGGCGCGCTATATACCAGTTGATATGAACCTTGAGGGTACTAAGCGCCTTACAGTTGAGTAGGTGGACCCAGATGAGCAGGTTGAGTGGGCTACTGAGCGGGTAAACCTCGCTGACTATAAGCAAGTAGAACTAGTTGCTGAAATGATGGAACCAGCTGAGGAGTAGGTTGAATAAGTTGTTGAACTAGTTGAACCGAGTACTGAGGGCCACCAGGCTGGCCTTGTGGGAAAGGCTGGCCTGATGGTTGTGATGGGGTTTTCCTTGATAACCAGGTTGACCTGGAGGAGGACCATAGGGTTGTCGTCATTGCACAAAATTTTGGCCATATTGAGCATGTGACTGTGGTTTTGGTACAATAGGTTGTCCCTGTGGTGGGTATATTTGCCCCCCAGGAGCATGATATATTCCTGATTGATTCTAAGGTTGACCAAATAGACCAGAGGTTTGTCCTTGTGGGATCAAAGGTTGTCACTGTGGACCAGAGGCAGGGCCCTGCTGGGCCAAAGGTTGTCCCATGGAGGGTTGTCCTTGCAAGCCAAAGGGTCGTGATGGCAGGGTAGGTCCCAAATGAGTAATAGTCTGATAAGGACCATAAACAGCCTGATGAGGATCAATAGGAGGAAAATAGACCGGATTACCATACACATCATAATGGTGTGGATATACATATATGGGATTACCAACAACATCATAGTGATGGAATCAAGTATTACCAAGAGATTTAAGGGGTTGAGAACCCTAAGAGCTCTGCTTCTAAAAAGCCAATAGATACTCTTCAAAAGTAAGACCGCCAGGAATCATAGGAGTAGTGGAAACTTTACTAGAAGTAGGTGGGGCCTCTGCAGCGCTAGATTGTGATCTACTAGGACCAGGATTAACAGGCCACGTTGGATTGAGAAAAATAGACCTGCGAGTGTGAAACGATCCTGACGATTGATGGGTAACAAATGGTGTGGATGAAGCCGCACAAACAGTCTATTGGAATGGAATAGACGTAACAGTAATCGAAAAACTAGGTGTCGAAGGTGATAGTCCTAATGAAGGGAGGAACAAACTCTAAGGAGGAGTTAATGTACTGGATTTCACTATGGAGGAAACACTAGAAATAATCTGACTCAAGGACCTATATCTAAGCAGAAGTGACACCGATGGTGGAGAATATTGAGTAGAAACATGAGGGACATATTCTGGAGAAAGTTGATATTCTCCTGTAGAAAAAGGCATTCTTTCACTACCAACAAGACTAGATGAATCCATGTCTGACTCCATTGTAAGATATTTGAAAAGACTACGGAGACTAGGAGGCATAGCAGTAGCAAAAAATGGCAAGCCCTACGTAAGAGGAGGAAAATATCCTTCTTCCCCAAAACCAGACCAAGCACCAGAAGGAGGCCAGTTTAATTCAACTGGCTCTTTAGGAGGATATCGAGTAGCAAGAGGCAGGACAGACGAGAGAATATGCTATGAAAACTCAGCAAACCTAGTGGATTGAGGGGCTTCAAAAGAAACATTCGGGAAAGAACTACCACTAGGAGGCAGTGAGGACAATGAAACTAGTGGTTCGCCACCGTGACTATATATCAAAACAGAAAGGAAAAAAGAAAACCAATCGAAGACTCCAAGACCAAAACCAAGGAAAAACAACAGACCAAGTAATAAAACTTTAACGGGTGTGTGATCGTAGGTGATTAATTTTATGACACTGAAACCAGATTTTGTTGTTTCACATTTTAAGAGTCAATAAACAGGAAAAAGATGACTCTAGTCACTTTCAATTTTAAACGAGCATGAAAGGAAAAGTGTTCAACGATCTCTTCTTCCTTTTTAAACAATCATGGAAAGATCAAAATGACTACTTTGGAATGCTAAGCAAGAGGGTATACCAGGTTTCCGTGAACTACCATATACACCTTGGTGATCAAATGAAAAAGAAATGACCAAGGACTTGACGTACGTGTAGGTAGTCTCCCTGAATGTTGTGTTCAGTGTATCACGGTTACAAGGCGAAAGACTCGGCTTCCTATGGATAAAAGGATTGCAACCTAGAGGTGTCTCCCTTTATATACTTGACAGTACGGGGAGCACAAGTCCGTACTAGCACTGTCTAAAGCCAGATGGTGAACGACAAATACTAGGTTTTAAGACGCCAGAACACATCTCTAGCCTAGACCACTAAAATGTTTCGTTAGGTTTCAATGCTTCCTTAGGTTAATTAAATTAATTTTAAAGTTGATCTTGGATTATGTTTCAATTTTGAGGCCTTATTGAATTTGGATCTCAAAATTCCTAAATGCAAGCTATATTCAAATGAACATCATTTCTGATTCAATGAATGCTAGTTACGAGAAGGATAGAGATTTTTCAAACAAAAGCAAACAATGAAAGTATGAAAATAAATCCACTAATGCATATAACACAATCAAACTAAAATGAAACTCTTTCCTAGACAATCAGACGCTAGTTATGCAAAAGAATATTTCACTTTCGGTGCAAAGAAAGAATGCAAAATATGTTTTTTTTTTTTCAATGAAAATAAGTACATGATGCAATAATTACATGAAAAAATGAAAACAAACAGTAGCTTATGTTTTGTGTAGGAATTTAAATTGAATGACTCAATAAAATGCAAAACAAACACAAGAAAGCACTCAAACTTATGTCACAATCTTCCAAACCAAGAGAAAGTTTTCAAAACGACCCAAAACAAGCAATGTAATCTATGCTTGGAGAAATAAGGAAAAGAATCAGTTGAGAAAAGAAATGACTCTGCAACCAAAGAAATCACTCAAAAATATCAAGAAAACTAAGTGCAATCGATCCAAGAATGAGACTGGCAACAATCAAAACAACTTGGTTTCCGACCAGGAGGCTGAGTGCACCAAACCCTTATAAACCCTACGGCCTCAATTTACACCAATAAGAAGATGGACAAACAACTAAGAAAATTAAGTCGACAGAAGTCAAAATAGTCCCAAAGGCATAATTACACATAAAAAATAACCTAGAAGCAAGCACAATTGACCAAAAGACTCATTAAGGAGGTCAAACAAAATCCTACAGGAGTCGGCGTGACTGTAAGGCTGTAATCCGTGCCATACAGTGGTTGGTGTGACTGCACCAAGATCAACCTGTTCCAATCAGTGCGAATGTTCATATGAAAAGCGTGCCAAGCCAAATAACTATTGGAAAAAGAGGAAAAACCAAAACCTAATGAGTAGAGGTAAATATTGACACTCTAGAGCTGAACAGAGGATGTAGACTAAGCAAGAAAACCAAAAAAGGCAGATAAGAAAATCAACGATTGAAACTGACCCAACAAGACAAAACGACAAACTTGCACTGATCCCCAGTGAAATCGCCAATTTGTTAAGCAGGTAAATCCTCTATGCGGACAAAGACAATCCCTCTAGCCCTAGAGTGGGTCTAGAAACAAAGAGACATGCTAGAGTGTTGATTCCTAATTAATGAATGAAAAGAGGACATGGTAGATCAACCTACCTGGAATCCAACGTTGTCGTCGTTGTTGTAGTGATGGTGGCCTCTCGCTCTTGCCTCGGCAAGTCACAATCCTTCCACAGTCATGCTCGAATACCTACACATAGAACAGAAAACAAGAATAGTATACAACATAACAATTTCATTCATAACTATTAGCCTATCAAAGAGGGCTAAGAATATTTCATTAAACATTTAACATAATACAAAATGGGAACCAAACAATATTCATGTATATGTATTGATAGAAGGAAGAGTTACAACCAATGCTTTAATGTCGCAATCTCCTCTAGTGGGGTTCAGTTGGAGCGTGTCTATGATGTTCATCAGGGAATTCAGACAGGATGAAGGCATGGACTCAAGATCTCTCAATGGAATTCCTTCTTATTCTATCTCTCCAGTAGTTCTACTATAGTATGTTCAATTCTCCAAGTTCAGCTATCTTGTGCAAATAGAGATAGCTTCTTTTTATAGAGGAAAAGGTGGAGGTTAGGATCCCTACAAAGGTGGGAGGGAGGCCTATCCTTTAGGGATTTTCCATAAGTGGTGGAAACCATAAACTAAAGGAGGGAGTCCATGGTTTATTCAGTTCAACCACTCTCAATGACTCATCCTTGAGGTGGTTGGAGTGGAATCTCCGTCTCTGTTTTTAAAAATCATTCCATAAATAGCTCGGCGTAGGTGGCAAACTGGGATAGAGCACCAGCTGGCGCAGAGCCCAGTGTTAATCTTCCTCTTCGGCATGAGGGTATAACTGACTACTCGCGCCAAGGAAAAAACAAGGGTTTTTGAGTCTCTGCTCAGGGAATTCTCAACAGAAGGAATATTACTCTCATGTAAAGGGATACAATGATGGTCTTTGCAAGGCATGACACTGCTTATTGATCATGGAAATGACCCTCCAATGGGCGAGATGGGGATTGCAGGGACAATCACAAAATCTTGTGTAACAACGAGTATACACATATAGTTAATGAAAAAATGATTTTATTTACTTAAATTAGTAGCTAAAAATTATCAATCCAATTACAATTATTTGAAGACTATATGAAATTTTTCCTCTCTCAATTACAAGGAATGCTAATTATTTAGATACAGAACCTTGATGTTAGCTTTTTTTAATTTCCAATACTCACTAGCAGAGTCATCTCAATAATGTTTCACATTCATTCTAGAGCCAAGTTCCTTTGTTTCCCATGTTCTTTTTGGAAAATTGCATCTAAATATTGGTTATGAACAGTTGGAATAACAAAATGACATATATAAATCGATAATGGATCCATACCATTACCTATTGTGTTCCAAATACCATCTCCCGAGTCCAATATCTAAGTGAAAAACTATTATTGATTTGAATCCAAATAAAACATGCGGGTTTCTCTTCCTCCATTGGCCATGCATAATTTTCAGCCCATCATATCACCTTTTTCTCACAGCTCTTGGATTCATGAAATAATGTAGACCAACAATCTTATAACCACTTTGAATTGGGAAATATACTTGATAATACAATGTATCGAGAAATTGTCTGGAAAAGAAAATGATCCACACGTTAAACTAGTGATTTCATTTAGGATTGATGATTCTTTAATTACAAAATAAAAAAAAAGGAAATGACAAAAATAAGAAAAAAATTCATTTTTCTTCTCTATAATTACCCTACATCAACTATGTATAATAATTCTTAAAAAAATATTAACATGAGGATGTATAAATGTATAAAGGAGTGTTTAAACATTCATTGAAATCTTAGGGAAATTGTTCTATGCAATCATAAAGATACCATAAATAGTTACAGTACAAAAACTTATTTACCTTGACACCTTTAATTCCTTATTTTATCTTTGCAACACTCCCATAGTTTATAATATTATTCTTTAAAAACTACCCTATTATTTTTCTTTCATAGTAATCATCTTCTTCCTTCAAGGTATTTCCTTCTTGCTAATTATCATCTTCTCACCCTCTCATAAGTCTCTAGAACCATTTGACCTTCTTTATTTTTTGGGTGTAGAGCCTGATTATATTGTTTATTTTGTATCATAGCGTTGGATCCCTATACCTTAATGGGGTAGCAACGCTGCCCATAATTAAACGCTGCCTGGCGGGTCCAAGGGGGTAGCTGCGACTTTATGGACCCCCCCCCCCCCCCCCTCGGTGGGGGGTTTTGAGGGCAACACCCCCGAAGCTAAAAATAGATGTAAAATTTCCTTGTAAAAGTATATTAATCTCTAGTCAATCTGGGTCATTCATTAGGCAGATGATCTGACGGTAGAAGTTATGTTTAGTTTAGGGTTTTTTTCCCTATAAGGAAACCCATCGCATGTATGAGGGCATTGTATTGTGGCTGTGTATTGTATGAGTATTCTCGAAGCAAGAAACAGATAGGGAGAATATGAGAGAGAACAGAGGATATTATAGCGGATCTGATGTAGGTTGTGTCTCTTCATTTTGTTGGATAATAGAAAGGAAGGACTGGTTGTTCGGGGTGGACGTAGCCCAAACTGGGTGAACCACGTATATCTGTGTCTATCTGGTTTTATGTGTTTTGTGTGTTTATGTTTTCTGCATATTTTATGTGTTGCATTGCTCTATAATATATCATTTTCTAACAAATGGTATCAGAGCCGAAGGTTTATTTGGCTGATAAACTCGCAGGATAGAAGGGTTCCTGGTTCGAGTGGGAGCAATGCCGGAAGATGGTAAGTTTAGGGTCTAGAAATTTAACAGCCAAAACTTCTCGCTATGGAAGATGCAGATTGAAGATTATTTGTATCAGAAAGATCTGTACCTACCATTGAGCAGAAAAACAAAGAATCCGACGACTATGACAGATGCAAAATGGGAGATTCTCGAGAGAAACCCACTCGGAATAGTACAGTTGTGCCTCGCGGCGTCGATAGCCTTCAATATTTCGAAGGAAACAACAACAGAGGGTTTTATTAAGGCGTTGGAGAAATTATATGAAAAAACCTCTGCCTCAAACAAGGTATTTCTTATGAAACATTTATTTAATATGAAGATGTCGCAAGGTGGATCTGTTGCAGACCATTTAAATTATTTTAATATAGTTACGAGTCAGTTAAGTTTTGTAGGGGTAAACTATGATGATGAAGTTAGGGCTCTTTTATTTCTGTGCTCATTGCCAGAAAGTTGTAATGGTTTATTTACGACCATTAGTAACTATGTCTCTAGATCTAGTACTTTAAAGTCTGATGATGTTGTCGGTGCTATCCTTAGTGAGGAAATGCGACGGAAAATCTCTGATGAGACATCAGGTAATTTTTTGAGCAGAGTCTAGGGGAATACTAATGGAAAGAGGAAAGAGCTCAGGATATCACAGTAAACTAAGGAAAGGAAAATCCAATTCCATATAAGGGATAGTGTGGTCGAAATGTGGAAAGAAAGGACACCTAAAGAAATATTGTAGATCTCATAAGGGAAAAGAAGGAGACACACAGGAAGAAAAAAATCATGAGGAAAATTTGACAGGTGATGTGTTACAAGATGCTTTGATTCTTTCTTTAGAAAATGTTACTGATTCTTGGGTTCTAGATTCATGTAGAAATTTGAATAAATGATATACTATTCACCGATATTCTCCTGATCACACACTATTTTAGCTTCATGCATAATACATAATCTCTTCTACTATTGATCATCACATGCGAAAATAAAATCAATTGCATGCACACATTAAAACCACAAACAATCACAAATATTAACATAGTATTTAATGGAAAATATTAAAGCTGAAAACCCCCAACTATTTGTATATTATATGTCATGGAGATCATGTAACAATCATAGTACAAAGCTCCTCACAAGCTCTCAGCACCACCTCCAATTTCTACACGCTATCAAGCTGATCTAGCAAAACACATGCTCCAATATTTTTCCACTTGATACCCAGCCTCTATTGCATAATAAATGCTATGGGATGGCTCATTAAATAACATAAACCACCTGGCTTGTATTGCGCAATCCTCATGGGCTTCTCCACCTATCTGTGTGTTAGAAATAGCAACTGTATAGTCACAACTGATAGTTAACCTGCTCTTTCACCTATCTCTACACTGGTCTCCACTGAAACTGTCCATGCACTGAAGTTAACTGATGCATTCTTTAGTTGATTAATTAGTTTATAATTAGTGAATTAATTAATAATTAATTCACACCACTCTCACTAATTGTATCAATCAGTTAAACTAGATACAAATAGCTCAACTATGTTTAGATTAGTTAAACTGAATACAACTCCACTAACTTCCTCAATCAACTCCACCAAACTTTTTCACATGATTTATAACTGAAGTATCCATGCAATAGCTCCACTTAACCCTTAGGAATAGCGTAATTCCTTTTGTCAGCTCCTGTGCCACATCTGTGCACTTAACGGAAATGCTCCAAGAGAATAAGATAATGTTTATAGTCCAAATATTATTAAGAGCTAATAATATTCGGCATATCTATTTTTAGAATGGAAATCTAAAAATAGATTCCGCCCAGTATGTCTAAAAATAGAATTCCATCTATTTTTTTCCAACTTGACCAACCATCCACAAATAGCATCCTACAACTCATATAATATGATCCATATGTCTAAAAATAGACATAGTCTAAAAATAGACTTTGTGCCAAAAATAGCCTGCCGGCCCACTTAGTGAAGGCGACTCCTTTCCACTAAGCTCATCATCTTGTTGCAATCTCAACACTCCCTCTCAACAAGATAAGGATTATTTTCAACCCCTATCCTACCCCTGTGGTATTCGAATTTTCTTCCGGTGAGCGCCTTTTTCAAGATATCAGCATCCTGATCCTCCATGGGAATGTATGAAAGTAACATGATCTTCTACTGCACACAATCTCTGATATGATGATATTGGATTTCAATGTGTTTAGATCTATCATGAATACTGGATTAACTAAGAGTTTGATGCAACTCTGATTATCACAATAAATCACAGTAGGATCCAAGTGTGAACTGAACAACCCAACCAGGATCTTCCTCATCCATATAGCCTCGCATGCAGCCAAACTCGCTGCCATATACTCGGCCTCTTCTGAACTGAGTGCCACGGATCTCTGCTTCCTGCTATACCAAGAAACTGCTATCAACCCGATACTGAAAATCCCTCTAGATGTGCTCTTTCTGTCTGTTGGGCTCCCTGCCCAATCTGCATCCGTGAAGCCACACATCTTCACCTCATCCGACTGTCTATACCATAATCCATATTCCGATGTGCCTCTGAGATATCTCAATACATGCTTGCCTACCTTCCAGTAGAGCTTGGTAGGCTTAACCATAGCTTGCGAAAGCTGGTTAACAGCATAGCATATGTCGGGTCGTGTATTGACCAGATACATAAGCGACCCCACCAACTATCGATAAACAGTGGCATCCATTACCTCCATTGAAGTAGCATCCTCCTTCCTCCAACCACCAGGAAGAGGAGTATCAACAGGCTTGCAGCCATGCATTTTGAACTTCTCCACTATCTCCCGGGCATACTTACCCTGAGAGACAAACAATCCATCACTGTGCTGCCATATTTCCAATCCCAGGAAATAATGAAGGAGGCCCAAGTCCTTCATCTCAAACTCCTTTGCAAGATCATCCTTGCATGAGTGTATCAACATCTCATCACCTGTCAAAATCAAATCATCTACATAAAGTAAAATGATAAACAAATTACCCTCCACCACAATCTGGTATAGGTTAGGATCCGCCTCACTCTTGGAGAATCCAAGTCCGATGAAATAACTATCTATCCGTGTGTACCAAGAACGAGGTTCTTGTTTCAACCCATACATCGCTCTCTTGAGCCTGCACACATGTGACTCACTGCTGAAGATCTCGAAACCTTCGGGTTGCTCTATGTACACCTCCTCCTCAATGACTCCGTTGAGGAACGCAGTCTTCACATCCATCTGATGAATGTGCCACCCCATCTGCGCTGAGAGAGCAAGAATCGTCCGTATGGAAGAATACCTTGCGACAGGTGAAAAGGTCTCCTCATAATCGATCCCCTCAATCTGTGAAAAGCCTCAGGCAAAAAATCTTGCCTTGTACTTCTCCACACTCCCGTGAGCTGCCTGCTTCACTTTGTAGATCCATCTCGAACCCACCACTGATTTCCCCTCCGGCCTTGGGACAATCTCCCATGCACTGTTTCTAACAATCGAATCATACTCTTCCACCATGGCATCTACCCATGCGGGGTCCTCCACAACTTCCTCGAAAGAGGATGGCTCTGTCACGACACATTTGCTCACAAGAGCCATGTATCCATTGTACCGGTCCGGTGACTGTCTCTTTCTGCGCTGTGCTGTAGGTGGTCCCACAACCTTCTCTGCATCTTGAGCCAGTCACTTAGCTTCTGTAGTGCGCTTGCGCCCTCTGATGGTTGGCGTTGCATGAGTGGTCTCTTCCACTCCATGAACTTCCTCTTGTGGCTGATCCACATCCTGAAGCTCATCCTTAGGAACTAATAGCTCCTCATCTGCATGCAAGTGTGGCTCCCTCTCAAGAGAACACTGCATGGCTTTCTCCTCCTGAAATTTGATATCCCGTCGCACAACAGTCTTGCGACTGTCTGGCAAATACACACGATAGTTGTGGGGCGTATCAGTGTACCCCACAAATATCCCAACCTCTGCGGTCAGCTCCAGCTTCTTCCTGGCATCCTTCGTCACATGAATGTAAACAGGTGAACCAAAAATCCTCAAATAGGAAATATCAGGCCTCTTACCAGAAAACGCCTCCTCGGGTGTACTCATGCCAAGTATCTTGTGAGGACAACGGTTCTGCACATATACTGCAGTATTGCATGCCTCCACCCACAAGTGAATGGGTAGGCCCTGATCATGCAACATCGCCCGTGCAGCACCCACGATCGTTCTGTTCTTCCGCTCAGCAACCCCGTTCTGCTGTGGGTTATGAGGTGCTATGAGCTCTCTTCGAATTCCTTCTGTGCTACAAAAGTCCTTGAATTCGCCAGAGATGAATTCACCACCATTGTCGCTCCTAAGAGCCTTCACCTGCTTCCCCGATTCTTTCTCAACCAGTGCCTTGAACTCACAGAACTTTGAGTATGTCTCACTCTTCTTCTGCATGAAGAAGATCCATCACTTACGAGAAAAATCATCAACAAATATCACATAATACCTGTGCTTTGTTGTTGAAGCTACTGAGAAAGGTCCACACATGTCTGTGTGAATTCTCTCAAGGATCGTTGTGGTGCGACTATCCTTCTCGTGAAAGGTGGCTTTCACAAATTTTCCCAAGGTACATCCCTTGCACTGATCTGACTGCGCAAGAGTACCCTTAGGAAGCCCAGTAGAAATCTGCTGCAGTATCTTCAAAGCTCCATGATGAAGGTGGCCCAATCTCCGGTGCCACAACTCGCCATCATCCCGGCTCACCACTCCTTCTGCCTTGCCTGCCATTGCTGCGCAGCCATCTACCTGCAATTGATAAAGGTTCTTAACTCGAACCCCTATCCTCCGGGTCTCACCAGTTGCCTTACTGCGCAGGAAAGCCTTTCCCTCGCTAAATACAACATCATATCCCTTGTCTTCTAACATCACCACAGAGATAAGATTCTTCTTCAATCCTGGAACATGCATCACTTCCTTCAATACGAAGGGTTTACCAGACTCCCTCTCAAATGAAATGGTACCGATACCGGTCGCACTGTATCTACCATCATCACCCATCTCGATGTGCACTCCAAGATCTTTCTCATCCAGATCAGTAAACAAATATTGATCTCCTGTCATGTGAAAAGATGCACCACTGTCAAGAAACCACACTGAACCCATCACACTTGAGACCAAGCATGCGATTAGTGAAAAATCCAGCTCAAACTACGAGGCTAAGGCCTCTCCAGCTGCAGATCCAGCAGCCTGCTTATTTTTCTTCTTCTGTGGACAACTAGTGGCGTAATGTCTGTGTTGGTGACAGTGAAAGCACTTCACCTTGGACATGTCCTGCTTCTTGCCTTTCACACTGGATTGAGAAGATTTCTTGCTCTTCCCCTTCTTTGCTTTGGCAGCCAAAGCACAATTTTCTTCATCAGAGTTCTTTGATGAAGATCTGTCCCTGGTACTTCGCCTTATCTCCTCTTGCACAAGATCCGACCAAAGTCGCTCCCATCCTGGCAATTTCTCCCAACCATTGACAGAATCCTGATAGGCATGCCAACTCTTCGAAAGACCAAGGAGAGCCAAGCTCACCAATTCCTCATCATCTACAGTCACCCCCACACTTCCCAGCTCATCCCTACATTGGATGAACTTCGTGAGGTACTTGGGCATACTTTCGCCTTTCTCCATCTTTATGTTTCTGAGTTTATCCTTGAGCGCCAACTTCCTCTGGTCACTCTTGCTTTGGAATAAATCTGTCAAAGCTTTCCACATCAAGAATGGAGAAGCCTTACCATGAAGGCTAGATACTATGTGATCCTTCACACCTTCCAACAGAATCCTTCGACACTTTGTTGTCTTCTTTTGCCATGCGTCAAGTACGACAACATCACTAGAAGTAGGCTTTGGAATTTCTGCATCTATGAACTCCTTCAACCCATTATTATCCAGCACCACCTCCATCCTGTCCTTCCATGCAATATAATTCGAGCTTCCCTCAAGGGAATACTCCAATCGCAATCTGTTGAAAGACATCTCAACTTTGACACCAAGAAAACACTGCTGCAATTTCGAATTCCACCAGCACAAAACTCAACCGCTTCAATGTTTTGTAATTGATCCAAATTATCAATATAGCTCTGATACCATGTATAAATTTGAATAAATTATATATTATTCACCGATATTCTCCTGATCACACACTATTTTAGCTTCATGCATAATACATAATCTCTTCTACTATTGATCATCACATGCGGAAATAAAATCAATTGCATGCACACATTAAAACCACAAAAAATCACACATATGAACTCAATATTTAATGGGAAATCTTAAAGCTGAAAACCCCAACTATATATACATTATATGTCATGGAGATCATGAACAATCATAGTAAAAATCTCCTCACAAGCTCTCAGCACCACCTCCAATTGCTACACACTATCAAGCTATATCTAGCAAAACACATGCTCCAATATTTTGCCACTTGATAGCCAGTCTCTATTGCGTAATCAATGCTATGGGATGGCTCATTAAATAACATAAACCACCTAGCTTGTATTTTGCAATCCTCATAGTCTTCTCCACCTATCTGTGTGTTGCAAATAGCAACTGTATAGTCACAACTGATAGTTAACCTGCTTTTTCACCTATCTCTGCACTGGTCTCCACTGAAACTATCCATGCACTGAAGTTAACTGATGCATTCTTTAGTTGATTAATGAGTTTATAATTATTGAATTAATTAATAATTAATTCACACCACTCTTACTAATTGTATCAATCAGTTAAACTAGATACAAATATCTCAACTATGTTTAGATTAGTTAAAATGAATACAACTCCACTAACTTTCTCAATCAACTCCACCAAACTTTGTCACATGAGTTCTAACTGAAGTATCCATGTAATAGCTCCACTTAACCCTTAGGAATAGCGTAATTCCTTATGTCAGCTCCTGTGCCACATATATGCACTTAACTGAAGTGCTCCAAGAGAATAAGATAATGTTTATAGTCCAAATATTATTAAGAGCTAATAATATTCGACATATCTATTTTTAGACTGGAAATCTAAAAATAGATTTCGCCCAGTATGTCTAAAAATAGAATTCCATCTATTTTTTTCCAACTTGACCAACCATCCACAAATAACATCCTACAACTCATAGAATATGATCCATATGTCTAAAAATAGACTTTGCGCCAAAAATAGCCTGCGGGCCCACTTAGTGAAGGCGAGTCCTTTCCACTCAGCTCATCATCTTGTTGCAATATCAACTATTCAGGGGCCTCATTCCATGCCACACCTGATAAGAAATATTTTCATGACTATGTTCATGGAGATTTTGGACAAGTCCATTTGGGTGATGATAAACCCTATAAAATTGTTGGAATGGGTAAAGTTCTTGTAAAAAAACAGAATGGAAACCAATGGCTATTAAAGGAGGTAAGGCATGTTCCAGATCTGAAGAAAAATATGATTTCAATATGGCAGTTAGGTGGTGAAGGTTGTGTGACAACTTTCACAGATAAAAATTGGAAGGTCACCAAAGGAGTACTGGTAATAGAAAAAGGCGAGAAGGTTGGTACATTGTATTTATGCAATGGTATTTCTAACTCTGTTAATTATTTAACTTACAAAGGAGCAAGTGTAGCATTATGGCATCATAGGCTCGGGCATATGAATGACAAGGGGATGAAGATTCTTCACTCAAGAAATTTGTCGCCGGGTTTGAAGAATGTTGATTTGGATTTCTGTGAGAATTATATTTATGGAAAAAATGAGTCAGATTTCTCAGAGTTGGGAAAGAAAAGAAGAGAGAAAAATTAGAGCTTGTGCATACAGATGTATGGGGACCTTCTGAGGTATCTTCTCTCGGTGGCTCTCATTATTATGTTACTTTTATTGATGATGAAACTAGAAAAACTTGGATTTATTTTATTCATAATAAACATGATGTATTTGATACTTTCAAGAAATGGAAAGCTTTGGTTGAGATTGAGACAGGAAAGGAGTTGAAGTGTCTCAGATCAGACAATGGAGGTGAATATTGCAGTAAAGAGTTTGATAGGTATTGTTTAGAACATGGAACCCATAGAGAGAATACAATTCCAATAACACCACAAGAAAATGTTGTATCAGAAAGGATGAATAGAACAACCATGGAGTGTGCAATGTGCATGAGATTGCATGCAAGATTGCCTTTACAGTTTTGGGCAGATGTTATAGATATTGTTGTTTATCTAATAAACAGAGGGCCTTCAAGTTCCTTGGATGGTGGTATTCTAGAGGAAGCATGGACAGGTAAAAAGGTAAACTACTCTTTTTTAAAGCCTTTTGGTTGTGATGCCTTTATCCACATTAATAAAGAAAATAGAACAAAGCTTGAGGCAAAATCAAAGAAATGTACCTTTATTGGATATGGTGTTAATTATTTTGGTTATCTCTTATATTATTATGAAGATCACAAAATCATTAGGAGAAGAGATGTAATATTCAATGAAAAGGTATTATATAAGAATCAATTGCAGGAAAAGAAATAGGAAAAAGAAAACAAAGAATATGCAATTCTTGATGAAATCACAGAAAAAGTAAAGGTGCCTGAAAATAATAATAATCAACAGCCACAAAAACAACAACCACCACAACAGCAACAGGCACCTCAAACACCTGAAAGTGGTATTAGAAGATCTACTAGGATAAGTAGACCCCCTGAACGATACTCTCCTTCATTATATTATTTATTGTTGACTGATTCTGGTGAACCCGAATATTATGAAGAAACAATGTAGGTTGAAAGCAGAAAGAAGTGGGAGCTAGCCATGGAATAAGAGATGGACTCCTTAATACATAACCAGAATTGGGATTTAGTCAGGTTGCCTGCAGGTAAAACTACATTGCAGAATAAATGGGTTTGCAGGCTGAAGGAAGAAGATGGAGGAAAACAAAGGTACAAAGCTAGACTTGTGGTGAAGGAATTTGCACAAAAGAAAGGTATTCATCTTGATGAAATATTTTCTCCTATTGTTAAGATGACTTCAATCAGAACTATTTTAAGTCTTGTAGCAGCGGAAGATTTACATCTTGAACAGTTAGATGTAAATAAATCATTTCTCCATGGATATTTGGAGGAAGAGATATATATGGAGCAACCAGAAGGATATGAGGTCAAAGGGAAAGAAAAATTAGCGTGCAGGTTAAAGAAGAGCTTGTATGGCTTAAAACAAGCTCCAAGGCAGTGGTATCTAAAATTTGACAGGTTTATGTCTGAACAAGGTTATACTAGATGCCACTCTGATCATTGTGTTTATATGAAAAAGAAAAATGATGGCAACTATATTATATTGTTATTTTATGTAGATGACATGCTTGTTGCAAGGTCTAACATGCAGGAAATAAATGTGCTCAAAATAAAATTGGCAAATTCATTTGCAATGAAGGATTTGGGAGCCACAAAACAAATCCTTGGTATGAGAATAACTAGAGACAGGAAAAAACACAATTTAACATTGTCTCAAAATGAGTACATACAAAAGGTTTTGAAAATATTTAATATGCAGAATGCAAAACTAGTTAGTAAACCTTTTTCTATCCATTTCAAACTTAGTAAGGAGATGTGCCCCAAGACCCAAGAATAATTGGATTATATGTCTAAAGTTCCATATGCATCAGCAGTTGGAAGCTTAATGTATGCAATGATCTGCACAAGGCCTAATATTGTGCATGCAGTGGAAGTTGTAAGTAGGTACATGAACAAT
The DNA here is from genome assembly GCA_034641835.2 of Pinus albicaulis. Lineage (NCBI taxonomy): Eukaryota > Viridiplantae > Streptophyta > Pinopsida > Pinales > Pinaceae > Pinus > Pinus albicaulis. The sequence goes on from CM076572.1 coordinate 238,896,735, forward strand.
CCAGGAAAAGAACATTGGATGGCAGTGAAATGGATTCTCAGATATTTGAGAGGTACCACAAATCAAGCATTATGCTTTAGTGGTTCAAACATTACTCTAAAGGGATATGTTGATGCAGATATGGTAGGTGACAGAGATAACGGGAGGAGCACTACATGATATGTATTTACTATAGGTGGAACAACTGTCAGTTGGGTTTCAAAAAGCCAAAGTGTTGTTGCACTTTCAACAACAAAAGCAGAGTATGTTGCTACTATAGAGGCTAGTAAAGAAATGATTTGGTTACAAAGGTTTATGGATGAATTGGGTAAGAAGCATGATATGGGCACGTTATACTGTGATAGAAAAAGTGCCATTCAGCTTGCAAAGAACTCGGAATTTCATTCCAGGACTAAACACATATAGCTCAAGTACCATTTCATACGGTCAGTATTGAAAGATGGACAGTTGAAGCTGGAAAAGATACACACTAGCCAGAATCCTGCAGATATGCTAACAAAACTTGTAACTAGGGATAAATTAAGATCATGCTTAGTTTCAATTGGTCTTCAAGGATGACGATGAAGATGAGAAACAATGAGGTCCAAAGAAGATTCATTTTCCAGCAAATGAAGCAGCAGTGGAGTTGCTACAAATCAGTCTCCAAGTGGGATATTGTTGGGTGTGGAGCTTGATTATCTTGTTTATTTTGTATCACAGCATTGGACCCTTGTACCTTAATGGGATGGCAACGCTGCCCATAATTAAATTCTACCTAGGGGGTCCAAGGGGGGAGGCTGCGCCCCCAAACCTAAAAATAAATGTAAAATTGCCTTGTAAAAGTATAATAATTTCTAGTCAATCTGGGCCATTCATTAGGTGGATGATCTAACGGTAGAAGTTATGTTTAGCTTATGTTTTTTTTCCCTAGAAGGCAACCCCTCACATGTATGAGGGAATTTTATTGTGGCTGTGTATTGTATGAGTATTCTCAGAGTGAGAAACAGATAGGGAGACTGTGAGAGAGAACAGAAGATATTACAATGGATCTATTGTAGTTTGTGTCTCTTCATTTTGTTGGATAATAGAAATGAAGGACTAGCTAGTTAGGGTGGACGTAGACCAAACTAGGTGAACCATGTATATCTGTGTCTCTCTAGTTTTATGTGTTTTGGGTGCTTGTGTTTTCTGCATATTTTATCTATTGCATTGCTCTGTAATATATAATTTTCTAACATTATTTATCTTTATCTCAACATATAAACTCTTAACGGATAACCCAATTTCATTGGAGCTATTTATATTTATAGATAACTCCTTCACTAACATACAAGTGAAATATGTGTGATTATATCATACTAAAATTTTTCCTAATAGTTTTGTAAGTGTATTTTTGTCTACCTTATGCATCATTTCATTGTAAACCCATTCAAATTCCACACACACACACACACACACACACATATATATATATATTTGCATGCCATGACTTTATATGTGCATCATGTGGCTATGTGGTTGGAATCTATCATCCATGCACATTCGTGTTATGTACATCCTCCTTTATTACACCTTGCATTGTTGAATGTTTGTTTTCTTGTCTAAAATCTATAAAACTAATTTTCTTGTGTTCACATTTCCATCTATGTGCATTCATATATTATTCACTTCCTTTATTTCTAGCTATGATTGAGGGGGATAACAACTTGAGTTATAACCACTTTCCAACAACTCACTTTATTTATTATTTATTTTCTTTCCATCTATTTTGTATATACTTAAACCACTTAGTGGTTCCAATCAGTGTATAAGAACTTACACCACATCATGGTTCCAAGCATTACGTGGATATTAAGTCTGAAGGAACAATATAACATTGAATACTTTGATCATGTATTAATTTAAGAAAACTGATTCAATATGTATGTTTTATATAAAAATTCTTGATTAATGTATAGTACATATAAGTCATTTGTAATGTTACCAATTAAATAACTTCAATTTTTTGTCCATTTTTTGATGGAGGGATAAGATGAATGTAGTCGTATAAGGTTTCTCCAAGGGTGAAAGTTATATATATGCACCAATGTAAGATTTCCAAGACTAGACTCATAAATATTACTCTTATTTGATTCAAATATGATTCCAAGATCATAAGATGCCACATGTATTCATAGAAATATTGTATGAGTAGTTGTCAAAGTAATTTAATATTTCATTTATTTCAAAAGATTAGCTATATGTTCCCCCGATGGGGGTGACCCTCATGGCTACCACCTGTCTTATAAGCACCCATCGAGGCTCGCCCGACCTCCACGCACGCATGCATAGTACCATTATGTGTTGTCCTATACCTAAATTCCAGTGAGTGTTGAGACCTCTCACACACTTCGTCATTAAATACATGGCCCTATGTGAAATCTTCTCCGGTTTGTTTTTTTAGGAGTTAAATTTGGACAGATCAAAGAAAAGTGGTGCTAGTGTTGGGTTCCATGACGTCTTGTCATGGTCAAGGCCTTGGGTGAGAAATGGGTGGATATATGGGCTCAATCGGCTTTGGTCGACACTAGTTTTTTGGATTTACCCTGGGATCTCGAAATGCGAGCAGCTGGGGTGCAGCTTCATCTTCATGCCTTTAAATTTCATTCATGGAATGTCAAGTTTCCAAAGCTTCCAGATCTCACACCTACAGTTCAGGGTAAGGTATTTTTTCATGTAGGTTCCAGTGCTCGCTCTCATAACTGGGGTGTTTAGTCAGCATCCAGTTGGGATTGCCATGTTTTTTGGTTCTTTGTGGTAAATTATCTTAGCTTCTGTCAGTGGGAGGGTTTTATCATGGGCCTTATTACGCCCTCCTGGTTTCTTGGTTTCCAACAAAATTTGAAGGTCAATGGTATTAGTTACTTTTCGTCTGGGGGTAGGGGTGTTTTCAACTGTGAGCCTGGGGGTGGAGGAAGGTTCTTAACCTATTCTGGCCTTGGGACTAGGTAATCATGGGCTCCCCCTGTTTCATTGTGTATTTTTACAAGTTTTTATTCTCCATCCTCTAAGAGTTGCACTTCCATGGGTCTAGATGTTTTTTTTATTGCAAGTAATATGAACTTCTTTTTCTGGCCTCCCCCATTTTTCGTAGGTTTCACCTCGATAACTCAAATATGCCACACTAATGGGGTCAATCTCGTCGAGGGGGAGGGAACAATATTCATGCAGGGCATCCCAATCCTAGCCACAAATCACCCTCGAATAATTCAAATAGTCGAGATACTAAATAAGTATCCACCATCTCACCAGCTCACTCCCCAGGCCATGTTGTGGCCCATGCCACTTTGGATTCCATCTTTGACCAGCTTTGAAATATCCATATTAACATGGATATTCTTAGGGGCCACCACTATGAAGATCATAATGATCTTGTGGGTTACATAGATTAAATTCAATACAATCAAAATGAAATTATGTAACAATTGGACAATTTTCATCGCAGCCATTGTCATACTAATGACCACCTTCACAACTTGGAAGTGAGGGTGGAAAACATATATTTTCACATGCATGAGTGTGTCAGTTACTTTTAATCTCCCCATGTAATGCCCCCTAATCCCCATCCTTGATATGATGCCATTACTTTTGTTTATCTTTTTGTTCTCTTTTAGTATGCTAAGGCTACAATGCCTATCGAAAATAATGGATGTCAACTGCTATCTATGGTTTCCTCCAGGCCCCGATCTCAAAAATTCTGGTCGAAATGAGGGAAAGGGGCCTATTCATATTTTTTTTTAAACATTATTTTTCTGAAAATATAATTTTTATATGGAATTTTAATCTATAGATAAACTAAATTCCCTGAGTGTGGTGTTCCTTCACTCAGAACAATAGAAGAAATCCAGCTACTATTTTCGCTAAGACAAATAGATATAAAAAAAGGGAAAGAAGCCTAATTTTAATCATTTTCTCTTTTATTATCCTTCTGTCATTATTTCTGTCACTCTCAATCCAACTCAAGCTGCTATATTGATTCTTGTAATCAAAGACAGAGAACAACAAACAACATACAATATACAAGTATCTACTTATCTTAATCAAATAAAACCAATTAGAACTGAGAATACATACATCCTCAAGAATACATTTCACAAGATATAGAGATATGTATTAATAAAATGAATGAATATATTTATTAAGAGAGTAGGAGGAGAATATTACAACCAATATATCGATTTTTCGTCAACTTGATCCAACTTCATTCCAGCCTCATCATATCCAACATCATCTCAAAAACATATCAGTACTTCCAATCTCTTATCAAATGAGAATCCAACAACATAAATTTGCACAAAATTCTTCCTCCCTAGCACTTAGATGAGTGCTCAAATTATAGGGAAATTGATGGTAGTTTCTCATTGAATAAATTTCTAATAATAGGTAAGACATGTTTCCAAGTTTAGAGGTGGAAGATGGACACTTGGATTTTAAGTATGACACCTATGGACTCTTATAGAAGGAATTGGCCATGTGGATATTCCTATAAAAATGATGGTTTCATTCCCAGGTTACCAACACACCCTTGAGTGTTGGTAAGTGCACTACAGTGCACCCTTGCATGGAGGTATTGGCACTGCAACACAGTTAGTCCCTTGCAGAGGAGCATTGGTGAGTTAGTGGGTCATATAATATATACTTCAAACTTTGGAAATCTCATAACTGAAGCCATGAAGGGAATGTATTCACTTAGGGAATATAGAAACTTAAATATAAGAGGATGATAGACCCTATAAATTGGTCTTAGGGGATGATATTCAGTTTGACCAAGTCTTGGGGGATGATGCCGAAATTGACCTATAACACTTACCCCTTAAAGCATGAAGTAAAAATAATAATAGCATTTAGATGAGATGCTTTATGATGTGATGAGTAAGATCTGAAGAGGATGGTGACCTGCATCGACTTGTAATATATTACATCATGGTATCTTACATCTTGGACATGAATTGTTGAGGGAGGCATACCCATGCTCAGCACATAAACTATCATAACATGTACATAATTCATAAAGTTATCTACAGATATAGGCCCATGTTCGAATGATGATCTATATGTAAAGCCATCATACAGATTATGCGTACAACAACCCTGAAATCATAGCCCTAATGGATGAAACTAGATCTGGGGTCTTATTATCTCATTCACTTGATCGTTCAGGTACAAGTCTATCCATGCGAATATATGATCTGAAGTCGAACATGGGAAGACATCGTCTGATTACCATCCAATGATGTGAGTTGCTAACATACGCAAGAAAACCACCATTCACTACTACATTTGGCGGAAATTCCGACACCTTTTTCCGACGCTTTTGACCAAATGTCGGAAATTTTCCCAAATTTTTTCCATCCCGCCTGAAACCGTCGCTATACTGACGTCTATAGAAAAGTGTCACAATACCGACACTTAAACTAGTGTCGCAATTGCGACGTTTAAAGGAAGACGTCGCAATTGCGACACCATGGCCCAAAGCGTCGCTATTGAGACGACTCTAAACGTCGCAACTGCGACACAATGTCTAGGTGTCACCATTGCGACGTTTGGAGGCACCGTCCTAATAGCGACGCCTTTTCCGCCGTCGGTATAGCGACAGTTATTTTCGCGCTACATAAAAATACCAAACTTATATGGGCCCTACATAAAAATTCGAAACTTATATGCGTGCTACATAAAAATGTTTCGTATTTGTCGCAATAGCTACGTTTGATATCACACGCGCATTCGCTCTCTGCTCTTGCAGAACAGCATTTGCCCTCAGCATTCGCGCTCAGCTCTTGCAGAACAGCATTTGCCCTCAGAATTCGCCCTCAGCGTTCGCCCTCAGCTCTTGCAGAACAGCATTCGCCCTCAGCTCTTGAAAAATGGTAAGTTCTTACTACAGGCCCTTCCTCCTATAGTAGGGTTGACTCTATTTGGGTTTTTTTGGTCAATTCCATTGGATTGTGTTAGGCTGTAGGGTTCTCTCTAGATGTCAAGAATCAAGATTCAATACCCTCTATTATCTTCATCACCCAACACAAGATTTAAATTTTTCCCAAAGAAACGCTTATTAATTTGGCAACCATTATTTCTCCCTGCTTTAAAAACCCTACATTTAAATGAAAACAAGCATTGCATTTCAACTAAAAAAATCTATTAGTGTTCAAATGTACATGTGTGCTACATTAACGTCTGATATCACGCGCGCATTCGCCCTCCGCTCTTGCAGAACACCATTCGCCCTCAACATTCACCCGCCCCCGCAACAAAACATTCGCCCCCGAGCTCTCCGCAACAAAGACCTCGCCCTCGCATTCGCCCGTGTTTCCTGCACGCATTCGCCCGGATTCGCCCTCGACTCTTCGGCACGCATTCGACCCGCATTCGCCCTCGCCCTTGCTGAATGTGCCTCCTTGCAGCCTTTGCCCTCAGCATTCGCCCTCAGCGTTCGCCCTCAGCTCTTGCAGAACAACATTCGCCCTCGGCGTTCGCCCTCAGCTCTTGCAGAACAACATTCGCCCTCAGCTCTTGCAAAATGGTAAGTTCTTACTGCAGGCCCTTCCTCCTATAGTAGGGTTGACTCTATTTGGGTTTTTTTGGTCAATTCTATTGGATTGTGTTAGGTTGTATGGTTCTCTCTAGATGTCAAGAATCAAGATTCAATACCCTCTATTATCTTCATCACCCAATACAAGATTTAAATTTTTCCCAAAGAAACGCTTATTAATTTAGCAGCCATTATTTCTCCCTGCTTTAAAAACCCTACATTTAAATGAAAACAAGCATTGCATTTCAACTACAAAAATATATTAGTGTTCAAATGTACATGTGTGCATCACTTGTGTAGGGTATTCCTTTTCCACTTTCACATTATCCAAGAATGTGTGCGGTATAGTTCATATTTTTTGTGATTTAGATTGTCTTGAAAAAGGAAAGGTAAATTATTTCCCATGGAAAAGAAGGTTTTCCCTTTTTATAGGTTGTTTGGACTTACGTGGAAAAATTTATAGTATGCCTTTCATATTATGTAGTTTAAATTTGAATTAACAGATTATTCTACATGAAAATATAATTACCTATGTGATGTCCTTCATCACTAATTAAAATTATAGGCTTTCAATTTCCTAGACTCTAACTCATCCGATGCTAAATTCTAGGTTCTCATTGGTGGATCACTCTTCCATTGATTTCCTTTCCCTCTGGATCTTGTCATACTTTAAAAGTCATCAATGATACATATATTATTTCGGGTATCCCAAAAGGCTTTATAGTAGAACATATTGTGAAGTTTTTTTGACACTTGAGGATTCTTTTTAGAACTGCAACGTGGTCTATGCTATCGAGTTATATATCAAGCAACTTGTCCTTAATAACCACACTATGAGGTAGGTTCAACCAGTTTGAACTTGTTGGGACATAGCATATGAAGTTGTGTGATGAGTCCATATCACGGGTCTATTATGGTGAAAAAAGTGAAGACATGTAATGATAGTTATTATGTTAACATTACTAGAAACATTTTCGAAATTATCCATGCTATCAAGATGTCAAAATTCCAGGCATTAGGTGTGAATACTCGTAGCTAATAGATAATAATAATAATATAAAAAAATCACAACTTTATTCTTGAAATATGATTGTTACACATTGGTAACCTAGTTCATGAGTTACTATCACCCAAAGATTGCAAAACAAACTTAAAATATAAATTGAACCAACATGAGAATCCAACTAAGGGTTTCTCGACAAAATCATGCCATAACCTGGCATTTTGAAACCCAAATTTGAATCCATCATAAGTAATACAATGCAAACTCAGATGGATTTTCAATGCATGTTTGCATGCTACACTTATTCTCTGTCTAGATATCATTTTTAAATGGAACCATTAGTCAATCCCACAATCCTTTTTATGTGAAAAATTTCAGCTCTATTTGAGCTCTTTTTTGCTCCACCACCTCCATAAACCAGTGTTACACGGGGTCTCACCCCCCCACCTAGGGGTCTATATTCCTCGCCCCCTCGCGCTCCGGGGTCTTGGGGACTTCTAGGGGATGTTTCCCTCACGCCCCCTCACGTCCCCTCACCGCCCCTTTTAGTTTATGGTTTTGTGTTAAAAGTTGATGTGCCACTTAGCATATTTGAGAATCCAAGTGATTCTGATTCAGATGGTGACATTGTTGATCCTGATATATTCGTGCAGAAGTTGGATGCAGAGACTAGTGGGGCATTAACTTGAGCATTTATGCTCATTTATCATTATGATGATATCATTTGATATTCATATGTTATGTTTATGTTTTATGTTTCAGACATAACTTATTTGCATTTAAGTTTTATGTTTCAGACTTGAGTTGTAAACTTCAGTTTAAACTCTATTTTGAATCTTGATATAATATGTCATATGATATCTTAAACTTTATTTTCATTGTACATTGTTAGTAGTTACATTAATGATTATATAGTTACAAACTTACAAACTTACATGCGTGATTGTATGATGTATGTTTTAACTTTTAACTTTTAAATTTGTTTCAATTATATGATTGATCATTCATCGATTTGTAATTTTATCATTTATGATTTATCTTTCATGATGCAAGTGTATGATGACTGTATATACATTCCTTGCAAAAATATAGTTACATTTTAAATATTAAATTTTATAATTTTTATGACCCCAACGTCCCCCCACGTTTCCTGAAAATTGGTAGGGAGCTTTTGCATAGGCCGCTCCCGCGCTCCCTCGCCCCCTCGCTCCCACCTCCAGGGGACTTGGTGGAAAATTGCCATAAACATATGCAAACATATATCATGATCTTGGAATTCCATTACATATGTATGTGCCAATGTTCCATAATCTTGCCCCATCATCAATTTAAGAAATTTCCATTGACTATCAAATTATGGAGGGGGGGAACTTTTTGCTGCAACATTTGGCTCAAAATCGGGGACCATCTTCGTATGAGGTGAATGAGAACTATAGATATTTGAAGAAGTAGATTAGTGCCTTTTCCTCTGGCCATGGAGTCATATACAGTCATCCATCACAAAAATTTGTCTTTGTTCATTCTCACCTTGAAAGTTGCAAAAAATCATGCCCTAATTGAAGCGACACTAAATTTGAAAGATATAATAAAAATGCAAGCTAGAAGTGCCCTATTAATACAAAGGGAAAACCTTCCTACCTACCCTAACTGAGATAAATTTTGATTGAATAGGAAACATGATATTTCCTATGGAGTTGATCCAACAACTTGTTAAATGTATCGGACTAAATCATGCATTTGATTTCCGGGGAAACATGCGCATGAAGAGAAAAAGTGCAGAATTAATGGAAAATCCATACATGCCACTTATAAAAACTACACCGAAAGGTCAAAAAATACTTAAGGCCTTAACTTAATTTGAATCCAAAAATGAAAAAACAGGATTAGTGAAAACACGAGAGTGGTGTGGGTGAACAACATAAATAAAAAGTGAAGATACCTTTCCCCAAGATGCCTTTGTCACCGTTGTATGAAAACATGTTTTCCTTTCCCTTTATACATGCCAGTGAATGCATTATAGGTATGGTGTTTTCCCAGAATAGGAGAAGCCTACTTAAATATATCATTCGTGGATTGAATGTTTGGGTGCCTTAATGTGCAATGACATGTTTCCAGGACTGAATTCAATGCAAGGCATATTTGAAACTCTAACTCTGTCTTCCGGTGTATTATTAGAAATTATTTCAGTTTTCATTTTGTGTTTTCAAGTTAGATATTGTTTTCAAGTTTTTACATTTATAATTTTATTGCAATGTGGCAGACTGATCAGAGCAGTGCAGGAACAACCCCGAGACAGGATGATCGCGGAAAGAGGCCAGCGGAAGAACATGTAAAGTGCCGGCATTGCTCTATCTTTAGGTATTTTAGTTATTTACATAATTGAAATAATATTAATTTTGTTCAAATATGCAGACACCTAGCCATGGTACGCCTGATGATTCCCTCTTTGAGGAAGAGCTTTTTTCATCCCTATCTCCAGTGTTGTTGTTGCAAAAAAGGCACGAGATGCAACGTCGGAATTTAATGCTTTGATAGATGCGCCTCAAACACCTGAAACAGAAGAGAGGATACAACATCTTATGAGGCAGCTAAATAGATATAAGGTAATAATAAAAAGTCAAAAGGATATTTTTTTTGTTCTGCATGAGATGAATTGTGATAGTTTGATTTTTAATTTTTACATTGACTAAACTAACAAAAATTTCTTTTGTATGTAGCGTTTTCTAGCACTTGTTGAACCGGTGTTGGTGGTAGTGGGACACAAGGGCAAGAGATTGCTCAAAAACCCTCTCGTACACCTTCTACTCCTTTAGGTTCCAGCCAAGAAACACACCCTGCCCAAGCAGACACTCAGCCAACCGCTGAACGTGTTAGCAATGATGAGGCTGATATGGCCAACTACATTATTGCGTTTCCTGGAGCTACACGTGTTAGCTCCACAGGGACCATTAATGGCACGTTGTTGGTGAACGATGAAGGTGTCCCTATAAAGCATGTACAACTCCCAAGTAAATTTTAATATTTTAACTATTTCATGTACTTTATCTAAAACATATTTATCATGATTTTTATTTTTAAATTAATGATAATATCTTCTTTTTCTTTTGGTTTTATTCTGTGTAGGAAACAATGAGTTCTACAGGATTCTGGAGAGCCATGCGTTGGTAATTTTGGCCCAACCATACGTACAGGGTGGAATTCCCAGAATTCCAACCTGAAAAAAGAACTTCTAGATTATCTAGAAGCCCTTTTTGGGGTCGGCACATTTGACAGAAAAGCGGTGGCTCAGGTAGCCGGAAAATATTTGAAATATACCGGGGACACCTATAGGACGCAATTGCAATTTAACCCTAGATATGAGCGTCCTCTCGCAGTTTCAGAGAGTGAGTGGAGAGCACTCATCCATGACGGAAAAGAGAAAAGGGCAAAGAAAGAAGGAAAAATGCCAACTGGACCCGCGAGGTAAATTACAACTTTAATTCAATAGCTTTAATTTTCTTTATGTCTAAAATAAAAGTGTGCTACGTCATATCTGACTTCAATCTTTTGATGCTAGGTTGCCTGACACCTCAAAGGCAACAAAAGCTAGGATTGAGAAAAAGGGCCATCACAAGCTCGGCCAGGGTGGCTACTTGAAATTAGCTGCAAGAATTGTAATTAAGTAGCTAAACATCTTATAGTTAATTGTATCGCCTTCCAACGTTTTTGTAATCCTATCAGATATGATTAAAAATACACAATCATATATAATGTAGGGTGATGACTTTGGAACAATAACTACGGAGGAAGATAAAAATATTGCTTTCCGTTTTGGCTATCAAGCTGTAGTTGAACGTCGCAGAAGCTTGGGGCAGGTCCCAAGATCTACAATGCCTGATAAGGTTAAACATTAACCTTTCAATATTTTTGTTTTCGTCCATAAATTTAATGTCTAACAACTTTGTTTAAATCAGGGGAGCAACACTACCGACGAGGTAAATAACCCAGTTTTAGAGCCGGATGTAGATGATCCTCTCGTGCAACCTGATCATTGTAGTGGGGACCAGGCCGACAATGCTGCTATCAGTGAGGGCCGTGACGGTAATTAATTTCCACTTATAATTTTTTCTAATTATACCTTGATGGTTGTCCTTATAACGTTTTTTGTTTAAATGACAAAGAATGTTTCCCTTGAGGATCTTACCACCAGAGAGGAAGACAAGGCAACAGTCCCAACGGCGACAACTGGTGCACCAGGTAAATAATCTCATTGCAATTTTTTTTATTAAAATTACCGAACTAGTTCAATGATATTTAAAAACTGATAATTAAAATTTAATATTATCTATTTTTGGAGGCGATGCCCCGTCACTGGATGAGACCAGACATCGTGACAATGCAACTAGGTCAGCGGCGACAACTGGTGCACCAGGTAAATAATCTCATTGCAATTTTTTATTATTAATATTACCGAACTAGTTCAATGATATTTAAAAACTGACAATTAAAATTTAATATTATCTGTTTTTGTAGGCGATGCCCCGTCACTGGATGAGCCCAGACATCGTGAATACGCAACTAGGTCAGCGGTGCGGGTTGAAAGGCACGAAACAGGAGCAGAGCATGATGATATTGATGATGTAATTAGGAGCTTTAAAAATAGGAAGAAGAAAAAGAAAATTTGACAATGTAAAATATTGTATTATTATAAGACAAACGTTACAATACTTGGAACATTTTTTTGCGTTATATAAAAAACTCATTTATCATACTATTTTTATGTCAAGCATTAATTGCAATGTTTCCTTGCGTACTTTTTGTTGAATTGTTTTTTTATTAGTTATTGAATATTTTTTTATGCTCATGAAAGTAAAAAATGAAATATAGATTGGGTATTGGGGAATTGAGAGTGATGTGAGGGGGGGGGAGGGGCCATAAGAGCTTCCACCTTCACGTGGTTGGCCCTTTTTAGTAGAGAATAATTTATTGGAGCGATTTAATCTTGGAGCAAACCTCCCTTGATCCAGCGTAGCAACAAAAAAGTCACTGTTGACTTAGTTGCTACTCTTTCAGATCGTGGGAGGCTTGTTCGAAGTTCATGCGACTCCAATAAATTGTTCTTGAAACGAAGAGGAGCTTATTCAGGTATGTTTTGACATTTTCAACATATGTTCTAACATTATCATAAGAATGCATCTTAGAGTAAAAAAAACTACATCAATTACTTGTATTTATTGTATAGATAATGATGGATTTTGATTGACTTGGCAGTGCAGGTACAAATCCTCTTGCATCATGAGCAATACAACTTGTCAACCAGGGTCATGTCCGGGATATTTTTGCTTGTGCGCTTGACCAGGTTCGTAATGTCACATTTTGTAAGTTCCTTTACAGTTCATAATTCAATATTAAGCTTGTTCACGATTATTATCTAGGTTTTTTGTATGTGTTTTTTCATCTATTTGATTGTAGGCAACTATGCATGTTTCCTGTTGTTCACTATGATTTCTCCCATTACCACTCCCAGGATGAATCCGACTTTATTGTTACATAGGTTACTTTATTGTTACTATTATTTCTCCATTTACGATTTCATAGGTTACATCATGTAAAGTTGTCAATCTCGGGTTGGTGATGAGCTTTAGTTCTCCAGATTTGGGGCTTTTCTGATATTTTCTCCCTCATGTCATTCCTGCATCACCTCGTTGTTTGAGCATGCCAATTGTCTACAACTTGTACCAATTGGCACATGTCAATCTCTGAGTGGTGCCACATTTCACCTATTTTCAGTGAGAGTTTAGGGTTTCTCTAACATAGCTTCAGAAATCCGATTCAGTGCCTGCTTGAATATTGTCACATAATACTTATGGTTTGGATTGATGAGCATGTTCTGAATGATTGGTTGATTCATAAGAACCACCCATAAATCTCCCTTCCTCTAACACACGGAAAATAAAAATTTCTTTGACAGGAGACAGCGTTTCAATACTTTGAAAACAAACTTCTATTCCCTTCAATAACTCAAAAAAAAACTATTACACTACTTCCTCACTGAGAGGGATTACAAAATTATGACTGCTATAAAACGCAGTGCATAAAACCAACTCACTGTCTGTTCAAAACAAACATACTCTGTCTCTAAGACACTCTGCTGTGTTTTTCCCTTTCACACTGTTGTGCATACACACTTAAAAAGTTACACTCAGTTTTTCACTTTTTACACACTGCTATGTAATAAAAAATTTACGTACTGTCTATAAAAAAAACTACCAAGCTTTTTCGACCTTTTTATTTTTATATGCCGGAACATATAAAACATATTATAATAAACCCTCTTTAAAAAAAAATAAAATTAAAACTAAATTCTATGGCCCACCTTTCATTTCGCATATGATATATATATAACATATGTATATATTAAACTATCAAAACATTAAAGAACCCTTTCCGTCGAACTTCAAAAGTCTAAATAGATTGAATTTCAAACCAAATTCGCGTTCCAAAATGGGATGCTGACGTCTGCCTAATTTTAACTCGAATTCTCAATCCATTGTGCCCTATAAAAAATTCGGGTCCGGTTTTCAGGTTTTCAGATTCCCTTCAATTTCATGCGATCCAATATTAATGCTCCACGTGTCCTCCTTTTGAATTTACAAAACTGGGGGGTAAATTTCTGTTTGTTTAATTTCTAGTTGGTGAATTGCGTTAATGCTGGTTGTTGTGTTTAAATACAATCCTGTACAGAAATATGGCTGCGGCCATCTACAAAAAAAACTTGCAGGAATTTTAAATGCTGAATTAAATTTCTGGATGGCATGCAAGCAACTTCCAAAAAAAAATGTTGCTGCTGCATCCGTCCTTCTGCTGCAGCAGTTGAAGTTAAAATTCAACAGCACAGGGTTTAATAAGTGAGGGTGTAAAGGAAACTTTTTGTCGATAGTACTGGATTAAGATCATCTATTCATTTTTGTAGGGTCTTATGGTGTTTGGTTTTTTAGTTTTGGGTTGGGCTTATTGAGTCTAAGATAGTTTTTGAGTGAAAAAATTGCTATCGGGTATTAAAAATTTTTGGTTCTTTTGTCAAAATTTATGAGCTTGTTAGGAAATACAAAACTGACAATGGTTGTATCTTAAATTTGTGGAAAATAATTTGAAATGAAACCTTTTGTTTAGGTTGTTGCAGCAGGTGCAAACCCCATTCAAATTACTAGGGGCATTGACAAGACAATAAAGGCCCTTGTTTCGGAACTCAAAATTTTGTCAAAGGAGGTAAACGCTTGCCTTTTGAGTAAGCTGGTTTTCCTTTTTGCTGATGGTTTGGTGTATCTAATTGAATTAGTTGCCTAAGGTATTTTTGGTTGCAAACTCCTTTTCATTTTTCATACGGTATTGGCCTTGTGGAATACATTTGATTGTGTGGTCTTGTTAGATCTACAACATTTGTAGTTGTTTAGTCTTATGGCCGAGGTGCACTTTTATTATGGAAATAGTTGATGCAATATTGTCATTTAATCCTTACTGCAGGGTAGCATGTTGAGAAGTTTTTTGTGAAACATTTGGTATTCAAAATGACACTTGATCCTATACAGCATCATGCACTTGACTTCAAAATTTATATTCAAAGTGTGCCAGACAATTCTTGCAAAATTTCAAATATTTAGGTTGTTTTAAACCATTATCTTTTTCATGTATTGGATACTGAAAATGTGAAAAAGACTTTGGTATGAAACCAACTGGTGAATAATTTCTAGCACAACAACCACTTCCAAGACATGATTTAGAAGTAGAACAAATTTTCTTATGAAGCATAGAAAGATATCCTTGATGCATTGTCAATGTTTGGCTAGGGTTATTTTTGGAGAAAATAACTCCTTATTCCTAGAATAGTGATCTTCAATACAAGTAAATGCCAGAGAAAAGAGATCATCGTGTGACGCAACAAAACTGAAATTGGACCCCCAAGGAGAGCTGGTGTGTCTACAATCGCTCTGTCAGCATTTTCCCTTGGTGTACCCCGTTCTTTTCCTCCAGCCTGAGTCTTAAGTGACTTCTTCTTTCTTCGGGTTTATTTATCAAATTCGTAGAATTTGATAAATAAATACTATCCACAATGGTTGGACTTTAATTTATATTCCCGACTTTATATTATCTCCAATCCTTATAACTAATGTTTAACTTTCAACACTTTGTATTTATACTCCACGTTTCTTTTTAAATAAATAACTTGTAGTGAACTTTCGGCTCTATATTTCACCACCCAGCCTTACAACAATCACCCTCCAGACGTATGCTAATTATCCGCCAATCGTTTAATTAAACAATTTCATTATACTCCGGCCCCACCTATATATATCAATAACCAATCAAACACTCGTATCGTACCTGGCTATCCTCCGCACACCTTAGTTAACCTCCGGGCAAGTTCAACGTGCGACCACCGTCAGATGGCCCTTCTCCAAATCAACGACTCTTGGCAATTTCGCTCGGCTTCCAACGTCGGGCTTTAACGTGCGATGGCGTGGGTTAAACGGTTGTTTTCCGGGGTCACTTCGCCACGTGTCGCATTCCCTATGGAATCGCTCACGAATAGGAAATACCGCCTACTCCGCAAAAGTGGTGCGATATGGGCAACCCGCTTTTGTGATTCCGCTCGTGGTTTTGGTAGAGGGCTTGACCACAGGTGCATGTCTGGTTCCTCTATCCTTTTGTTTGTTAACTCATGTCCAATCCTTGGGTCAGGTTCCGAAAGCACAACAATTTTGTCTCTTTATTAAGTGGGATTTTAATATGTGTATTATCAAAGAAAACCAACACAAATTTTATAAGAAAATTGTTCAAAAGTCGAGCCCGCCGGACTTCAAACGGCGATAAACCATAATTCAAACCAAATTCGCGTTCCAAAATAGCCTGCTAACGTCGGCCAATTTTGTGACGCGAATTTCTTATCAAATTCACCCTAATATTTTACGGGTCCGGATTTCCACTGCGCGAGCGGCCCAAACAAAGATCCGCTCCAATCAATTTTTGCCACGTGTCCTCAATAAAAACTTGCCCTGCTCCCGGCTGCGGGTGCATTCAATGGCGTTTAAGGTGATGGGACATGGATATGGCGATTTCATATCATTCGCATTAACATTTAACACTGTTCAATTAAGTTTTCACATCAAATCTACATTAATTAATTTTTAACATTGTTCAAGATCGGACCTCCACTCCTTTGAGCGATTCCGCACGCTCCAATTTGATCCGGCCTTTGGCTCTCATTAATAATGATCAGAGATTCATTATGACGGGCGTCCTTTGATTGCATTGCAGATGGGTCGACATAAAAAATGGCGTTTAGCCATGGTTTTTCAGACAAGCCGGTTGCTGGATTACACTGTCTGGTAACTGTGACGATAAGGAGAAGTGGCCAGCGGAACTTCTGCCTAGACTTTGTTGCATATTTCCATTTCTCTCGGTTCTGTCTCTGTCTGTCTTCCTCTGTTAATTGGAATTCTGCTTCTTCGTCTCTTGTGCCCACTGCGCCTGAGATTGCACCCATGCCTCGCGTGCGTCATAGGATGTGTTGCCGCAGGGGGAGCACTAGAGGTCAATCCCGGCGCGCTCCCTCCAGCACCTCAACAGAGATGACTTCCGGCCAGTCCAGTGATTATTACTTAGGTCGATATCCAAATACTAGGAGTGGGCGGGGTCGGTTTGTAGCATCTGGCCACCGTATGGATTCCCCTGCTCCTGGCTTCCCCACCGCTAGTTCACCTTCTCCCACGACGCGCACTGCGCAATTTTCCTTTGATTGCACTCTCAACCGCCCACGAATCACAGCTGTAGTCACTGTGGTCTTCCGCGAGGAGGCCCAAATGGAGGAAGAATGCACCCGTCCGGCAGGTCTGAGCTCGGAAAAATCCGGCCAGCATTCGGGCTTTCAGGAGGGGAGTCGTGGCATGCATGTGGAGGTAGCACCTAGCGATCCTGGACCTTCTGAAGGATGGTGCCGAATCGTGGAGGAACTAGCGGAGGATTAGTTTGGTTAATTTGTTTTTCTTGCTTAGCAGGCCCAGTTAATTGGGCTGCTTTTAGTTTATTTTACTGTGCTGGACCTTTAAGTAATATTTTTGAATTCTGTAAATTAAACGTTCAAGACTGGTTTCCCCGTATGAGGGCGGTCTTCTTAATTTTTTGATTTTTTGATGACAAATTTGCCATGAGTATGGCCAGGCAATGTTTTTGACTTCGGTGTAATTTTATTCGCAATGTTAATAGATTAACTTTACTTTGAATTCTCACATGATTAGCGTTTTTCTTGATCTGTTCAAGGATTTTTGGTACTTTAATTTGTATTTGGAACAATGGACGTCGGTACTCTATCTGTTGCTTTACTGTTCTACATACTACTATTTCACTTTCTTATAGATGCCTCGGGAATATTTGAATGCTTTCTCAGATTGTCGATAATCTCCATGTGGACTGTTACTGGATTTTATATCATGTCCCTGTATGTGACATGGGGTATTTTTCTATCATTGTCTGGGGTGGGACTTCCACTTTTATGGATGGATATTTGGGTTCCAATCTTCAGATGTGAAAATGTAATGACTTCATGGACTGTTTTACTTCATATAATATATTCAAAATAGCATTTTTCTCTTCTGAAAAAAAAATGATTAATGTTTATCATTCTGCCTTCAAAACTAGCGATGCTGGTCTATGTTGCTGGTTTATTGATATGGTCTGATGGTCTTTTTATATTTTGGACATATCACACTCCTCACATGATTAGCGTTTTTTCTGTTCAAGGATTTTGGGTACTTTAATTTGTATTTGGAACAATGGACGTCGGTACGTACTCTATCTGTTGCTTTACTATTCTACATACTGCTATTTCACTTTCTTATAGATGCCTTGGGCATATTTGGATGCTTTCTCAGATTGTCGATAATCTCCATGTGGACCGTTACTGGGTTTTATATCAAGTCGTTGTATGTGACATGGGGTATTTTTCTATCATTATCTGGGGTGGGACTTCCACTTTTCTGGATGGATATTTGGGTTCCAATCTTAAGATGTGAAAATGTAATGACTTCATGGACTGTTTTACTTCATACAATATATTGAAAACATCGTTTTTCTCTTGTGAAAAAAAAAATGATTAATGTTTATCACTCTGCCTTCAAAACTAGCGATGCTGGTCTATGTTGCTAGTTTATTGATATGGTCTGATGGTCTTTTTATATTTTGGACATATAACACTCCTCACATGATTAGCGTTTTTCTCTGTTGCGGGATTTTGGGTACTTTAATTTGTATTTGGAACAATGGACGTCGGTACTCTATCTGTTGCTTTACTATTCTACATACTGCTATTTCACTTTCTTATAGATGCCTCGGGCATATTTGGATGCTTTCTCAGATTGTCGATAATCTCCATGTGGATCGTTACTGGGTTTTATATCAAGTCCCTGTATGTGACATGGGGTATTTTCTATCACTGTCTGGGGTGGGACTTCCACTTTTCTGGATGGATATTTGGGTTCCAATCTTTAGATGTGAAAATGTAATGACTTCATGGACTGTTTTACTTTTTTTCTTTTGTGAAAAAAAAATGATTAATGTTTATCACTCTGCCTTCAAAACTAGCGATGCTGGTCTATGTTGCTGGTTTATTGATATGGTCTGATGGTCTTTTTATATTTTGGACATATCACACCCCTCACATGATTATGATTAGCGTTTTTCTCTGTTGCAGGGTTTTGGGTACTTTAATTTGTATTTGGAACAATGGACGTCGGTACTCTATCTGTTGCTTTACTATTCTACATACTGATATTTCACTTTCATGGACTGTTTTACTTCATATAATATCTTCACTTTGATGGACTGTTTTACTTCACTGTTGTAGGGTCTTGGGTACTTTAATTTGTATTTGGAACAATGGATGTCGGTACTCTATCTATTGCTTTACTATTCTACATACTGCTATTTCACTTTCATGGACTGTTTTACTTCACTGTTGTAGGGTTTTGGGTACTTTAATTTGTATTTGGAACAATGGACGTCGGTACTCTATTTGTTGCTTTACTATTCTACATACTGCTATTTCACTTTCATGGACTGTTTTACTTCATATAATATCTTCACTTTCATGGACTGTTTTACTTCACTGTTGTAGGGTTTTGGGTACTTTAATTTGTATTTGGAACAATGGACGTCGGTACTCTATCTTTTGCTTTACTATTCTACATACTGCTATTTCACTTTCATGGACTGTTTTACTTCATATAATATCTTCACTTTCATGGACTGTTTTACTTCATATAATATCTTCACTTTCATGGACTGTTTTACTTCATATAATATCTTCACTTTCATGGACTGTTTTACTTCATATAATATCTTCACTTTCATGGAATGTTTTACTTCATATAATATCTTCACTTTCATGGACTGTTTTACTTCACTGTTGTAGGGTTTTGGGTACTTTAATTTGTATTTGGAACAATGGACGTCGGTACTCTATCTGTTGCTTTACTATTCTACATACTGCTATTTCACTTTCATGGATTGTTTTACTTCATATAATATCTTCAAAACAGCGTTTCTCGTCTTTTAAAATTTTAATTTTTTTTTTTTAAATTGAACCCTCCGTCGATCTACCGACGCCTTGTAGACGTCGGAACTGCGACAACCCAGAAACGTCGGAAGAGAGACAGTATGAAAACGTCGGAAGAGCGACGTTCCAAACGTCGGACCACATATCGTCAGAATTACGACATCTTCCAGACGTCGGAAGAGTGACGTCCAAAACTTCGGACCACGTTTAGTCGGAATTGCGACAGTTTACAAGCGTCGGAAGAGCGACGTAAAAACGTCGGACCACGTTTAGTCAGAACTGCGACGGTTTATAAGCGTCGGAAGAACGACGTCCAAAACGTCGAACCACATTTCACTGGAAGTGCGACAGTTTACAAACGTCGGAGGCGCGACGGTTTGTGAGACGTCGGAAGAGTGACGCCTGTTCGGAACGACGGAAGAAGTGTCGATAGTGCGACACCTTTTACTTGCATCGGAATGGCGATGGCATGACAAACCACGGTTTTTCCGCCCCTGAACTGTCGCTCTTGCGATGAATATGTGTCGGAATAGCGACGAATTGGCCGTCGGAATTTCCGCCAAATTCTCTGGTGATTGATGTTAATGGCTCTCAAGGTTTTGTAGCACAATTTGCAAGTCGTGAATAGATGATTTGATGTCGAATTCCAAACAAAATATTTTGGTCGAAGGTCTGGAAGCAAGAAAATTTCCGATGATGTAGCAATCCCGAAGGTACTAAGAGATGTTTCTAAGTAAACTTCCTGGATGATGAGTTGATGTCGACAGGAAGCAACTTTATCGTGAAACGAGAGTAATGATTTCAGAGGCAAAATGTGACTTGATATAGCAATGTTCATGCATGAATTTCATGAAAATGAATTTTTATGAGTATTGCAGAAAGATGAGGAATTACTGGATGACTTATCTTGAACATATCGGCGACACTGAAATGAGTTGGCAGCATTGACCCAAAACTGAAGTGATGATATGATGAATCGTAGGTATGATGTACCATAAAGAATATTACCCAACCCAAAATTCACGATGATGCAGTGAAAGTTTCATGTTTAAGAGTGACTTACTACCATAAAGTGTTTTGTTCTTTTTTCCAAATTTTCCCCAGTCATTTCTGACCAGATCCTCTTTATTTTTTAACAAGCTTGAGGAGGGTAACATATGCTTGATCTATAATTCAACCCTTTGGGTGAATCCATCGCTATTAAATAATTTAACGAGACTAGCGATAAATGAAAGTCGATCTTGCCATGATTGACAAGTCTGTCACTATTTTATGTTTTAACGAGTCTAACGATAGTGAAAACCTGATCCTTTTTCATGTTTAAAGAGTTTGAAAAAGATGAAAAAAAAGAAAACTCCATGAGTCCTTTTTCGTAAATTTTTCGCTCAGGTCCGAAAAAGTGTAAAATGATACTTGAGAAAACCTCTTATCCACGTTCGACTAAATTTTTCCTTTTTTGTAAATAATGTATCTCAATTCGGAAAAGGGTTAAACTTGTACTTAGTAGATGTCGTTTCATTTACTTTTATGAGCTCGAAAAGACAAGTGCTCACCAATATTTTCACATTCTCAGAGTCTGAAAAGAGATAAAAGAATACTCCAGGGGGCTCATTTTTCATAGTTATCAAAGCTTGAAAAAGACATAAAAGTGTTCTTTAACTCCTTTTTCATTTTTATCAAATCTTGAAAAAGAAGGATAAAACTATGATTTGTGGTCAAATCATTCTTGAATAAGTGTGCACACTAAACTCATTGTATCAGCTGTAAAACCTATTCCAAAAACCATCAAACAGATTAAAAATACTTGCTTCATAGCAAAAATGAATAAAAACCATAGTCACTGCATTAAATATGATTTAAAATAATCAAATTGACTAAATAAAAGAGTTTTTACCATTCCAAAGTTACCATTTGAAAATTAGGAGCTCTGAACTATTCTTTCCTTTAAACTTCAGCGGTTGATTGCGACAGTTTCAGTGGACGATTTCTCTTGCCATTTAATCTAGGTTGGAGCTATGAACCTTCTCTTTCTTTTAGTATCATTTTCATTGCATTTCATGGTCAATTTTTATGGTTTTTATCCCCTTAGGGTAAATATATCACGCTTTGAGGGAAACACATCCTTGAATGTCGAAAGTTGCATTGTAGTGCACTCAAATTGAAGGTCATATGCACTGCAACGCTCTGTCCCTTGACCTCGGGTGCGTTGGGAGCATTTCTATTTTTTTTTTCTTATTGTGTGCCCAAATTTTCCCAATTTTTTTGCATGAAATGGATCCTAATGAAGCTTATGATTTTTTCTAGGTATTCATCATATCAAAATGAGGATTGTGTGGCGAAAAAGATAACATGAAGAACATAATATGATTTCCCTAAGCGATCCGGTTACATTAAGATCCCTTAGAGATTGCGGGTTTCTTAAATACTTCATATTATCATGGATGAGGCAGAAAATGGAACTACTAGAGTTCCTAGTTCGTTCATGGGATTTGGTATTATAGGATTTTCACATTAGGGACAAAGTTCTCCCAATATTGGTGGAGGATATTTACTTTCTCATTGGATTATCGAGGCTGGATTATCCCATTTCCCTTGCAGGATCTGCTCTTGGAGGAGATTTAGTGAGGGATTACATAAGCCAACATTGTTATCTAGGTACTAAACCATGTAAAGATGGGAAAATAAATATGCGTGATCTACCTTTGATAACCATAATTTTTACTGTCACAAATCTTGTCGATTATGTGACACTACATGTTGCAAACAAATCATACATGTAGTATGCACTTGAGTGTTTAGAACCAACAATATTTGACTGAGCTGAAGTTGTACTCTTTCAGATGAAAAAAACGTTGACTAAAGCAAAGGGTGGAAGGAAGAATAATTTCAACAATGGCTCAATCTTGATTTCCTTTGCTTTAGATCAGATTCCATTGATGCAGCCACATCATGTCACATTGGGAATATCTGGCCCTAAATATCCACGGATGCATAGATGGGTTGAATTGATGTCTAGACATGCTGGTCAATCGACCATCATATTCTCTATTGAATTCTTCACTTGGTTCATATGACAGATGATCACCATATATGTGTATGCATATGCAGGCATAGATTTGCACAGAGATCCAGACTTGATTCTACCAAATGGTGCTCAATGGGGTGCAATAGGTAAGAATTTTTTGACCATGTTTTTTTATTTTTTCTAAGGTTTCTACATGTTTTTGTATTTTGATGTTTCCCAGGACTAATGTGTTTGACCAGTGGGTCAGCCAGAGCAAGGAGCAAATGATCCAACAAAGAGGGTTGTTGGGAGAGAAGTCCTTCAAGATTTAGATATGATTGAGACTCTTGCTGAGCTACAGGAGCATGTGGAGGGATTGACTCTTGGGATTCTGGATTGATGGATTAAAAAGTTACCTATGATACTACAGTGCCACACTATTGGTGTTCCTAACTGTTGGATGTGGTTATTACGTAGGATAGCTAGATCATTAGCTTGTTATCATGATCATCACTAGTTTACTTTGAAATTTTGCATAAATTTTGAGGTCACATGACCAATGTGTCTTGGGCACAAATTTTGTAAAAACCTATAACTATCTATCTATTTTTTTTCAGTGTTTTCCTATGTTTATTGCGCAATCCTATTCAACTATGTGATGCGAATTGAACATATGTCTTTACATGTTTGCAAATGTCTGTTTAAAACATAATTCGCTAAGGAATCAGTTAATGTGTTAAAATTTCTGGAAATTTGTTGATATTGAATGTAATCAAAATGCCTTTCCAAAATTCAAACTCTTAGGAACATACAATGTAGTGTTGGATTTCTGACAGTATAAACATTAGTAATTTTCATTACAACAAGTTGTGAGTCTAACCTAATGATGATGCAGTTAATACCAAATGAAATCGCATCAGGGAGAAGTTCGATCAATGTGCTATACTCAGGGATATTGTTTGTATATTGACTGATACAAATCCCTTGAAAATTCAGTAACTCGCCACATGGAGCGAAAATGGCCCATGTTGCAGAGGAAAAAATTTTCATACTATGACTAGCACCATCAACATACCCAACGAATGGTTCCAAAGATTCAGACATCTGCGATGAAATGTAAAGTGGATTACTAACTGGATTAATAACTTCAAGAAAACTCTATAAAAACAAACTAAGATAGTAAATTCAAATCAAAATCATATATACAATATAGTAAAAAAGTTTACTATGCTCAATTAAGCATAGTAACATTTAAGATACAGCCCATTCCGAGGCTACACCAATGGAATTCCATCATAACCTACTAACTCGTAGGCGCCCTCAGCCAGAACTCTTTTGAAAATGTAGGGGCCATGCCATAGTGGCTCAAATTTTCCTGTACCTATCAAATTGGCTTCCTAATCATAAAGTAAGACTAGGTCACCCTCTGAGAAGATGCGAGGCTAGACATGTTGATTGTATCATGCCTTAATTTATATCTTATGCACTTTTTTGACCAATGTGGCTTCACGATGTGTTTCATCTAGATGGATGAGGTTAAAAAGACGTGCTTCTTCATTAGAGGTGTCAGGTAACAAGTCAATAGTGAATTTTAATGACAGAATTTCACATTTTATTGGCAAGATAGATTCCAGACCATACACCAACTGAAAGAGGGTAAATTCAGTTGCATTTCTCACTGAGGTTCGATATGCCCACAAATATGAGTACAATATTAAATGCCAATTTAGTTTATGAACTCCTATCATTCATTGAAGAATTCTCTTAAGGATATTATTAATGGCTTCAACTTTTCCATTGGATTGTGGATAATAAGGAGTAGAACTATCATGTGACAGTCCTAATTTGGCACTCAACTCATTCATCATATGATTGCAAAAATTCTTACCATGATCTGTAACTATAGCTTGTGGTACACCAAACCGTGAGATGGAATGATTGAAAAAGAACAATGCAGTTGTTTCACTTGTGTTATTGAATTAAGGCATCACTTCATCCTACTTGGTAAAGAAGTTGACTGCAAAAATAATATAACCATGCCCCCCAGATGAACAAGGGTTGTAGGTCATGAAGTCAATGCCCCATTTTGCAAATCATCCCACAATAATAACAAGATGCATCGACGCTGGCAGAATGAGGATTTTACAATCAAATATCTGGCATGCATGAAAACTTCCAACTGTGAGGATGCATTCGCGAAATATGGTAGGCCAAAAGTAACTAGCACAGAGAATATTCTACGCGGTAGCATATCCAGACAAGTTTCCACCACAATCATGAGCATGATAATCATTTAAAACCTTCTCAACCTCCTCATGAGTGAGGCACCTCCTTAAAATGGTATTGACACCACTACAATAAAGTGTATCACCAATGATTAGATAATATTTGGCTTGGTATCGAATACGTCATTGTTGAGGGCAAGAGGTATTGGGCTGGAAAGTCAAGGTTTGGAGATAAATGATAAAATCCCCATACCAAGGATCAGATGATCCGATCAGAAATAGAGACTCATTAGGAATTTATGGTTCTAATGTAGCGTCAGTACTATCAGAGGGAAGGTCATAGAGAAGCTCAGCCAAAAATAACGACTTCTTTGACTTGGATTTGATGAATTCCAAATAAAATTCCTATAAAATGAAAATCCATTTTGAATATTCCCCCCACAGCAATTGACGTGACAGAATGTATGTCATGGGGTTGCAATCCGAAATAACAGTAGTCTTCCATAGCAGGATATAGTGGTGAAATATTTAGACATCTTGAACAGTCTCCAAGGCGATATTTTCGACGTATGAATACCTTAGTTTCGTATCATTGAGATTACGACTCAAATAATATATCAAATTTTCTATCCCATATTCTTCTTATACCAATACCATAGCAATGGTCGTATCTGTCGGGGTGATATATAAGAAATAATCACTCTGATAATTGGGGGGATACATTAATGACGCCTAGACCAGTGTATCCTTGACAACATCAAAAGAAGCTTGCCCAACCTTATCCCAATGGAAGGGAATCCCATTTTTCAAGAGACGAGTAAATACTTTAGCCATTTTAGCATATTTGGGTATGAACCTCCTTAGGAAGTTAGCCTTTCCTTGAAGTTTATGTAACTGTACTAAATTTGATGGATCAAGAATGGCCTGGACCTTCAGTGGTTCAATTCAAATTCCATCTTTTGAGATGAAGAATCCAATAAAATGACTAGAACCAGCACAAAACACACATTTGTGTGGATTGAGGTGTATTTTGTAGTGTCCGCAGCGTAAAAAGATAGCTCTCAAATGCATCAAGTGATCAATCTGGTTTCATGAACATGTGGGTAAATAATCTAGATAAGTTTGAAATGTGCTTAATGTCATTGAAAGCATAATCCATTGCTCTCTTAAATGTTTCCCCAACGTTATTTAAACCAAATGGGAGTTTACGATAATAAAATGTGCCCCAGGGACAAATGAATGTTATCCTATATTGGTCCTCTAGGAAAATATTGATTTGATTGTAATTGAAGAATCCATCCATGAACAAAAATATTTCACATGTGACATAATCGTCAATAATCTGGTCGATAAAGGGAGTAGGATATTTATCTTTTTGACAAGAAATATTGACATCTCGATAATCGATGCACACTCTGATTGTCCCTTGTTTCTTCATGACAGGAACAATATTTGAAACTCAATCAGTAAGTGTAACAGGGTAAATAAAACCAGCACGCAAAAGTTTTTCAACTTCTGCTTTAATGGAAGCAGCCTTCTTCGGATGAACAGGACGAAGGCGTTGATGTACTGGTCTGACATCAGGGTACATTTTAATGGTGTGTTCAACGATACTAGTATCCATTTCTGGTATTCCTCATAACACCAAGAAAATATATCTTGGAATTCATGAAAGAGAGAGAGGTAATTTTCAAGTTTGGATGGAGAACAAGACACGCCGACATGAATTTTTTCTACAACGTCGAGTTTGGTTGAAATATCTATAGAAATGGTTTCTTCAATATTTGATGAGTTTCACTCAGATTCGATAGCATTAATTGGAAAAGAATTCGAAAAGAAATTTTTGATTGATGGGTGATATAGTTCAATAATATTATCTTCTTCGTAATCCTAAATATCGGAACGATGATGATGATCTTCCCATGGTTCTCCTTCTGGCATCATGGATTCCACAGTGCTCTCATTAGTCAAGATATTGGATGAAAAATGATAAGATGGAGTTCCAAAATCTATTTAACGATCAGCGATTAAATAGATTGATTTCTATGCCCGGCACCCAAGACATGTAGATTGATTTCTATGCCAGCTCAATTGGGCTAGGAAACAAGAATTCATCTAGCATAACAACTTCAAAATAATTGGTAACATTTCTTAAGTTAGATGAAGTGGAAGACATCATGCAACAAGTCTCTATTCTTTAAATTTTTGCCGATGTCGCAAGTGGTGGTAATGCAAAGGTGTCCATTAGGGAAGAATCATTTAAGATCCCTACACCAATATTTTTAAGTTCTAGCTGGGGTGCGTGAACTAAAGAAATGCTTCTAGATACCTAGGAACTAGAGGCAAATAAGGAGAGTTGATTGATGACTATGATAACACCTTTATGAGCAAAGGAAATCATTCTAAAATAAGTAGAGATGATCGCAGTCATAGCGTAAACCCATGGACTTCTGAGTAAAATGTTGTAGTCAAGGGGTCCGTCAATGACCTCAACTTCAACAGTTATAGTTTGTCCCCCTAGTTCAACATGCAGGTTATTGATGATACTGCAAGGCTTATATGTATGATCGTCAAAATCTTTCAACATCGTAGGCGATTGAGATAGGCACAGCGATCCAAGTGACTTCCAGCAGTTCAGAGACATAATGAAAGTATATGCTCCCTTATCAATAATAGTACGATGAACGAGGTGATTGAGAACATTTACTTGTATGGAGAATGCTAATTTTTTTGGTAATTGTGGCACATAGCTCGTATGATTAAAGAATACAAGATTGGAATTTGTCAGGTCGATTCCACCAATTGCCAACAACAAAGCCTGTTTATGGTAGGGAAAATTTTTAAGTACCTCAAGCATCGACATAGCTGAAGGTGACTGAGTCAAATCTTCAACTATATTATAATTTTGAGCATCTTAGGCTCAAGGATTGAATGTCGATTTATGGATGACTCCCTTCGATGGCTTTATTGTTAACTCTGGAATAGCAGTTGGTAGAATAGATTTAGTCGACGGATTCGTGATTGATTTATTAAGTTTATTAGTAGTTTGAATATCGTAATATTTATTTCGCGTTGACATCAAAACATCACTTTTTGGCTATGTCACGGATAGCATAAGCACTTGGGAACTAGAAGTTGGATCCGTAGCAACCATATTTGTGTCTAGATTCAGCAAAGGATTTGTCAACACATCGAATGCAGTCGAGGTCTTAAGAAATTTTGATACTTCAGCACGGTGAGGACAATCTCGAACAAAGTTCTCCTCATTACATATTATGCAAGGGTAACGAGGTTTCTAATTTCTTCCAGATTTTTTATCATATGATCATTCCTGTGGGGTTGAATTTTGTTTTTCTTTGCTTTCCCCTTTTTCTTTCTTCCAGGTTGCTTGTCACCTTTTCCTTTGTTAGATGACACGACATGAATTTTAGAATAATGTGTAGGATAAGATGTAGTAGATTCTTGTGTGCTTGCAGTACCAATCATACCTTCGTCGACATGAGAGTCCTTAGATGCAGGGGGAACAGTAAAATTAGATCATGGCGCGTTCGGAATTTTCTCATAGAGCGTGCCAGACTGAGTATAAATCAAATATAAGTACTGGGAATGAGCAATGACCTGCTACTGAGTGACAACGCCACCTTTAGCCACATCCTCGGTGATAGATGGCAGCAAGGCCTTAATAAACCACTTAGCAAGGAGCCGATCAAGAAAAAATGTTTTGACCATTCTACGATGATGACGCCACTCAAAAATATGATCATAAATGTGAGTAGCAGTATTCTGTTTAAAATTGGTCAACAATTCTGTTCCAGTTTCATATCATATGGGTAACTGGAAGTGGGTCAAAAATGTATTAGTTAAGGCAGTTAAATTATCAAATGAAGCTCATGGTAATCCAATGTACCACTTCACGATCGGGCAAGTGAGCGTACATTGGAAAAGATGTAGTTGAACAGAGTCATCATTTAAGGAGTTTGATGAGCACCATAAATGATAAGTCATAACATTCGTTGACGGTTCTTCTCTAGGGTTTCCATTGAATTTAGTAATGTTGGAGGGTAATTTATATGGTATCACTGACCACCAAGGAGAATATTTGATTGGATCATTGATATGCCAATTTAAATCAGGTAATTCTAAAGTTGCGACAAAGGGCAACTGTTGATTTAAGTCAAGTTGAGCATAACCAGGATATGATGGAATTGCTTGGAAAATAGGCCTTTGAGCACCAGCATAAGGAATTTGTTTCTTGTAACCCAGATAGGGGTTGTTTTGATGACCAAACACTTGAGGATTATGTTGACCAAAACCTGGGTAAGAGACTTGGTGTTGGAATTGTTTTTGTGGCATTTGCGGTTGTGGTTGCCAAGGTGACTGCCCACCAAGATTATATCCCAAATTAGACTATCTTGGACCTGGTTGTGAATAGGAAAGACCTGGTTGTGCCTATGACATCCCATAAAAGGGTAATCCAGATTGTGAATAAAATATTCTAGATATAGGTGGTTGTTTTAAACCAACAGAAGGAGTTGGAGTCTAAGGGCCCAAAACTTGAGGGTAATTGGTTGAAGGACCTGCCTGAGATGGTTGATGGAATTGCTTGGGAAATAGGAATTTGAGCACCAGCATAAGGAATTTGTTTCTCGTAACCCAGATATGGGTTGTTTTGATGACAAAACGCTTGAGGATTATGTTGACCAAAACCTGGGTAAGAGACTTGGTGTTGGAATTGTTTTTGTGGCATTTGCGGTTGTGGCTGCCAAGGTGACTGCCCACCAAGATTATATCCTAAACTAGAATATATTGGACCTGCTTGTGAATAGGAGAGACCTGGTTGTGCCTATTACATCCCATAAAAGGGTAATCCAGCTTGTGAATGAAATATTTTGGATACAAGTGGTTGTTTTAAACCAGCTGAAGGAGTTGGAGTCTAAGGGCCCAAAACTTGAGGGTAATTGGTTGAAGAACCCACCTAAGATGGTTGAAGTACAAAAATCTGAGCCTTTAATAGGGGTAATGAAGTATTAACAAGTGGAGTACATGTGGGTTCAATAGGTTGAACGAGTTGATATGAATTCACAATTGTTTGTCGTTGAATGGGCAGAATAGGATGCCACTGAAAAACATTCATTCCAATGTTAGGGTGACCATAAAAAGATGGAGTACTATCAAAATGGGTGATCATAGGTTTCCCCCCATCATGAGGAGTATAATAATATTGAATATATTGTTCTCCAAATGGTGGGAGTCCAATTCAGATTGTACTGGATGGAATATACCCAGATGGACCAGCTTGATGTTGCACTGAAGATGTATATAAAGCATCAAGTCATTCACTACTCATTATATATGTACCAGATAGAATACCAAAAGATGACATGGGTGAAGTAAATGGATTTGAGGATGCACCAGAGTAGGTTCTAGATAATGATTGGTAACCCGGTGGGACAGAAGGACCACCATATAGATGTGACTCTGGTGATGTGGTAAACATTAATGGGGTAGCAACAGTATATGTTGTCACAACTGTAAAATATGGTATAGTGGGAGATGTTGACTCATCCATGGTCATACAACCCAATGTATACCCTATAGGATCTATAGGAACTTGAATTGAAATAGGATCAAAAGAAGCAGTGTATGTCAATAGAGGAATAGTCTCGTAAAGATAAAGCCCAGGTCCAAATGGGTTGGAGTTGAAGGGCATGTTTCTTGTTGAGGTTATTCCTCAATCGAGATCAAAATATGTGGAAGGATTTCACCGTCAGACCTGAGATATATTTCAAGTGGTTGACTACACGATATGGGAGACTCAATGGCTACAATTGAATGAGGAGCGACCAATATAGGAATAAAATAAGGTTATTCGACTTTGAGATCTAGATGTTTTGGTAAAAGAATGATGGGATTTGGATGAACTTCCAGTTGAATAACATTGGTTACGGGAGGTATGGACTCACTGATTGGATGGATCATGTCCATAGGTAGCTATGAGGACTCCATTTCGATGGCATTGGATGAACCAGGATGTGTATAAACGACATGAGATGACTCTTGTATATGTGATGAAGATGATGCACCAGAGGTATTGATGGAACTGGTTTCGGTAGAATGATGTCGCCTTCGCCAACCAGAAATGACTTCTAGTGGTAAAGGTGGTTTAAGTGTTATTCTACGCAAACGACGGGGAAAGGATGTTCTTATTGCATGATGACTTATTGATTTTATTAAAAATTCAAATAAACAAAATAAAATGGTGATTCTAGGCAAAAGTTTTACCAAGTAATTGTGAACTGCATAATACCTCCTAGCGAACCAAGAAGTATGGGCAAGAAATCTCCCTGAATGTTGTGTTTAGTGAATCACAAGTTACAAGGTAGCCGACTTGGTTACCTATGGATGGTAAGCAACCTAAAGTTTTCCTCCAAAATATACCTGAAGGTACATGGAAGCCAAAGTCTGTATTAGCGTTGTCTAAAGAGAAACCACACAGTCATAGCACCCCCTTATACTTTTCGTACTAGAACACTGCCTCATATACCCGAAGGTACATGGATGAGCTCCAATATACTTACGTATGTGGAGTGTTATTTCACACTCGGAATGTATCGCAGACAATTTAGCAATAGCTGCTATGTTTAATGATGCCAAAACACATCTCTAGCCTAGACCTTCTAAATGTTATCGTTAATGTTCCAATGCTTTCTTAGGTTGATTGAGGTAAATTTTATTTTGATCTTGTTTAAAATTTTGTCTTTGAGGTTCATCGCGTGATGTAATGGAAATTCCTAAAAATGAAAACTAAATGGTAAGAAAACTTTTCAATTTAGCATTTTCAATGAAAATCCTAGCTACTAATGGGAAAGAGTAATCAGATTTTGAGCATACAACAAAGAGCACAAACTAAATGAAAATTTCCCTAACTTGTTCCTATGCAACACACACAATTCTTTAGGTTCACATGCATGTTTTTCTTTTAAACTCCCTTTAGTGTGAATTAGAGAAAGGAAAACAAATGCACAAATCAATCAAAGAAGTGTTTTATTTTGAGAAATGAGGAATGAAACAACAATTTCTCTTAGGAAAATGAAGAATGGAACTACAATTTTCCTACAGGAAATGAGGAATGAAAAAACAATTACCTTTTCCAAAACATAATTGATCTAATGCAAAAACTTAACTACTTTGAATTTGATTTTCCAATGATAAAGAAAATAGATAATGAAACATTGAACAAATTAATTTTCAAAGGAGGAAGAAAAGGAAATTTTACTAGTCTCTAACAGTAGTCATACATATGAGAATACATAAAACAATTGGTTGAAATTGAAAGCAATGAAAATTTTTGATGGAATTTGGTTTGCTAAGGGGGAAACACAGCCTCTAAGGGGAGACAGTGCATTGCAGCACACCCCTAAATGGAACACAGTTCACTGCAGTGCGTTGTACCATGACCAACAATGTGTTGGGCACAGCTAAGTTTGTGAAAAAAGAAACTAAACACACTTCTAATGAAATTTTTTCATTCAAATGAATGATAACATAAAGTGTATGCTACTGATGAAGGTAAATAGAGGTATAAACATCGAGAATTATAGGATACTCCCCAGTGAAGTCGCCAATTTTTTATACAGAATTTTAATCTATGGATAAACTAAATTCCCTGAGTGTGGTGTTCCTTCACTCAGAACAACAAAAGAAAGACAACTACTATTTTCTCTAAGACAAATAGATATACAGAAAGGGAAGGAAGCATACTTATAATCCTTTTCGCTCTTCTTCTCCTTCTGTTGTTGTTTTCATCACTCTTAATCCAACTCAAGCCGCTAGATCAATTCCTACAATCAAAGACAAATAACATCAAACAACATACAACATACAATTATCTACTTATCTTAATCAAATCAAACAGATTAGATCTGAGAATACATACATCATCAAGAATACATTTCACAATATATAGACATATGTATTGAGAAAATGAACAGATATATTTATCAAGAGAGTAGGAGGGGAAGATTACAACCAATAGATCGATTTGTCATCAACCTGCTCCAACTTCATTCCAGCCTCATCACATCCAGCATCATCTCAGCAGCATATCAATACTTCCAATCTCTTATCAAATGAGAATCCAACAGCATAACTTTTCACAAAATTCTTCCTCCCTAGCACTTAGATGAGTGCTCAATTTATAGGGAAACTCATGGTAGTTTCTCATTGAATGGCTTTCTAATAATAGGTAAGACATGTTTCCAAGTTCATAGTGGTGGATGGACACTTGGATTTGAAGTATGACACCTATGGACTCTTCTAGAAGGCACCATCCATGTGGAGGTTCCCAGAACAATGATGATTTCGTTCCCAGGTGACCAACGCACCCTTTATTGTCGGGAAGTGCACTTTAGTACACCCTTGCATGGAGGCATTAGCACTGCAACGTAGTTAGTCCCTTATAGAGGAGCATTGGTGAGTCAGTGTATCATATAATATATACTTCAAACCTTGGAAATCTCACAATTGAAGCCATGAATGGAATGTATTCACTTAGGGCATATAGCAACTGAAATATAAGGGGATGACAGACCCTATTCATTGGTCCTTGGGGATTATGTCCAGTTTTATGAGGTCTTATAGGATGATGCCCAAATTGACTTATAACACTAATGAAATTACTTTGAATGACAAAAAAAAAATTAGTTATATGTCTCCAAATATATATATTGATCGAGAATGATTTGGTGTATTTTCTTCTATTTAGTCCAAATTATTCTTTCTCTCCCTTCTGATACAGGATCACTTGATCATTGAAGATAAATTATGTCATAATCATATGATAAAACAATATTCTTGTATCCATCAAACAATTCTATTATTCCTTTAGCCAATTGGTCCTTTGAATTTGAAACCATTAATTCATGATCCCACCTAGTCTTTGGTATAAATTATTTATCGAAATTGTGATGAGTAACAAAATTAAGTCCATAATACCTACTAAAAGCCTCTATATCCAATAAATTTGATGCTTCTTAGAGCTCCTTACCTACTTTTCTAAGGTTTCCCATGGAAAACTTTATTTCCATGAACTTTTGAGTGTTGTATTTGACCTAATTGTGTCCAATGATAAATTTAATGCATTGAGATATTCTTATGAAGCGTATTTAATTTTAGGAATGGTGATAGACATGTTTTTAAATTTATTTTTGTGAAATCCATCATGTAATATCTTACCTTTTTCACAATCTATAAAAATATATGTTATAAATCATCACTTTGTGTCCAATTTTATAATGTGTCCAATTACATCATTGTTTATCTTTTAAATTTATTCTTTAACTAATAAAAGGTTTTTCATATTCCTCCTCAATTTCCTTAATACTTACATACAATACAATAATTTTTCTCATATGGGATGAAAATGAAAACTGGGATTAATTTCTTGGCCCATTTTATTAGTTACTAGATAATTATCCAAACTAGTGAGCATCCTTATTTTCAAAGATCGCTACTAGATTAGTAAAGGACCTCATAACCAAGGTATATATGATTCTATGGATGCGTAATGATTCTCATTTTTAAATCATACCTTTTCCATCATGGATAGTATCTTACCCAGCCAAGGATCACTAGTTTCTATCCCAACCTATCCACATAAAATTAGAAAATTTGTTATCCCTTAGTTTTTTTCCTTACCAATCCTACCTTATTTACTTATTAGTTGTTGCACAACTTATGTGTTTTCAACATTTGAAATTTTTATGATGGTTTGAAATTTCATAAAATCCCTATATATTTTAGATTTCATTAATTGATAATAGATAGCCAACTAAGAGAGTTGATTGAGTATTTAACTAGCCAATCAGGATGACCATGGAAATTAACTAGTGCACAGGTCAAGGTAGAATTCAATGAGTTAATTTCATGAACAATGAGTTAATTACATGAACTAGAGAATGGAAATGGACCATTTACTCCTTACATCAAATTATTTAGTTATATTGGGTATATATGTCCTTAGATCACCCTAGATTGGAAGTATTTGTTAAAAAAATATTTCCTTGTGTTTCTTATTCTATGGTAAACTATGTTTACTTGTGATTAAGTGTTGTATGGTGTCATTGCATTGAGAGGTGCCCTACATCCCAGTATTGTAAACATTTAAATGTTGGATCAACATGGGGGATATGTTGTAATTTTTGTAAATGAGTGTAAACATTTAAATGTCGACTTAATATGGGAGAGAATTTTTAATATCCCTAAAATGGAGCATTAAATCAAATAATAATAATAATAAAGCAAAATGTTAGCTAAATTTAAACAATACTAAAAGCTAAAAAGAAATGAAAATAATGAATCAATTCTTTTAATATTATAATTTTGTTTATATTAATAAAATTACAAACAATTTTTCAAGGAAAATTATAATACACATTTCACATCAAAATTAAATTAAATAATGATATATATCGATTCATATTTTAGAACATATAATTTAAAAAGAATATATATATATATATATATATATATATATATATATATATATATATATATATATATATATATATTCATAACTATTATATTTCAAAATTCACTTTAAATTTAATTAATAAGCATACAAAAATTAATTATTTACAATTGTTGGCTTGAGGGGTCCTGAACTACGTTCAGAGTTTATCACGCAACCAACAAACCCTCCAACTACTGGCCCTTTCGGCAATGACCTGCTTGCGCAGATCAAAGTCTCACCCGAAGCAGTATGGGGGGGGGGGTGCTAAAACCAAGTTTCCGCACCCTGAGGAAGAAAATAATGTAGTGGCCCTAAACAAATTTATTGCAGAACTTATACAAATATTAACAGATATGAAAAATTATATAATAATACTTATCAGATCACATAACAAAATCGCAAATCACTTCATCGCAGATATATCATAACATAACTAGATCTAGATCTATATAATGCGTAATCACTTAGGCATATTAATCCATTTATTCAACCATCAATGTAACTTCATGCATAAATAATAGATTTATTCATGCAAATCCAAGTAAGCATAACATAAGTAAAGAAATATTAAGACAGAAATAGTAAACAAATAAATCAGATAGATAACACAATTCTTTTGCCAAAATAAGTCCTTCTATTAGATTCAAATCAATTTAGTACATCATACTTTCCCTTACACTTCACCCTTCCGCGCACACAAAAAACAGATTCCACACACAACCAGGACTAGGTCTCCATGTACACAGCCAACAGAAGCCTTTCTACCCAACCCAGACTGAAACCCTTACAAAAGTATCATAGATGCATAAAATCTTAGATCCAAAACATGAATAATCATTGAATACTTCCTTAGATTTTATCTATCTATTTATATCCATATTTTTACCCTTAAAACCTTTTTACATAAAAGAGGGACTTTGACTTGCCCTAGATCCCCTTGACCTATCCATGTAGTGCTCATATACAAAACTTAAAAGACATCAAAAAGTGTGCCCCAAGGTATCCCACTCGAATAGGCCCCCAACACAAGCATGTGACTTGTCCTGATTCCCTATGGTTTCTACTCCTTCATATTGGCTTGGAGCACAGTGAAAGGAGAATTGAGAGGGAGCACCATTTCCAGACTCTGCACAGCAACACCCTATTCTTGAAGAACCAATTTCTCAGTGGTGGGCCCTTCAATGGCCAACTCGATACTTCTCTACGTTTGTTGAATGGCCTTCAATGTGTTGTCCAAATTTCATGATATATGGAGAGCCTCCTCTACCAATGGTTGAATTCTTGCCTCTAGCAGCTATTCTTTGCAACGCAAATCCTTGATCTCAGTTTGAATTACCCAACCCTTATGTAGGCGGGAAATGCACTATGTAAGAACAAGGGTAGGTGTTGTCATCCTGATCTCAGCAAAATTTTTCTTCTTTATGTGCAGCTGATTGTGCAACTGCTGTACCACAGGGTCATTCTGAACCGAAGTCCAGACATCCATGGCCTCATCCAAAATCTTGTCACGTTGTGTGACTGCAACAGTGATACTGTCAGCGGCTTGCCTCACTTTGGCAGCCCCCTTTTCTCAAACTTCAGATGGGGTTTCAAGTACAACTTCATTTGTAAACCAGCAATTTGGTGCTCGAACTCAACTCGAACCATTTCGAATTCGACGTGCGAAGCCTTCAATGCGACAGCTAGTCCTTATAAATTTTCTTCTGGGGTAGTTGTGGTGAGGACTATGGTATTTCACTGTAAACTTGGTGGATCTTTTCTTCGAGCGTAGTGCACTAGGCTTCAGCTGCACGGCCAGCTTCCTATGCTGCTCGTTGTTTCTGTTGTGCTTCTGTGGCCTGCTTCTTTGATTCTATGATATTTGTGTGAGCACGGGCCTCATGGAATTGAAGCTCATCCATGATCATATATTGTATCATATGTAGCTTCCCTTCATGAAAATAGAAAAATTAATGTTAATATCACCACAACCTCGGAACTGGGTGCGTCGGCTGGGGTCTACATGGATGGATGACTCGGGGATTTGAACAAGGAGAACATCCCTAGTTGTTAAGGCTATTTCAAGCAGTTGTGCACTGGTTACATGTGCTACTATCTGCATCTAGCTCGCTTGAGCAATGCTCGCCTGAATCAGGCTCACTTGCACTTTTAGTTCCTGGATGCCAACATGTACTACCTCGAGTGCAGTCTTTTACTACACTTCCATATCTTACCATCTTTCTATAATATTCCCAAATTGGGATCTACTAGCAAGGCATGACTGGAAAACACATTTTCCAGGAATGGCTGCTACAGGTTTTGAAACCAGCACTTGGATCCCTTATATATGAGTATCTAAGTCCTAAATCCAAGATGATATCAGAAATAAATCCTTATAGGTGGGTTAAATATATCTCCCACACCTAGTTTTCTTGAAAAATACCCAAAGGAGGGACTGCAGCAATATAAAAGAACATTGCCCAAAAAATAATGCAGTTCTAGATAGCAGTAGTAGTAGGCCAATATGATAACTTGAAAATAACTTATACAATGATAAATCAGATTTACAGTAAATCCCAATCAATGTACAAGAGAAAGAAAGAGACTTTGTGGAGAAAACCCCTCTAAAAGAGGTGCTGCAACAAATGTATTTCACTGCAAAACCATGACAATGTTATTTTTATGAGTAAACAGTAGTTGTAGGTTACAACTCAAATCTAGGACAGATCTGTGTATAAAATATTATATCTATATCAGATCTGTACACTAGACTCTCTATTTTACATACCCCTTGGGGTTTTCAGCAAAACATGAAGCACAGAGAGTAGATCTGAGATCTACTACAACGGATCTGTAGAATGTTTCAAAATTATCTAAAACATACATGGATCAGTTGGCTAATCCATGGATCACCATAGTGAGAGGAATACTCCTCTACACTAGAGATCTCTCCTCCAAATAGTTGCCAAACACCCTGCAACTCTTCTCTTGCAAAATAACGCAGATCTGGGGCAAAAATTGCGTTGTAGGCTTGCTAAAGAATTTGGCCTGATGCCAAGGTATGGATATGGAGCTCCAATGGTCTAGGACACTCTTGCCAATGGGATAGAAGGTTTTCCCAGTGGAAATAGAGGCTAGATATGCATAGATCTTAGCATATCTATCTTCCACTTGCCTGCTCACAAGGACAACCAAACACTCAACAAAATCTAAATTGTAGTTGGAAGAAGAAGCTTGGCCAAATTCCTGATAGTGGACCAAAAATAGCAAGACTCTTCCAAGAGGTCTCTCAGGGAAAGAGGAGGATTCCTAAATAGGAGATCCTTGTGCTAAACAACACAATTCTCAGCTAAACTACTAGAGAATGAGGAGTGTATAAACAGGCAAATCCTTTCAATACAATATTTTCAACAACCCTCTCACGCTTCTCTCCTCTTTCATTTATAGGATGTGTTATCACTCAGGTTTTCCTAGAAGTTGTGTAAGAGGAAAGTGTACCCGAGGTAACCACAAACCAATCTTTTAGATGCAGAATCTAGCCAATCTGCATCCAGAGAGGGCTCTCTCTTTATGATTTATCTTTGTTTTTAAATGATTTTAGGCTAGTTATAGATTCAAAGTTTGTTTTTTGGGAAAATGGTGGAATCCACAAACTAAGGGCAAGGTTGAGAGCTTTCAGTCCATTGGGCTATGGAATCAAAGGATGGCTTTACTGGATTTCTATTCTAAGCACCAGATGGTATTACAGGGCAAGATAGCTAGACAGAGAACAATCCTTAAAATTTAAAGTGGATGGGATGATCTTGAAGGGATGAAAGGCAACTAAGAATCTTTCACCATGTTCAAAAGAAAGAAGTGAAATGACTACAAACAAAGAGCAATGAAGAATTCCGTGTTATAGTAATCAAACAATGTTTAAATTAGCAAAGCAGGAGCATTTCAAGAATTCATGCTTATAGCTAATTTAGAAGAAAACATTAAGAACAATCACATTTGAAAACAGAGTACAATTAAGCAAATTCTGTTTTAAACCTTTATGTAAATTATTCAGACATGGATATGATGGTATTATAAATTAATATAAAATTTCAAACAAAGGGTAGAAACACTTATTGAACTGTAGTCCAACACATGAATCCTACAACAAGTCCAGTGCTTCAAATCGTCATCCAGTAAGCCACAAGTAAATTTCTCCAAAAGCTTTTATTCCGAAAATCTCAATGTTACAGCAGAGTAATAGAATCCACACTCAACACTCTCTTTGAGGGTTTATTTATACACAAAATAATCCTAACAATCTTACACTATCTTAGCCAATAATCTAGGCTGACTTAAAGCATATTTACAAACAAACAAGAGACAAATGGTCTCGTAAATAGAATAATGGGTAACGGCTGATGTGTTGTTCCTTTCTTCATGGACGTGCTAGAGATAAGTGCTTAAAATAGGACTCTGTGTTGTCCCTTGCGTATTTCTTTGATTTGTTGAATACTCTTTCTTCTCACGGATACTCTTTAACTTTTCATCTGATACTCTTTCATCTGTCTTTCTGTTTTTACCATTTACTTGATAGTAAAGATAAAATCTCATCCTGAAAACAACTTTTACAGAACTTCCAGCATTTCCTTCCACCATTGATCATCTGGTATCATAGTTCTTCTGAGTTTCCTTAAAGTTTCATCTGCTTCAGTAAGTTTATAAAAAGTGGGCTCGTTCGGAAATAGATATTTTATTTCATGCTCGAGATGAAATAGATTCCTCACTTTATCATAAATACTTTTCCCAGTTGGTAATGCAGGTTCTGATGAGCTAGTAGAACCTACAGCTGTATTTTTAGCATAAGCTTTTATTCTTTTCTCATAGGTTTCTAAGTCTACTATTTGATCCTCTGTGAGCATGGGACTTGGCAATCCACTGTCCAGCAAAGCTTGAAACTTCTCTCTGAAAACGTTGATATCAACCAAAATGTCTGTACACTTTCTTTCTAGATTTTGCATGAAATTCCTCTTGGTGAAAACTCTCTTTGCTTCCAAAACTGCACCTGTCCTGTCATCAATTCCTAACAATGCAAGCTGTTTTTTTGTTCTGGAATTCAAAAATTGAATGAGCTGCTGGGCCTGCTCAGGCCTGCCTCTTAATTCATGTCTGGTTTTATTTATTTCTTCTTGTGCTATCTTGACCAACTCATTTTGCTCAAAAATAGCTTGAATGGAGGGCCAAATATCTCTTATTAATTCAATGATGTTGCACCAAAGAATATCATTTATTTCGTTCAGAGGCTTTTCCAGTGAAAGATATTTTTGCAAAGCCTCAACCAATTTTTCCAATCTTTTTATTTCCCTGAGGTTGTCAGCAGCTGTCTTTTTGGATGTGTCATATTTTTCCTCCAATTTTGTTAATTGCAATTTTGTTTCCTGGAGCTCTGTGACCCTTAGCTGCAAACTCTCCATTTGTTTAATTAAATCCTCAGAATTCAAATTAGAAATGTTCACCTGAGATGGTTGTTCCTGCTGTCCTGTAGTTGTAGTACCTGTTGTTGAAGTCTGCTTGATAATTTCCTGTTCCTGCAATGCTTTTTCCAACTCTTTCTCTGTTTCATTTAGTCGCTCTGTCATATTCAAGAGAAACTCCATCATTTCTTCCTGTAAATTTCCTTTTATAACTTCCTGTGTCTGAGGGTGCCTCGAGGCTGGTAGTTTCAGCTGTTTCCTGAGTGCAGCTATATCATCCTCTTTCTTTTTTACCAATGCCTCAATACCTTTAATGTCTTTGGGATTGTGACCCAAACCAATGATGATCTCTTCTAGAGACTTTATTCTATTATCCTTGGCCTGTGAGGAGGCCCTCTCAATCTTCAATTGTGCAGTAGTATTATTCAAGGAATCTTGCATCGTTAAAGCTGCCATGGCTTTGTTGGTGAGAGTAGAATAAACCATTTCCCCTGTTTGTCTATGAAGCTCTATCTGATCCAGGGGATGGATATCTTTTGCTAAAACTTCAAAATTTGATCTGATGTAATCTGCTGCTGAAGTTGGCTTTGGCACCTTAGCTTTGAAGTGGCTCATTAGCATTTTACCTTGTGAAAGATCAAATGCAGACATCAGCCTTTGCTGATTATGAGGAGCCATCTTCACATACTGATCGTATACCTTCATTTTCAATGGATCATTCTTTGTTTTGATATTAATGAAGGTTCCTTTGATGTCTCCAGTATCTGTCTTTGGCGGTCTGAAAGAAGATACTTCAGTGCTTAATTGCTTTTGTATCCCTTTCTGGCTTATGTTTGTTTCACTTGTTGTACCTGTTTGCTGACTATCTTCCCTACCATCATCAAATACTTCATCTATAATTTCTACATCTGGAGGTGGATCAGACTTGTGTTTTTTAGCTTGATAAACTTGTGGGGCTCCTTTTGAAGGTCTGGTATCTGGAGCTAACCTCTTTTTCCCTATTTCCACATTCAGTGGAGTTTGCATCTCTGGAACTTGGATTTGCTTTGCTGGCGTGGGAGAAGCCTGAGATGGTTCTGGTGCTTTGGAACTCTGTGGTTTTTCTGCCATGACCAGGGTTTCAATAACCTGAACTACAGGTTCTTTTCCTTTACCCTTGGGTTATGCTGCTACTGATGGACTGTTTTCCTGTAACGCTTGCTGTAGAGTGGTTGCTGAAGATGTGCCAATGTAGGGTACCTGCATTTGATCATATGTTTCTAGGTCAAAATTCTTCTCAACATCTTTCATAAGTTTATTCAATTTGTCATCTCCACTTTCCTCTTCAACAAGAGTTCCTTCAACCCATTCATCTTGATTTGCATATTGTTCTAAACCAGGAATTTTGTGGTGTATATAGGGAGATGACTTATTCTTTAATCTTTTTTCACAAATGAAACCAAAGGGGTCATAAGGGACCCAACGAAAAGATGTCTGGAACTTTCTCTCTAATAAAAGTTCTGCTTCTCTCTCAGCTTCCCTAGAATTGCAAATGAAAGGACCTAACTGGCTTTTGATCCTTAATTGTGCTTTCTTCTTTACATTGCAGAAATGGATCACATCTGAATTATTCATCTGTCTAAAGTATTCCAAAGCAAAAATTCTCATTGGTACATATCTGGGTAACTTGAATGAACGTAATTCACATCCATAAATCCTGATGACTGTATGGTTTTGGTACAAGTACCAATCCCCAACTTTATAACTCTTTGATAATTGCAAGGTCTTTCTAATTTCAGTACTGAGTCTGGGGGGAGAAATTCCTGTTAACAGAGTTGTGGCAGGTTGTACAAACTGATCAATGAATTCTGAATAGGAGTAGGGAGAATCAGAGGAA
This sequence comes from Pinus albicaulis, assembly GCA_034641835.2. Taxonomy (NCBI): domain Eukaryota; kingdom Viridiplantae; phylum Streptophyta; class Pinopsida; order Pinales; family Pinaceae; genus Pinus; species Pinus albicaulis. The sequence goes on from CM076572.1 coordinate 238,939,918, forward strand.
AAATGAATGATGGGGGACCAAAAAATGACAGACCTGGGATTACCCTTAGCAACAAGTTTCTGAACAGGGAAGGGGAACCTGTCTGATTGATAATAGATCATGAGATGATAGATAACTGAGGAGTACTTGAAAACTTTTTCAGTATCTAGCTTTAAGAATTGATCATGGATTTTGTTGGCAATGAAGGAAGCATAATCATACTTAATCTCGGGAGGCTGCCCAGGGGTAAAGATGGATAGCAAAGCCAAAGTTATCTGGTCTACATACTCACTGGTATTGAATCCTAGGACAAAGGATATTATGTTAACAACTAGCCTTCCCAATGTATTGAAATAGTAAAAACCATAGGGGGGAGCCCCTTTTGGCTGATGCTCAGGTAGCATGAAATACTGACACATGGATTTTAATTTCTCTGGGGTTAATTGTTTGGTTTTCTCAATCAATCCCTCCATGGATAATGGTGCTAATTCTTGTTCTGGCTCAAAGTGTAACATAGCATTGATAGCCTGAGGTGTGATAGGAAATAGAACACTTTGATCAGGAGTTAAGACGGCTCTCTGTGCAGGATCATAGTTTGCATGACAGTAATGAATGATTTCAGGGAAAATGTGGACTGAAGGAATAAGATACCTTGGGAGATTGGATTCCCATAACCCTATAAGGTCTTGCCCTTTTGAGAATTCGTCTCTGCAGCAACAGAAGCTCAATCGGGGACTTTCATCGAAACCCAGGTCTTTTATTTGGAAATCTTCATCTATCAGAGGTAGATAGTCCAATTCCCGATGAGGATCATTCAATGGAGTGATATTTAGAGCTGTCGGGACCTCCATTTTGGTTCTTGTGGATTCAAAATGGAGGTTTTCGTTTTTTTCTTACAGACCGGACGGGATATCTGACAAAGGAGGAAATTGGAACAATTTGCAGGTTTTGGGGGCAATTTCACAGGTTTAAAATCTTCAGGGAGGACCCAGCAATGATTTTTAACCACTTTCTAAGCGAAAAAACAAAGGAAACTGAGTTTTTCGTGCAGTCGGGGCGTAAAATGATAAATACCTGTTTTTAGACGGAAACTGGTTCTTTGACTGGTAATGAGCAATGGCAGGGACGTTCTTCAATACGGGCGCAGCAGTATTTTGGGGCGAAATGGTCAATCACAGCAGAAATTTCGAAAATCGCAGCGGGAGCAACGTTCTTCTCAGAATAATGAAAATAACTAAAAACACGAAAAAATGGCTTATTCACAAGTTAAAAGGTTTTTTGTTTTTTTCGAGATGTGACGTCATGGTAGTACGGGATGACGTGTGCAGCGTCAGGCGGTAAGTGGTAAGCGGGAAGTGCCCGCACCGCTTTTGGTTGAGGGCGGTATTAATCGCGGGGGGAGCGATTCCACAGAGCAGTTGCCACGTGGAAGTCTGACTTTTCAAAAACCGCCCATCCCCCGCTGGTTAACATGCTGGCAAGGGATGGGCAGCGGGATTGACAATAACCGTTGATCAACGAATGAGCGATCCAATGGCTGAAGGGATGGGGAACATGCGGAGGGTTGATAGGTGGGCCCGTCGGGTTTTAAAAGGTTTTTAATGCATAATCTAATCACCCGGGGAAATGTTAATAGGCGGAGAAGGTTGTTAATTAGTCTGAATGACTAATTAATCCCAGGTACATAATGAAATAGGTTGCGGCGGAGTTGGCTAGGTGGAATGCCACGTGGACGGACCACGGTGGCACAAGGCTTTTCGCAAAGTTTATTGATATGTTTTGGTATTAAACATACTTATAGTATGTCTAAAGTTTTTATATATATTTTTATTATATGATGAATGAATTAATACAATTTATTCATCATAGGGGCGTGATTTATGTATAATGCTATAGTTTTAACCAAAGGGCTTACAAAGCGGGGTGTTTATTTTTAATGTGCGGGAATATATACTTTGGTAAACATTATAATAAATGGGTTTTGGGGATATTTATAGAAAAGGGAGTTATATACTTAGGAAAAGGGATTTCACTAGGGATTTAATATAGTAGAATTAAATGTTAATATGGTAAAGGACAAGGAAAATCAAAACATCTTTGTACATCTAAGAAAGTGATAACTTATGAAGTAAAGTGCAACATTTTATCTTCAACACTTAAACTTAGAATAACAAATTATTTTGAGGAATTTTTATGGAATTTTGCATCAGTTTCCTAAGTAAAATAGGATTTTACTTAGGAAAAAGTTAAAGATGGAAGATAACAATGATGAATTATTTCAAGTGCTTAGGTATTTTTGATCATTAGGCCGAGGGTCCGGTCCCTCCAGAAGTCAAGGAAATGCCTTGAGCCCCTTTGATCTCAAATTACCTTAGTACTTTTGGGGAAATTAGTAAAACTCTTGAGGGGGAAAAATGATGAGGGAGGTTAATGAATTTGACTTTGCTTGCTGTGATTTTTCAGTGTATTTCCTTCTTTAGTACTTGTGATGAAAGTAAATGATTAACCAACATGTAGCATCACCATTCATCAGATAACACTTTGCAGCACCATCCACCTACCCTATCTACTTAACACTACCATTTTCTCTTCTTTATTAGGGTGCATTTAGACTTGCAAACCCTTTTCAATCTTTCCCTTTTTACATGATAAATCTATCTATTTCTACCCTTATTACATCCAAGGGCTCAGATTAAACTGTTGAACACCTTTTATTCACTCTACCTAGCTACTTATCTGCCAAGATTAAACTGTTTGGCTAGATATTTATTCTCTAATCTATAACATGAAATTGAAATATGACTAAGCCAAGTTTAAACAGTTTGACTTATTCATGAATTGTGGCAAAAATTTCACAAGCTGCACACAATTGATTTATTACAACAGAGTAAAAAGTAGTGGCATTTGGATTTGCACACTTTCCTTGGTCTATTTTTTTGCTTAGGGTTCATTTCTTTCTCTTTTTGACCATTTTTATTCTTTTTACCCTTTGATCTTTCTTTTAGGGTATACCCTTTTTACATTTTTTAAATTTTTTGATTTTTTTGGTTTTCAAGAATATGGAACACCTTTGCTCAAGTAAGAAGGTTTGAACATATTCCATACTTCCATCAAGACAATCATGAAAGATGAAACCTATTGATATAGGAGGCTAACAGGATGAAAGCCTTACAAACCCTAAACCATCTCAAAAGGTTTAGCTCCTTTTACATTGGAACCCTCCAACTAGAATTGTGTTGTTCCTCTAGGTTCATTGCATCTGGATAGCACTGTATATTTGGTCCAGTTGACCCAATCAATTGTCATAATCCCTTTTCACACTTGAGGGAATTTTATTAAGGGACCCCAGATTTAGCCTTGTTCACATGCGAATTGATTTATTTTGCTGCTTAAGGAGTTTAATTTGTCCTCCTTTACAATTATATTCTTTAACAAGAAAATAAAAACAAAATTGAATACTCCTATTAGCTTGGGCTAATTAGGAACATTACAGTCCTCCCCTCCAAAATGTTGCTTGTCCTCAAGAAACTGATAAGGTAAGTGCTGCAACTCATCTCTTCCTCCATTGGTGTCACAAAAAAAATATAAGCTTCTCTCATAAGCTAAGTGATCACCAACCAATCCATCCATGACTTGTCCCCATAATGTCCTCATGAGATGTAAACAGCTCCTCCCATAAGGAAACAATGAATCACATGAAACAACCATGGTTTTCCCAGTGCCCTCCTTGAAATATAAGATATAAAGTACATGGAGTGTAGTCATCCCATAGGGCACATGCATGCCTTCTCTCCTTCCTCCATTCTGTTAGGGTCCCGTGATTTGGCTGATTGGTAAGCCAAATGATAGTGTAACATCAAACTAATATTTGGAGCCCGAGGACCTAGCCTTTCTGGACTCAGAGAGGGCTCTCTCTATCTGTGTAAGGGATATCTGTGTGTTTGCTTATTGTGTTCTGATTTTTGGCTAGTTATGAAATGGGTTTTTGGTTTTGGTTTTTAAGTTGTGAGGGATGAAATGATCAAAGACATAAGATAGGTAAGAATATGTTAGATCAACTGGGCTATGGGGTCGAAAAGGTCAAGAAAGCTTTCAGATGGTGATACAATGTTGTTGAAGGGCCGATTTGATTTGAGGTAAAATGGATCTTTGGGAAAAATGGAGTGAGATGGACATCAAGTTTGTGAATAAAAAAGGATTTCAAGCACAAATAGTTTAATAGCTGACATAAACATGGTAGGGAAAACCATTAATCATGAGAAATGTAGCTGTAAACTAATCGATGCAGAGAAATAAACATTCAAGCCATGCATAGAGATATATAACTCTCTAACTTTAGGAAATGGCTATTAGACTTTGGGGAAACACATATAAGATAGAAAAAAAACTCAAATCACCATGTCGGAACCCCTAAACATAGTACTTTAAGTTATTGGGCACTTTGAAAACAAGATTGCATAGTCTTAGACAAAGGGAAAGATCACAACAAGACCTCCTTGGTTCAACAAATGACAATCTAACCAATCAAAGAGAAGTTTCATAGGTGGAACTATGGCTAGCCATGAGTAAGTAGGGCATATCGTAAATCATACTTAGCATGCATAAAACCATGAATGAAACAAGCAAACAATATTCTTAAGTTATTAAAGAGCAATCAAGAATTCTTTAATGTGACTAAGAATGAAGAAAACATGGAAGCTATAAAGAAACAGGAAATTTGAGGTGCCTCCACGGGCATGTCTCAAATTTGTTCTCTATTGTCCTATAGCAAGCAAGAACATGGATTTATGAATGAAAACTAAGAAACACAACAGAGAGAGAGAGAGACACTATACCATTCTACCAAGTCATGGAATCCAACAACAATCCTCTTTCATCATCCAAGAACATCCAAGAAACTATCCAAAAGCATGAGACAAGTATTTCTTCCAAAGCTTATATGACCATAAATTGCTTCTATTCATCAATTTCAGCCTTGTTTACAATGAAATCCTTTGGAATATATAGGCTAAAGTGAGTAAAACATCTTAGTTCAACTTGCAATCTCATTGGCCTATCCAAAATATCTGATTTTGTCCTTGAGGCTTTGCAAAGCCCAAGGCACAAAATATCTAATAAAATATCTCAAAAATGCTAAAAAAGGGAAATAAATTGAATTTTCATAACTTATCATGTGCAAAAATAGCTAAACGCACATGAAGAAAAATCACTTTTGAAAGGTTCAATTTTTACAAAAATACTCAAAAAATACATCAGCAAAAGGTCCCCTGACTTGCCGACAACTTTTGGAGGCCCTCCCAATGTCAAAACGAGGCTCATGATGGCTCGTTGGAAAGCTATGAGTGTATACATTCTGAAAATATTTAGTATGATCCCAAATGACCATTGGAACTCCTCCAAAAATAGACCTGTGTGTAAAAAACCAGAAAATAGGCCTTGCTGATAAATGGGGCAGATTGTAGAAAAAGCGAGTGTTTTTCGCCATTTTGGGGGAGCAAATGATCTTCAATTGTTCTAAAAATCACTGAGTATGTGCCCCTAAAAATATGGCATCCAATGATACCATTTTCATCCTTTGATGATGCCCCAAACTGAAATGGAGATGCCCATGAGTTTTAGCCAAAAACCCAAAAATGACAAAAAACCAAAACATGTCGAATTTCGCCCAAACCTGGTGAGCATGACCCTCAAGGGCTTTCAGAAATATGTTGTGAATATGAGGCCAAAATTTGGAGCCTTGAGGTGTCTTTCCTCAATTTTGGTGCTAGGCGCTTCCCTTTAGCCTCCTTGAGTTTTTCCTGAGCAGCCTTCAACTTCCACAGGGCAAACTGATTGAGCTTTTTATAATGCCCGGTCATCCTCTGTTGAAGGTCCAAGTCCCTATTTTCCTTCTCCAATTTCTTCTCCAAGTGATCATTAACTCTCTCAAGCCATGCTTCCCGATTTTTCTCTATCTCTTATTCGAACAATGTAGTGTGAGGGGTAGATTGGAGAAGAGCATCTTCTTCTTCCTTTTGTTTCTCAAGGGCCTTTTTGAGCCCCATGGTTCTTGGCTTCTTTCGCCTGGGTTGATCTTCGCCTTCGCTTTCATCGAACTCACCCATGATTTCTTCCAATATCACTTGTGCTTTGGAGGCCTTCTTATTGTATTTGATGGCCCGTGTCTCATACACAGCCATATGGACACTCATCTGCTTGTTTTGAACTTGCAAAAATTGATTAAAGTTCCTAGCCCTATCAAGATCAGTCCTCAAAGCATCAATTTGGCTTTCTTTATGGATCAAGATATTTTCTAGGATCCGGGCTTCATTATCACTATCATCACTTTGGATTTGGATGGTGTCGAATTCCCTTTCTTGTTCATGACTGCTTTCTTCCTTGTCCTTCCCTTTGCTTTGGGTGGCTCTTTTAGTCTTCTTCCTCTTGGGCAATTCGACCATGGGCTTCTTGGGAAATTTTCCCTTGCTTCAGAGGGCCATATTCATATTTGGAGTTACAAATCTAGGCACCCTTTTCCTTGATTTCGGGGGCTTGGCCACTTTTTGAGAAGAGAGCATGGCTCCTTGCCTAGGAGAGGTTGCTAGCACATGCTCCATGGGCTCCTTACCCTTGTCACTTTTCTCCTCATTTTTTCCACTGTCTTGGATTTCTTTATGGATGCCTTGACTATCCTTTTTCATTTCCTTTTGAGGGTTGTCCTCCTCACTGTGTTGCACCTTTTTATCCTGTTGCCCCTCTTCTTCATGAGGTTGTTGTTCCTTTTTAGGAGGTTGTTGTTCATCATCCTGTAGCTGCCTCTGTTCATCATCTTCATGGGACTGCTCACATGTTTCATGAGGCTGCCTCTATTCATCATTCTGTAGCTGTTGTGTATCATGTTGTGGCTACCCCTGTTCAGCATCTTCAAGATTCTATTGTTCTTCCTCACTATGATGTTGCTCATCATCATGCCTTTCTTCCCCTTGTTGTTCTGCCTCAATGTGATGCTGCTCATCATCATCTTCATCATCATCCCCTTGCTGTCTTGTTTCATCATGCTGTTGCTCATCATCACTTTCCTCTTCTTGCTCATGCTCTTCTTCCTCATCATCCCCTTTTTTTTGTTCTATGGTAAATTTGAGCTTCTTGGGAATAGGTTTGCTGGAAGAAGGTGAAGGATGGTGAGTAGGTGGTGTAGGAGATGTATGAACTGGAGGGACAGTGGAGAAATCTGGATGGGTGATGAAGGTATCCCAAGAGACCTCCCTCTTCTCAAGCTGATGAAGAATGATGACTTTGATGAGGAAGTGATGGAAGAGGCAGGCTATTTGCTATGAAGGAGGCTTTTTCTGAATAGTGGAGGCCATTTTCTCAATGCTTCTATGTAGGAAGAAAGGGAGATTTAGCAATTTGGCCCTCATGAAATGCATTTGCAATCGAATGTGATAGGCATAGACTCGAGAGAATATTCCCTCACAAGTGAAGTATTTCATGATGTTCTTCATGACGGGGCATAGCTAGTCAAAAGATATGAGAAGGGGAAAATGGATGGACATGAATCTCTGTGCTAAGGCTTCAGAAAGGGCTTGTATTCTTCTGAGTCCAGGTGGCTTTCTTTAAACCACTTCTCCCCGATATAAGGGATTTTAGTGGCCTTGGAGATGTACCTTGGAGAGAATTTGAAATCTAGGCCTACCAGCTGAAACTTCTTCTCTTGAAACCTCAAAGCACAAAGGTGAGTTAAAGGGGAAAAGCTCTACACCTCTTGCACTCTTTGGCAAAAGTCTAAACACCCAACCTCATGGAAATTGAACAAGACTGATGGGTGGGCATTCACTTCTTCAGTGGAAATAGGCTCAAACCTCTTATGCGGGCCAATCCTACTGTCTTGCCTGGGAGGCATCTTGTTTTGAATGCTCTCTGCAACACCAAGATGTCTCAAATGGCCTTTGGAAAGTTTTTCTCAAGCACACACCTTTATCCTTTCTATTAGTCATTGTTTGACCAAGACAACTGCTTCAAATACTTTGTGAAATATCCTCCCAATAGCAACCTCCTGCTCCTTACAAATCACTGCTTTGTCTCTTTTGTGCCAAACAACAAATAGTTATCAAAATAACAAGCACACAGTCAAATTGTTACTGTGTTTGGGTAAGGTTACAAGGATCCTTTGTGTTTTGGTATAAGAAAGACAGCCTTGTAAAAAACAAAACACCCCTCCCAATCAAAAACACTCCTCTTGTATTTCACTTTTTCACATGCACAGGTAGACAAGAACACTTTCAAATTGATTTAAAGGCTTTTCATAACATACTCGGTTTCATGGATCAAAGGAGGCAGCACTAGTTTTGCATTTTGCCACATAGAGAGGACTTTTGAAGTGATAGAGTATTTCAGACTTGATCACTGTTGTTTAAAATTAGGCTCACCGTTTCACCTTTCAAACACTATGTTTTCCTTTCGAACACTGCCTCCACCTTATAACACTTTTTTCACCTTATACTTGGCTGATAGAGGTTAGTTTTTTCCTATCATAGCTAGGACACCTTCACCAATTTTAAAAAACCTCTAACATTGTGCTTTCTTTGACTTGCAAGTAGTGTTATGGTTTATCAATGTTTTGAGGGTAGCTTTAGGCCTGTTGAAACAAATATGAACACTCCACTAGCCTCCCACTGTAAAAAACTTTGTCAATATTTTTAACCAATCACCTTGATTTTCCTACCAAGACCTCCATTTTTTAATCACCATTTAGTCTTCAAAATATGGAAAAAATCGCCCATTTAGCAACTCGAATACACATGGAGGCGTTTTGACTGTTCAAACATGCGCGGCACATTGAAATGGAAAAGCGTCATGCAATAGACAGGGTGTCGAGTCATCCTTCGAGCAGTTGTGACTGCACCTACAGGTGCGCCGCGCATTAATGTAACCCCTTTGTAAATTTTCTCCTAAACGCACCGCGTGCTCTTCCAGGCGCGCCGCGCAGTTTTAAAACTTCAAACTCTGCAACTTTTCACTTGAAACGCTTCTTCGGTCTAGTGAGCAGCTAGGAGGAGGTGTTGTTTGCATTTTGAAAATTTCAAATGGGCTTGCAACGGTCCTTTTAACCTTTTAAAGTCAAAAGAGTCGATTACCCTTGAGGTTACTTTGTGAGGGTTTTGAAGGTCCCTTTTGAAAAAGGTGTTGGTTGCGAAACAACAAATGAAGCCCGACTTTATCACTTATAATCTTCAAAATAAAATAAACCCAATATTTCAACCAGGCCTCTCTAAAGTGATGTGGATGACTGTTTGTGGAGATCTTTATACATGTGACCCCTTTTCACAGTGAGAAAGCCATTTTGAAGGCCAACATCTCTCAGTGTTTTTCTCATTAAGGAAATACTATTCTACTGCTTCTTTACTGTTCTTTATTAAAGAAGAAACTCTGCCACTACTGACCTTTTAAACGGAAAACTGTACTCACATACATACCACTGATTTGTGAGGCATTCTTTTCCATTCTTGCAAGGATATAGCTCACCATTTTAAAACTTAAATTGACAGTCTCTGCCCCTGATGTTTTGAAGGTGGTCATGCCCACTGTCTAGCTGATTGAACTGGCAGGTGCTGCTTTGAACCTCTCTTTTGACTGTGGGTGAAAAAACTCATTTGAAACTGTAAGTGAAAAAATTATGTTACAAAAGGTCTCCATCATCAAGGCAACTAACTAACCTTAGATTGACAAGGTAATCCAATCTTCAACTTTATGGAGATATAGCAGGGGATGGTGAGCTGAAGTTTAAGATGTAAAATTGGAAAATTGTCCCTTTGCTCCTTTGTGAAGGAAGTCTGCAAGGATAATGAATTTCTCATTCATTTTACCATTTTGACAGCAGTCCCTTTGAAATCTAAGCCATACTGAGAATGAATGCTCTTCATATTTACATAATGGTGAGCCTTCTACTTGTAATGAAGGTGGCCTATTTTTGACAAATGCCTGGGTTATTATCAACTCCTGTTTTAACTAGGCGAAAAAGATTTATGAATACACTATTAGTGGTTTTCTTTGTACTTGATGGAAGAAGTCAGTTTGAGACCAAGACTGTTTTACTTATTTGGCCATTTGCTTAACCATATTCTTCATTGATAATCACCCCATTAGCTTCACATTGTATTTCAATAATAGTGAAAATTATGTAAACAATTTTTTAAAAGCACCACTGCTTTTCCTCTGCTTTTAACACCATTTTCTATTCAGAAACCTTTAGTTTCTTTCCCACTGCACCTAAAATTTTCCTTTCAAACAGTGAAAAACCTTAAAATCAAACTCTATCCCTCGCCCTCTGCCTATAGATGAAGGAGGTTTTCTCAATATTCAACCCTCTGCTTGTAAAATGAAGGAGGTTTTCTTAGTCTTTCAACCCTTTGCTCATGTATGGAGGAGGTTTTCTCAGTGATGCCATTTCATCAGTTTTCAAACAGTGTTATCTTTCCTTTCACTGCCTATTCATGCTTAAGCAAATGAAGATGAAAAATTGTCAATAATTCATGATGGGAATTTCTCTGAGACATGTAATTCTTCTTTCCAAATACCTTTGTGCCTCTTTAGACATCACAAGCAATTTGGCTAGTATTTGCAAAGCATTTCTTGTCATTCATAATTTATTAACCTTTGACTGTGATTGCAGAAGTTTAATGAAACAAATTTCTGCCCTGTAGCTGCATCCCAAGCTCAAAACCACATGAGAAGCAACTGTCTTCTCATGTTGAGTTAAATACTGTCTTCTACAATACTGGTACACTTATACTCTTGAAATATCCATTGAAACACTGTAAAACTACCTAATATCAGTTTTACCTATGGCACATGCATTGTTGAGACTTCAAGGCTTGTTAGTCGCACGACTTAAGGGTGTAACCAAACTATATTCATAGAATAGGAAGGTCTGTTAGGACTAGTTGATAGTAGATAGAGGTTCTTTGGCTTTTAGGATAGTTTTGCAAGGGAGAAATGCCTAAAGTGCCACTACTTAACTTAGGGGGAACTTCTTGGACAGATTTGGATTGTTTTCTTTGGAGCTGATGGACAAGCTAGTATGGTTGAGGCTAGATAGGGCCTGAAAATGAGGTTTTATCTCGTCATGGGCTGATTGAAAAGGTAGGAGTGCAAAAATATTTATGGGTGTTTTCCAGCTAGCAAATTTGTCAATTTTTTAGATCAACTGCTAGAAAACTTGGCTGTAACAACTATTCATCAACAACAAGTGAAAAATACTGATGACTAATAGTGGCTCCATTTGGGGAGGGCAGCTCCTTTTCAGAAGGTGTCCAAAATTTCAGATCTTTGGCTTATGAATACCAATGCCTTTATCCATTGGCACAAATATCTTTCTTCCTTGAGGCTATTTATGAAAATTGACAGCATGATTAGCATCAATGATATTTCTACCTACCCCACTATCTTTCCTAACATTTTTTCTTTCTTTGGGTGAATTTGGACTAGAAACCCTTTGACAATATTTTTTTTTTGAAACATGAACCTATCTAGTTCTACACTTATATCTATCGAGAGTTCAGATTAAGCTGATGAACTCCTTCATTACTCTACCTATGCTAGATCGAATGTCAAGGTTAAGCTGTTTGACAGGATTTTGTTCTCTAATCTAAAACATGAAATTGAAAAATGACTAAATTAGGATTAGATAGTCTGATTTGTCATGTACTTGTGGCACAAAATACAAGTTGCACACAAATATTATTTTGCATAAAATGGAATCTAGAAAAACGAGGCTAGGATACACAATCTATTTTTCATCCTCGCTTCCCTCTTTGGTTCTGTTTTGAGCATGTGGAACCAGTATCTTTTCCTAATCTACTCTCTTTGATAAGTCAAGCTTACACAATGTTGACCATCTTTTCCACTCACTAACTTATCAGCAAATAAATTTAAAACATGTTCAGTTATGATTAGGCTAGATAACTGAACAAGACATTTGAGCACTAGTAGCGGCATTTAGACTTGCGCGCTTTCCGAATGACTATTTTTTTAACATGGGGCCTTCTTTCTATTTTTCATACCGCCCTATTTTTCTATTTTTCTATTGTTTTTGAACTTTCTGTTTTTGATCTATTTTTCAAACAATGGTATATACAATTATTGAAAAAGTTTTGATTTAGAAATCTTGGAAATGATGAAAATTAAGCATATTATCCTCATAAGGATCTCCTACCACTCTTGGTCCACTCAGCTCTTGAAAAGAAAAATTTGGAAAATTTTCTCTTTCAAGCATAACATAAGGATTCATGCATGAATCTCTGAACAACCTCGTATCTTCCCGTTGTGCCTCTTTATACCTTCCACTCCTTCCTTTGCTGTACATCTTTTTCAAATAATGCAGATATTCTTTGTCATTTTTGAAGTATATAATGACATCATCAAGGTACATCAAAATGCAAAAATTCAGAACTGGAAACATGGATTTTAGGAGCATATTTTTGATATCTGGTGGTTTTGCAATTCTGGGTTTGAAAATGGAACTACTTCCAGCATACTGGAAAAATCCTTTGAGTTGTCTGCTTTGCAAGGGAATCATTTAGCTATAACCTAAAACATCATCTTGCAAATACATATGATTAAAAACACTTATCATTGGTATATCATGGTCTTGGGTAGGAAGGATAAAATGTCTGTCACAAGGTGGTGTATTAGTGCTTCTAAAATCAAAACAGATCCTATGACCAGCTATTTTATCTTTTATTGTTACTGTTTGGTTCAGATTTTTGTATTTTCTTTTGTCGAAGTTGTTTCTTGGAGTGATGGCAATGGCAAAGTGTTTCTCATTGTTTTCTCTCTATGAAGTAGTGTTTTGAATAATATTTCCAATTCTAGCAGTTCTAAGTCTTTGGTGGAGTGACAGAATGTTAGCCAGTTCAAGTAACGCAGGTATATTTGGACTTCAGTCATCATCTCCTCTCATAAGAAGTTTATCAAGAATTTTTTATTTTTATTTTGAGCTGTTATGGCTATAGTCAAGGTTTCATTTGAAATGGTAGAGTTATGTGATGGTAAATCCTTAAGGTATGGTAAGAAAATTAAGCTTCCCTACCCCTGAGTTCCAAAGAGGTTTGTGATATGTAAGTCTTCTAATGCCTCTATTCTGAAAAAGTTTCTTGATGTTACTGCTGATGTTTGCCTAAGGTTTCAGAAATTTTCTTGATAGTACATAATGGTTTGTGCTTCTTGTTCTATCCCTTTTTCAAAAGGAACAAAATCTCTTTCCTCAAGACATAACTGCTCATGATCGTGATAATTTTGAGTGTCTAGTTCATCATAGAGAAATTGGGGCAGCTGATGTGGTGGGTCTAAGTTTGTTTCAAGTCCTTCTAATTTTTCTTCAATTTCCTCATCAGTGTTTAAAATGAAAGATTTTAGATTAGAATTCGAGGAGTACATCAGGATGTTATCTGGCCTTTCATGGCTGTTGATCATATATTTCATGTGTGATTCTCGATAGAGTATTCTAGTTTGGTCAAACACAGAAATAGTGGCATAGGACATATCAAGTTGAATATGTCCTTGAAGTTTGGCTCCCCAAGACCTGGATAAAAGAATTCCATACTTAGGAGGGATTTTTGCTACCACTATGTCCATGATCAGATGTTTTGTAGGTACTTGGGCCAAACTGAAACAAATATCTTTGATCAAGCCTAGACATTTGACTCTACTCGAATCAAATGAATATAAGTCTTTGTATGGTCTTGTGATTTCTAGGCCTAATATTTCCATTAAAACCTTCGGCATGAGATTATGTGAGGCTCCAGAGTCTAGCATGGCATTGTGAAGGATTTGGTCATGGATATTAAGACTGATGTAAAAGGGAAGAGTGGTTCCTTCTTGGAATTTCCCTTCTATTTTTGGACCAAACAACACTTCGGGAGTGTCATCAGCTAGATTAAGGGTGTTCGCATCATTTCCTATATTCAGGACCTTTAACACTTGGGATTTATAAGAGCCTTGGGCGATAAGTTTAGTGAGAGGCATGGTAATCTTTATTTTGGTGATTTCTCCCTCAAAACTGAAAGGTGCTTGCAATTTAGACAGGTTTGCTTCAGATTTTTCAGCCATGACTTTCTCTATGTTCTGAGTTTGTTGACTTTGTTTTGGGATTTTGTTTGACACAGCCATCTCAGGAATATTTGTGGAAGTACTAGGAGCATCTGAGTCAAGACTTGTTTGAAAAACTTTATCTTTGTTTTGGTCAGTTTTCTTGACCATGATTTTGTTGCTGTCCATTGCTTTTTTAAGGATGGTATCAGGGGTTCTAGCAGTGTCTGAGCTACCTTTCTTGGATTTTTCTTGGTTTTTTATGCTTATAAGGTCATACTGCCTGTGAGCTTCTACTATGGCATTCTGAAAATCTATGGCAGGATCTTCAGGATCTTCATAGTTGGTTTTGTCCTGATTCGGAGAGAAGAATGCTTGTTCTTCTTCTGTGAGGTAAACCTCACTCTCATTATCAGACCCTATCAGGTTCAAATGATTTTCATCAATGGGTTCTGTATCCCTGTCATATTCTTCCACATAATTTTCATTAAAGGGTGGCCTAATTTGTTGGTCATTTTCCCTTGGTTTGTTTTGAGGCTGTTCCCTCCTAAAATTTTGGTTCCAGATTCTGTTTGGAGGGTTTGGCTGGTTGTCCCTAAGAGGGGCCTTTTCATTTATCTTTTCCCACATTTTGGCCATGGACCTAACCAAGTCATCTATTCTAGGATCTAAGGAAGGGGTTGAAGTGGAGACCTCATTCTGGTATGTTACTTTCCTTTCTGATCTAGTCCTAGCTCTTTTTTCTGCTAAGTTGGCTTCTACACTTATGGCCACTTTTTTCATTTCCTCTAAGGTAGGGGGGTCCTTGTATCTTAGCTGATAAGTCATGTCTGGGTCAAAACCTTCGGGGAACTTTGCCAAGGCTGAGCCAAGTGGAGGTTTGAAGTGAGGTGGGAGGGCATTATATATACTATTGAACCTAGTGCAATATCCTTGGACACTTTTCCCATTTTTCCGTTTTAGATTGTTATACTCTAACAGGATTTGAATGGGGTTCTTTCGGATTTCCCACTTGTTTATGAAGGTTTGGTAGAGTTCTAGGAGATTATGGATGCTGTTTGGAGTTAATCTCTTAAACCATTTTTTGGGTTCTTCACCCAAGCTTTGGGCGAACATCCTCATTCTGATGGTCTCGTCTTCTATTTCCATGTATTCAAAGGCATCGCTAATCCTATCTACATGTTGTTGAGCTGTAGTAGTCTCAACTCTGGTAAAGTGCAGGATTTTTGAGTGATAGTCATTTTGTAAGAGAGCCAAAGGTTGTGGCAACACTAAGGGTGCATACCAGGCTGCCATAACGGGAGCTAATGGATGATGTACAAAATGAGGACTTGTGGGATGAGCTGAGGTGGTTTGAACAGTAATGGTTTGGATGGGTGTGGCGGATATACTTGGACTAGTGATCTGATTTTGAGCATATTTGGGATGGTAGGAGCCAAAGTGATGTAGAAGCTGAAAGTCGGGAGGTGTAGTAGGTGAGGCTTCTCTACTAGGACTCTGTGGCAGATCTAGGGGCTCAAGATCGTCAAAGTCTATCTAACTTTGTGACTTGCTTCTAAAAAGTGTTTTTTCTGATTTTAAGTCAAAGGGGGAATCCTGCAAGGCTGTGAGATGTTCAGGTACTGATCTTGCTTTACGGATGGACCTATTGGTAGCTAAATTGCCAGTTTCGGAAGCTTGCCACAGAATCTTCTCTGGGTCATCTACTATAATAGGGGGATTTGGGTCTGGATGAGATCTGGTGTTGATTCTTCGTGAAGCCAGAATTCGAGTCTAGAGTTTAGAGAGGATGGTATTTGTGATTGTTTTGGATGGATGGCCTCTCTAGGGTTTTACTAATGTTTAGAATGGTCAAAACAAAAAGATAGACTAGTGGAGTCGCTAGGTGGATTTCTATGAGAACTATGGTCCACCACCAAGACTATCAAAGATGCTTTCGAAAAAAATTTGTATAGCAAACTTTCAGATGGAAACTTGCAAAGAAGAGTGATTCACTTGGTTTCAATAGTTTGCTAGGCTATATGGACAAGCTAATGGTTCCTTTTGGTAAGAATATTTCTGCTTATCTCCTATGTTTAGGTGAGGTCTTTTGAATCGCTAAGTTATACTTAGTTTGTCACTGATTACAGAGGTTCCACCCTAAGTTTTAAGCTTTTGGAAGGATGAGTTAACAGAAAGGTATGGTTTATGAATTTTTGGTTTCTATGGAATTTTAGGCCTATTGGAGGCTAGTTGAGTTTCCAGGTGGAACTTGGTTGTTCCTGTAAGGATATATCTATGGTCCACCACTAGTAACTAGGGAAAAACCAATCTGGGAATGTTTTTGGGGTTTTAAGGAGTTTTATGTGCAGCCTATGGTTTATTTAAGTATTCTAAACCTGCTTCATCACTTTACTAGGGTGGTGAGAACAAAGAGAGTTTACTCTAAATGATTATATGGACTGCTTGCCTATTTAACTGTTTTAAAGACTAATGAATCTACAAGAGTTTGCTAGACTGTTATGTACTCAGTTAGTCCCACCGTGATCACCATTATGTTAGGGTCCCGTGATTTGGCTGATTGGAAATCCAAATGATAGTGTAACTTCAAACCAATATTTGGAGCCCGGGGACCTAGCCTTCCTGGACTCAGAGCGGGCTCTCTCTATCTGTGTAAGGGATATCTGTGTGTTTGCTTATTGTGTTATGATTTTAAGCTAGTTATGAAATGGGTTTTTGGTTTTGGTGTTTAAGTTTTGAGGGATGAACTGATCAAAGACATAAGATAGGTAAGAAAATGTTAGATCAACTGGGCTATGGGGTCGAAAAGGTCAAGAAAGATTTCAGATGGCGATACAAAGTTGTTGAAGGGCCGATTTGATTTGAGGTAAAATGGATCTTTGGGAAAAATGGAGTGAGATGTACATCAAGTTTGTGAATAACAAAGGATTTCAAGCACAAATAGTTTAATAGCTGACATACACATGGTAGGGAAAACAATTAATCATGAGAAATGTAACTGTAAACTAACCGATGCAGAGAAATAAACATTCAAGCCATGCATAGAGATATATAACTCTCTAACTTTAGGAAATGGCTATCAGACTTTGGGGAAACACATCTAAGATAGACAAACAACTCAAATCACTATGTCGGAATGCCTAAACATAGTACTTTAAGCTATTAGGCACTTTGAAAACAATATTGCATAGTCTTAGGAAAAGGGCAAGATCACAACAAGACCTCCTTGGTTAAACAAATGACAATCTAACCAATCAAAGAGAAATTTCATAGGTGGAACTATGGCTAGCCATGAGTAAACAGGACATACCTTAAATCATACTTAGCATGCATAAAACCATGAATGAAACAAGAAAACAATATTCTTACGTTATTAAAGAGCAATCAAGAATTCTTTAAGAATGAAGAAAACATGGAAGCTATAAAGAAACAAGAAATTTGAGGTGCCTCCAAGGGCATGTCTCAAATTTGTTCTCTACTGTCCTATAGCAAGAAAGAACATGGATTTGTGAATGAAAAATAAGAAAAAAAATAGAGAGAGAGACACTATGCCATTCTATCAAGTCATGGAATCCAACAACAATCCTCTTTCATCATCCAAGAACATCCAAGAAACTATCCAAAAGCATGAGACAAGTATTTCTTCCAAAGATTATATGACCATATATTGCTTCTATTCATCAAGTTCAGCCTTGTTTACAATGAAATCCTTTGGAATATATAGGCCAAAGTGAGGAAAACCTCTTAGTTCAATTTGCAATCTCATTGGCCTATCCAAAATATTTGATTTTGTCCTTGAGGCTTTGCAAAGCCCAAGGCAAAAAATATCTAATAAAATATCTCAAAAATGATAAAAAATGGAAATAAATTGACTTTTCATAACTTATCATGTGCAAAAATAGCTAAACGCACATGAAAAAAGTCACTTTTGAAAGGTTCAATTTTTACAAAAATACTCAAAAAATACATCAGCAAAAGGTCCCCTGACTTGCCGGCAACTTTTGGAGCCCTTCCCGATGTCAAAACGAGGCTCATGATGACTCGTTGGAAAGATATGAGTGTATACTTTCCGAAAATGTTTATTTTTCTCCCAACTGACCACTAGAAGTCTTACAAAAACAGACCTGTGTGTAAAAGAACCAGAAAATAGGCCTTGCTGATAAACGGGGCAGAGTGTAGAAAAAGCGAGTGTTTTTCGAAATTTTGGCGGAGTGAATGATCTTCAATTGTTTTGAAAATTGCTGAGTATGTGCCCCTGAAAATATGGCATCCAATGATACCATTTTCATCCTTTGATGATGCCCCAAACTGAAATGGCGATGCCCATGAGTTTTGGCCAAAAACCCAAAAATGACAAAAAACCAAAACATGTCAAATTTCACCCAAACTTGGCGAGCATGACCCTCAAGGGTTTTCAGAAATATGTTGTGAAGCTGAGGCCAAAATTTGAAGCCTTGAGGTGTCTTTCCTCAATTTTGGTGCCAGGCGCTTCCCTTTAACCTCCTTGAGTTTTTCCTGAGCAGCCTTCAACTTCCGCCGGGAAAACTGATTGAGCTTTTTTTAATGCCCGGTCATCCTCCGTTGAAGGTCCAAGTCCCTATTTTCCTTCTCCAATTTATTCTCCAAGTGATCATTAATTCTCTCAAGCCATGCTTCCCGATTGTTCTCTATCTCTTGTTCGAACAATGCAATGAGAGGGGTAGATTGGAGATGGGCATCTTCTTCTTCCTTTTGTTTCTCAAGGGCCTTTTTGAGCCCCATGGTTCTTGGCTTCTTTTTCCTAGGTTGACCTTCGCCTTTGCTTTCATCGAACTCACCCATGAGTTTTTCCAATCTCACTTGTGCTTTGGAGGCCTCCTTTTTGTATTTGATGGCCCGTGTCTCATATACAGCCATATGGACACTCATCTGCTTGTTTTGAACTTGCAAAAAGTGATTGAAGTTCCTAGCCCTATCAAGATCAGTCCTCAAAGCATCAATTTGGTTTTCTCTATGGATCAAGAGATTTTCTAGGATCCGGGCTTCATTATCACTATCATCACTTTGGATTTGGATGATGTCGAATTCCCTTTCCTGTTCATGACTGCTTTCTTCCTTGTCCTTCCCTTTGCTTTGGGTGGCTCTTTTAGTCTTCTTCCTCTTGGGCAATTCGACCATGGGCTTCTTGGGAAATTTTCCCTTGCTTCGGAGGGCCCTAGTCATATTTGGAGTTACAACTCTAGGCACCCTTTTCCTTGATGTTCGGGGCTTGGCCACTTTCAAAGAAGAGAGCATGGCCCCTTGCCTAGGAGAGGTAGCTAGCACATGCTCCATGGGCTCTTTACCCTTGTCACATTGCTCCTCATTTTTTCCACTGTCTTGGATTTCCTTATGGATGCCTTGGTTGTCCTTTTGCATTTACTTTTGAGGGTTTTCCTCCTCACTATGTTGCACCTATTTATCCTATTTCCCCTCTTCTTCATAAGGCTGTTGTTCCTTTTTAGGAGGCTGATTTTCATCATCCTGTAGCTGCCTCTGTTCATCATCTTCACCGAACTGCTCACCTTTTTCATGAGGCTACCTCTGTTCATCATGATGTAGATGTTGTGTATCATGCTGTGGCTATCGTGTATCATGTTGTGGCTGCCCTTGTTCATCATCTTCAGGAGTCTGTTGTTCTACCTCACTATGATGTTGCTCATCATCATGCCCTTCTTCCTATTGTTTTTCTGCCTCACTGTGATGCTGCTCATCATCATCTTCCTCATCATCCCCTTGCTGTCTTGTTTCATCATGCTGCTGCTCATCATCACTTTTCTCTTCTTGCTCATGCTCTTCTTCCTCATCATCCCCCTTTTTTCTTCTATGGTAAATTTGAGCTTCTTGGGAATAGGTTTGCTGGACGAAGGCGAAGGATGGTGAGTAGGAGGTGTAGGAGATGTATGAACTGGAGGGACAGTGGAGAAATACGGATGGGTGATGAAGGTATCCCAAGAGACCTCCCTCTTCTCAAGCTAATGAAGAATGATGAATTTGATGAGGGATTGATGGAAGAGGCAGGTTGTTTTCTGTGAAGGAGGTTTTTTCTGAACAGTGGAGGCCATTTTCTCAATGCTTCTATGTAGGAAGAAAGGGAGATTTAACAATTTGGCCCTCGTGAAATGCATGAGAAATCGAATGTGATAGGCATAGACTCGGGAGAATCTTCCTTCACAAGTGAAGTATTTCATGATGATACTCATGAGGGAGGCATAGCTAGTCAAAAGATACGAGAAGGGAAAAATGGATGGACATCAATATCTATGCTCGGGCTTCAGAAAGGGCTCGTATTCTTCTGAGTCCAGGTGGCTTTGTTTAAACCACTTCTCCCTGATATAAGGGATTTTAGTGGCCTTGGAGATGGACCTTGGAGAGAATTTGAAATCTAGGCCTACCAGCTGAAAATGCTTCTCTCGAAACCTCAAAGCACAAAGGTGAGTTAAAGGGGAAAATCTCTTCACCTTTTGCACTCTTTGGCAAAAATCTAGACACCCAACCTCATGGAAATTGAACAAGACTGATGGGTGGGCATTCACTTCTTCAATGGAAAGAGGCTCAAACCTCTTGTGCGGGCCACTCCTACTATCTTTCCTGGGAGGCATATTGTTTTGAATGCTCTCTGCAATACCAATCTATCTCAAATGGCCTTTGGAAAGTTTTTCTCAAGCACACACCTTTGTCCTGCCTATCAGTCATTGTTTGACCAAGACAACTCCTTCAAATACTTTGTGAAATATCCTCCCAACAACAACCTTCTGCTCCTTACAAATCACAGTTTTGTCTCTTTTGTGCCAAACAACAAATAGTTATCAAAATAACAAGCACATAGTCAAATTGTTACTATGTTTGGGTAAGGTTACAAGGATCCTTTGTGTTTTGGTATAAGCAAGACAGCCTTGTAAAAAACAAAACACCCCTCCCAATAGAAAAAAATCCTCTTGTGTTTCACTTTTTCACATGCACAGGTAGAAAAGAACACTTTCAAATTGATTTAAAAGATTTTCATAACATACTATGTTTCATGTATCAAAGGAGGTAGCACTAGTTTTGTGTTTTCCCACACAAAGTTGACTTTTGAAGTGATAGAGTATTTCAGACTTGTTCACTGTTGTTTAAAATTAGGCTCACTGTTTCACCTTTCAAACATTATGTTTTCCTTTCGAACACTACCTCCATGTTATAACACCTTTTTCACCTTATACATGGCTGAAAGAGGTTAGTTTTGTCCTATCATATGTAGGACACCTTCACCAATTTAAAAAAAAAACCTCTAACACTGTGCTTTCTTTGACTTGCAAGTAGTGTTATGGTTTATCAATGTTTTGAGGGTAGCTTTAGGCCTATTGAAACAAATATGAACACTCCACTAGCCTCCCACTGTAACAAACTTTGTCAATATTTTTAACCAATCACCTTGATTTTCCTACCAAGACCTCCATTTTTTAATCACCATTTAGTCTTGAAAATATGGCAACAATCACCCATTTAGCAACTCGAATACACTAAGGAGGCAAAATAAAATACCTCGAAGATGGATGGTGGCCTTTGCTTGAAGAGTTGAGCAGCTTCAAGACCCTTTTGGAGGCATTTTGACTGTTCAAACATGATCGGCACGTTGAAATGGAAAAGTGCCACGCAATAGATAGGGTGTCGGGTCGGCCTTCGGGCAGTTGTGACCGCACCTACAGGTGCACCGCGCACCACGCAGTAATGTAACCCCTTTGTAAATTTGATCCTCAACGTGCCGCGCGCTTTTCCAGGTGCACCGCACAGTTTTAAAACTTCAAACTCTGCAATTTCTCTCTTGAAACGCTTCTTCGATCCAGTGAACAGCTAGGAGGAGGTGTTGTTTGCATTTTGAAAATTGCAAATGGGCTTGCAACAGTCCTTTTAACCTCTTAAAGTCGAAAGAGTCAATTACCCTTGAGGTTATTTTGTGAGGGTTTTGAAGGTCCCTTTTGAAAAAGGTGTTGGTTGCAAAACAACAAATGAAGCCCGACTTTATCACTTATAATCTTAAAAATAAAATAAACCCAATATTTTGACCAGGCCTCTCTAAAGTGCTGTGGATGACTATTTTTGGAGATCTTTATACATGTGACCCCTTTTCACAGTGAGAAAGCCCTTTTGAAGGCCAACATCTCTCAGTGTTTTTCTCATTAAGGCAATACTATTCTACTGCTTCTTTATTGTTCTTTATTAAAGAAGAAACTCTGCCACTGCTGACCTTTTTACTGACCTTTTAAATGGAAAACTCTCCTCATAGACATACCACTGATTTGTGAGGCATTCTTTGCCATTCTTGCAAGGAGATAGCTCACCATTTTAAAACTTAAATTGACAGTCTCTGCCACTAATGTTTTGAAGGTGGTCATGCCCACTGCGAAGCTAATTGAACTGGCAGGTGCTGCTTTGAGCCTCTCTTTTGACTGTGGGTGAAAAAACTCATTTGAAACTGTAAGTGAAAAAATTCTGTTACAAAAGGTATCCATCATCAAGGCAACTAACTAACCTTATATTGACAAGGTAATCCAGTATTCAACTTTATGGAGATATAGCAAGGGATGGTGAGCTGAAGTTTAAGATGTAAAATTGGAAAATTGTCCCTTTTCTCCTTTGTGAAGGAAGTCTGCAAGGATAATGAATTTGTCATTCATTTTACCATTTTAACAGCAGTCCCTTTGAAATCTAAGCCATACTGAGAATGAATGCTCTTCATCTTTACATAATGGTGAGCCTTCTACTTGTAATTAAGGTGGCCTATTTTTGACAAATGCCTGGGTTATTTTCAACTCCTGTTTTAACCAAGCGAAAAATATTTATGAATACACTGTTAGTGGTCTTCTTTGTACTTGATGGCAGAAGTTAGTTTGAGACCAATACTGTTTTACTTCTTTGGCCATTTTCTTAACCATATTTCTTCATTGATAATCACCCCATTAGCTTCACATTGTATTTCAATAATAGTGAAACTTATGTAAACAATTTTTTAAAAGCACCACTTCTTTGCCTCTGCTTTTAACACCATTTTCTATTTAGAAACCTTTAGTTTCTTTCCCACTGCACCTAAAATTTTCCTTTGAAACAGTGAAAAACCTTAAAATCAAACTCTATCCCTGGCCCTCTACTTATAGATGAAGGAGGTTTTCTCAGTCTTCAACCCTCTGCTTGTAAAATGAAGGAGGTTTTCTTAGTCTTTCAACCCTCTGCTCATGTATGGAGGTTGTTTTCTCAATGATGCCATTTCATCAGTTTTCAAACAGTGTTATCTTTCCTTTCACTGCCTATTCATGCCTAAGCAAATGAAGATGACAAACTGTCAATAATTCATGATGGGAATTTCTCTGAGACATGTAATTCGGCTTTCCAAATACCTTTTCGCCTCTTTAGACATCATAAGAAATTTGGCTAGTACTTGCAAAGCATTTCTTGTCATTCATAATTTATTAACCTTTGACTGTGATTGCAGGAGTTTAATGAAACAACTTTCTTCCCTGTAGCTGCATCCCAGGCTCAAAACCACATGAGAAGCAGTTGTCTTCTCATGTTGAGTTAAATACTGTCTTCTGGAATACTGGTACACTTCTTCTCTTGAAAGGTCCATTGAAACACTGTAAAACTACCTAATATCAGTTTGACCTATGGCACATGCATTGCTGAGACTTTAAGGCTTGTTAGTGGCATGACTTAAGGGTGTAACCAAAATTTATTTGCAGAATAGAAAGGTTTGTTAGGACTGGTTGATAGTAGATAGAGGTTCTTTGGCTTTTAGGATAGTTTTCCAAGGGAGAAATGCCTAAAGCGCCACTACCTAACTTAGGGGGGACTTCTTGGACAGATTTGGATTGTTTTCTTTGGAGCTGATGGACAAGATAGTATGGATGAGGCTAGATAGGGCTTGACAATGAGGTTTTATCTCATCATGGGCTGATTGAAAAGGTAGGAGTGCAAAAATGTTTATGGGTGTTTTCTAGCTGGCAAATTTGTCAATTTTTTAGATCAGCTGCTAAAAAACTTGGCTGTAACAACTAGTCATCAACAACAAGTGAAAAATATTGATGACTAATAGTGGCTCCATTTGCGGAGGGCAGCTCCTTTTCAGGAGTTGTCCAGAATTTCAGATCTTTGGCTTATGAAGACCTATGCCTTTATCCATTGGTGCAAATATCTTTCTTCCTTGAGGCTATTTTTGAAAATTGACAGCATGATTAACATCAATGATATTTCTACCTACCCCACTATCTTTCCTAACATTTTTTCTTCCTTTGGGTGCATTTGGACTAGCAACCCTTTGACAATATATATTTTTTTTAAAACATGAACCTATCTAGTTCTACACTTATATCTACCAGGAGTTCAGATTAAGCTGATGAACTTCCCCATTACTCTACCTATACTAGATCGACTGTCAAGGTTAAGCTGTTTGACAAGATTTTTTTCTCTAATCTAAAACATGAAATTGAAAAATGACTAAATCAAGATTAGACAGTCTGATTTGTCATGTACTTGTGGCACAAAAGACAAGCTGCACACAAATATTATTTTTCATAAAATGAAATCTTGAAAAACAAGGCTAGGATACACAATTTGTTTTTCATACCCGCTTCCCTCTTTGGTTCTGTTTTGAGCACGTGGAACCAATATCTTTTCCTAATCTACTCTCTTTGATAAGTCAAGCTTACACAATGTTGACCATCTTTTCCACTCACTAACTTATCAGCAAATAAGTTTAAAACAAGTTCAGCTATGATTAGGCTAGATAATTGAACAAGACATTTGAGCACTAGTAGCGGCATTTAGACTTGCTCGCTTTCCAAATGACTATTTTTTGAACATGGGGCCTTCTTTCTATTTTTCAAACCGCCCTCTTTTCTATCTTTCTATTGTTTTTGAATTTTCTATTTTTTATCTATTTTTCAAACAATGGTATATACAATGATTGAAAATGTTTTAAACTCAGAAATCTTGGAAATGGTGAAACTTAAGCATCTTATCCTCATAAGGATCTCCTACCACTCTTGGTCCACTCAGCTCTTGAAAAGAAAAATTTGGAAAAATTTCTCTTTCAAGCATGACATAAGGATTCATGCATGAATCTTTGAATAAACCTGTATCTTCTTGCTATACCTCTTTATACTTCTGATTTCCACTCCTTCCTTTGTTGTACATCTTTTTCAAATAATGCAGATATTCTTTGTCATTTTTGAAGTATATGATGACATCATCAAGGTATATCAAAATGTAGAAATTCAGAACTGGAAACATGGATTTTAGGGGCATATTTTTGATATCCGGTGGTTTTGCAATTCTGAGTTTGAAACTGGAACTACTTCCAGCATACTAGAAAAAATCTTTGAGCTGTCTACGTTGCAAGGGAATCATTTGGCTATAACCCAAAACATCATCTTGCAAAGACATATGATTAAAAGCACTTATCATCGGTATATCATGGTCTTGGGCAGGAAGGATAAAACTTCTGTCATAGGGGTGTGTATTAGTGTTTCTAAAATCAAAACAAATCCTATGACCAACCATTTTATCTTTGATTATTACTGTTTGGTTCAAATTTTTGTATTTTCTTTTGTCGAAGTTGTTTCTTGGAGTGATGGAAGTGGCATAGTGTTTCTCACAGTTTTCTCGATATGAAGTATTATTTATAATAAGATTTCCAATTCTAGCAGTTCTAAGTCTTTGGTGGAGTGACAGAATGTTAGCCAGTTCAAGTAACTCAGGTATATTTGGACTGCAGTCATCATATCCTCTCATAAGAATTTTATCAGGCATTTTTTCTGAATTTTGAGTTGTTGGGGTTATAGTCAAGGTTTCATTTGAAATGGTAGAGTTGTGTGATGGTAAATCCTTAAGGTATGGTAAGAACATTAAGCTTCCCTGCTCCTGAGTTCCAAAGAGGTTTGTGATATGTAAGTCTTCTAATGACTCTGTTCTGAAAAAGTGTCCTATTGTTACTGCTGATGTTTGCCGAAGGTTTGAGCAATTTACTTGATAGTAGATAATGATTTGTGCTTCTTGCTCCATCCCTGTTTCAAAAGAAACAAACTCTCTTTCCTCAAGACATATCTGTTCATGATCATGATATTTTTGAGAGTCAATTTCATCATAGAGAACTTGGGGAAGCTAATGTGGTGGGTCTAAGTTTGTTTCAAATCCTTCTGACTATTCTTCAATGTCCTCATTGGTGTGTAAAATGAAAGAGTTCAGATCGGAATGCAAGGAATACATCAGGATGTTATCTGGCCTCTCTTGGTTGCTGATCATGTATTTCTTATGTGATTCTCGATATTCTAGTTTGGTCAAACACAGGAATAGTGGCGTAGGAAATATCAAGTTGAATATTTCCTTGAAGCTTGGCTCCCCAAGATCTGGATAAAATCATTCCATACTTGGGAGGGATGTATGCTACCATTATGTCCATGATCATATGTTTTGCAGGTACTTGGGCCAAACTGAAACAAAGATCTTTGATCAAGCCTAGACATTTGACTCTACTCGAATCAAATGAATATAATTCTTTGTATGGTCTTGTGATTTCTACGCCTAATATTTCCATTACAACCTTCAGCATGAGATTATGTGAGGCTCCGGAGTCTAGCATGGCATTGTGAAGGATTTGGTCATGGATATTCAGACTGATGTAAAAGGGAAGAGTGGTTCCTTCTTGGAATTTCCCTTCTATTTTTGGACCAAACAACACTTCGGGAGTGCCATCAGCTAGATTAAGGGTGTTCACATCATTTCCTATATTCAGGACCTTTAACACTTGGGATTTGTAAGAGCCTTGGGTGATAAGTTCAGTGAGAGGCATGGTAATATTTATTTTGGCGATTTCTCCCTCAAAACTGAAAGGTGCTTGTAGTTTAGACATGTTTGCTTCAGCTTTTTCAGCCATGACTTTATCTATGTTCTGAGTTTGTCGACTTTGTTTTGGGATTTTGTTTGACACAGTCGTCTCGGGAATCTTTGTGGAAGTACTAGGAGCATCTGATTCAAGACTTGTTTGAAAATCTTTATCTTTGTTTTGGTCAGTTTTCTTGACAATGATTTTGTTGTTGTCCACTACTTTTTTAAGGATGGTATCAGGGGTTCTAGTAGTGTCTGAGCTACCTTTCTTGGATTTGTCTTGTTTTTTTATGATTCTAAGGTCATACTACCTGTGATCTTCTACTATGGAATTCCGAAAATCTATGGCAGGATCCTTAGGATCTTCATAGTTCGTTTCGTCTTGATTCAGAGAGAAGAATGCGTGTTCTTCTTATGTGAGGTAAACCTCACTCTCGTTATTAGACCCTATGAGGTTAAAATGATTTTCATCAACGGGTTATATATCCCTATCATCTTCTTCCACATAATTTTCATTAAAATGTGGCCTAATTTGTTGGTCATTTTCCCTTGTTTTTTATTGAGGTTGTTCCCTCCTAAAATTTTGGTTCTGGTTTCTGTTTGGAGGGTTTGTCTTGTTGTCCCTAAGAGGGGTCTTTTCATTTATCTTTTCCCACATTTTGGCCATGGACCTAACTAGTTCATCTATTCTAGGATCAAAGGAAGGGACTGAAGTGGAGACCTCATCCTAATATGTGACTTTCCTTGCTGATCTAGTCCTAGATCTTTTTTCTGCTAAGTTGGCTTCTGCACTTATGGCCACTTTTTTCATTTCCTCTAAGGTACAGGGGTCCTTGTCTCTTAGATGATAAGTCATGTCTAGGTCAAAACCTTCGGGGAACTTTTCCAAGGCTGAGCCAAGTGGAGGTTTGAAGTGAGGTGGGAGGGCGTTATATATACTATTAAACCTAGTGCAGTATCCTTGGACACTTTCCCCATTTTCCCATTTTAGATTTTTATACTCTGACAGGATTTGAATGGGGTTCTTTCGGATTTCCCACTTGTTTATGAAGGTTTGGTAGAGTTCTGAGAGATTGTGGATGTTGTTGGGAGTTAAGCTCTTAAACCATTTTTTGGTTTCTCCGCCCAGGCTTTGGGTGAACATCTCATTTTGATGGTCTCATCTTCTATTTGCATGTATTCAAAGGCATCGCTAATCCTATCTACATTTTGTTGAGCTGTAGTAGTCTCAACTCCAGTAAAGTGCGGGATTTTGGATTGATAGTCATTTTGTAAGGGAGCCAAAGGCTGTGGAAACACCAAGGGTGCATATCAGGCTGCCATGAGGGGAGCTAATGGATTATGTAAAAAATGAGGGCTTGTGGGATGAGCTGAGGTGGTTTGAACAGTAGTGGTTTGGATGGGTGTGGCAAATGTACTTGGACTAGTGATCTGATTTTGAGCAGATCTGGGATGGTAGGAGCCAAAGTGATGGAGAAGCTGAAATTCGGGAGGTGTAGTAGGCGAGGCTTCTCTACTAAGACTCTGTGGCAGATCTAGGGGCTGAAGATCATCAAATTCTATCTAAATTTGTGACTTGCTTCTAAATATGGTTTTTGCTGATTTTAAGTCAAAGGGGGAATCCTGCAAGGTTGTGAGATGTTCAGGTACTGATCTTGCTTTACGGATGGACCTATCGGTAGCTAAATTGCCAGTTTCAGAAGCTTGCCACAAAATCTTCTCTGGGTCATCTACTATAATAGGGGGATTTGGGTCTAGATGAGATCTGATGTTGATTCTTTGTGAAGCCATATTTCGAGTCTAGAGTTTAGAGAGGATGGTATTTGTGATTTTTTCGGATGGATGGCCTCTCTAGCGTTTTACTAATGTGAAGGATGGTAAAAAAAAAAAAGATGTACTAGTGGAGTTGCCAAGTGGATTTCTATGAGAACTATGGTCCGCCACCAACAATATCAAATATGATTTCGGAAAAAAAAATTATAGCAAACTTTGAGATGGAAACTTGCAAAGAAGAGTGATTCACTTGGTTTCAATAGTTTGCTAGGCTGTATGGACAAGCTAATGGTTCCTTCTGGCAAGAATATTTCTACTTATCTCCTATGTTTAGGTGAGGTCTTCTGAATCGCTAAGTTATACTTAGTTTGTCACTGATTACAGAGGTTCCACCCTAAGTTTTAAGCTTTTGGAAGGATGAGTTAACAGAAAGGTATGGTTTATGAATTATTAGTTTTTATGGAGTTTTAGACCTACTGGAGGCTAGTGGAGTTGCCAAGTGTAACTTGGCTGTTCTCGTCAGGATATAGCTATGATCCACCACCAGTAACTAGGGAAAAACCAATCTGGGAATGTTTTTGGGGTTTTTTGAGTTTTATGTGTAGCCTATGGTTTATTAAAGTATTCTAAACTTGCTTCATCACTTTGCTAGGGTGGTGAGAACAAAGAGAGTTTACTCTAAATGATTATATGGACTGCTTTCCTGTTTAACTATTTTAAAGACTAATGAATCTATAAGAGTTTGCTAGACTGTTATGTACTCAGTTAGTCCCACCGTGATCGCCATTATGTTAGGGTCCCATGATTTGGCTGATTGGGAAGCCAAATGACAATGTAACATCAAACCAATATTTGGAGCCCGAGGACCTAGCCTTCCTGGAATCAGAGAGGGCTCTCTCTATCTATGTAAGGGATATCTGTGTGTTTGCTTA
The DNA here is from genome assembly GCA_034641835.2 of Pinus albicaulis. Classification (NCBI taxonomy): domain Eukaryota; kingdom Viridiplantae; phylum Streptophyta; class Pinopsida; order Pinales; family Pinaceae; genus Pinus; species Pinus albicaulis. The sequence goes on from CM076572.1 coordinate 238,969,545, forward strand.
TTGTGTTCTGATTTTAGGCTAGTTATGAAATGGGTTTTTGGTTTTGGTTTTTAAGTTTTGAGGGATGAACTGATCAAAGACATAAGATAGTTAAGAATATTTTAGATCAACTGGGCTATGGGGTCAAAAAGGTCAAGAAAGATTTCAGATGGTGATACAAGGTTGTTGAAGGGTCGATTTGATTCGAGGTAAAATGGACCTTTGGGAAAAATGGAGAGAGATGGACATCAAGTTTATGAATAACAAAGGATTTCAAGCACAAATAGTTTAATAGCTAACATAAACATGGTAGGGAAAACCATTAATCATGAGAAATGTAACTGTAAACTAACCGATGCAGAGAAATAAGCATTCAAGCCATGCATAGAGATATATAACTCTCTAACTTTAGGAAATGGCTATCAGAATTTGGGGAAACACATATAATATAGACAAACAACTCAAATCACTATGTCAGAATGCTTAAACATAGTAATTTAAGCTATTGGGCACTTTGAAAACAAGATTGCATAGTCTTAGGCAAAGGGCAAGATCACAACAAGACCTCCTTGGTTCAACAAATGACAATCTAACCAATCAAAGAGAAGTTTCATAGGTGGAACTATGGCTAGCCATGAGTAAACAGGGCATACCTTAAATGATACTTAGCATGCATAAAACCATGAATGAAACAAGCAAACAATATTCTTAAGTTATTAAAGAGCAATCAAGAATTCTTTAATGTGACTAAGAATGAAGAAAACATGGAAGCTATAAAGAAAGAGGAAATTTGAGGTGCCTCCAAGGGTGTGTCTCAAATTTGTTCTCTACTGTCCTATAGCAAGCAATAACATGGATTTATGAATGAAATTTAAGAAACAAAACATAGAGAGAGAGACACTATACCATTCTACCAAGTCATGGAATCCAACAACAATCCTCTTTCATCATCCAAGAACATCCAAGAAACTATCCAAAAGCATGAGACAAATATTTCTTCCAAAGCTTATATGACCATATATTAATTCTATTCATCAAGTTCAGCCTTGTTTATATTGAAAGCCTTTGGAATATATAGGCCAAAGTGAGGAAAACCTCTTAGTTCAACTTGCAATCTCATTGGCCTATCCAAAATATCTGATTTTGTCCTTGAGGCTTTGCAAAGCCCAAGGCACAAAATATCTAATAAAATATCTCAAAAATGATAAAAAAGGGAAATAAATTGGCTTTTCCTAACTTATCATGTGCAAAAATAACTAAACTCACATGAAGAAAAGTCACTTTTGAAAGGTTCAATTTTTACAAAAATATTCAAAAAATACATCAGCAAAAGGTCCCCTAACTTGCCGGCAACTTTTGAAGGCCTTCCCAATGTCAAAACGAGGCTAATGATGGCTCATTGGAAAGATCTGAGTGTCTAATTTCTGAAAATGTTTAGTTTTCTCCCAACTGACTACTATAAGTCCTCCAAAAGTAGACCCGTGTGTAAAAAACCATAAAATAGGCCTTGCTGATAAACGGGGCAGAGTGTAGAAAAAACGAGTGTTTTTTTCCATTTTGGGGGAGAAAATGATCTTCAATTGTTATGAAAATTGCTGAGTGTGCCCCTGAAAATATGGCATCCAATGATACCATTTTCATCCTTTGATGATGCCCCAAACTGAAATGGCGATGCCCATGAGTTTTGGCCAAAAACCCAAAAATGACAAAAAACCAAAACATGTCTAATTTCGCCCAAACTTGGTGAGCATGACCCTCAAGGGCTTTCAGAAATATGTTGTGAAGCTGAGGCAAAAATTTTGAGCCTTGAGGTGTCTTTCCTCAATTTTGGTGTTGGGTGCTTCCCTTTAGCCTCCTTGAGTTTTTCCTGAGCAGCCTTCAACTTCCGCCGGGCAAACTGATTGAGCTTTTTATAATGGTCGGTCATCCTCCGTTGAAGGTCCAAGTCACTATTTTCCTTCTCCAATTTCTTCTCCAAGTGATCATTAAATCTCTCAAGCCATGCTTCTCGATTTTTCTCTATCTCTTGTTCGAACAATGCATTTAGAGGGATAGATTGGAGAAGGGCATCTTCTTATTCCTTTTATTTTTCAAGGGCCTTTTTGAGCCCCATGGTTCTTGGCTTCTTTCGCCTAGGTTGATATTTGCCTTCACTTTCATCGAACTCACCCGTGAGTTCTTCCAATCTCACTTGTGCTTTGGAGGCCTCCTTTTTGTATTTGATGGCCCTTGTCTCATATACAGGCATATGGACACTCATCTGCTTGTTTTGAACTTGCAAAAAGTGATTGAAGTTCCTAGCCCTATCAAGATCAGTCCTCAAAGCATCAATTTAGCTTTCTCTATGGATCAAGAGATTTTCTAGGATCCAGGCTTCATTATCACTATCATCACTTTGGATTTGGATGATGTCAAATTCCCTTTCTTGTTCATGACTGCTTTCTTCCTTGTCCTTCCCTTTTCTTTGGGTGGCTCTTTTAGTCTTCTTCCTCTAGGCACCCTTTTCCTTGATGTCTAGGGCTTGGCCACTTTCAGAGAAGAGAGAATGGCCCCTTGCCTAGGAGAGGCAGCTAGCACATGCTCCATGGGCTCTTTACCCTTGTCACTTTGCCCCTCATTTTTGCCACTGTCTTGGATTTCTTTAAGGATGCCTTGGCTGTCCTTTTGCATTTCCTTTTGAGGGTTGTCCTCCTCACTATGTTGCACCTGTTTATCCTGCTGCCCCTCTTCTTCATGAGGCTATTGTTCATTTTTAGCAGGCTGTTGTTCATCATCCTGTAGCTGCCTATATTCATCATCTTCATGGGACTGGTCACCTTTTTCATGAGGCTGCCTCTGTTCATCATGCTGTAGCTATTGTGTATCATGTTGTGGCTGTTGTGTATCATGCTATGGATGCCCCTATTCAGCATCTTCAGGAGTCTGTTGTTCTGCCTCACTATGATGTTTCTCATCATCATGCTGCTCATCATCATGCCCTTCTTCCCCTTGCTGTTATGCCTCACTATGATGCTGCTCATCATCATCTTCCTCATCATCCCCTTGCTGTCATGTTTCATCATGCTGCTTTTCATCATCACTTTCCTCTTCTTGCTCATGCTCTTCTTCCTCATCATCCCCTTTTTCTTGTTCTATGGTAAATTTGAGCTTCTTGGGAATAGGTTTGCTGGAAGAAGGCGAAGGATGGTGAGTAGGAGGTTAGGAGATGTATGAACTGGAGGGACAGTGGAGAAATCTAGATGGGTAATGAAGGTATCCCAAGAGACCTACCTCTTCTCAAGCTGATTAAGAATTATGACTTTGATGAGGGAGTGATGGAAGAGGCAGGCTATTTGCTGTGAAGGAGAATTTTTCTAAACAATGTAGGCCATTTTCTCAATGCTTCTATATAGGAAGAAAGGGAGATTTAGAAATTTGGCCCTCATGAAATGCATGAGCAATCGAATGTGAAAGGCATAGACTCAAGAGAATCTTCCCTCACAATTAAAGTATTTCATGATTATCTTCATGAGGGGGGCGTAGCTAGTCAAAAGATACGAGAAGGGGAAAATGGATGGACATGAATCTCTGTGCTCAGGCTTCAGAAAGGGCTTGTATTCTTATGAGTCTAGGTGGCTTTGTTTAAACCACTTCTCCCCGATATAAGGGATTTTAGTGGCCTTGGAGATGGACCTTGGAGAGAATTTGAAATCTAGGCCTGCCAGTTGAAAATGCTTCTCTCGAAACCTCAAAGCACAAAGGTGAGTTAAAGGGGAAAAGCTTTTCACCTCTTGCAATCTTTGGAAAAAATATAGACACCCAACCTCATGGAGATTGAACAAGACTGATGGGTGGGCATTCACTTCTTCAGTGGAAATAGGCTCAAACCTCTTTTGCGGGCCACTCCTACTATCTTGCCTGGGAGGCATCTTGTTTTGAATGCTCTCTGCAACACCAAGCTGTCTCAAATGGCCTTTGGAAAGTTTTTCTCAAGAACACACCTTTGTCCTGCCTATCAGTCACTGTTAGACCAAGACAACTACTTCAAATACTTTGTGAAATATCCTCCCAACACCAACCTTTTGCTCCTTACAAATCATTTTTTTGTCTCTTTTGTGCCAAACAACAAATAGTTATCAAAATAACAATCACACAGTCAAATTGTTACTGTGCTTGGGTAAGGTTACAAGGATCCTTTGTGTTTTGGTATAAGCAAGATAGCCTTGTAAAAAACAAAACACCCCTCCCAATAAAAAACACTCCTCTTGTATTTCACTTTTTCACATGCACAGGTAGACAAGAACACTTTAAAATTGATTTAAAATCTTTTCGTAACATACTCTGTTTCATGGATCAAAGGAGGGAGCACTAATTTTGAGTTTTACCACACAAAGAGGACTTTTGAAGTGATAGAGTATTTCAGACTTGATCACTGTTGTTTAAAATTAGGCTCATTGTTTCACCTTTCAAACACTGTGTTTTCCTTTCGAACATTGCCTCCACCTTATAACACTTTTTTCACCTTATACTTGGCTGACAGAGGTTAGTTTTGTCCTATCATAGCTAGGACACCTTCACCAATTTTAAAAACCTCTAACACCGCGCTTTCTTTGACTTGCAAGTAGTGTTATGGTTTATCAATGTTTTGAGGGTAGCTTTAGGCTTGTTGAAACAAATATGAACACTCCACTAGCCTCCCACTGTAACAAAATTTGTCAATATTTTTAACCAATCACCTTGATTTTCCTACCAAGACCTCCATTTTTTAATCACCATTTAGTCTTGAAAATATGGCAACAATCACCCATCTAGCAACTCGAATACACCAAGGAAGAAAAATGAAATACCTCGAATATGGATGGTGGCCTTTTCTTGAAGAGTTGACTAGCTTCAAGACCCTTTTGGAGGCATTTTGACTGTTCAAACATGCGCAGAACGTTGAAATGGAAAAGTGCCGCGTAATAGATAGGGTGTCGGGTCAGCCTTCGAGCAGTTATGACTGCACCTACAGGCACACCGCACGCTGCGCAGTAATGTAACCCCTTTGTAAATTTGCTCTTGAATGCGCCGCGTGCTCTTCCAGGCGCGCCGCGCAGTTTTAAAACTTCAAACTCTGCAATTTTTCACTTGAAACGCTTCTTCGGTCTAGTGAGCAGCTAGGAGGAGGTGTTGTTTGCATTTTGAAAATTGCAAATGGGCTTGCAATGGTCCTTTTAACCTCTTAAAGTCGAAATATTCGATTACCCTTGAGGTTAATTTTTGAGGGTTTTTAAGGTCCCTTTTGAAAAAGGTGTTGGTTGCAAAACAACAAATGAAGCCCAAATTTATTGCTTATAATCTTCAAAATAAAATAAACCCAATATTTCGACCAGGCCTCTCTAAAGTGCTGTGGCTGATTGTTTTTGGAGATCTTTATACATGTGACCCCTTTTCACAGTGAGAAAGCCATTTTGAAGGCCAACATATCTCAGTGTTTTTCTCATTAAGGAAATACTATTCTACTGCTTCTTTACTGTTCTTTATTAAAGAATAAACTCTGCCACTGCTGACCTTTTTACTGACCTTTTAAACGGAAAACTCTGCTCACATACATACCACTGATTTGTGAGGCATTCTTTGCCATTCTTGCAAGGATATAGCTCACCATTTTAAAACTTAAATTGACAGTCTTTGCCCCTAATGTTTTGAAGGTGGTCATGCCCACTGTGAAGCTGATTGAACTGGCAGGTGTTGCTTTGAGCCTCTCTTTTGATTGTGGGTGAAAAAAATCATTTGAGACTGTAAGTGAAAAAATTATGTTACAAAAGGTCTCCATCATCAAGGCAACTAACTAACCTTAGATTGACAAGGTAATCCAGTCTTCAACTTTATGGAGATATAGCAGGGGATGGTGAGCTGAAGTTTAAGACGTAAAATTGGAAAATTGTCCCTTTGCTCCTTTGTGAAGGAAGTCTACAAGGATAATTAATTTCTCATTCATTTTACCATTTTGACAGCAGTCCCTTTGAAATCTAAGCCATAATGAGAATGAATGCTCTTCATCTTTACATAATGGTGAGCCTTCTACTTGTAATTAAGGTGGCCTATTTTTGACAAATGCCTGGGTTATTTTCAACTCCTGTTTTAACCAAGCAAAAAATATTTATGAATACACTGTTAGTGGTTTTCTTTGTACTTGATGGCAGAAGTCAGTTTGAGACCAAGACTGTTTTACTTCTTTGGACATTTTCTTAACCATATTTCTTCATTGATAATCACCCCATTAGCTTCACATTGTATTTCAATAACAGTGAAACTTATGTAAACAATTTTTTAAAAGCACCACTGCTTTACCTCTGCTTTTAACACCATTTTATATTCAGAAACCTTTAGTTTATTTCCCACTACACCTAAAATTTTCCTTTGAAACAGTGAAAAACCTTAAAATCAAACTCTATCCCTGGCCCTCTACTTATAGATGAAGGAGGTTTTCTCAGTCTTCAACCCTCTGCTTGTAAAATGAAGGAGGTTTTCTCAGTCTTTCAACCCTCTGCTCATGTATGGAGGAGGTTTTCTCAGTGATGCCATTTCATCAGTTTTCAAACAGTGTTATCTTTCCTTTCACTGCCTATTCATGCTTAAGCGAATGAAGATGAAAAACTGTCAATAATTCATTATGGGCATTTCACTGAGACATGTAATTCTACTTTCCAAATACCTTTGCGCCTCTTTAGACATCACAAGAAATTTGGCTAGTATTTGCAAAGCATTTCTTGTCATTCATAATTTATTAACCTTTGACTGTGATTGCATGAGTTTAATGAAACAACTTTCTACCCTGTAGCTGCATCCCAAGCTCAAAACCACATGAGAAGTAGCTATCTTCTCATGTTGAGTTAAATACTGTCTTCTGGAATACTGGTACACTTCTACTCTTGAAAGGTCCATTGAAACACTATAAAACTACCTAATATCAGTTTGACCTATGGCACATGCATTGCTGAGACTTCAAGGCTTGTTAGTGGCGCAACTTAAGGGTGTAACCAAACTTTATTTGCAGAATAGGAAGGTCTGTTAGGACTGGTTGATAGTAGATAGAGTTTATTTGGCTTTTAGGATAGTTTTCCAAGGGATAAATGCCTAAAGCGCCACTACCTAACTTAGGGGGACTTCTTGGACAGATTTGGATTGTTTTATTTGGAGCTGATGGACAAGCAAGTATGGCTGAGGCTAGATAGGGCTTGACAATGATGTTTTATCTCATCATGGGCTGATTGAAAAGGTAGGAGTGCAAAAATGTTTATGGGTGTTTTCTAGCTGGAAAATTTTTCAATTTTTTAGATCAATTGCTAGAAAACTTGGCTGTAACAGCTACTCATCAACAACAAGTGAAAAATACTGATGACTAACACATTCATCCCCATGAAAAGTACAACCACATCATCAGTATAGGGAATCAAAAAAATGTACAAACAAACAAAAATGTGTGCACAAGGTGGTGGATCATAGTCCCACATGTGGAACCAGTGCACAGCATCCCCTGCCTGCATCAAACCAAGATGTGGTGAGTGGTTTTCCCACCACTTACTTGCTGCCCAAGTCATCTCACTATTGCAGAAAATGTTAGATATATTTGGTGCCTTTGGGAAGCACCCATCATGAAAAAAAATATCCCTTTGCAAACTAAGGGAGTGGCCAAATTCAGAATTTGTGGTGGCCCAACAATTTCCATGAGATTTACAAAGTATATCACTCCTCCTTGGAGTCATGGCCTACAATAACATGGTGTAAGAATGTATGAAATCAGAATATAAAACACATGTACTATGAAAATTCTCTTCACCAACAGTCCTCCTCATATCAATGGAGTGGTGCATAGATCTATTCTCTTCTTCAAGGGAAGAAAGAGAGGGTTGATTCAACTCTTCCTTAGATTCATGCTGCTGCTCCAACTCCACAAGGTCCATGCATCTTTGACAATGATGATATAGTTCTCTTTCAAATCCCTCCCAATAGTGGCTCCTTAAAATGATATTTTTGAGCTTCATGGAATAGGTGAGGCTGAATTTGAACTCTTCATAAGCCCTCTGTAGTAACTTCTCCTTGAGCTTGGAAGCTCTAGACAAGAAGATCCTACCATGATTATAGATGAATCCATGAAGGACTGAATAGCTTCCTTCATGCAACCAGTCATCAAGAATCATGCAAGTATGAAGATCCTTGGAATATTCCACCAACAGTTGGGATTTCCAATAGGGATCTAAGGTGCCCAACAATGATAGCGCTGATAGTGTGTCATCTGAAGTATCTTCCATGTTTTTTTCCTCCCCCTTGACATCTCCCATGCCAAAAGTACAAAGTGGAAGGTTGCCAAACCTTCCTTGCTGCCCTCCTTTCTCATGCACATGCTTCAAAGAAGAAGGAAGCTCTTGGAAGTTAGTCTCCCATGGGGGGCTATCATCTATCCAAGGCCTTTCTGTTTTGGTAAAAGCATGCATTTGAAACCACCATATCTCTTCCAGTAGGGAAGAGTGTTCTTCAAGCAAGTTTTTCTTCTGATTCAAGTCTTGCCTCTCATGCTTCATGATGGTGTCATTCTCTCTTCTTGCAGCATATCTTCTCAACGCAATTTGAGAGGTGAGGATAGATAATGAGGTCAAAGGAAAAATTCTCTCCCTTTCTTTGTACCTCCCCCGTACTCTCAACATTGTAGCATGGTCTTCTAATGCTCCTTCCTCCTTTGGATCTATGAAAGGAGCATCCATGTATGAAACATATTTCATCAAATATGACTCAGGTGGTCTTCCAGATGGCATACCACAGGATAATGATGTCTCATGGATCATTCCCATGTGAACAATAGAGGGAAAATTTCATGACTACTTCCACTACGCAAATCCATCTCAGATTGTTGTGTGGAGGTACCATGAAACTTGGAGACCCCTCTTAATGGTGTAAGAGTGCCTATGATTAGAGCCCTTGCCCCATATTTTGATAGTGGATCAATTGTGTGACCCCTCATTTGTTCTCTCTCATTGTCTCTTAGCAAATACACAGGCTGCTCATGTCCCCCATATGGAAGAGCCTTTGGAATTTCTTGCAAAGGTGCAAGAATCCTTCTAATGGAAGCCATTGCTTCATCTCCTTCTCAAAATGAAAATAGATCTCCTCCTTCTTGCACAGCGCTGGAGGATCTCCTCTTATTTCTCTCTCCCTTCTCCTCATAAAATATTGTCACTAGTCTCCTAGTGAATCTTGCATAAGAAGAGATATTTCTCCCTTTCAAGGAAGAGGACTCAAACAGCCACCAAGCATAAGCTTTCCCTTGAATATACAGCGCTGCTACTCTCAAGGCTTGTTCTTATGATACTTGATGTAGCTTCAATTATGTTTCAAGCTTCTTTACCCAAGACTTGGTTGACTCTTTAGGTGATCCATCAAATGTAGGTAGAGAGAATCTACCCAAAGTGTGCTGCATGCACCATTCCCTCCTACTGTAGCTGCTGGATCTTTCTTCTTCGAGTTGACAAAAATATGGGAAACTGAGATTCTTCTTGAATCTCTCTGATTGAGATTAATATTCTTGGAGATAATCACCAAGATATTCCTCCTTTGATGTTCCTCCCCTCCCTCCTTTCTTCGACAAGAAAGTAGGCATGTTCCAACGTTGCAGATCTAGTTGTGTGGCCGAATTCTCACACACATGGTAGGAAGAACTGGGGATTTCTTGATGTAAGGATACTTTTTAGGGATATGCATGTATTCCCCTATTCATCCCCCGGATTTCTCCCTTCAGTTCATGCATAGCTTGAGAAAGAGTTTTTGAGAGCTTTTCTCTCTGCAAGCTTTTAGATAAAGGGTTTGGACACTTTACTTCTGTGTCTTTGGTGTAACCACATTTTTTCATTAGTAATTTCCTCCCATAAAATGAAATATTGTCTCTTCAAAAATGCAGAGCACAGGTTGTGCCAAGAAGAGGCTTTGATACCACTGTAATATTCCCAAATTGGGATCTGCTAGCAAGGCATGACTGGAAAACGCATTTTCCAGGAAAGGTTGCTACAGGATTTGAAACCAGCACTTGGATACCTTAGATATGAGTATCTAAGTCCTAAATCCAAGAGGATATCATAAATAAATTCTTCTAGGTGGGTTAAACAGATCTCCCGCACCTAGTTTTCTTGAAAAATACCCAAAGGAGGGATTGCATCAATATAAAAGAACACTGCCCAGGAAATAACGTAGTTCTAGATAGCAGTAGCAGTAGGCCAATATAATAGCTTGAAAATAACTTATACAATGATAAATCAGATTTACAGTAAATCCCAATCAATGTACAGGAGAAAGAAAGAGACTTTATGGAGAAAAACCCTCTAAAAGAGGTGCTGCAACAAATGTATTTCACTGCAAAGCCATGACAACGTTATTTTTATGAGTAAAAATAAATTGTAGGTTAAAACTTAGATCTAGGAAAAATCTGTCTAAAAAATATTAGATCTATATCAGATCTGTACACTAGACTGTCTCTATTTTACATACCTCTTGGGGTTTTCAGCAAAACATGAAGCACATAGAGTAGATCTGAGATCTACTATAGCAGATCTGTATAATGTTTCAGAATTTATGAAGTAGATGTAGCAGGTAATAAAATAGATCTAAAACATACATGGATTAGTTGTCTAATCCATTGATCACCACAGTGAGATGAAGACTCCTCTACACCAAAGATCTCTCCTCCAAATAGTTTCCAAACACCCTGCAACTCTTCTCTTGCAAAATAACACAGATCTAGGGAAAAAACTTATTGTAGGCTTGTTGAATACTTTGGCCTAATACCAAGGTATGGATCTGGAGCTCCAATGGTCTAGGGCACTCTTGCCAATGGGATAGATGGTTTTCCTAGTGGAAAGAGAGGCTAGATATGCATAGATCTTAGAAGATCTATCTTCCACTTGTTGCTGCTCACAAGGAAAACCAAACCCTTAATAGGATTTGAATTTTATTTGGAAGAATAAGCTTGGCCAAATGCCTGATAGTGGACCAAGAATATCAAGACTCTTCCAAGAGGTCTCTCAAGGAAAGAGGAGGATTCCTAAACAGGAGATCCTTGTGCTAAACAACACAATTCTCAGCTAAACAACTAGAGAATGAGGAGTGTCTAAACAGATAAATACTTTCAATACAATTTTTTCAACAACCCTCTCACGCTGCTCTCCTCTTTCATTTATAGGATGAAAGCCTTGAAAACCCTAAACCATCGCAAAAGGTTTATCTCCTTTCACATTGGAACCCTCCAACTAGAACTGTGTTGTTCCTCTAGGTTCATTGCATCTGGACAACACTATATATTTGGTCTTGTTGACCCAGTCAATTGTCACAATCCCTTTTCACACTTGAGGGAATTTTACTAAGGCAGCCTAGATTTAGCCTTGTTCACATGGGCATTGATTTATTTTGCTGCTTAAGGATTTTAATTTGTCCTCCTTTACAATTTTATTCTTAAACAAGAAAATAAAAACAAAATTGAATATTCCTATTAGCTTGGGTTAATTATGAATATTACACTTTCCTATGTTGCAGAAGTCACTATGTTTGTGATTTCATTTAAGTCATATTTGGTTAGCATCAATACTTCCTCTCTAGTGTATTTAGACCCTTTTCGCTTCTTCCGTGATACTCCAATGGCCTGAGAACCGTGCTTCATGCCTTTGGAATTATTTTCTTCCACTTTCTCCTCTGTTTCTTTCAGCTCAGTGTCATTTTTCTTAGGTTTAGCATCTTTCTCCAAGTCAATTGTTTCATTGGTTGTTGTCGATGTGGCTTCTTTCTCTATCATTTTCTCAGTCTTCTTCTCTATTGTCTTCTCCATCTGGGTACCAGTGCACAACTTAGTTGTCATTTTGAGAATAGAAGTTGACATACGAGGATCTAACCATGCTGGTGGACACTATGCAGTGATGCGTATCAAATCATCCTCCATGATGAGATATGGTAATCATACCAGACTCCCTCAACTACACCTTTCATGCAGATATGCATATTGTGAAAATCAACCTTGAAATATTTTATCTTCTTGTATTGGTCATACAGGGTCGAAGATAGCCTTGGCTTAGACTGCATGGTATGATAAAGTGAGGTTTCAAAAAGTACCCAAAATATTGTATTCTCCATGGCACACATGAGGTTCGATGAATTCTGGAGTGTCGCATATCATGCGGCCTCACACATCTGTGGCTCTATCTCAGGAAATTGTGTTTCTTCTTGGGTCTTCCACCCAATTAAGGTGATCAATAAGAGCATCCAGGCATAATAAAATGTTTTCCGTCTTCCTGTGCTTCACGCACATTCTCCAAAAATTCCTTGCATAAATAACAAGACCAGTTGTAGATCACTACTTTTTCACACCATCATACGAGAGTAATTACCTGCATGGGCACCTCCTTCAGTCTGCATTTGTGCATCATCTTGCAGGTGAATATAAGTGTTCCAAAATGAATGGAAGTATCGTTTATCTCGCTTACAACGAATCCTCTACTATTGCATGAGACTTGGTATTTTTCTTTAATATTTTTTGCGACTGCCTTTTCTTTCACTTTTCCTCCCAAATCAGCCATTCACCTTGATCAGTTAGGAAAATAATCATATCGATCAGCACAACATCAATGGGAATGCACTCTCCCAACCATAGTACATAATCATGCATGAGCGCAAGCAATGGACAAACACATATATCATTTATCAGGTTGCACCCGAAGTGAGGGATCTGCAATAAATTCAACAGGACTGCCTTGTGCAGACCCAGCCCCCATATTTTCAAATTTAAGCACACAACTCCTCCTTCATACTGGACATGGTCAAATTAGAGTTCAAGTGCAAGTTTACGGAACTTATCAATATATGTGATGTCCCAGTCTTCCAGTCTCAACTGCGGCACTTTTGCAAACATGTCACCTTCCACTGGGACATTTTTCGGAATCAAGTGCATATTTATTCTTGATCGCACCTTGTCGATATCTTTGGGAACTCTTACTAATGCTTTGTGTGGTGCAACATAGGTCAGAAACCGTAAGAATGGGGCCACTTTGACCACATCCTCCAGTTCCTCCATAATTGTCTCAAGAAGCTTCATCATTAGTCTTTTCTGGCACTCACCCATAGTGGAGAGAAGCTTCAGAGTATTTTCCCTTGGGTATTTCCTAGTTCCAGATGTTTGACCTATCTTAGATTTTGTGGGCGCGGGTGTTTCAGCAATTGGCGCAATAGGAACCTCTGGCACAGTAGGGTCATCTCTGGCTAGTGTAGCTGTCATATTGGGTGGTATTGCGTAACCCAAGCCCCTATGGCGCAACTCTTCCTTGAATCCTAGATCCAAACCAGGCATAGACAATGAATATGGTGTAGAAAATCAGAGAGCTCAGGGAAAATAATTCACTTATAAATCAAAGAGAACTATTGGGACCCCATAGGTCGTATTTATACTTTAGGCACATCTTCAAAGGTTCCTTATGCATTAATATGTCTCCATAAATGACGAAATGGTCCCAAATCTGGAAAAATCCCTTCATTAAATGCAACCTAGGCACTCCCATAAATGGTAATAAAGTTATCTTTTCTAGATTCACTATTCCAATGGCTATTTTTTAGCACTTTTGCAACCCAGTCAACCTCCTCGCGCAACTACCAGTGCGTGTCGCACCTTCCTGTGTATATGAAATCCTGTCTACATAGATCCGATTCTTCGGCTATATAGTCATTTGGTGCACACAGGGTCATCCATGTACGGCTTCAAGTGGCCTCCATTGACATACTCGGGAAGATATTCTCCGCTCAATGTGGCTAGGCGCACTGCATCTCCATCAGTGATTTCCTTAACAACATATGGCCCTAGCCAATGCATATTCAACTTCCTAGGTGGCGGAAAACTTGTTTTCATACAACAAGACTAAATCATCTTCTTTGAACACCTCTTACCTAATGTGCCTATCATGCCATGCTTTCTCGTGTGCCTTATGAACTTGCTGGTGATAATTTTCAATAAAGAAATCTTCTTCCAATGCAACCAACTGTGACAATCGTTTCTCCAAGGCATCTACTTCTGCCATATTTTTGAATGCTTCAATGCGCAGACTAGGAACAATGAAATCCATCAGCAACACAACTTCCTGCCTATATACCATCCTGAAATATTTCCTACCAGTCAATTTCTTACATGCGGTCTGATATTCCCATAGAACTATAGGTACGGGCTTATCCCAATCATTCTGGTTAGCATTTCACGCCTTGGTAAGCGCAATCTCCAATATCTTATTAAATGCTTCCACTGCACCATTCGCCTGGGGATGATAGGGAGATCCCTTATGATGATGCATCTGGAATTCATTTTTCAATGCTTCAATGGTTTCATTCACAAAATTCCTACCCTGATCGCTTATTAGAATCTTAAGACATCCAAAGTGAGTCACAATATTCTCAAATATGAACTGCCTAGTCGTATCTGCAGTACAATCCTTCACAAGTTTAGCTTCAGCCCATCTGGTTACATAGTCCATCATAGTGATTATGTAATGAACACCACTCTTCTTTCCTATAGGATTGATAGTGTTAGTCATCAGTATTTTTACCTGTTATTGATGACTAGTTTCTTTAGCTGAGTTTTCCGAAAGCTAATCTCTAAATTGTCAATCTGCCATCTAGAAAAAACCCCAAACAATTTTTATCCTCCTACCCCTTCCTGTTAGCCTATGATGAGAAAAAACCCTAGTTGACAAGTCCTATCTGATTTCAGCAAAATATCCAAATCCATAGCTGTCATAATTGAAAGTTATCTACTATCACTTACCCTTGTTTCTAATGCCATTCACTATCCAACAGCTAACAAAATGTCTGTAACCCTATCCCTAGTCATCTTGTCATTTGAAAATCTGATCATACCTGAGAAAACATTCAGAATCTATCAAAATTGCCCCTAAGTTAGATAGTGGTGTTTAGGGAGTCTTTTCCTTGACAAAGATATCCTAAGCCAAAAAGCTTCTGTCTAGTACCAATCAGCCATAGATTGTCTTCCTATTCTGCAAAACAAGTCTTGATCCATCCATAGGTCACGCACCACTAAGAGGTCACTCTATATCATTTCAGAAGAAGTTCACAAAGATCCAGATTAGGAAAATATAAGGATGTTCACTATCTGATGAAGCATGCTTCGCTCAGGCATAATCTCCCTGAAACACCAAAAGAGCTCTCGAAGGCTCAAAATCATATGTTTTTACATCTCTGCAAGGGTGTAATTGAATGTTGATCAGTATACAAATGAGAGCAAAGGGACAAGTTCAAATAGGTCCTTCATGATGAATTAGTTTTCCATCAGTGAAACAAATGGAGTGCAGTGAGTAAAGGGAAATTTCAAGATACCCCTGAAAACACAGTCAAAGGAAGTTTAGTCAATAATGTTTTGCAGTAAGCATTCTCCATAATACAAATCACATGGTTTCTAGTCTAAGTGTTCACAATGATATTTTACAAAAGGACATACATCTCAGACTATGCCTCATAATGACAAATACGAGAATTCACTTTGTTTCCTATTGGTATTCTTCAAGAAGAGACACATATTGCAAATAAATAACATAGGTTTGAAATGGATGAAATGTCATGTGTATGGTGAAACCTCCTTCAAAAAGTAGATGGTTTCAAACAGTGATGATAACCTCCTTCATGAAAAGCAGATGGTTAGAAAGATGTGCTGTGGCATCCTTCACAAACAAGCAGAGGGCCAACATGTTCTTAAGTGACTTCAAAAACTAGTGTGATCCACCTCCTCCAAAGATGAACAGTAGGTGCATCAGCAGAGCTTCAAATTGTGTTTGAGTAAGTTTTCTATTTTGAAAGACAGGGTTGAAAATCAATGATGAGTCAATGATATTTCATAGGTTGAAAACCTATTTCATATCACAAGGAAAAGGATGGCATGCTAGTGTTAAAGGACTCTGATCTTGTGTTTATGAAAACCTCCTTCAAAAGATAAATCAGAGGTTATTATTTTGATTAAAACAACCTCTTATGAATGCTGAAATTGGTAAACCTAGCTTGTTGTTTTAAGTAACCTTTGCAACTGAAATGAAGAGACAGTCCACTTAGATGACTTATGATAAAAGGGCATTCTTGTTTTTTGGACAAATTCATTATGTTTTATCAAGGCTAACTCCCTCCAGGTTATGAATGAAAGGCAAACATCAAGAGCTACCTATTCAGATCAGTCAAAGGTAGAGGGAATACTGTTAAAATAAATGAATTTGCATTAATTAAGGGAATTTTCATTTTTGTGTCACAAGAGTTTATGGGATAGAAGCAGCATCCACATCAAAGGACAAAAGTGACATAATGGTGTTAAAAGGCCTCTATTGTTCTGTTTATAAAGACCTCCTTCAAACTTAATCTAAGGGTGAAATTTTTGACTAGGGACAACCTCATCTAAATGGCCAAAGAAAGTAGACCAAGTTTGATTTTAAACTGACTTCTGCATATGAATACAAAGAGACAGTAGGGATGAGAAAAGCCTTGACACAATGTTCCAAGTTTCAAGATGGCCTTCGAGGAGATAAAACACATCACATTCTCGAAGAAAAATTTCAATGTGAATAAGAACAAACACTGTTTGTTTTTATATGGTTTTAAGAAGTTGTATTAGTGATTTTTTAAAAAAGGATTCAAAAAGTTTGTTTTGAAAAGGTGAAACATTGGTTAAAGGGTTGCCTCAAACTACAAGTGCAAACAGACGTTCTATTCAAAATGTTCTTTCAAACCACCGAGGAAAGGGCATTTAAAAAACCCTCACCAAGTTTAAAAACTCAAGCAACGTTCATTTAGGATTTTGCAAACCAAATCATTGAAGGAGAACAACATTGAGTGATTTCCAAGTCATATCGGGCTTGATTGAACGCGCGGCGCACCTGTAGAATTGCGTGGCATGCCTGTAGGCATCCGTCAGAAGGGTTAACATAGAGGCATAGTGCACCTGTAGCATAGCGCGGCATGTATGTGCCAGCGTTCAACAGGCACCCAAGGCCGACCCGAAAAGCCTAGGCGCGGCGCGTTTATCCGTTTAGAGCCCGCCCAGCAACCAAGTTTGAACGTGTTCCTACCCACTAGGCCAATACTCAAAAGGCATCAAAGACTCGTTTTTTCAAAGGCTTGTTTATCAAATAGAGGAGTCAGTGCTTGAAGAAAGCTAACCAAACTTCATAAAAAAAGAGAAAGCTTTCATGTTAAAAACATCAAAGGGAGACAGTGATAAAGGATATGAGGGATTTTGTCAATTTAAATAAGGTCTTCTTACTATGATTGCAAAGGATAGAAACAGTGAAGAGGAGGAGGGTTAATGTGCCAATTTGAAAGAGTTTTTTGTGCTGTGAAATAGCTAAGAATACACATAGTCTCTAAAAGAAAGGCAGATTTTGATTAAAAGGTCTTCTAATCAGCTTAAAGGAGTCTTTAAAAACAGTGATTTCAAAAAAGCACCTTTTGCTTCAAATAACCACAAAAGAACATTAATTTCAAAGGAGCAGTGTCTACCAAGGAAGTTAGTGATCGGGAGAAAGAGTTTTATCAGTTTGAAATAATTTTGAGTAGTAAAGGGAAACTTGGTTGTTTTCAAGAGTAGACAATCTTGTTCATTAAATTCACAAAGAAATAGTGATTACAAAGGAAGCAGTGATTGAGGGGAAAGAGTTTTTTATGCCAAAAACAAAGGAGAATTCTTTTCAAAAAACCACAAACATATCTTATAAAAGGTATCTTTTCTCAAACACAGTGCTAAAGAAGTAAAATTGTTTTCATTTAACAAATACTTGTTTTCTAGCCTCAAAGAAAAACAATGATTTTCAAGGAGGAAAAGGTGTTTTTTGTTGAGAACCTATTTCAGTGATCATTTGAACAATTTGCCTTGGTAAGTCAGTAAAGGGTATCAGAAACAAAATGCCTCCAAAGAAAGACAGCAGGAGTGGTTATCACAACAGGTATGAGCCTATTACAACTCATGAAGTAAATGAATCTCCTTCAGTACTCTTTAATTTTCATGAAGTAGGGTGCTTGGAATTTTGCCAAAAGGTACAAGAAGTGAAAATTCACCTTCCTTTGACACATTTGTTTTCTTTAAGGCTGCAAGGGAAGCATGTCCATCTAGCAGGTCTGGATTTCAAACTCTCCCCTAGGGCTATCTCCAAAGCTACCAAGATCCCCTATATCGGAGAAAAGTGGTTCAAGAAAACATACCTAGATCTGAATCACTACAAACCATTCCTAAAACCAGACCATCAGGATGCTTGCAAAGCTATTTTCCCACTTGTTGACCAGCTATGCCCCTCTCCTGAAAATCATCATGAAGTATTTCACATGTGAAGGGAGGTTTTCCCGAATTTATGCTTATCACATCAGGCTTCTTATGCACTTCACAAGAACTCAATTACTGAACCTACCTTTCTTCCTCTATAGAAGCATTAACAAGATGGCCTCTACTATCCAAAATAAGCCCTCAGCTCAACAACAAGCTTGTCTATTTCATCATTCCCTTATCAAGATCATCATCCTCCATCGACTTGAGAAAAAGGGAGTTTCTTGGGACTCTTTCATCTCCCATCCCGATTTTTCCATTGCATCTTCATCTCATGCACCTTCCTCACCATCCACTCATCATGTCTCTCCTTCTTCTAGAAAATCCACTACTAAAAGACAAAAATCTCCTATGATTGAGAGTGAAAGTGAGAAGAGGAAAACTAGTAGTGAAGAAAGGCAAAGTGACAAGAGGCAAACTAATGATGAAGAAGGACAAAGTGAAGAATCTAAGCATGACATTGAGCATAAAGAAGATGATGGTGAGCACAACAGTCATGAAGAGGAACATGTTGGTAGCCCACACAGCAGTGAGCATGATGGTGATGAGGGACAAAACAGTGAAGATAAAAAACACAGCAGTCATGAAGAAAGCAGGGATAGAGATGAACAAGTCAGTCCTCAAGATGACAAACAAAGTGGCAGCCAAAACAGTGATGATGAGGGTCATGACAGTCCTCAAAAAGACACTTATGATGAGACACAAGACAACCCTCAAACAAGTAATGATGGTGACAATCAAACACCAAACAGTGAGCATTCCAAAGAGAGCATCTTAGAGCAAAAGAACCAAATCAGTGACCATGAACATAGCAGTGATAAAGACAAACAAGGAAATATTCTAACTGAAGAAAATAGTGACAAAGATGATGATGGAAGCAGCAAGGTAAAGGACCAAGTTGAGAAAGTGTAAATAGATAAAATTCCTCCCTCTTCTCCTCCACATAGCCAAGATCATGTGCTAGCTGCCTCTCCTAGGCAAGGGGCCATGACTCTTCCTCCAAAAGTGACAAAGCCTAGAAAAACTAGATCATAAAAGAAGAAGACCACTCCAGCAGTGACTAGCAATGTCACAAGAGCACTAAGAAGTAGAGGCAAGCTGCCTAAAAAGAGCATTGTTGAGTTTCCAAAGAGGAAGAGGACCAAGAAATCTATCCAAGGAAACGGGAAAGAAAAAGAGGAGAGTAGTCATGAAAAGGAAATGGATTTTGATATCATAAAAATAAACACCAATGATAGTGATAATGAAGCTAGAATCCTTGAGGCTCTCTTGCAAAATAGAGAAGACAAAATTCATGACGTACAAGCTGATCTAGAAAGCTCAAAAGACTTCATACATGTCCTACAAATGCAAAACAAACAAATGAGTGGTCAAATGGAAGTTTTTGAGGCCCAGACTTTCAAATATCAAAGGGAGGCCTCCCAAGCACAAAATAAGCTTAAATATCTTATGGGTGAATTTGATGATACTGAAGAAGAGGAGCAACCAAGGAGAAAGAGGCCTAGGACTATGGGACTCAAGAGAGCTTTGGAGAAAAAGAAAGACGAAGAGGCAGCCCTTGTCCGATCTTATCCTCTCACTCATTTGCTCACCCAAGAAATAGAGGATGATATAGAATCATGGCTTGAAAGGGCCAATAAACATTTGGAGGATAAGTTAGAGAAAGCTAATAGAGACTTGAGCCTGCAAAAGAAGATAACCGGGCACTACAAAAAGCTAAATCAATTTGCCCGAAAGAAATTGAAGGTCGCACAAGAAAAACTCAAGGTTGCCCGAAAGAGGCACCCGGTAGAAAAAGTGAAGAAAGTCACATCAGCGCTTGAAATATTTTCCTTCGCTTCTTTACATGTTTCTAAGAACCCATGAGGGGCTTGCTCGCCAAAATTGAGCAAATTTTGACAAGATTTTGTTTTTTGACATTTTTGGGCCTAATTGCATAAATTCATGGGCGCCACCATTTTTGTTCAGAGCATCCTGAGATATTGATAGTGGTATCATTAGATGCATTAAATTCAAGGTCATCTACTCAAAAAAATTCAGATCCAAAGGATGAGTTTTGATCCCCCAAAGAGGCAAAAAAATTGATTTTTTGACTTTCTCCCTCTCATATCAGCAAAGGGATAATTCATGGTTTTTTCCACTCAGTTTAGTTTTTCACATACTTCCAATGATCCGTTTGAGAAAAATAATGTATTTTCAGAAACCAGACATCCAAGGCTTTCCAAAGAGCCATCATGGGCCTCATTTTGACATCGGGAGGTCCCTCAAAAGCAATTTGGAAAACAGGGAATTTTCTGCTGCTACGTTCTTGTAGCATTTTGTCAAAAAAGTAGTTTTCTGAAGTGGCTTATCCAACTGTGCGCTAGGCCATTTTTAGCCATTTTCAGTAATGAAAAGTCAATATTTTTTCCTTTTTTAGCATTTTATAAATATCTAGAAGATATTTTGTGCCTTGGGCTTTGCAAAGCCTCAAGGACAAAATTAGATATTTGTTTTTAGCCTATGAGCTTCTAGTCAGTTTTGTGAAGCTTATCTTCTGATTGCCCTATATAATTCATGGAGAATAATTGTAATATTTTTGGTTGAAGATTTGATAATCAAGCTGGAATTTGAAGAGCTTAATAACTTGACTGAGCTTAGAACAATATATGTTATGAGTTTTGATGATCAGACTTGTTTTACGGAGTGAATAGCTTGACTTGCTTGCCTAGATGATGGAGAGGATCTATGTGCAGGATTCCATGGCTTGGTAAATGGTATTGTACTTATTTTTAGTTATGTTTTATTATTTTTTCACATATGTATCCATGTTTCTTTCTTGCTGTAGGTCAGTAAAGAATAGTTTTAGGTATGCCCATGGAGGCTCATCAAATTTCCTGATTCATTACAGCTTCTATGTTTTCATCTTTCTTAGTCATGTCAAAGGATTCTTAACTGCCCTTTGGTCCACAAGGAACTTGATATTTATTTCCTTAATGATTAATATGACATGCTATCTTGTTTGATTCATGGTATTCCCTGCTTACTCATAGTTTTTTAACCTCATTAAAGAAATCTCCTTTGAAGTATTGACTGTCTAGGTTAAATCAAAGAGGTCTTGTTTCGATCTTTCCCTCTACTATATACTTGTAGACTTATTTCAAAGTTCTCATCAGTTTGAATGTGTTTCTTAGGAGTTTCCTTTCCACATTTTGAGCTGTTGGTTTTTCTTACATGTGTTCTCAACCATTGAAGGTGATTTTCCCACAGTTAGAGGGTCTTATACTTCTATGCATCACCTGAATGTTTATTTTATGCATCTATCAGTTTGAGTTTGATTCATAGTGATTAATGGTTAGCCCTACCATATGAATACTTGTTGTCTAAACTATTTATGCTTAAGATCCCTTCGTCTTGCACAAACTTGATGTTCATTTCACTTCAAAAACCATCTGAAATATCCATTCTCTATACTAAATCGACCCTGCAGTACACCCTACCCATTGTCTTGACATCCTTGGCTTGATTTTGACCCCATAGCCTAGTTGATTTCATTTTCTTGTTCTATTTTGATTCACTTGATTAGTTCTTCCTCCAAACAACTAAAAAACAAACAAAAAAACACACTTAAAAACTAGCCTAAAATCTAAACAACTAAGCAAACAAGCTCACATCCTTCACTTCATTAGAGAGAGCCCTCTCTAAGTCTAGGAAGGCTAGGTCCTAGGGCTCCAAAGATTGGTTTGATGTTACTCCGTCATTTGGTCTGTCAATATGCCAAATCACTAGAACCTAACAGATAGGTCCAACAAAGTCTATATCCCATTTCTCAAATGCTTGCAGCACCATCTATAAATTCAAGGGCATCTCGTCTCTACATGAGGGTTTTCTGGTCCTCTGGCATACATCATATGTGTAGCAATGCGCATAGGCATCATTGTGCAATGTGGGCCACCATAACCCAGCTCACATAATCTTCTATGTAGTTTCCTTACCTACATAATGACCACCAGCAACCCATCCATGAGCTTCATCTAAGATTGTATGCCTTTCGTACTCCAAAACATATCTTCGCAAAAATTCATCTGCACCCATTTTGTACAACTCACCAGCAATAATGGTGAATTCTGGTGCGCGTAACATGATCTCTTTCTTCCATTGAACTATATATTCTTCATGTGTGTGTCGAGTAGTTAGAAACTGAATAATATCAGGTAAATTCTCATCAACTACCTTGATCGCAAACAACTTTGCATCTGGTAATCCATCCTCCAAGTTCATAATTTCTTCACCAGTCTCAATGCGCGACAGATGGTCTAGCCCAGCATTCAGTCTTCCTGGTTTCAAAATGACCTCAAATTCATACTCTTGGAATAGCAAAAACCACCTACATATATTCCCCCCCCCCCAACAAAGGTTAATTGACCAAGTAATTTAAAGAAGAATGATCAATAAACATCTTGAAATGGCCTCCTAACAGGTAGTGGCGAAATTTCTGCAGTGCATAAACCATCGCTAATTCTTCCCTTTCTGTGGTTGAATAATTACATTCTATGCTTGAGATTTTTCGATTGGCATATGCAATAGGGTGATTAATCTCTCTATCTCTTGGTTGTGCTAAAATAGCTCTGACTGTGATATAGGAGGCATCAATATGCACATGAAACACCTTTGACCAATCTGGATAGACTAGTATGGGCACAGTGACTATCTTTTCTTTCAACAATTCAAAACTCTTTTGATGGTCCTCATCCCAGTAGAATGACACATCCTTCTTGAGCAGTTTCTACATGGGTGCAGCTATTAGCACATAACCCTAAATGAACTTTCTATAATACCCAGTGTGCCCCAATATTGGGCACAATTACTTGAGATTCTCATGTATGTCCAGATTAACTATTACTGTGCTCTTCACAGGATCTACCATCAATCCTTGCTGGCAGATAATGTGTCCCAGTAGTATCCAAAATGGCACACAAAATATGCACTTCTTCAAATTCAATGAGATATGGTATTTTCTACAGGTATCTAACAATAAGCGCAGATTTGAAACATGCTTCTTCAACAGGCCAAACAGTCCAACCATCAAAGTATAATTCCAATAACTTATGGATAAAATCTTTGAAGGCAGCTACTACTACACGTGAGAAGATTGCAGGCGCATTATTCAAGCCAAATGGCATGACTATATATTGGAAAGATCCCCATTCAGTTGAAAATTTGGTCTTACTGCGATCTTCTGGCGCAATCCTGATCTGATGATACCCTGAAAACCCATATGTGAACGAATAAGTTTATTTTCCTCCAACATTATCTAGGATTTTATCAGAGAATGGAGTTAGGAATGGATCATGCACACAAACATGATTCAATTTGTGCACATCTACACAGATCCTAATTTCTCCCTTGGTCTTCTTGTCTTGCACTACCATGGGACTCACCCAATCAGACTCTTCTACTGGCTCTATGATGCATCCAGCAACCATTTTATCCAAATCTTACTTCACCTTGTGCTTCTATCTCAGATTCAACCTGTATAAGCGATGCTTCATCGGGCATGCATTAGGTTTCAAAGTGATCTTCATGACTCCAAGTTCTCCAATGATTCCTTTCAAATCTGAGAACTTTTTAGGGAATAAGTTATGATATTCTGTCAGTAACTCAGAAAATTTTCCTACTGTGTCATCATCCCAATAGTCCCCAATATTTTCCAACTTAGGTTTATCTTCAGATCAAATATTCACATGCCAGATATTTAGAGGTTTTGTCACATCTAGTGAAGTGATTGAGGGCCCAGCCATTGTGTGTTGCCCCTCACATTCCGGAATCATGATTCCTTGAATTTTCTTCACTCTCTTCAACCATCATATTTCTACCATTCACAATATCCTTCATATATGAATCCCATGCCGGTGGAGTGCACTCGATCCCTGGATTTTTTGTATCAACGATAAATTCTTGAATGTTATGAAAATTTTTACCAACCTTATCAAATTCACTCTCGAAGCTTAATGTTATAATAAAATTCTCTGTCAATGCAGACCATTCACTACTACCTCAGCACAACTCTGTCTCCATATACCAATTAGTAGGTACCTTCCAAAATGTATGAATAAACATGTGGACCCATCCAGGTCTTGATTCTACACCCCATACCTGATTTCATTTAGCCAAATGTCTGCGTGGATCATCCTTTCCAGATTAAACTTCTTCCATTCTAATGTTTGGACATTCAAAGCGTAACCTCATCATGCACATGCATTCATCCCAATTGCCCATGTTTTCTTTATGAGTCTCCCACCATCTTGCTACAGTAGCACACAAATCGAGAACTAAAGCATGGAATATTTTTCCTTCTTATACATTTCTTTAAAGCTCTCCTAAAAACATGTTTACATCATTTAAAATATCATAATGTGGAAAGTTGTGTACCTCAGATGTTATGCATCGAAGAGATCTAGCCACACGATTATAGCACAATGTAGATACTTCATGCAACCGGTTATGCTAGTTTTCTAATTCTTCATCAAAATCTGAGAAATAAAAACTATCCTTTTCCCAATTAAGATTTCCATCAGTTTTTGGATTGATCTAATCTTCCTCGTGCAAATTTATATTATATATTTGATCAATATCATCATCAGTGCGCATAGTTTTGATGTATCTTTGTCCTTATGCAGGGTATAAGGGAATGATGACTCTGATTCCATTGCTTTCAAACTCCATTCTTCTTTTCTTCAGGTTTATGACACCATCCATATCAATATCCCAATCTAGTCCCAACAGCGCAGGATAAGGATCAGTCATCCACAATTTTTATAAATTCAAAGTCTGCCATTACCTTAACACCCTCAATACTGACTATGGTCTACGACAACCTTCCTAATGGAATGATTTTCTGTTGATTTTCCATGCGTAGTTGGATGGTAGACCATTCCATCTTGGGTCCTCCCATGTGCTACCAGTTTTTCTTAGGTAGAACATTTGCATCAAACCCCAGATATAGAATAACCCAATCCATCTCATAAGCATCGATCTGCGCATTCATATGCATCTCTCTACCCGTTCTCTTCTTATTATTATTTTTTGTTGACAACTTTTTGTTCTAGCAGTGGTTGTTCCTTCTCTGCGCAATTATCTATAGGAGCTTGAAGGTTCTCTACTGCCTTTTTTTGTGTAATAACTTAATGCACGCTTATATAAATGGCTTGACTTATTCATCTACCCCAACCTCCTTTATTTTCCTACCTAATGTCGATGTGCTTCCTTCTACAAATTATTTCCGCGCTTCAGCAAAAGTCTCCTTTGCACGCTGCAAATCAAATCCTTATTAATTCTCAAGAGCCTTACAAATACAAAGGTCAATATTTAGCTACTTTCCCTTATCGTCATTAGTGGTTTCACTGCTCCTAGTGACCACATTCACGCTGGGATATTCCTCACGAGTTTCTTCTCTAACCATCTGAATATTCTACATTTGAGTCTACGTCTTTTTCTCCTGCATTTTAGAAATCAAAACAGGGAAATCTTCTATCACATGGTCAAACTGTCTACAATACCTGCATGATTTCCATGCTAGAGTTGGAAAGTCGTGCACATAGTGACCAGCATCTCCACAGTTATAGCAAATAACTTTCCCCCTTCATTGACCAGCTGATCCACCTCCTCGTCCTCTTCCTCTGCCCTAGAAGCCACCACGCCTAGAGGGGGATGTTGATGAGGTAGTTTCGACCTATATTATATATTTTTCAGCTTTTTCCAACATCATATCATAAGTGTGACAGTGTTCTCATCATGTCCTAGTGACTAACAAAATCTACAAAATAGCTACTTCAGCTCAGGTTGATATTTTTCGACCCTAGGGAAGAAATTTATTTCATGCAATC
Organism: Pinus albicaulis; assembly: GCA_034641835.2. Taxonomy (NCBI): domain Eukaryota; kingdom Viridiplantae; phylum Streptophyta; class Pinopsida; order Pinales; family Pinaceae; genus Pinus; species Pinus albicaulis. The sequence continues at coordinate 238,995,732 of CM076572.1, forward strand.
CCATAACTTGATAGATCGTGCGCCATACTATGCTCTTCAACAGGCTAGGTCCTCCAGCATTCAGATAATTATTGAAGATAGTACATTGATCCTTATGGTGACTAGCAGATTTAAATTTTATGCACCAAACCTCTACACAAACCTCCTTGCCCTTGTCTTTGCACAGGATTTGAATCTCTAAATGCATGGCTTCCAACTAATTCTTAATATCTAAATGCATGGCTTCCAAATAATTTTGAATCACTACAATATCCACATCCTCAACCTGTATGGAAATCTTCTGCTGATCCAAGGGCTGGCGCAGATGTGGGAGAAGCATAGCAATAAACCACTCCTTATGTTGAGTATCATCGATGGTAAATCCACCATCTCTAATAGTGTGCTTCAGCCTCTGATCTGCATCCCACATAGATTCATTAACCTCTTAATGGATCTCTTTCATTTATGTAACCAACTGTGCATATGAATTAGGATTCTTGAAATTTTATTTTAGGGCACATTTCACATTACCCAAAGTGGCATTAGGGTTTTCTTAAACATATGTAATATACCAATCTAATGTGCGATCATGGAAAGTAGTGGCTAAATGAACTTTCTTAATATCATCATTATTAACCTACTGAGCCTGTCATACAACATTAGTCACAAACCAAAAGTGCTCAGTATCTTCATTTCCAATACCTCTGAAATTAGGTAGCTTCATCGACGCAACCATATATATGCCTGGGGGAGGTGGATATGGACTACGCGGTGGAGTGGGTGCTTTGTGAGATGAGTTTTGAATTGGAGTATATGGGATATGAAAGAGGATCGAGGCTCTTTAATTGTTCTGGTTTTATGAAACTTCTTCTTCTTCAGAGCACGCAGATTCACTAGAGCTACTATTCTCTGGTTCGCCGTCACTAACAGATCTTCAGAGGGCTATAAATAAATCCCTTCTCTCAGCCTTCGTGGTAAAATTTTCCACTGCGAGTAGTCGGGCCTCTTCGCGGAATTCAAGCAATATGTTGACACAGATAGCCCTGTTCACAGAATATAATCTTCAGCAAAGACTTCAAAGAATGCAAGAACTTACCTCTAGGACCCTTAAAAATCTTCTTTCTACTTTAAAATATGACACAAATTGATCAATGGAAAATTTAGTCACAAATCCTCCCAAGAGATGATCGATCTAGTGATTTATTGTGTCGGTGATCTTATTGTCTAGATTTTCTAATTGCTAAATCAATTCAGGAGTCCACTCAGTGACTGTGTCTTCCTTCACACAGGTATTGAATTCATTCAATCATGAAAACCACTCCTGCGGCTCAATTGAAAAGGAGAAAAATAATATCTCCTGAGCTTTTGTATAGATGTACATTTATACCCACTTTTCAGTAGATATCTTACAGCTTTGATTCTCTTGGATTGCAAATTCAAGGATATTTCTATCCAGCCAACCTTATAATTCATTCTACGAAGGGCGCCACAACATCAAATCTCCGTCAAAATGATCCTAATCCTGGAAATGGAACCATTTTTTGGATTTAGGGGTCCTAACCTAGGTTCAAAGTTTATCGCGCAACCACCAAACCCTCCAACTACTGGCCCTTTCGAAAATGACCTACTTGCATAGATCAAAGTCTCACCCGAAGCAGTATGGGGGGGTGTTGGAACCAGCTTTTCGCACCTTGAGGAAGAAAATAATGTAGTGACCCTAAACAGATTGATTGCAGAACTTATACATATCTTAACAGATATGTGTAATTATAGAATAATACTTATTAGATCACAAAATAGAATCGCAAATCCCTTCATCGCAGATATATCATAACAGAACCAGATCCATATCTATATAATGCATAAACACTATGGCAGATTCATTCATGTATTCAAGCATCAATGTGACTGCATGCATAAATAACATATGTATTCATGTAGATGCAAGTAAGCATAACAGAAGTAAAGCGATCTTAAGACATAAAAAGTAAGCAGATAACTCAGATAGATAACACAATGCTTTCACCAAAATCAGTCCTTGTATTATATTCAAAGCAATTCAGTACATCAAAATTTCCCTTACACTTAACCCTTCCGCACACATAGCTAGCAGAGTCCGTACATAGTCAGGACTATGTCTCTGTGCACATAGCCAGCAGGAGCCTTTATACCAAACCTAGACTAAAACCCTTACAAAAGTATCACAGACGCATAAACTCTTAGATCCAAAACATGAATAATCATTGAATACTTCCTTAGACTCGATCTATCTATTTATATCCAATCTAGGGCGCAGATACTATGGTCTCAAACCATGGTTTGAGGCCCACAATTTTCCCTTAAAACCCTTTTACATAAAAGAGAGACTTTGACCCGCCCCAAATCCCCTTGACCTATCTGCGCAGTGCGCATATACAAAACTTATACAAAAAGACATCAAAAAGTGTATCCCACTCCAACAACAATAAATATTTTTTCTACGATATATATATAATAAATGATATGCATATCACATTAAAAATTTTAATTAAATAATATATATATATCAAGGTTTTAATAAAATTAAAAATAAGAATATTTTTACATATAGAAATGTGAAATTTATACAAATATAAATAATATTATTAATAACCAGCATAGATCCATCTTAACTCCACATCTACCAAGCACGTAGAGGAATTAAATCCCTCAAGGTTCAAACCTTAAGTTTTGCACTCAAAATGAGGTTTAAATCTTGAGAGATTTGATCCCTCTCAATGCTTGGTAGATATGGAGTTAAGATGGATCTATGTAGGTTAGACACCACCTCTTTCTTGAAATATTGTCTCCTTGATCTTCCTCATTCTTTGATTCTCCATCATTAAAGGAATATCTTGAATTTGTGTTTATCATGACCAACCAATTTTGTTCCTTCATCTTATGTTAATTTTTCATTTCAAAAGTATATCTAGTATGGGATACATGATGCTCTAAACCAGAAAGAATATGTATATATATATATAGATGGGTTCTTGTTAAATAAATTATAAAAAAATATGTTATCTATTATTTAACTTAAACAAATTATATTTCTATGATATTTAGCTTCATATGAATATCTAAAATATTGATTTTTATAAAATAGACAAATCATATTTTTCATCGCCCTATTCAAGGAAGCTCACTTTCTTAATTTATTTGATGGGACTACATCCAATGCAATGGCAAATAATTAGATATCATTAAGTTCGAACAAGAATCTCATTAATATTTTTGAGAGAAGACTATATAATTTCAAAAAGATTCTACGGAATAACACCTTAATAATTCTTGGTTACATTTACATTACATCGATTACCTCTATTGGAAACTCAATTTTTCATCTCATTTTAAAAGCTATATTCTAGGTTGATTTTCACTCACTCTAATTTGCATGGGAATATTTAATACCAATTGTTTAAGAATAGAGAAAATCCAGAGGAAAAGGAACCAAAATTATAGAATCTTATCTTTAGATAAGTCACTTAACTTCTCCTACAAGTTCTAATTGTTCTACTTATAGCTTATCTAGTACAAAATAGTAAACTCTACTAAGTTATTGAATATACTATCTACAAACCCCACTTATACACTCTACTAGTATATCTACTTTTCCTTTGATAAACATTTCATCAAGTTCACCACTAACGTTCTTTGTATTGGTATGGTTTCTTCACCTTTTCTTTGAAATCCTCTTTGGTCAAGAGGAACCTTTTCATACTATTACTCACCTTATACTCCAAATCACCTTTAAATTTAATGGAAATCATTAATCCACCTAACACACACAAACCTTGGCTGTCTTCCCAATAAAATATCTTCAATATCTTCAACTCCCTATGGTATATTTTCTCCACACTGACTAAGGGATGTCTAAGGTCCTTGCACAATTTCAATGATAAGAGTACTATGTTGGTCGAGGATCATATAACAACTTTTCAAGATTGCACTTATCATGTTATTATCGAGGAAGATGATGTGTTTAATAGAACGTTTGTCTTTCCATAGAGCGACAAACTAAATGCATTGGAAATGCTCCAAATAAACCCATCATAATTTGGACTAATTTTCAGAATATTTTTTTAATAACATGGGGTATAAAGAACCACAATAGATATTACTCCACAAAGTTGAATTTTGTTAAGCACAAAAATAATGAATATATGATGGAATGAAATAGATATTTATATATTATATCACTATAATTTTTCTATTATGAAACCCTCTTAATCATCTACCATAATGGTGTCTTCATATCCATTTGAATCTAATATTTTCCTACATTTTAGGGAAAGGAAATATATTTACTTGGACTATATGTATAATGGTGTTGAAGGCCTTGAAAGAAATATGAGGAAATCAAAATTATAATTAAGGAGAATGAAATAATTTGTGGATTACATAAAATTAAAATAATAATATCCTTTCTATTGCAACCCATCTAATTTATAAGAATAATATTTTGAAAAACCTTTAAAAAAATCATGTAGGATATTTTCACTAGTTTTATTCAAATGAAATAGATACGATTTGGACATCCATTCTTGAGAGCTTCCCCGAGGATTTCTAATTATTCTCCAAAAAACCAACCATAATTTAGAAGCCATTCAAATCCTCAACAAAAATAAGGGAAGGATGAAGAACAAAAATCGCCTCGAATCCCTAATACCTATTCCAAATTTATAATCTCTAAGGCCTAACCTACAATTTATTCCAATGAGTAGTATCAAATTCTAGCTTGCATAAACACACAGGATTAGAATAATATGCATCTCTTTTTCAAGGATGATGATGACTTAAATATTTAATGCTCCCCATCCTCTAACATTGATAAAATTATTATGCAAAGAGGACAACTAATAAACAATGAATTTTTTTTATTAATGGAATTATATTTTATAAGTTTGACCCAAGCAATGTTTAGTTTATTTTTAGATAATGTTATGTTTGATGTCATTTTCAAGTATGATATAAGGCATAATTATCTACCTTTAGAGTTAAAAATAAATGAGATTCTACAATTTGAGAAGGTAGTAGTGTCAATCAATATTTATTAGAGACTTGCTAATAAATTCAAGAAACCTCTACTCTTAATCTAGAGGAGAAATAAATTTTTCAATGAAGAAAGGAAATGATCTTTCTAAGGCCACCTCCTATTCACAAAACACATGAATCCTTTCCATTTTCACGTCCTATTTTTTACCTCAATAACAAACCTAGTAAGTTGAATATAACTATCCTTCTTTTTGAAGTAGCTAGATTACCTTATCATATTAAAAAAATTATATGTTTTTCGCTGTTAGCGAACCATTGTTGTGATGCAACGTAATCCTCTAGAATAATCCTCCAAAAAATATCATAGGCCTTTCCTTTGATGCTTTATATGAGAAGACACCTCACATCTATTGTTCGTATGAATCTTGATTCGAGGTGTACGAAAAAAGACCACTTTAGTTGTGCATAACTTGCAACCCTAACAGCAGAAATGACTGCTAATATCTTCAGATCTGAAATTAGATGATCAATACAAATGCTGCAAAAATATAGATCTATGCATTAGAAGACATTAAACAGTAGAAAAATAAGATTTACTCCATAGATCCAATAGACAAGACAAGAATATATCCAATTAATATTTTTATTAAGGGCACCTGGGAGGAAAACAAAAGAGGGTGTTCCCTGTTCTCCTCAATGGGATGGGTTTTTGTGAGTCCTCAGCACTTTAGATTTAGAAATTCTCTCTCTTGAGGGCATAGAAAACCCAGACAAAAATGGAAAAGTATGGCTATGATTGTGGATCAATAGCCAGACCAAGTGTTGAGATCCAGAGTGATATTTAGGCAACAAAAGGTGATAAATAAATGGGAAAACCCTTCTATTTATAACAAAATATTGAGTTAGTCTAGAGATTGGTGCATAATTAAAATATTATTAACCAAATCTAGATCCAACTTTTATGGAATATTTTATTATATTTATTAGAGGGAAAAGGAATTTGACTTGAGTCAAATCCCCTTATTTGTAAATAATAAATAAATAAATGATTTATTTATCATTTTAAAGGTGTGATTAAGTAATAATAAATAAATAAATGATTTATTTATTATTTTAAGGATATGGTTGAGTAATAATCAAATAAATAATGATTTTTTAATTACTTAAGGGTGAATTAGTCACATTTAACAAAGAGTATTATTTAAATAAGATTTAAACAATTATTCTTTAGAAAATAATAAGATAAATAATGATTTATCTAATTAATTTCTTTGTTTTGGGTTAAATATAACCAGGAATATTAATTAAACTATTGTTTAACTAATTATTTCTTGAGGAAAATCAAACAAACATATATTTATTTAATATTTCCTTATGGGGTTTCCTGTTTAGACCATAAACAACTTAATAAAGGTTATTTACTAAGTTATTTTCATAGTGAAAGCAATTTTACTTGGAGTAAAATTGGTCTTACATGATGTAATTGGGTCCATATAATGATAATAGGTTATATGACCAAAAAATGGTGTAACAGATTTCCCCCCAGCGTGTGAGCATTAGGAGCTAATCGTATGACCAAAGTACATTGTAAGAACTCAATCACTAGACATCGAAGGGGAAGTTAAAGAAAGAGAAGTATAAGGTAAACCAAACTGCTGAAAGAACTAGACCCTGAGGAGGTGACTTACAGATGTGACAAGTCTTTCTGATGAGTGAGTATCTGCTATAGGCAGCAGAGGAGGCATACCTATGCCCGCCGAGGCAATAGTACAAATAATAAGGTGCTCAAAAAACCACAGAACGCAATAATAAAGTATATTCTGGCCTAAACATGAGCCAGATAAATAACACGATAATGAATCCCATATACATATTGTGCCTAGAGTAACATCCAGGACTTTGTACAATAATATCTGAGTACATGAGATATAAATACAACCGAGATGCCCCTGAAAATAGGAAAGGGCTCTAAAAATCTGACTAATACATGCAAACAAAAAAGGCGCTGCAAGCGGCTGAGGCCGATATCATCAAATGTGTGGAGCTACATCAAAGGCTGTAATGAAGATGTCATCTAAGTGTGTGGGGGGCTACATGTAGGGCCACCCCCTCATGAGGATTGATACATCTCACACACACCTGGGAATCATTGATGTCAGCTGCTGCATCACTGAACCATCAAGTATATGGATCTCGATCATGCTGAAAGGAGCTGGAGCTGAGAAGCAATCAAGTCGAAGGGAAATAAGGAGTCCCTTTGCCTGATCCGAGGTACCTAAAAAAATTGGAAGTTGGAACCAAGGTACACCGCCCTCTAGACCTGTCTTCTGGAATGAATGAGTTGATGTCGACAAAAGGAGGTCTACCATAGGTGAGGAAATAATGGATCCTCAACTAAGGAATGAGAGAAAATAGTAGAGCGACTGCCAGACTAACACCAATAATGATAATGAAATGGGGAGGAACTGAGTAGTGAATGGACGACTTCCCTTGTTAGAGCATAAATGGCATGGATGACCTGGCAGCAACTGACACGATATCATGCGGGACAGTGGGACTGAAGGCCATAATGTACGACACGAGAGAGGGACCAAGCAATGAATGATGGAGGACTATAGCAGGATGCAAAGGGACTCGGGATAGACTCTATGAATGCACTGATGACTCCACTTGGATGCTCTAAACAAGGGTGACTTGATGGTGCTACCACATATGTAAAGGGTCTAATGGGGACCATAAAAGCGTGAGTACAAGATGGTAACTCACGACGAAAGTCAACACGAGCGTGGAAAAGTATGGAGGCAACATGGTGCCCCCAGTACGAGTGTTGCAAGTGAAGAAATTCAATTTTGAGGAAGGGTGAAATGGTGCTTCTTGGAAAAAATGTGTCTTGGTGAAGTATCAAATCAAAAAAGCTAATAGATACCATTTGAGGGCTTGGTGAGATCTTTCCAATGGTATATACGGTTTGTCAAATTGAGCTACGTTTTGTTCACAGTAAGCGAAAGAAAAATCAGTGGTTTTCTTTTAATAAGGCATTTTCCTTCTAGATTCACTTATTTTCTGGTGGAGTTGTGGTGAATTTCACGAGGGGAGGAGGCCTTAAATCTTGCGACAATTGTAGCAAATAAACTGACCGTTGGAATTTGAGATCTATCAGTTGTAGGTAAGAGGCCTAATCCTACTCTTTCATTTCAGTGGATTTAAAGTTCAGTTTAGGTATCCAGAGCTCGTGAACAGGCCAAGTCGCACTTTTTGGGGTCTGTTCTATGACCTAGGTAGCAGGTTCTGGGCAGAAAAATGCGACTTGTCCCAGGAAATGACCTGAATAGTGCAACCTGTCTAAAAAAGGGGTTTTCAGTGCTGTTTTTGGCTGAGATCTGGGATTTTTATGGTTGAGGAGCATAGGTTCCCCCAAGCATGTTGTGGAAATGCCAAAATGTATTTAGAAAAAGGGAAATCTAAACAAATTTTAATGATGTGGTGCACCATTTGTTTTCGGTATGGTTGTGCTGTTTGAGAAAGGAAATAGACGATTAACAATCTCTTTTGATACTGCATATATGAATCAAATGGACTTTAAGTTTCTAGGTTGGCACACATGCTGCTAATATCCCAAAGATAGTATTTGGGATAATGAACTAATGTTCTCCTAGAAAGCCTATAGTTTGGTCAACCACAATGTCTATGAGATTGGGTTGCTGATGAAAAATGAAGGAATGATGAGGGGTATCATCCCTTGAGTGATCTTGAAGTGATGTGGGACTCTAGAGGTTCTTCTAAATGTGGAAGAATATTGGGACTAGAGTCATCACGACTAGATTCACTAGGAGAGTGTTGAATAACTTCTTCTCTTGGTCTCTCCAATATGAGTTCCCCCCTTACCCAAACATTGGGTGTCAATGTAATGGCCACACGGTGCATGTGGTTTGAATGCATGAGTTCGATGTAATGGGGGTAGATAAATTTAGGAGTGGTCGTTGCTTCAATAATGTTGTCATCGTAATAGAAGATGGGGTGATTGATGGAAGAAAGACCACCTGACGCGACGAAACAACCTTACTCCTCATTATGAGAGGAGAGGTTTGCATGCGCATCGTCACAAGGGGTAGCGGGAGATTGAGTGGACAAAGGATTCACCGATGTTGAGACTAGGGAGGGGGCTGAAGGGAGGTCAGGCGAAACATCAGGGGAGGTCTCATCGTGGACTTCCGACCAAGGCCTCGTTATCTCAACATTATAAGGGGAAAATTTAATGGGAGCATCTGTGTCCTCGAGTGTTGCTGAAGCAAGATGTGAAAATAAGGGAGCGAGTGACTCATGGTGCTTGGCCTCGAATTAGCGTAAGGCTTCTCAAGAGGAATGATACTCTTCGAGACGAGGAAATAAGTGAGTGTAATGGCCATGGAAATCACATAAAGCACAAGGGTGATTTGTGCGCAATGGTTTGAGTTTCGGGATTGAATCGGGTATAGTGACATATGACTCTAGGATATCAGATTCCGGAAATGACTCATTGACCATGGACTTGAGGTGAGGCAATTCTGGGCAAGTATGGGTGGTGTGGCCGACACCGTCACACAAAGCACACTATATGGTACGCTTTGGAGGCCGAGAGGGGGCAGTGTTTGTCGAGGTAGCCTTATCCTTTGATGCCCCCTTACAAGCTTTACCCTTCTTACCCGAAGTGGTCACCATGGGAGGTGGTTCCTGTTGAGGTGAACGAGGCACTGTTGTAGCGGGATAAGTCATAGGGACCAGTTGAACTGGGGTCAAAGTGAGATAAGGTTTAGGTTGACCAGGCGGGGTAGCGGCTGGAGGATCGAGGTACTAGATGGGAATCCCAATGGTCAAGTTAGGAAGAGAGAGGGTGGCCATAATAGGTACTGTGTACACTCCTAGTGGGGGAGCTAGGAACAGTATCCGACCAGAGGGGTAATGACTAGGTGGGATAGCGCCAAGATGGTTGAGGCCGGGAGGAACCGTCCTAGGAGGGTAAAGGGGGACATGAGTACCAACTGAAGGTGAAGGGCCAGGAGAAGAAGGTTCAAAAAGATGATCAGAGGACATCATGAAAATTTAGTAATCAAGGGAACTAGATGGAAGAGTTTGAGTGGTCATTTTTCCTTCAGGTGGTTGGGTAGCCTCAAATCCCTGTTGAAGGAAAGGATCCATCAGTACAACTGGCTAACTAGGTGTAGGATTGGGAGGAATGGAAGGGATGGCTTGTTGTCCTCTCAATGTTGCTTGAGATTCCCATAGTTGTCGCATTTGTTCCAAAAGAGGAAAATAATGCATATAATGACCATAAACACCACAACAAGAACAAGGCTTGTTCATACGAAGAGGCCTATCCTGCTTGGTTTGAGTAGTGTTAGGAGCATTACCTTGATTAGATCCAGGATTACCAGAGGCAACTTGATTTTGATTGCCTTTCCTCTTCCTTTTTGAGGTAGGAGGATTATTTGTGCCCTGCTGTGCGTACACCTACCCCGGAGGGGGTGGTGGTTGTTGTTGCGGGGGTTGAGAAGGCAAGGGAGGAGGAGGTGCTAATGCTGGAGGAGCTGGAGCACGAGGCTGTGAATAAATATAATGAAGAGGTTGGGTAGTATTGTGGTAAACATGAGGTTGGGAAAAAGGAGGAGGCATGTTGTATCCTCGATACGTGCTACCGGGAGGGGGAAAAGTGCCGGAGGTGTTGGCCCCGCCCTGAGAGAAACCATAGCCCATGGGAGGTTGAGCATACGGATTAAAGAGAGCTCCAACAATACCATCGGTGGCATGAGATGCCCTCGGTGCGTTGGCACCACTAGGTCTAGGAAGATCAGGTAGAACAGTATAAACATAACCCAACTGAGCGTAGATCATGTCATATTTTAATGCAATTTGGAGAGTGGCTTCTTCGGTTTGAGGAAAGTTTGATGTGACGTATTTCCTGATAGGCAACAAGAGAGTCCTAAGGAACCATTCCATGTAGACATGGTCTTCGAAGGTAGGGGCTCGACATAGGATCCTTCTTCTCCTCCATTCCTGAACAAAGTTGGAAAGGTGGATCGCAGATGATTGACGAAAAGAGGTCAAGAGCTCGGTACCAGTGTCGTAACGAAGGGGAAGCTGGAAATAAGACAAAAAATCTTGGGCTAGAGTCACAAAGGTGGTATGAGAGGAAGGGGCCTGATCTACATACCACTTAGAAGCTTCGCCTGTAAGCGTTCGTTGGAACAATCGAAGACGAACAGAGTCATCGGTAATGGAATTAGACGAACAACACATGTGGAAAGATCGAACGTGATTTGAAGGATCTTTTCTAGCAAGACCTTCAAACTTTGGTATGTCTGAAGGGAGCTTTGTTGGCATAGCAGGCCAACTAGCATCATGGTGTATATGGTCGTTTATCAATTGATCAAAATCGGGGAGGCTGAGGCCTGCCATGAAAGGGAGCAAGGATGCTACCGGGGTAGTGTCCGTGGCGGTCCCACTAGTGGTATTTTTGATGGGAGGGACGAGGTTACCACCAGCATTAGGTCCTGCACCAGATATAGTGAAGGTGTCATGGGGAGAACCAGAGGCGGGACAAGAAGGAGAACCCAAAGGACCAGAAGAAGAGTCATTTTGCGGACTCGGTAGAAGACTAACTCGAACTCTATGTGGAAGAGTAAGTCTTCCAACCGGAAACTGAGGATGAAGGCCAATAAGTCTCGAGGATAAATTCTTTGGTGGTGCAATGGTGACAACACAAACACAGCACAAGGGAAAAAGACACCAACAAGGTCAAGGAGGTGCAAGATCAACCGATTACAATGTCGAAACAAGGGCAGAGACGTGAAGGATTAATTGGTTTCAATGTTTTAGAGTCTTTTCTTGGCGGTGTTAACCAATCCCTTTTTCACTTAGGGTGTGTGTGTAAAAGTGTGTAAATTTTAATTTTTAAACCCATACATTTGTAGATAAAAATAAAAAGTGTTGTTGTATAGTTTTAAATAACCCTGCAAATGACAGTAAATAGGCCTGCAAAACAGAAAATAAAAAGCTAATAATGAAATAATATAAACCCAAGAAGGTGGGCCTCTCAACAACTAGTCTATAGGTGAGTAAAAAATTAATCTAAACACACTAAAAAAGGCTAATATATCTTGGGTCAAGAGGGATAGAGATCTAAAAGATAAAATCTACTAGAAAGTGGTGCAGAAAACAGCAACAAATCAGACGAAAATTGTTGTAAAAAAGTAGTGGCGAAAGGCTATATCCCTGAAGGAAGCGGAGTGCCCCCTAAAGAAAAACCAAAACAAAACTAAAAGAGGAAATTTGGATAGATAACAAGCCGATCTTAAGTGGATTTGAAGATGAGGTATCAGATCTGAAAAATGGCTGAAGACTCTGAAATTTCAGACAACTTGCAACAGCAAACACTCTTCCACAAAAAGTGGAGGGTACTGAAGCCCTAGGGCGCTAGGTTCCCACTTAGTTGAGAAAAATAGAACAAGTACAAGTCCAAAATGGGCAGATATGGAGGTCAGACAACCCTGAACAGAGGCTCAGCAAAACCCAGAAAACTTTCAGAAAAATCCCTGCAGAAAGTCCAGGCCACAGTTTCTAGCCTATTTTCAGCAGAGGTCACACTTTCTGGGCTGTAAAGTGTGCCCTGGAGGTCTAGGTCGCAGGTTTTGGGCAAAAAAGTGTGACCCGCACTTCTGGCACTCTCGGTGGTAGGTTTCAGAAAAAAAATTCGTCTCAGCTATGGCTGATGTCTGTCACCTATGCAATGGGTCCGAAAACACACGGAATTTAGAATTTTTATAGTTTTAGGGTTTTATGGGTTAAAAAAACATCAATAATAAGCAAAAAAAGGGGCTGAAGAGAAATCCTAGGGTTTGAAGCAGCTGGATATGCAAGGATCATAAAAACGACAGCGGTCGTAATGGTAAACTCGTGTGGAGTCGCCAGTTGTTAGTATGAATCTTGATTCGAGGTGTACGAAAAAAGACCACTTTAGCTGTGCATAACTTACAACCCTAACAACAGAAATTACTACTAATATCTTTAGATCTGCAATTAGATGATCAAGAGAAATGCTGCAAAAATCTAGATCTATGCATTAGAAGACATTAAACAGTAAAAAAATAAGAGTTACTCCATAGATCCAATAGACAAGACAAGAATATATCCAATAAATACTTTTATTAATGGCACCTGGGAGGAAAACAAAAGAGGGTGTTCCCTGTTCTCCTCAATGGGATGGGTTCTTATGAGTCCTCAGCACTTTAGATTTGGAACTTCTCTCTCTTGATGGTGTAGAAAACCCAGACAAAAATGGAAAAGTATGGCTATGATTGTGGATCAATAGCCAGACCAAGTGTTGAGATCCATAGTGATCTTTAGGCAACAAAAGGTGATAAATGAATGGGAAAACCCTTCTATTTATAACAAAATATTGAGTTAGTCTAGAGATTGGTGCATAGTTAAAATATTATTAACCAAATCTAGATCCAACTTTTATGGAATATTTTATTATATTTGTTAGAGGGAAAAGGAATTTGACTTTAGTCAAATCCCCTTATTTGTAAATAATAAATAAATAAATGATTTATTTATCATTTTAAGGATGTGATTAAGTAAAAATAAATAAATAAATGATTTATTTATTATTTTAAGGATATGGTTGAGTAATAATCAAATAAATAATTATTTATTTAATTATTTAAGGGTGAATTAGTCATATTTAACAAATAATATTATTTAAATAAGATTTAAACAATTATTATTTAGAAAATAATAAGATAAATAATGATTTATCTAATTAATTTCTTTGTTTTGGGTTAAATATAACCAGAAATATTAATTAAACTATTGTTTAACTAATTATTTCTAGAGGAAAATCAAACAAATATATATTTATTTAATATTTTTTTATGGTGTTTCCTGTTTAGACCATAAACAACTTAATAAAGGTGATTTACTAAGTTATTTTCATATTGAAAGCAATTTTACTTGGAGTAAAATTGGTCTTACATGATGTACTTGGGTCCATCTAATGATAATAGGTTAGATAACCAAAAAATGGTGTAACATCTACATAACTTCAAAAGTCTTAGAAAACACCTCACACCTCACATTCCACTTTCTTTTTTTTTAATGCCAGAGCATCTAATATTTTGATGTTAGAAGTAGTTACAGAAAATTTGGGCCTAAGAACCACAATATATTATGAATAATTATCTCTCTGGTGGTGGTATCATCGCTTGGGATGAAATAGGGAGTTGAGAGGCCCATTATAAACAATGATAGTGTAGTTATGGAAACCATTTAATGTAAGGTGTACTCGGTCCAATATATTTGTTATTATTAAAGAAGGCTCAATAGGTATTTTCCTTGAATAAATACAATGTAGCCTCATTAAAAAAAATTCAACAATTGGTTATGATTTTGTGTGATTTCTTCTTATGAAACATTTATTGGAATATATTATATAAGATATTAGACATTTGGATTTTTACTTTTCGAAGAGACAAGTGAACGAGAGTTGATCCTTCCATAAAAGGATCATTGTATGGTATTGTCTTACATTAAGGGAATTTTCATATATGAAGGGCATTTATATATTATTATTATACATATTAATTGTGATTCAATTTTAAGGGTTAAGAATCATAACAATTTGTATAAGAACTCTTTTTTTTGGAAAAAGTGGAATTTTTTTTTTTCATTTTGTAGAAGTTTCAAAGGAAAAATAGGGTCATGATGTTTAGATCCATTTGTAAATATTTGTATAAAATATCTAAAGAAAGAATTTAAAGATATGGGTTTCCATCAGAAAATACCAATTAAAAATAATACTAAAATAAAACCATTCAAATAACAATTTTGGAAGTGAATATATCATTAATTTAAAATAAACTAGTTTAGGATTTTACAATGGTAGTGACAAATATTGTAGAGTTAATATCTTTTGCTAGACTACCAAAATTAATGTCAAACATTTGTCAGTGGAAGTAAAGAGACCATCTGATTTTATAAATTGGTTTATAATAGGGAATCATGGAAGTATTGTGGAAAATACACCCCTTTAAAATTGAAATTATTGTAGCATGATTATCTTTATGTTTAGAGACATGGTTGTAGTAGGAGCAGTGTCATTAGAAGTGAAGTGGACATGCCATTTCCATATTGGAGTGATGATAATTATTTAGATCAATATCAAGGAAGTTAGGATGATTTAAAATTTTGTAATCCTTATACCCTATTGGAACCAACAAATGGAAATATTCAAAACCTTGTAGGTTTTTAAGGAAATAAACCAATGAGTTCATGGAAAATTTAAATAAAATAATAATATCTATATCATTGGAAAAATGTATCATTTCATCAATGAAGAGTAAACCAATGTAATGTCCCAAAATAGGGAAAATCTACAACAATAAGAATATCTGAAGATATTATAAAGTTGGAGCTTCAGAAAATCATAAACATAGTGGTGTAAAATAGCTCATAAGATGGAAAATAACATATAGCCATAAAATTAATGAACAAAAGCAAGAAGATGGCCTATACACTCCTTCCAAAGTGGGGAAATGCAGCAATATAGGGCATAAAATAGTTGTCTTCAGAAAATAATGCTATCTCTGTGAGAAATGGGACTTGGATCCCTTAGAATATACAATTTATGACTCACATCCAGAACTGGAGCAAAAAAAAATTCTTCTAGCCAATTTAAACAGGTCTCCCCAAACCAATGCAGCTCAAATAAGCCCAAACCCCATGACTTTGCTTAAAAGAAATTACTGAAGCATACAATAGAATTATTCTAATGAGGTTTTATGCAGAAAATAATGAGAAATAGTAGATCTAGAGTTTAAAATCATCCAATGGCTGAGAAAAGTGGGGATCTCTTCCTTTTTATACAAAATAAGGATAACCCGACAAGGGTTTCATGAAATTACAATGTATAAAAGTGCATATCTACAGATATAGATCTGAAAAATGAATTTATACTGTAGCTCTATATAAATATATCTGAAATGTACAAATGATAGAAGAAGAATGAAATACAAAGCTTTCCGGGAGAAGGGTTGGCCCTTCCTCCAAGGAATAAGCTCACAAGCAAGGGTTCAAACCCTGCTACTGCAACTCTGGGAAAAATGACGCAGTTTATTCAGAGAACTGTGCAATAGGAGATGGAGTCTACTTTGGCCACATGCCAAGATGTCCAATATGCTCAGAAACCTCCTGTACAGATCTTGCAAAGAAAGGGAAGCTCCCTCCTCTGAAAGATAATCTCAGAAAGTGGTGTTGGGGAATTTCCATTGCAACACCCTACAACACAACACTATTCTCTGTATAAATAATTCTGTGGCTAAATGAGGATGATTTGCCTCAATCCTGAGTGTGGAAAACTAAAGTACAATACTCCTTCTTGAGGCTTCTCAAGAAAGGAGAAGGATTCTTAAACAGGAGATCCTTGTGCTAAACAACACTGCAGATCTGCTAAATAGCAAGAGGATGCAAAATAGTCTACACAGACAAAATCAATAATATCCATGCTAACCCCAAATGGTAGTCATCCTCTTCCTTATAAACTTTGTGAGCCTCCTCACCTTAGGTCCCACCCATTAGGGTTTCCAACTCCACATGAGCAATCTCCCTCCAAAATTACATTGTACCTTCATCAAGGCCACTCCTCCATACTACGCTGTTTGATTTGGTCAAGGTTGACCTCTTCAATATGCCTCATCCCTTTTCACACTCAATTTCCTCCAATCTAGCTCTCAAATGTTTGTCTGTGCTGATCCTTGTTCACACTGAACTAGTTATATTGTTGATATCTTCTTCTTCATGCATGCATGTTGACTTCGTCAAACTTGACTTTGTCCTCATCCATTTTCCCCTATTCACACACACAAGTGTAAAATCCAGCTACTGTGATGATCTCCTTTCACATTATGGTGAGTTTTATTCATGTTTTTATTATGCATAATCCATGCTAACCCCAAATGGTAGTCATCCTCTTCCTTATAAACTTTGTGAGCCTCCTCACCTTAGGTCCTACCCATTAGCGTTTCCAACTCCACATGAGCAATCTCCCTCCAAAATTACGTTGTACCTTCATCAAGGCCACTCCTCCATACTACACTGTTTGATTTGGTCAAGGTTGACCTCTTCAATATGCCTCATCCCTTTTCACACTCAAGTGCCTCCAATCCAGCTCTCAAATGTTTGTCTGTGTTGATCCTTGTTCACACTGAACTAGATATATTGCTGATATCTTCTTCTTCATGCATGCATGTTGACTTTGTCAAACTTGACTTTGTCCTCATCCATTTTCCCCTATTCACACACACAAGTGTAAAATCCAGCTACTGCGATGATCTCCTTTCACATTATGATGAGTTTTATTCATGTTTTTATTATGCATGGGCCTCCTTACCCATTTATCCAACTACAAAGTGCAGAATCAAAAATTAATATTCGCCTTAGCTGCTTGCTAAAGTAGGAATATTACAACCAAACACATATATACCTAAATGTATGTGATGAATGGTATATGAATAGTTTTAATCTATGAGAATAAAACTCTTTCTAGCTTCTCTTTGATGACTCCACTGAACCATATGAAATGCACATCATTGTGGGAAGTCCAAAGTATCTTACAACTGCTACTTTTCTTTTTTTCCCGAGAAAAACTACTAGTTTTCTATCTATATTTCTCTCATTTATCATTCCTTATAGATCCACACCTAATATTTTGTAAATATTTGGATACTCTCCAAGTCAAAATAGCTTAGGTGAGGCTTGTGCTAACACCATTTATTTTTTAGGGGGGAAGGAAAGAAACAGGGAAGGGCTAGAATGATGGGAAGAAGTAACATAATTGTAAGTGTAATAAGAACAGGGGGATAGAGGGAGAAAATAAAAGGGAATATTAGATAGGACTTTTTATAGCTCAAAAATCCATCCCTGAGGTATAGAATAAAATAAAAACCCTTACTAAGTCAAAGGGTCAAATTGTGAATGGTGCAACATCAAGAAAAATGGTATTTGGAGGGTTCAATTTTGTCAGCCAATTCTAGGAGCAAACCAGAAGACCTAGAAAGGCCCTTTCCTACTGTTGGGACCAAAATAAAAGCCTAAAAATACCCTTTCTCCACTAAATTTCTGAAAATAGAGAAAAACTTTGGCTAGATACGCATTGATTTGGTCCAGTTTAAGAAGTTTGATTAATATAATCATTGATTTGGTCCAATTTGGTCTAACTTAATCATCACCTATGATATGGTCAATAAAGTGTTTAGGTTTAATGATACTAATCATGAGGAAAATATATAAAATCCAAGCTCTTCACCAATCACCAGGGAGAAGAAATTAACTTATGCTGGGATGTTGCTAGATTGTTTCTAAGATAAACGTATGTATGCAGGTCCATACACCAGTGAGTATAGAGTTTAGGAGATAGAACAAAGGTAGAGGCTATGAGGACTCGTCGATGTAATCCAATTCAACATTGATGCTACAATAATAAAAGGCTTTCCCCACATTTGTCTTCCATGTATCATTCATGTTTGTAATATTCCCAAATGGGAAAAGAAGGGATGTAGAACAAAATTCTTGAAATAGCAGTGTAAAACATCACATCAAAGTATGAGACCAATATGGGGCTTCTTCATTAATCATAACAACAGAAAAATAGTGCAATACAATGAGGCACAAACCATACAATATGAATCAATAAGCCTCTAATGATTAAATCCCTAAAGAATGAGGTGTTGCTATTATATCAAAATGCCAGAAGGCTGCTACAGCGCATTCATAGGAGCACTGCTACAGAAAATGAACATACAATGATACAATGGGCTGATATATGCCTCAAGAGATACATAAAATAAAGATCTAGGCTCTATGCAACCTCCAACAAGAAACCCAGGAGGGTTTTTTAGAAATACACCAATATATAAGGAATGAATCAAAGCCCCAGGGCTGAAGATTCATTGTAACACTAAGGTTGGGAAGTTGTGGCTGATCTGTTATGACAAAATAATGTAGCCTCTTTCAATAGACTCTCTAGATGAAAGGTTGATCCCTTCACTAGAAAACCTCCTCCCCAAATGGTGTATTGAAACCACCTCTGCAACTCCTCCCTAAAATAATGCAGTCATTAGGGGAATTTTGAGGTCTAAAATGGGCCTCCTAAGGAAATTATAAAATAATGGTGGAAATAATAAAATAATATTTGACTACATCATCAAATTTTAGAGGGAAAAAAGAAAAAACTACTTTTTCAACTCGTATTTTGAACTTATCTCCCTAAGGCTTTACTCAAATTTCGAGTAGGAATACTCATTGGATGCAAAATTTAATTCCCCATCCAAAGAGTACCCATGTTTCATACTTTTGATGTACTATTCTACAAGAAAAATGAGAAATACATGAAAAATGTGATTTCAATCACATTTTTTCATGTATTTCTCATTTTTTGTGTAGCAGGGTCCATCAAAAGTATACAACATGGGTACTCCTTGGATGAGGAATTAAATTGTGCATCCAACGAGTACTCCCACTCAGAATTTGAGTAAACCCTTATGGAGATAAGTTGAAAATACGAGTTGAAAAAGTAGTGTTATTATTTTATTATTTTTTAATATTTTTACTTTTTTAATCCAAAAATAGTGAACAATCCCCCATCGTTGACATCATCATCTTGAATCCTATTGGTTATCATAAAGTTTATTTTGGTTGTACATTTTTCTTAGGAGGCCCATTTTAGACCTCAAAATTCCCCTAATGCCAAGACTGAAATTGCGTCGTAAGGCAAAATGATAGTGTGTCCTGGTGCCAAATGCTGCAATAAGGCTCAAGGGCCTTCATCACTAGCCTCCCAATGGAAGGAAACCCTCCTCCACTAACTAACAACTCAGAAATCACTGAAATGTATTCTCCATTGCTACAACCTGCAACACAGCATAACCCTCTGCAAAAACTGCGATGTAGATGAAAGATGGAGCTTGGCCTGATGCCGGAATGTGGAAATGTAGTGAAATCACTTCTTCTGAGTAGGCACTCAAATTCCCCTGAGGATGAAATTGGGATTCCTGCTCGAGAACACCCTATGCTAAACAGCACTGCAGTCTTAGCTAAACAGCTGAAGAGAGCAAACAAGTCTTAACAGACCATATCAAAATAATAATCTAAAACATATCTTTTATGGCTGCCATCCCCTTCCTTATATAACTGGTGAGCTTCCTCACCCTTGGCCCCACTCATTAAATCCACTACTTCCATATGGAGTCTCCCTCCAAAACTGCGTTGTCCCATAATGAATGCCACTCCTTCATGACAGCATTGTTGATTTCGTCAAAGTTGACCCAGTCTACATGCTCCAGCCCCTTTTCACACATAAGGGTGCTTTATCAAGCCACTAAAGTGATATACTTTCACATTATTAGTGATTTTATTCCTACTAAGAAGATTTATGGGTCTCCGTACCTCTTATTCAGCAAATTAAGAAGCAAAAACAAAAATTAATATTCCAACTAGCTCATGGCTAATTGGGAATATTACAATGTTTTATATGTTTGATCTATTTTGTATGTGCTAAAATTGTTTTTGTAGAAATATAGGAATTAGTTCTCTTCATTATGTGCAGGTCATAAGGAAGATTTAGGAGAAAATATCTCGAGGATATCTTCCCCAAGTTGGCTTCACCAATAGATATTGGATTCTTACTATAAGAGGCAACTTCTTCACTTTTTTTATGTGAATTTGAATGCATGGGATTACTTTTAGCTTAGTATCACTTCTTTACACACACATACAATTTTTTGGTAGGCCTAGGGAAAATCTTGTTGGTTTTAAAGTACCTTTTCACTGCAAGCAAAATTTTCCTTTAAATAGAAACGACAACCATACGGGGGAGTTTTTAGTAAGTGTATTTTTTTAGCCTATTGTACTCAATTTTTCTTGGGTCTTATATAGTTTCTTGGTGTCTTAAAATGGTCTATAGTATTCCTAAAACCTTAGATTCGAAACCTATATCCAAAAACCCCATATATATGCCTTTTACCCTTTTTTTTTCCTACAATTTATGCTAGGGTGTTGAAGGCCCTCTAGTTCTAATGTCCCTACTTAGCCTTAGCTAAGAGGAGACATTGAATTTTGATTTAATTTATGTTTTATGAATAAATGAATAAATGAGGACATGTAAAACTCCTAATAAATCAATGCCCATGTGAACAAAGGCAAATCTGAGCTATGTAAATAATCACTTGCAGGTGTGAAAGAGGGTTGAGCCAAAGATTGGGTCCACCTTGACCAAATCAACTGCGCTATCTAGGTTCAATGCATCACCAAGAGGGACTGCACAGTTCTCGAAGGGAGCTTCTAATGTGAAAAGGATCAACTCATCCAAGTGGTTTAGGGTTTGAAAATTCTTTCTCATGCTATAAAATAAGGAGGAGAGCAACAGGAAGAGGTTGTTGATGAATTATATTTCTGAAGTATTTGTCTGCTTAGACAAATACCATTCTCTATTTTTTAGTGGAGGATTGTGATTGGAATTCCTGTTTAGGAGTTTCATCTCTTCCCTTGAGGTTCATTGGAGGATTTCTTTGCTGAATTTGGCCACTATATGGTTTTATACCAAGCTCTATCTTTCATGAGCAGCGCTGGCCCATTGAGGATTTTGCAGCTGCTATCTTTTGTGGCAAGTGGCATTTTATATCTAGTTAGATCTAGTTGTTTTTTAGAAGATTTCTCTAATGGAGAGTGTTCTTTAGCCTGAAAAGAGCTAGCTGATCCATATTTTGTATCATATCTGTAATTTTATTCCATTTATTCAGTCTCCTTCACCCTCTGCACAGTTTCTTCTCCATACTGCGTTATTTTGTGAGAGGGCTTGCTTATTTTAGTTTGCTATAAGTTTGGAGGAAGATCTCTTGGTATTAGGCTTGCCTTCCCTTGGTGATACATGGATTGGGTTGCTGATACATGTCTCTATAGATCTGATCTATTTCAGTAATAAAGTTTATCTTCAGAAATTTCTGGGTTTTCTGCAGCACAGTATATTGCAATTCAGATCTACAACTTAATATGCAGTATTTTGATGTAATTCCAATTGGATCTTGTTCTTAAATTCTTGTAGCTTCCAGATCTGTATTAGATCTGATGTTTCATCGATATATCTGTCCTAGATATTAAAATTAATGTACATCAGTTGAACCACCTGGAAAATAACATTGTCTATGTAATTCTGCAGTTTACTTCTAGTTGCAGCTCTCATTTCTGAATGGATCTTGCCCTAGTTCTTTTTGTTATCTGTTGTAAAGGAAATAAACCCATGTGTAAATATGATTTACTGATATATTACTAAATTATCAGATATTTTTCTGACTTACTCTAAGTTTCAGTCAAATTTGCGCAATTCTAGTAGCTGGGGTTTTCATTTTGAAGCAATCTCTCTCTTTGGCTGATTTCTAGCTAGTCGTGTTTCCAGGAGATCTGTTTAATGTGCTTAAACTTATTTTTTTTTGCTGAAATTTCATATAAATATCACATACAGCTTGAATGAGGTGATCCCAGCCCTGATCTACGTTTTCCTTGCTCATATTTTCTTATACATCATTTTCATTGAAGGCCTTGTTGAGATTCCTAAATGGGATTATTCCAAGTTCTATAGGAAAAGTCTATATTTGGCCAGGTAGCCTCTATTTAACACACTCTTTTCAAAGGTGACATAACCAGTAAATTCCTCTGTATTCCATATCTAACATAGAATCTTGAGAATCCCCAAAAATGGACATTATAGTGGTATCGGAGCTCCACTCTTGGCATAGCCTGTGCTAGCTTTGGAGCCACAGTCATGCTGCATTCCGAAGATGAAGATCCTCTTTCTGATAGGGAGAGGAGATACCAGAATATAAGTCATAGAAATTGTGACTATACTACTGTTGACCTTGACAAGGTTCAATACAAGGGGAAAGCCCCTGAATTGAATGATAAAGATAAGGAGGCAGAAGAGTTTGCAAAAAGTATCTTGGAGACCATGCAAGATCTATCCAAGGAAATAAAGGAGATGAGAATAGATAGAATGAGGGAGTCCCTTGTAAGACTCCATCAAAGAGAGAGTTATGAAATGTCTCAGTTTGGGACTGGTCCATCGGTGAGCTTGCCACAAGCTCCACAGATCTCACAACGCTCTACAATTCCTACCTTCTTGGCTGTAGAGAATGAAGGGCTTCAAGAGTCAACCTATTTGGAAGGCTAATTTGTAGAATATGATTCACAAATTCAAAGGTTCAAGGATAACTTGAGCTTTCAATATTTCTTCCATCTGAAGGACCGAAGGAGGCCAATGCAGCAGTATAGAGATGGAGGTTTCCTTCATGGGAAGCACAACACCATGGGCAGGTTATTCTTGCCTAAGTTTGATGGATCACCCTCTTGTTCAGCTAAAGCATGTGTGGAAAAGTTGGTCATCTACTTCCAGCTGAATAAAGTGCCTGAAGTAGAAGCCATTAAGATTGTTGCGCTGCATTTTGATGGAGAAGCCCACAACTAGTGGTTTCATGGAATTTCTACATTGGGGCACAGCAATGTGTCCACTTATGATGAGTTCACTAGGAGTCTAGTGTAAATATTTTATAGGAAGGATCCGAAGGCCCCTTTCATAAGCTTGGAAAAGCTTAAGCAGACAAGAGATGTTGAAGCCTATATCTCTAAATTTTTGAGGATGTCTGTAATGGTTCCTGATCTTTCAGTTGCAAGGAGAGTCTATATGTTCATAGATGGCTTGGAAGAACCTTTGCATGGGTTGGTCAAGTCTACCAAACCCACCACTCTGCATGATGCCATTGAAAGAACAAGAGATCTCCAAGATGCCTTGTCAAGGGAAAAGGAAACCCTTCCAAGCAAAGCCACTCACTCTTCTAAAGGGAAGGAAGGGAAAGCTGCTCCACCCAAGGAGAGCTCACAGAAAAATATTCTTGACACTGATCTCCAAAGGGAGTTTAGAAAGAATAAATTATGTTTCACTTGTCAAGAATCATGGGTGCTGGGACATAGATGTGCTGCGGGAAGAGCACATTATATTGAAGTATTCTCTGATTGTGAGGATGAGGAAGGAAATGATGGACCTAGGAGAGGTCACAGTGTTGGTGATGATGAGGAGGAGGATCCATCATCATCAGAAGAAGAGGGAGCATTTGCTCCAACCAGTGGGACTCTTGCTTCCTTGAGAGGAGTGCCCAAATATTTGACTCTTAGAGTGCAGGGTTCAGTTATGAACCAAAGAGTATCTATTCTTATTGACAGTGGGGAAACCCAAAACTTTATTGATGCTCACTTTGTGCAAAGGAGAGGAATCCCTATTGATACTTTTGATGGGTTCTCTGTTTTGGTTCTGAGAGATAGAACTTTGCAGTGCGTGCAGTATGTTCCATCACTTTTTGTGACTATGGGGACCTACACCTTGGAGGATCACATCTTTGCAGTAGACATACCAGACACCAACATTATCTTGGGTGTCCAGTGGTTGATTACTTTGGTAAAATTCACCACTGATTGGAAGGCCTTGCAGATGGAATGGGTAGATTTGAAGAGTGGGAAACAACAAGTCATTCAAGGCATGCACACCTACCCTTCACTTGATGTCTCTACCCACACAACAAAGATGGATTTGCGTAGTGAGGGCAAGGATCTCATCGTTCCTTCTCTCATGTTCATGATATTTCTGCAAGGGACATTCCTACATCATGGAAAGCCTCTTGGGTTTCCATTAGATTCTGTGGAGAAAGCTTCACCAAGTGCTGAAACAATGGAGGAAAGAGTCACTGCATTGTAGGAGGAAGCAAAGGGGAGGATCAGCCTTCCCGCACAAAATTTTGGCATGCATGATGTCAAAGGAACAAGCAACAACAAGGCAAGCACCACCATAGATACATCTACAACACTGTCCTTGTTGAGGAGTGTAGATCCATATTGGAGGTCTCAACTCCTTGTAGAGTACTCCAAAGAACTGCACACCTGGATAATCTTAGATGGCATAAAGCAAGGAGGAGGCTATATGGTCCATGAACGGGTCATCTATCATCTTGGCAAAGTATTCTTGTCTCAATCCTCCAAGCTTAAGCAAGAAATACTACAAAGGGCACACAAGGAGTTCCTTTCCAGCTACATGCAATCAACAAAAATCTACTCCCTAATCTTGAAGAGTTTTGATTGGGAGGGTATGGAGGAGAAGCTACATCAGCATTATGATTGGGAGGAACTAAATCAGCACTTACAAGAGTGCAATAGTTATGTGGAGATGGGGCAGCCAATGGATCCTATGCAGGATATATTTCAGCCATCTCTTTCTTCTCTCAAAAGAGGGGAAAATCCCATGCCTAACTCTATGAGTATGGGAGGTTTGTATGGTAAGAAATATGATCTTGTAGAGCAAGCTTATTTTTCTGATTTTGCACACTCTCTTATCATATGCATGCAAGCCATGGATCCTACAAAGAGCAATTTTTCATGCAGATATCATGGCAAATATGGGGCCAATAAAAATTCCAAAGCTGGCCACTCCCTTGAGCTGCAAAGGTAGATTGTGTATCATGATGGGTGCTTCCCAAAGGCACCTAATGAGAGTTTCACGTTCATCCATGTCAAAGTGGCCTATGCAGAAAATATGTGGTGGGAGTACCACCTATCACATTCAAATCTACTCAGAACAAGGAGTGTACTGCGCTAGTACCTTATGTGGGATTATGACCCACCTCCTCATGTGCAAATTTCAGTTTGCCTTTATGTGATTTTGCTACCATACATAGATGACATATTGGTTTTGTTTATGGGTTTGTATGGGCAAAGATTCAGTAGTGTACATGTACCACATGGGATGGAACTTTATCTAGTACTTCATGATACATGTTTCAGATGTGACATTGGTTCACCCATGTTTATTTTTGTTGAGTTTTACACTCCTGAAGGGGCAGACTATGAACCTATCATTCTAGCATTGGAGGAGCAGTTTTTTATGTATTGCCTTGGTGAACACTTACTTCATGATGAGAGCTTGATTCTTGATGGTGTCATAAATGGAGAAGGAGAAGAAACACAGCTCTTACCCTACCAGTTGC
Organism: Pinus albicaulis; assembly: GCA_034641835.2. NCBI lineage: Eukaryota > Viridiplantae > Streptophyta > Pinopsida > Pinales > Pinaceae > Pinus > Pinus albicaulis. The sequence continues at coordinate 239,021,831 of CM076572.1, forward strand.
TTGAGGATAAGCAACATTTTGAGGGGGAGGACTGTAATGTCCCTACTTAGCCTTAGCTAAGAGGAGACATTAAATTTTGATTTAATTTATGTTTTATGAATAAATTAATAAAGGAGGACATGTAAAACTCCTAATAAATCAATTTCCATGTGAAAAAAGGCAAATCTGGGCTATGTAAATAATCACTTACAGGTGTGAAAGAGGGTTGAGCCAAATATTGGGTCCACCTTGACCAAATCAACTGTGTTTTCTAGGTTCAATGCATCACCAAGAGGGACTGTGTAGTTCTAGAAGGGAGCTTCTAATGTGAAAAGGATCAACTCATCTAAGTGGTTTAGGGTTTTCAAAGGCTTTCTCATGCTATAAAAGGAGGAGAGCAACATGAAGAGGTTGTTGATGAATTATATTTCTGAAGTATTTGCCTTCTTAGAAAAATACCATTCTCTGTTGTTTAGTGGAGGATTGTGATTGGAATTCCTATTTAGGAGTTTCATCTCTTCCATTGAGGTTCATTGGAGGATTTATTTTTTGAAGTTGGCCACTATCTAGTTTGAGACCAAGATCTATCTTTCATGAGCAGCGTTGGCCCATTAAGGTTTTGCAGCTGCTATCTTTTGTAGCAAGTGGCATTTTAGATCTGCTAAGATCTAGTTGTTTTTGAGAATATTTCTCTATTGGAGAGTGTTATTTAGACTCCAAAGAGCTAGCTGATCCATATTTTGTATCAGATCTGTAATTTCATTCCAATTATTCAGTCTCCTTCACCCTCTGCACAGTTTCTACTCCATACTGCATTATTTTGTGAGAGGGCTGGCTTATTTTAGTTTTCTATCAGTTTGGAGGAAGATCTATTGGTGTTAGGCTTGCCTTCCCTTGGTGATCTGTGGATTGGATTTCTGATACATGCCTCTATAGATCTGATATATTTCAATAATAAAGGTTATCTTCAGAAATTTCTGGGTTTTCTGCAGCACAGTATATTGTAATTCAAATCTGCAGCTTAATATGCAGTATTTTGATGTAATTCCAATTGGATCTTGTTCTTAAAGTCTTGTAGCTTCCAGATCTGTATTATATCTGATGTTTTATCCATATATCTGTCCTATATCTGAGAATTAATTCACATCATCTGAACCACCTGGAAAATAACGCTGTCTATGTAATTCTACAGTTTACTTCTAGTTGCAGCTCTCATTTCTGAAGGAATCTTGCCCTAGTTCTTTTTTGTAATCAGTTGTAAAGGAAATAAACTCATGTGTAAATATTATTTACTGATATATTACTGAAGTATCAGATATTTTTCTGAGCTCCTATGAGTTTTAGTCAAATCTGCGCAATTCTAGTAGCTGGGGTTTTCATTTTGAAGTAGTCTCTCTCTTTGGCTGATTTCTAGCTAGTCTTGTTTCCGAGAGATATGTTTAATGTGCTTAAACTTATTTGTTTCTGCTGAAATTTCATATACATATCACATACAACTTGAATGAGGCGATCCCATCCCTGATCTATGTTTTCCTTTCTTATATTTTCTTATACAACATTTTCATTGAAGGCCTTGTTGAGATTCCTGAATGGGATTATTCCAAGTTCTATAGGCAGAGTCTAAATTTGGCCAGGTATCCTCTGGTTCTCACACTCTTTTCAGAGGTGACATAACCAGTAAATTCCTCTGTATTCCATCTCTGACATAGAATCTTGAGAATCCCCAAAAAGGGACATTACACTAGTTCAATGTTTGCAATGTGTAAAAGCATTGATAGACTCTATGTTTCAGGAAACCCTTTTTTTACAGAGTGTTGAAGCCTATTTTCTTTATAAATTAAAGGGGTTAACTCATATATGTCAAGATATTTTTACATATTTGTAAGCCTTATATGGGTATGTATTTGAAACTATAGTTTTGAACCTAGATCATTATTCTTTTTGTTGAGTTTGCATGCAATCTTGTAAACTTGGTTATCTGATTAGGGTTTGAACCTTTCTCTTGGGTTTTGATTCATATCAAGCAAATTAGTATCTAGATACATCTCTAGCATCATTTTACTAACATCCCTATACTATTTTTCTGTCTATGAGCTTGTCAATTGATTGAAATTCCTTTTTCACATCTTAGTGCATCCTTGTAGGTAGACTTAGGGTTTTTGGTTTTGAGTATATTTTCACGTGTTTCCTTTTTCCTCTTTCGTTGCACTATTGTAAATTATTTTCTAATTTAACTGATAGATAAAATCATCAAATGATAGAGAAGTGATGATTATGTGCATGGTTGCATATCAAAAATAAAAATATGTTTTCCTTACGTTAAGTAGGATTCATTGAAATTGAAATTTTGCATTTGCGTCCACTTGCATGGTTTCTTTGGATTAGATGAGTCACAAAATTATAAAAATTTCATACATTACCTCTTACTTAACAAAAAGCCTTTAAAAATAACATGTGTTAATAAAGTTAATTCGGCATTTTTATGTTTATTTGGTAACATACAAACATTAGATAGGCCACCTAGGTCTTGGGAAAGGGAAGAAAGGTTAACTTTCCCAACACCAAGAAACAAACATAAAATCTTGAGATAGGGAGTGTAAATCTAATATTAGTGGCATGGCCTAAGAATCCCTTCTAACACAAGGGTTAATCACTAGGCTACATTAGGACCTACAGGGTGATCTCCCTGCTTTGTTTGGAAATAGTGATGGTTATATATGGGAACTATATCATTCTTTTGGGGGTATCCTTTGGGAATATTTGGGCTCCATACCATGCCTATGCATGTAGTTCTTGCTGAAAATGGTCCCCCCTAGGACGTGTTATTCTTGGTGGTGACCTCATTTGCCTTTCTTAGGATAGCATCACGAGTGATGGGAAGGGAGGCGATCCTTGTAGTACCTGGGGTGTATTTTAGCCAGACTCACTTGGTTCTCCAATGGGGGTGATCCATAGTTGATATTTGAGTGCAATAACTTGGTCAGGGGCATAAGATTCATTAATAAAGTAGTTTTTATGATTTTCTCAACCATTTCCTCACTACATACCTTCCCATTGATTAAACGGTCTTCAACGACGAGAGGATCCCTTTCCCACTCTGGTTTTCTTGGTTTGTTGTTTAAGAATATTTTATTTTGTGTGTTTTTTTATATTGTATCAAGTGGTATAACGAATTTTATTTATTCACACTTGTTTCACCTTAGGTATCTACCATGGCATATTTTTATGTGCATCTCTCTCATAGACTTGAGGGCCCTTACCCCTTACGAGGTGGATCTAGCTCCCTATAGGGATAGACTTAACTCCACCATAGGTACATCCTTGTCTCAGGTTACTTTAGGTGATACTCAAAGGCTTGAACCATTTGTTCATCATGTGGTTGACCACACTCTACCACCTCATCATCATACCTCTACACCCATCTCATTAGGTGGGAGTGTTGACTTATCTAGATCTTTGCATAGTCCCTTACTCGAGTCTTTCATCGACAAAGTTAATACTTCTATGTAGGAACCTATTGTATCCACACAAATAGTGACTAATGGTATTCCAAATGTCATGCCTACATCCATACCTTTTACCATGGATCCCTTCCACACCACATCCTTTACAGACTTTTTCTCCTCATTCTAATAGAATCTTCATGGAATTTTTCTACTTGGAACATATAGTATGCGCACCTCCACATCAATGCCCTTAACATCTCCATTCACATTGAGTGGGGGTTTTAGTTCCATTGTGTCTAGTATCCCTATGTCCAATGTTGGAGGGTCTAACCTCACTTTCTCATCTGGTTTCACAGGCCTGGTGATGGGTTATGGTATCTTAATAGGAAATACGACAATACCCAATCATGGATTTCCATATGGTTGGAATACTTTCAATGTAGACATGTCATCCTTCAGCATCTTGATAAGCTGCAAAATTGAACATTTTTGCTGCAGAACCATTCCCTTTATTTTGAACAATTCCTCCCCTTTTTCCTTAGGAAGTACTCAAATACTTATATTCCTATGATATCACAAGTTTCTAAAGGTATAACACATGTTTTATTGGTTCTCCATTTTACATTACAAATTATAACTAGGAATTGGTTAAAAGAGCATCCTAATATTATAGTATGTATATCTATGTCTTAATCAATCGAGAGAACTAATGCGTATTGTTCAAGGCTATAGTTGGATCATTGACCAAACACCTAATATTCAAGGATGGATGGAATATTCGAACTGATAGGGCACCAAAATGAAGGAACAACCATAAGCATTATTCCCTAGAATTTGGCATCTAAATTACGTGTCATTACAAATACGTTGGCATGTTTCCTCAATTTTTTAGTCATAAGATAATCAGTTGAATCAGATGGATTCCATAACTCCTTCCAGTTCGAAAGGAGTGTTTTGTGTCTTGAAGGAGTAAATTATTTAACATCCAAGATACCTTGGTGTGCAATGGTTATTACGTCACCAAGGTTGTAACTTGTGCTTCATATGTAATTGTGGCAATGTGTTTGGTCCTATTCATATTTCATATGTAACCATGTCAAATATGTCTGGTCCCATCTTCGTAACCGAGGAAAATTATTTGGATAGCATAGCCTTTGTGTTTAATTATTTATCAAGGTAGACATTCCTCAACTCTCTCTATAAATATGTATGTATAAATGTATGATGGACAAGTCGTTGCCAAGACTCTATTACAATTTTATTGATAAGATATTTTCCCATGGATGTGCCCTTTATTATGTTGATTTTTTCATTATAAATTTATTTTTGGGCATAGGGAAAACCTTGGGTTGGGCCTGCTCAAGGTAAGGTCCTACGCACATTTCTTTCCAGTTATTTATTTGTATGTGTATATGTTCTTTCTTGCAGTATTTGGTTAATTATCATTTATGATATTAAGTTTGGAAGATGTGTGGTGTATTTTTAGTATAATTTTTGTTAGATCCTTTTATTTATCTTTTTGGGAAAATTTCTTTGCATCGATTTGTTTATAAAGTTGGTTGCACCATTGTAGCAAAACTAGTAGTCATTGTTGCGAAATTAGCAGGTTGTTATAGAATTACAGATAGTGCTGCAAATTAGGCCTTTGATAGGAAATATTGTTTGTAATTGGGTAATTATTTTAAGATTTTAACTCCAGTATTTGGGTGAACTTATGGTTATACAAATTAAGTAATTTAAAGTTTCTAGATTTTAATTTTTGCCACGTAGGATTCATGAATGAGCGTAACACTTGGTGGGAACTTTAGTACTTCTGCATATATCATAGAGTCCTCGCAATTTTACCAACCATGGTTGATAAATAAATGAACATGTGAATCATATATAAGTAAAAAATAAATATACTAACACTATCATTTTTTGTGTCGTTTCCGAGGATGCACTCAAAAGTATTAGAAATGTCAAATAGGAAAGGACACTGAGAGTAGAAGTGACCAAAGGGATATAGTTAGTTGACCTTTTCAGTAACCTACATCTTGAATGCCATACATTTAAAAGCATATTATTATAGGTATAAATCCATAGGTAGGAGAAATAAAAAAATTGTAAAAACCCCAAAACGTGGTGGGTAGGAGCCACATTTTCTAAAATTCTAGCAGACAAGGAAGGGAAACCACTGAGGGGACCTTTTGTCCAAATTAGTGCAATGGGAACCCCACCAAAAGGTGTGGAAACAATAGGGTAAGGAATCACATATAATGAGGAGATAGAGATCTCTTCTACATATAATAAATTCCAAACCCCTGAGACTATAGGAGACGATAAAATGGGGGATGCCGGCGTAAATGTACCAATGAAACAAGGCCTTGTTACTTTTGAGGTTCCTATATGAGATTCTAATGCAATAGCAAAAATGAAAAATATTCCTCTTTCTTCCCTTCTGAACTTTCATGGCATTTCCAAGGAGCACCCTTATACATTTATTTTTAAGTTTTATTTTCTTGTTGGTAGTTATGACTACTCCATGGATGCACAAAAATTGAAATTGTTTCCTGCAAACTTAAAAGATGTAGAAATCCATTTTTTTATGGGTCTTGGAGTGAATTCCATTTGGACCTGAGATGTAAAGAAGAATACATTCCTAAATAAATATCAGGATTATTGTAAATTCCAAGATATGAAGGAATAAATCTTTAAAATGTCCCAAGATAATGTTTTATTGATTCTCCATTTTACGTTACAAATTATAACTAGGAATTGGTTAAAAGAGCATCCTAATATTATAGTATGTATATCTATGTCTTAATAAATCAAGAGCACTAATGCATATTGTTCAAGGTTATAGTTGGATCATTGACCAAACACCTAATATTTAAGGATGGATGTAATATTCGAGCTGATAGGGCACCAAAATGAAGGAACAACCATAAGCATTATTCCTTAGAAGTTGGCATCTAAATTACATGTCATTACAAATACGTTGGCATATTTCCTCAAATTTTTAGTCATAAGCTAATCAGTTGGATCAAATGGATTCCATAACTCCTTCCAGTTCGAAAGGAGTGTTTTGTGTCTTGAAGGAGTAAATCATTTAACATCCAAGATACCTTGGTGTGTAATGGTTGTTGCATCACCGAGGTTGTATCTTGTATTTCATATGTAATTGTGGCAGTGCATTTGGTCCTATTCATATTTCATATGTAACCATGTCAAATATGTCTGGTCCCATTTTGGTACACTGAGGAAAATTATTCGGATAGCATAGCCTTTGTGTTTAATTAATTGTCAAGGTAGACATTCCTCGGCTCTCTCTGTAAATATGTATGTATAAATGTATGATGGACAAGTTACTACCGAGACTCTATTACAATTTTTATTGATAAGATATTTTCCCGTGAATGTGCACTTTATTATGTTGATTTTGTCATTATAAATTGATAGCTGGGCATAGGTCAAACCTTGGGTTGGGCCTGCTGAAGGTAAGGTCCTACACACATTTCTTTCTAGTTATTTATTTATATGTGTATATGTTCTTTCTTGCAGTATTTGGTTAATTATCATTTATTATATTAAGTTCGAAAGATGTGTGGTGTGTTTTTAGTATAATTTTTGTTAGATCCATTTCTTTATCTTTTTGGTACAAGTCATTTGCATCGATTTTTTTATAAATTTGGTTGCACCATTGTAGCAAAACTAGTAGTCATTGTTGCGAAATTAGCAGGTTGTTATAGAATTATAGATAGTGCTGCAAATTAGGCCTTTGATAGGAAATATTGTTTGTAATTGGGTAATTATTTTAAGATTTTAACTCCAATATTTGGGTGAACTTATGGTTATACAAATTAAGTAATTTAAAGTTTCTAGATCTTAATTTTTGCAACATGTAGGATTCATGAATGAGCGTAATGCTTGGTGGGAACTTTAGTACTTGTGCATATAGCACAGAGTCCTCACAATTTTACCAACCATGGTTGATAAATAAATGAACATGTGAGTCATCTATAAGTAAAAAATAAATATATTAACACTGTTAGGTCCCTATATTACTAGTATAGTCCCTTATTGTTGTTAGTGTAACCCCCTTATTGTTATTATTGTACCCTTGTAACCCCCATTTTATTATTATTATGACCTTAAATTATTATTGTTAGGTCGGCTAGGATTACATTGTGGCCCACTAGGATTACATTATGGCCCCATGGACTCCTATATATAGAAAGGAAGTTTTGTAAATTGGATCATCCAAGAATTGTTCATTTATGTAATGTATTGGAGGTTTCCCCCTCAAAGTGGCTCATTTCTAAGGCGTTTATATCTCTTTTCTTCTCTTTTTGGAGCTAGTTACACAACATTTGATATCAGAGCTTTGGATTCTAGGGTTTCGCTGCTCCAAACAGGTCATCGTGGCATGTTCACTATAAATTTTTTTCTACGAAGTTTCAGAAGCTGAAATTTTCAGGGTACGAAGCCAAAATCCTGAGGAAGATTGAATAAACATTTTAGAGCTTGGTTCGCAATATTTTTGGAGATATCATCTGTGGAAGTTAGGTGTTTTTTCAGGCTCCTAAACAGGTCATCGTGGAATTTTCGCTATAAATTTTTTTCTACGAAGGTTCAGAATCTGAAATTTATATGGTGTGAAGCTAAAATCCTGAGGAAATTCTTCAAAAAAATTCAGATCTTGGTTCACAATTGTTTTGGAAATATGATCTGTGAAAGGTAGTGCTTTTTCAGGCTCCTGAATTTCATCTCAAAGAGGTGATCGTGGGAAAATTTCAATAACTCTCTCTTTGGGGATCGGATTGGAGTGCCGTAAAAAGTGGTCACAATTACACGGACTTTAGTTTCTTGGATATCAATTTCAGAGACAAAGGACAAAACAGTGACACATGGAAAGTCGTACAAGTTCGCTCTACTGAACTAGTCCAGAATTAGGTCATTGTGGGAGATTGGACACAACTTTGTCTTGGAGAATCCAAATCGGGTCAGACTTGTGGCACTTGAAATAAGCTTCAGAGGGCTACTATAGGGCTGAATTTTAGATATCAAAGATTTTAAATTATAGAGATAATTCAATTTCAATATCGAGCTCCTCAAAGCAAGTAAAAGGTGTGTATTTTTTTCCGAATTGCATAAGTCTTGTTTGAAGAATCAAGTTGAATTGATTCCAAGGGCTTATTGTAGAATATATATCAATACTAGATTCTAAAATGGACCCATTTCTTTTGAAAGTCATCCAATCAAAGGAAATTATTTACAAAAACCTATTTATGAGAAGGAAATGTTAGCAATATTACATGCACTAAAGAAATGGCGAACTTACCTAATGGGAAGACACTTCAAGGTAAAAACTAATCATGATAGTCTTAAACACTTTTTGGAACAAAGAATATTGTCAGAAGAACAACAAAAATGGGTCACAAAGATGTTGGGTTATGACTTTAAAATAATCTACAAAAAATGAAAGCTTAACGTTGTTGCAGATGCACTCTCAAGAAAGAATGAAGAGGTGGAAGCATTGCTTTGTGCCATTTATTTTATCCAACCAGATTGGATAACCGAAGCAAGAGATGAATGGAAGAAGGAAAAAGATGTATGGACACTCATTCAAAAGTTGCAGCAAGATCCTAGTACATTTGATACATTTAGTTGGAAAAATGATTCCTTATGGTACAAAAATCGCTTATATCTTTGTAAGAATTCCCAACTAAAACAAAAGATTCTTCTGGAATTGCACACTTCTCCTTTAGGAGGACACTCAGGATTTTTAAAAACTTACCACGGGGTGAAGAAAGAATTTTTTTGGGATGGCCTTAAATCTGATATTCGAAAGTTTGTGGCGGAATGTTTGGTTTGCCAACAGAATAAAGTGGAAACAATTAAGACCCCAGGACTTCTACAACCTTTATCCATTCCAGGTCAACGTTGGGAGGAGATTTCAATGGATTTTATCACGGGTTTACCTAAGTCCGAAGGAAAGAGTGTCATCATGGTGGTAGTTGATAGACTTACCAAGTATGCACACTTTTGTGCTTTATCTCATCCATTTAAAGCAAGTACGGTTGCTACTACATTTATGGACAGAATTCAAAAGCTACATGGAAGCCCAAGGGTTATTGTGAGCGACAGAGATCCCATTTTTACTGGAAATTTTTGGACGGAGTTGTTTTCTTGTTTGGGTACTCAATTAGCTCATAGCTCATCTTATCATCCTCAATCTGATGGTCAAACTGAGATAGTAAATAAATGTTTGGAATGATATCTTCGTTGTTTTGTATTTGATAAACAAACACAATGGGTCAAGTGGTTACCTCTTGCTTAATGGTGGTATAACACTTCCTTCCATACTGCAGCAAAAATGACCCCATTTATGGCACTTTATGGATATCATCCACCATCCATAACATCATCTTTAAGGGAAAATTTGAAGGTTCAAGCAGTGGAAGATCACATCGAGCATCAGCAAGAAGTTCTCCAACTCTTAAAGGATAACCTGAATTTGGCACAAAATCGAATGAAACAACAGGCAGATCAACATCGCAGTGAGAGAAGTTTTGATGTAGGAGATTGGGTATTTTTACGGCTAAAACCATACAAAAAAATGTCCCTCAAGCAAGCTAAGAAGGATAATAAATTATCACCAAAGTACTATGGTCCTTACAAGGTGTTGCAAAAGATTGGTTCTATGGCATACAAATTGGAGCTTCCTGCTTCTTCGCGAGTACATCCAATTTTCCATGTTTCATGCTTAAAAGAGGTTATAGGTGAAAATCTTCCAGTTCAAACAATATTTCCAGAACTTGATGAGGAAGGAAAAATCATATTGGAACCTGAAGCGGTCATGGAAACAAGAACTCGACAGCTACGGAATCGATCAATTTCAGAGTATCTCATCAAGTGGAAGAACTTACCCACTGAAGATTCTACATGGGAGGATGACAATTTTATACAAAAGCACCCAGAGCTACTCAAGCGTTGAGGAAAACACTTTTTTTGAAGGAGAGGGGCATGTTAGGTCCCTATATTACTAGTATAGTCCCTTATTGTTGTTAGTGTAACCCCCTTATTGTTATTATTGTACCCTTGTAACCCCCATTTTATTATTATTGTACCCTTAAATTATTATTGTTAGGTCGGCTAGGATTACATTGTGGCCCACTAGGATTACATTATGGCCCCATGGACTCCTATATATAGAAAGGAGGTTTTGTAAATTGGATCATCCAATAATTGTTCATTTATGTAATGTATTGGAGGTTGGTCCCTCGAAGTGGCTCATTTCTAAGGCATTTATATCTCTTTTCTTCTCTTTTTGGAGCTGGTTACACAACAAAGACCATCATTTTTTATGTCGTTTCCGAGGGTGCACTCAAAAGTATTAGAAATGTCAAATAGGAAAGGACACTGGGAGTAGAAGTGACCAAAGGGAGATAGTTAGTTGACCTTTTTAGTAACCTACATTTTGAATGTCATACATTTAAAAACATGTCATTATAGGTAGAAATCCATAGGTAGGAGAAATAAAAATTTTGTAAAAACCCCAAAACGTGGTGTGGTAGGAGCCACACCTTCTAACATTTTAGCAGACAAGGAAGGGGAACCACTGAGGGGCCATTTTGTTCAGAATAGTGCAATGGGGACCCCACCAAAAGGTGGGGAAATAATAGGGTAAGGAATCACATATAATGAGGAGATAGAGATCTCTTCGACATCTAATAAATTCCAAACCCCTGAGACTATAGGAGACGATAAAATGGGGGACGCCGATGTAAATGTACCAAGGTGTTAGGAATCTGTAATTAGCAAGATTGGCAAAGTCCAATCACAGAAACAACATCGTTTCAACCACTTTGGAATTCTAGGACTAGCCCTCCTAAATCCGGAGAGGGATCTCTCCAATAAGTGCAAAGATGGATTTGTCTTTGAAGTTTGGGGTAATGATATTAGGCTAGTTATGAAGGCCAAGGGTTTGTTTTTTTTTTGGATGGTTGAGCATGATTACTGTTTAAGGTGGAAAGTCCTAAAGGCAAAGAGTTTCAAAGGTGAGAAGTTTCAAGCAATAAGAGTAAGCTTTGGCCAAGAAGATAAATAATTGCAAGTTTTAGTTTATTGGGCTATGGAGTCATAATAGGATTTAATTGGGACAGCAAGAGGAAAGAGTGGTCCATGGGGCAAGTTATCTATGTCTAAGGATCTCTTTGAAGTTTTATTTATGGAATGAAATGGTACAATACGAAGGAGAATTAAACAGATGAGGAACAAAGAGCAGCCCAAGATCTGGTAAGTACTTCTAAAATAGCCATCCTTTGACATAAACTCAAGAAAAATATAAAAGTAAACTAGGATCTGGTAAGTAATTTTAAACTAGCCAGGCTTTGATACACTTTCAATAGAAAACATTTTAAAACAAAGGGAAACTTGAAGGTAACTGTTGGAGTAGAAACTAGCGGGCCGGGCTCACCACAAATCCTCTCCTAGCTCTACTTTACTTGGTTACTTCCAAGATAAACACAAAGATAACAGATAATGGCCTAAGATCTAGTAAGTACTTCTAAACTAGCCAACTTTTAACACATTCCAAGGGAAACATCCAGACAGCCTTTGGGGATAAAACTAGGACCAGGGCACACCATATCTTCCATAGTTCATCTCTACTTAACTAATACTGAACATAACATTCAAGAATAATATTCAGCTAAGGCAATAAGATGAGGGAACGCCAGTATTCATATGCTTAAACTGAATTAAATCATCCCCAAATAACACAGATTGGAAGAAAACATTCAAATAAAGATTTTCAGTCAGAGAAGGTTACTGATATACAGTAGTTCCTAACTCTATGCATGTTTTTCTTTATAAGAGAAGATGAAACACAGTGAAAACAAAAACAAAATGACAAGTTACAATGAGAAAAACATCACCGTCAACATAGACTAGGATCCCATAATTCAGCTTGTATTGATGCTCCAAACTAGTTACAACTTTAAGTCCAATGCTTTAGTTTAACAATCATCTACTCATCTCAGCCTAACTTATCTATCACAAGCAGAGCTCCAAGGGCCAGTGAACACTATTTACAATCAGAAGTTTAAGCTCAAATGTATTTCAAAGTTATGCAACCAACAATTTCTCATCTTCTATAGAAGTATTTAGAGAAGAATGAGGAGGTGATATCTGATAAAAGATCTCTCAGGATAGTTAATACAGAGTTAATGACTTCTCGGCCTTTGAGGGGCTCGGTGGAGAATTTTACATGTGTGTTTCTGTATTAACTATTTTACAATTAATATTAAAGCTCGGTGGGAGCTTTTGTTGACCTTTGAGGCTCTGTTTCATGTTGGAGTAACTCTACAGAAATTTTTTGCATTAAGTTCCTTGCAGAAGTAACTCTTTGGCTGCGCTGAGGTGAATATCTTCATTTGATCAATAACTTTGGCCTCTATTTGAATGCTTTGAGGCACAGGTGGCACTTATGGTAGCTGGGAGGAATCAATTCGCCTCAAATGTGGCGGTGGAGGCCTTTCTGTCTGTAAAACACTTATGATTTTCTTTTAACTGTGTTTTAATTTGGGGGATTAGGCTTTTTATAATCCATCTTAGCCATAATCCCCACAAATCAGTCTCCAATCTTCTGTCCTGTTGTGCTCTGTCTTCAACACTTATACTCTTTAAATCGTGTTTTAATAACACAGTGTCTTTTCAATGTGCAGGGCTATGCTGGGCTCGTAAGGCATCACTGCCTCATGAAGCAATGACGAGACATGGCTTAGAGCCCCGTGAATGGCTCCCTTTTATGAATCAAAGGCACAGGAATCATCATCCCCGACCTTCGGCCTTTCTTTCAATATAACAGATAAACCTTTAACTCCTGCAAAATACAAAACTTATTAAGAAATCCTGCGTTTGTGGGTTTAACTACTGCAGAGGATGTGGGGAGGAGCGTAGCTGTTAGATGGCAGCATCCGATGGTGGATATCATGTGTAGAAGAGGTTTAAAAAAGGAGAGCGAAGGGATATATAAGTCGGATCCGTCGATCTACAAAGATCGATGATCAAGTTTTAATCGGGAGGAGATAAAGCGAAGGGGTCACTTTACAGAGAAATGGCAAAAAAATTTAAGAAATAAGGTTAAAAACCTTTATTGGAGGAAGAAATGAATTAAAGATAAAATGGGTGTTGGGATAAATATGAGCCGTTAGATGCGACTATACCCACAGAGATCGACGGCGGATATCAAATCGGGAGATTGGCGATCAGGGCGAACAAACAATCACGCCCGATGAAAAGTTGTGATGCGAAGTAGCACAGACCGTTGATCTAAGGATTAGATCAATGGTGGGAAATGAATTGGAGGGATGGCCGATCAGGAGGAATAGACAAACGCACTAATGAAAATTTGCGATGCGATGTAGCACGGACCATTGATCTGGGGATCAGATCAATGGTGGAGAATGAATCGAGGGGTTAGCCGATCGGAGGGAGAAAACAAAGGCATGCAATGAAAAACTTCGATGCGATTGAGCGCCTGCCATTTGATCGGCCCATGATCAACGACGGGGATTAGTTTTAGAACAAACCGACGAAAAACCCTTATAATATACAAAACCCAAAAAATTTCAATAAAACAAAGGTTTTGGTATGTGCAGGGTATATATATATATAATGGTTAGGTGCCTGTTTGTGGGGCCTCTATTTGTATGAAACATGATGGACCCGAGGTGTATACAACAAATATCTAATCGCAATCGAAGCCTCGGGCTCAGGCTTTTCAATCAACGCATTGAAATTTTGCGATGTGATTGAGTGCCTGGGATCTTTAACAGTTGGTCCCGGGTGAAAATTATATGGAGTGAAAAGTCAGGGGACAGAGTTTATATATATATGACCCAATCTCATCGGAAAGTTTTATAAGGGTCTTTCAAACAACCCATTGTGGATTTCTCCGATGCGATTGCGCGACCGGGTCTTTTTAATCTAACCCTTGAAATTTTAACATGTGAATTTAACGCAATAGATAAAAACTTTGGAAAAAAGGGATTTTGGTTTTTACAAAGAAAAAAGAACGTCGGGGAAGAATTATTACAAGGTTTTAAGAGCCGAAGGCGGGCCCACGGGTTATATGAAAAGATAATATGATCGGGGTTTATAAAACACGCGGCTTAATTGCATTGGAGTTTTTGTAATGGCACAAGGACTTGCACACTTGGATGTTTTCGATGCAATAAGCGCCGAAAAGGGTTAGCACTTTGTTCCAGCCTCAAAGCGTATGGTGGGGAAGTGGTTAGGATTTAGCCCAAGGGGGCTTAAGTCCATGGTAACAAAAAACTTGTTTTTTATGAAATTTTTCAGAGTTTTCAATGGATTTGGGGGTTTCGGTATAGTTTAAAAATGAGTTTTAAACTATGTAAAGAGGATTTTCATGAATGGGGGAAGAGGGATCATGAAAATAGAGGAGTTTATGGAGAAAAAGGGGAGCAAAATGAGGGTTAGTTTTGGAAGAGGGGGAGGGGAAAAATGATGGTTTTTCAGCAGTCTTTCTCTTGGAATTTAGCTGAATTTCTGAGTATAAAATGGTAACAGCAAATGAAGATTTTGGACAGAGGCATGAGGCCTTCAAGAGTCTTCAAGAGCCAACACTTTTTAGTAATAAAATTTGTTCCTTGAAGGCTCAAAAAGTCTTAGCCACCTTTTGTTATAACAAATTTTATAGGTGGCTAACACAAGGAAACAAGGCCTTGTTAGTTTTGAGGTTCCTATATGAGATTCTAATGTAATAGCACAAATGAGAAATATTCCTCTTTCTTCCCTCTCGAAATTTCATGGAATTTCCAAGGATCACCCTTATACATTTATTTTTAAGTTTGATTTTCTTGTTCGTAGTTATGACTACTCCATGGATGCACAAAAATTGAAATTGTTTCCTACAAACTTGAAAGATGCAGAACTCCATTTTTTTTATGGTTCTTGGAGTGAATTCCATTTGGAATTTGGATGAAAAGAAGAATATATTCCTAAATAAATATCAGGTTTATTGTAAAGTCCAAGATATGAAGGAAGAAATATTTAAAATGTCCCAAGCTAATGCTAAGATTTTGGAATATTATGTGGAAATATTTCAATATACCCTACAAAGGACAAAGTAGAATTCCCTGGATCATAACACTTTGTGTATCCTTTTTCTTAAGGGAATATGGGAGGACTTCCTTGAAACCTTAAATCTTATGGGTGAAGTTGATGTCTCTCAGTTCTCTTATGACAATATCTGTGAGTTGTGTACATGGTATTCTATAGGAATTTCAAAAAATAATCAACATTCTCGAGATGTGAACTCTAGAACTAATAAATTGAGTGGATCGAGAGTGACTAAGGCTGAGCTAGGGAGCTTATTATTAAATTTTTAAATTTATATCCTTAGCACCCTAAGCTCACAATTAGATGATTTTCAAGCTAAGGAAAGGAAGGTGGAGGTTGACTTGGCCATTTCTATATTCTACTCTAAATGTCACAAAAATCACCCCATACGAGAGTGCCCATTATACAATGTTGAAACATGAAACATTTGTGAGAAGAAAAATTCAACCAAATAATTTCCTTATCTTTCATATTTCAAGGCTATGTTTGAAGAGGCTAGTGAAGGAGCAGAACAAATCTTCTTCGTGGGTGAAAAGAATCCCTTGCCCCATCAATGGTCTAGAGACACACCCTAGGAAGAATATTTATATCATATTCCAACCTTTGGATGGTACCCTCCTATTCCTTGGGCATAGTTTCCACCACAAATGTAGAGTCAAGGGTGGACCCCAAGCTAGAGAGGACCTTCTTCCTACGGGACTGTGACAAGCTAGAGAGGACCTTCTTTCAAGGGGGGTCCCATGGTTGTTGTAGTGTTCTATAAATAATCATCATAGTAGTAGGCTTAGTGGAGAATCCATAAAAATATGAATATGATGGTTGGAATTCCTAGAGTTTGGAGGATATTATATCTCAATAGATTAGTGTAGTTTCTCCTGAAAGTGGCATAGTTAGATAATTTTTTGGAATAGATTTCAAATGGTATGTTGAATTCTAGAAAAAGGAATTATGGATCAAGAGTTACGATCGGATGAATTTTGTAGACATAAGAGCTCATTCACTCAGGACTTAGACATATTTTGAACTAAGGTCAGACTTAGGTGAGTTGAGCCTAGGTGGAGGTTAGGCTGCATAGCAAAGTTAGCACGAGATTAAATCTCTAATCCCTGAAACCCGACTTGTGTGGGACCAGGTCCAAGTCAGGATATGGGTCTAGTCAAGACCAGACAGAAATCAGGTCATGTAGTGAAGCTTAGACATAACAAAAAAAAACTCTGACTCCCAACCCTCGACCTATGTGGGACCCGATAGAGACAAACAAGTGGCAGAGTGTGATTGGCTCACAATGATGTGGTGGAATTTACGTGGAAGACAATTTCAACATGACATGGTAGTATGGAGGAAACGTGGCAAGATTTTTTTTTTTGGTAGCATGATGGGCCAAATTTAGGCGAAACTTTCCACCATGCATAAGGTGCCATGTGGCCTAGATGATGATAGCATGACATAAGATGATGATGTGGGAGAAACTTGAAGTTTATTCCAAGAGGTTCTTTTGTGAATTTTCTCTTGTATATTTAATATTTGGAAATGAATTAAAATAACAGGCCAAAACAGTATAAGAGGATCCTAGTCATGCCTACGGGAAAGTCAGGGGTTGAGGAAAATATAGGCACACAAGTAGGAATATTGGGCTGCCTCATGACCTCCCAACAAACATTGAAAGGTTTTCCAGGAATTAGTTTCAAATTGGAGTCACAAAGTGCAGCACTGTAAGTGTGTGATTGAGCTAAGAGTCACTGAGAGATAGTGTATCACAAGGACGAGACCTGATCTGTTTGGGTAGCAAAGAGCACATTTTGAAGGAGAATGGGGGAGATGAAAGAAAGGATTTGGTACTGGAGCAGACTAGATTTTTATTTCTATGTATATGCATTTTCCTTTTTTTCAGTTTGAAAATTTTATTAAAATTAGAATAGTTGCTATAACAGGTAGTTTCCGGCATTCATAAGATGTTTGTGCCTCTTGGAAAGTAGTGGATTTTTATCTTAAGGGGGTTGGTGCCTCCTATGAGTGGGTTCTCACAAACAAATTGATGTAACTAAGTAGGTTCTTAATTTACATCATAACAATAAACAGATTGGTGGTTTTCTCTCTTTGGGTTTCCACGTAAAAATATATGTGTCAATATGTGTATGTTTCTCATGTGATGGATTGTATGTACATGTGAATTCCTTATCTTTTTGTTAATTTTCATCGTGTATGAATTCTCTCACAAGTAACTTACATAGTGAAAATAATTAAATACTTATAATAACCTCACTATCATTAATTCAACCCCCCTGTGCTCTCAGTAATTACGTATTCCAACAATTGGTATTAGAGCCAAGTTCATTCAGGATTAGTTTAACCACTGGAAACTATATTATAAGGAATTATGTCTAGGAAATAGATTCAGGATGCTTACTCAAGTAAGATACCAATCTTCGATGGAAAAAACTATGTTTTTTTAAGTTGGAATGGAATCCTATCTTATTTCACTAGGGGTACAAATGTTTGGAGCTCTGTGTTGATGGATTACAATGTCACTAATATTCCTCCTACAGATGTAGACAGTAAAAATTTGTATGAAAATAATGTTAAAGTCAATAATGTCATTCTTTTTGGCCTTAGTCAATCTGATCTCGTAAAGGTGATGCACTGTAAGTCTACCAAGGAAGTGTGGGTGAAGCTCAATCAGAGTCATGAAGGAGACGATAAAATCAAGTAGGCCAAAGTTCAAACCTTAAGAATGAGGTTTGAAAGCCTTAAAAATGAAAAGTTGATGAAGTAACCAATATTATTAGAGGATTCTATGAAGCTATCAAAGAAGATATAATTATTCAAAAAGTCTTAAGATATCTACCCATGAGATTTAATGCCAAAATATCTTCCATTGAAGAGATGTTTAATATAAATAATATCACAATGGAACATTTTCTTGGTACTCTAATAGTATATGAGATGAGAGTAGGAAAAGAGAAGTTTGAACCAAAGGAAGCAGCATTCAAGGTGTCTAAGAAGGCTAAGGACACCTTCTTTGTGCTCTAGTTGCAAATTTTTATCAAAAGCTAGAACATATAAAAACCATAAAATTTTGAAATCATAACCACGTATTCGTTGAGCCCCAAGAATCACCTGGGGGTAGGCTCATTTTTAGATCTCCTAAGAAATCCATGTCATCATAGGGAAACTCCAGGATCAGCTGATAGTTGGACTAAAACCAACCCTCAATTGTGGGTGTCCAATATCACCCCACATTTGTAACCACCCCTCCCACATTTACACAATTTCACTCGCTTTCCAGAGTAAAAATGAGATGAAAAGTGACTATGACAAGACCCGACCTCCAATCTTCAATTAAGGAAATGGGACCTACAAACTGACAACTCACAACATCCCTTGGGAATACAATACAATCAAGGGCTAAATAACCACCCCAAGTGACAAAACCATGATTTGGGGTTTATTTTCTCGCAACTTAACCCCAAATTGCATGCATGACAAGACTTGGGTGTGGTTGAAGGCCTCCAAATACACACACAACATTGCCTGAGTGTGATTGTGACCCGACTTTCCTAATTTAGAGGGTGTGATCCTGATATTTGAGCCACAAATCTAGGTTAGCCTCCAGAATAGTTCCCATAACTACCTGAGACTTTCAAGAATCATTATATACATGAAAAAAAAGTTAAACATTAAAACTTGAGTCAGAAAATTGACCTTACCAGTCCTAACCATGACATTCATTTCATAAAACATATGAAAAACATGTAAGCTACAGGTCATGAATGAATATCTAATCACAAGAGTCTGAAAATTATCTGACAACCACCAAGAAGGTATAATTCTCTCTCATAATAGTTGAAATAACATTTTTTAGTCCGTGCATTCATCAACCATTCATATATTCATCAAACAAGTCAAGAGCCATAAGTAATATACATCACATAACTAGCATACAACCAGCATATAGACCATGGAAACTTAGCCATAATATCACCAAAATAATCACTACAAATATACATGAATCATAATAAAATAATATCTCTTATTAACATACAAAAATAACAACCAAGTCAGTGACTTACACATACCACCCAACCATAGATTGGGCTAAACCAAAACTTTCTTTCAGCCAATCACCCCTATGCCATATTCCAATCATGAATGTGATATCTCATGAAATAAACCAAACATAACCAAACCAGCGCTTCCAGAGGCCAAACTAACTCAACCCTCAACCAGTGACCTCACCTCACAGTCGGATATCACTAAAACCAACCATATTGGTCTCTACCTAATTTTTCCAGGGCTCCAGAGCATTTTTCCAATCCGGCTCCAGGGACTAGTAACTCAACCCACCAAGGGATATAGAGAGTTTTTCCCAACCCACAACTATAAGTAATTATGAGCACCAACTAGCAAACAATCAAGTGGAAAAACAAAAAATTCCATGGCTATCTAGGAAATGGTAAGGCAAGGCTAAAACCGCTCTAAATCTACGAAAATATCCATGCCAATGATATCACATAACCAAAATATCTCATGCATATACCATGCATCCAAAAATCATCAAAAAAATCACACATGAAACATGTTATCTACAAAGAAATCTAGTTGTATTTGTTGATCCAATTGTTCCCTTGTGTTTTCTTGCTTTCTTTTGCCTTATTTCTCTAAATCCAGTCTATGCCAAAGTGCTCCAAGAATACTCTAAGTGTGCAAGAGTATGAAAGAGTGGGAGAATAGAAGAGAGCTTCACCCAAAAACTGTCAAAATCTCTAAATTGATCCTCAAAATCATTTTTATCATTAAGTCCTCTATTTTCTTCATTTTCCTTCATTTTCCTCTAATTTCCCAAGCATGCAAATTTGTGTCCCTTCACCTTATTTTTCTCCTATTTTTCTTTATTTCATAAATAAATTTCCAATCATTTCCTATTTTCCTTTACCAATTCCATTTCCAATTCCCTTAACCACCAATAAACCTAAAATGACACCCACTAAGATGTTTTCCCCACCATTCAACTTGGAATATATGTCCCATGACCTTGGTCTTATATTTGTTACATGGGAAATGA
Source organism: Pinus albicaulis (assembly GCA_034641835.2). Taxonomy (NCBI): domain Eukaryota; kingdom Viridiplantae; phylum Streptophyta; class Pinopsida; order Pinales; family Pinaceae; genus Pinus; species Pinus albicaulis. The sequence continues at coordinate 239,042,450 of CM076572.1, forward strand.
ACCAGGGATTGTTACAAACCCCTCCCCCTTGGGGGAACGCCGTCCTCGGTGTTCAATAATAACGACGTACATGTTGGGCCCCAAGCATTTCCTAGGGGCAAACCCGTCTCTGGATCTCCTCATAAATTCACGCCGACATAGGGGAACTCTGATCAATTGAGTGTTGGTTTGAAACAAACCCTTAATTGTGGGCATCCAATATCGCCCCACCTCCCTTCCTCCTGCTTGTGGCATCAAAGGAGCCCATTTCTAAATATGTGGCTCCCTTGGTGGTCTAGGCACAACTGCTATCACTATCCATAGCATCACTACTCTCTCATATAGTATGCTACACAACACGTTGTCATAGAAAAAGTTGATCACCTCGCCCTGAACAACCTATGAGAGTTTCATGGTAATCCTATGATGGAGAAATCCATCCCATTCAAATAAGAGGTTTGCATGCATCCTCTCTACAACTGCTATTTGGGGACCTAAACTACAATTTCGGGTCGATGACCCCACGAATCGTACTATCATAGTTGTTTTCACCTACCTCTCTAGGTCCAATATCGATGCAATAAGGATGAACCCCTGAAGGAATGCATCATCATTGTAGTGTTGTCGAGCCCAATATAGCACCACCATCCCTCCCTACGAGAGATCCCTCGGTAGCATCTCACCCCAAGGCACCAACCCTGTAACAAAATATGCATCCACCTCTATGGTGAATTCCACCCCTAGGCCTCAAATATCAAATGCCTACCTGTTTGGCTGCCATCATCCGATCACAAATAAAAGGAAGTCTTCCTGCAACCTCAGCAATGGGTTCTAAACAAACTTCAGAAGCCCCCATCTAGCCAACTACACCTTAGCCTGAGCATCACCTAACATTGCAATGCGCAAACGGTCCCAGTATCGCTTACACCATGTCACCACCATCGTGCCTAAAGAAAAATAAAAAACAAAAAATCATCCCCATGGACAAAAAAATTGATTTCATTAGCACTGTGTGCTTGTACCCATAACAAGTGTGTGATCATGCCTCTGTTACCAAAATAGGTGTGCACCTTCACACACTTTCTTCCTATACATTTTCACACTCTGCGTGATTGTCACCTCCCTACCCTCGAGGACCTCAACAGAGGTTCCTCGTACCTATTTTTTATATATTTGTGCACCTCATGTGGCTACTTCCTATATAGTTGCACACTTTGTGTGTTTGTCACTCCTTGAACCGTGAGGCCTTCGGCCCAAATAACTCGCAGTTGTTTCCCCCATAGTCGTGCACATCGCACGGATGTGTTTCCCTTACCTGTGCTCCTTCGTGTTACTATCATATAGTCTCCATCCTGTATGGCCTACCTACCCTAGTGTAGTATACCAATAATATATCTGACCTATAATATAACACATATGCAAAATATTCCCATGAAATAATAGGATTGATCCAAGAATAGAAATACTTATTTATTGATATCTTCAGAAAAACCCTTGAGGTAGGGTAACACCATACAACTAATCCTTAAGGAAGGAGATCTCTCCATAAGTGATATGATTGTCAATACAATAATCCTTTTACATCCTTAATGGAGAGTCTCTAGCCTCTATATAGGCTTCATACATACAATACCATGGGTCATACATCTAATACCATGGGCTTATCACATTATCTCCTAACTACTTGTGGTCCCTTGCATAATGTGGGTTAACCACTTTATTTATTAATTATGGCCCATGTATTTATTATCCTTACATTACATTATTTCCTTCAGTACCTTCCTTTGTACCCCATATGATCCCCCCTAGGAATACCCCATATTATCCCCCTTAGGTAAACTACATTCCATTACCCCCCCTAGGTATACTACAATAGCCACAGTCATAACACTGCATGCCAGTAGCTATGGCCCCAAATGGTCAGTTATGTGCCTATGGCTCCAGGATTTGAGCCACCTTTTTAGACCCAGAGCCCAGGTCATTGCCCAAAACTTAATGAAAATTTAATGGATGATAAATAAAAATAGGACAATGATACAGAAGAAATCACATCAACAAGAACTCATCTAGAACCCTCCTAGCCATGACAAGAATTTCGTCAAACATGTCACAAACATTGAATCTACAAGTGCAAACAACAGAATTAAGCATAGGGGTCTCATACTTATCTCGGAATTGTTAAGAATAATTTCTCCCTTACATCATCAGCTGCAATACAATCTATTTAACCATAGATACATTGTGCATTCATTTAGAAGTAAAAAAATGAATAGAGGCATACATCATCACTGATAAAATGCATGATTATAGCCAGCATAATAACAACAGAAATACCATGGATATAATAGCAATAGAATCCACATAATAACCAATGAAACTATACATCAAATACCAAAGGAATTATATTCTCATTAATGAGTGTAAAAACCAACCAGAGATGGGACTTCCACGTTACACCCAACCATAGATTGGTTGAGCCAAATCTCTCTTCATCCAATAACCTCTTGTGCCATATTCCAAACATGAATGTGGGAATCAAACCAAAATAACCAACTAGGGCATCCCGAGGCTCAAGAACCTCACCCTCATCAGTAGAAATCAGGCTTTACCATGATCCACATTGGATCACTAGGCCAACACAATAAACATCTCATAATCAGCTTTACTGTGATCTACACCTGATCACTAGGCCAACACAAGCATGCATATCACTGAATTCTATCTGCCTAAACCATGAGGAATTTTTGAAGCTTCACCGTATATCCTAAACCCGGGATTCCTAGGCCTGAATGGAGAGAAAGTAATCTCTCAAGCTTTACCTCAATCCAAACCCATATTACTAGTCCCTAAACTGAGGCAACACATGAACTAGTTCCATAATCATTGAGATCGACCTCACTTAGATTTGAATCCATCCGACAATTGCAATAGCCCTGGTGAAAATTACATGTAATAAAATTTAAAAACAATAACCACATTTTTTGGGACACTTATTCCAAGCTAAATGTTGGGAAAAACATCCTAGTGGGTGTTTATTTGGGTTATTATGGCTAAAGGGAATTGGAAAATGAAATGGCAAAGGCTTTGGAAAGGAAAAGAGGCATTATTGGCATTTTCTTTAGGAAATTAATGGAAAATGAAGAAAATAGAGGCCTCATTAATAAAAATGCTTCTAAAGATCAAATGGAAATATTTTTGGCTCACATTTTTTGAGCTCTTTCATTTTATCTCTCTCTCTCTCTATCTCTTTTACTCCTAGACACTTATATTTTTTGGAACACTTTGGCATTGGAGCAAGAAAGCGGGAAAAAAGAGGAAGCAAGCAAGGAGTAACAGGAATCAAGTAGCTACAATAGGATTATTGGAAGGTATCTATTTACATGTGTATTATCTTTTCTATATTTAGCATGCATGGTATTGCATGTGATTTCTTGTTGTCTTCACATGGGTTTTTCTAGGTGTGACAGTGTTTTTAGCCTAACCTTGCTATTTCCAAATAGCCATGGTGTTGTGGAGTTCTCATCTTTTGTTTTATGTGGATTATCAGATTGATTCAAAGCTGAGTGGGGTGGATATCCAAATTGATATAACACATGGCCTAGTAACCCCTAATACAAACTATGGGTTGTAGTAAAGCCAAACAGTGTGTTGCCTTGGTAGGCCTAGGAATCCTTGACTGGAGAATGGCAGGATATACGGTAAATCCTAGATGAGCTTTTCTCTCCATTCAGGCCTAGGAATCTCAGGTTTGGAATTGCGGTAAATCCTGGAGAGTATGTATCATTTTAGGGCCTAGTGACCCCTGATTCGGACTATGGGTTGTAGTAAATAGTGAGAGACTAGGAGACAAGAAAATTCCTCGTGGTTTAGGTGGAGAGAATATGATGATGTACATGCTTGTGTTGGCCTAGTTATCGGGTGTAGATCATGGTAAAGCCTGGTTTATGATTGATGAGTGTGAGGTGGTTTAGCCTCATGATTCCCTGTTTTGTTTTTTGGTTTGATTCCCACATTCATGCTTGGAATATGGCACAGGGGTGATTGGCTGAAGAGAGATTTGGCACAGCCAATCTATGGTCGGGTGGAATGTGGAAGTTGTTAGGGTCTTGTGATTTGGCTGGTTAGCAAGCCAAATGACAGTGTAACATCAAACCAATCTTTGGAGCCCAAGGACCTAGCCTTCCTAGACTCAGAGAGGGCTCTCTCTATATGTGTAAGGGATATTTGTGTGTTTTCTTATTGTGTTCTGATTTTAGGCTAGTTATGAAGTAGGTATTTTTGGTTTTGGTTTTTAGGTTGTGAGGGATGAAACTGATCAAAGATATAAGATAGGTAAAAATATGTCATATCAACTGGGCTATGGGGTCGAAAAGGTCAAGAAAGCTATCAGATGGTGATACAAGGTTGTTGAAGGGCCGATTTGATTCGAGGTAGAAAGGATCTTTGGGCGAAATGGAATAAAATGGACACCAAGTTTGGGAACAACAAAGGATTTCAAGTATAACTAGTTTAATAGTTGACATAAACATGGTAGGGAAAACCATTAATCATGATAAATGTAACTATAAGCTAATCAATACATAGAAATAAACATTCAAGCCATGCATAGAGATATATAACTCTCTAACTTTGGGAAATGGCCATCAGAATTTGGGGAAATACACTTAAGACAGACAAACAACTAAAAATACTATGTCGGAATGCCTAAACACAGTACTTCAAGTTATTGGGCACTTTGAAAACAAGATTGCATAGTCTTAGGCAAAGGGCAAGATCAGAACAAAACCTCATTGGTTCAACAAATGACAATCCAATCAGTCAAAGAGAAATTTCATGGATGGAGCTATGGCTAGCCATGAGTAAGCAGGGCATACCGTAAATCATACTTATCATGCATAAAAACATGAATGAAAAAAGAAACAATATCCTTAAGTTATTAAATAGCAATCAAGAATTATTTAATGTGACTAAGAATGAAGAAAACATGGAAGCTATGAAGAAACAGGAAATTTGAGGTGCCTCCAAGCGCATGTTTCAAATTTGTTCTCTACTATTCTATAGCAAGCAAGAAACATGGATTTATGAATGAAAACTAGGAAACAAAACAAAGAGAGAGACACTATACCATTCTACCAAGTCATGGAATCCAACAACAATCCTCTTTCATTATCCAAGAACATCCAAGAGACTATCCAAAAGCATGAGACAAGTATTTCTTCCAAAGATTATATGACCATATATTGCTTCTATCATTAAGTTCAGCCTTGTTTACAATGAAAGCCTTTGGAATATATAGGCTCAAGTGAGGAAAACCTCTTAGTTCAACTTGCACTCTCATTGGCCTATCCAAAATATCTAATCTTGTCCTTGAGTCTTTGCAAAGCCCAAGGCCCAAAATATCTCATAAAATATCTAAAAAATGCTAAAAGAGGGAAATAAATTGAATTTTCATAACTTCTCATGTGCAAAAATAGCTAAACGCACATGAGGAAAAAGCAGTTTTTAAAGGTTCAATTTTTACAAAAATACTCAAAAAATATATCAACAAAAGGTCCCCTGACTTGCCGCAACTTTTGGCAGCCTTCCCAATGTCGAAACGAGGCTCATGATAGCTCGTTGGAAAGCTCTGAGTGTCTAAGTTCTGGAAAAACTTGAAATTTCCCAATTTGATGCCTGCAAGTCCTCCAAAAATAGGCCTGTGTGTAAAAAACCATAAAATAAGCTTTGCTGATAGACCGGGCAGAGTGGAGAAAAAGCAGGCATTTTTCGCCATTTTGGGGGAGAAAATGATCTTCAAATGTCCTGAAAATATCTGAGTATGGGCTCCTGAAATTATCACATCCAATGATACCATTATCCTCCTTTGATGATCCTCCAAACTGAAATGGCGAAGCCCATGAGTTTTGGCCAAAAACCCAAAAATGAAAAAAAACCAAAATATGTCGAAATTTCCCCAAAATTGGTGAGAATGACCCTCAAGGGTTCTCAACAACATGTTGTGAAGCAGAGGCAAAAATATGAATTCTTTATGTGTCTTTCCTCACTTTCTATGACGGGCACTTCCCTTTAGCCTCCTTGAGCTTTTGTTGAGAAGCCTTCAACTTGCGCCGGGCAAACTGATTTAACTTTTTATAATACCCCGTAATTCTCCTTTGAAGGTCTAAATCTCTTTTTTCCTTCTCCAATTTCTTCTCCAATTGGTCATTTACTCTCTCAAGCCATGCCTCCTTATTGTTCTCTATCTCTTGTTCAAACAATGAAGTGAGAGGGGTAGATTGGAGAAGGGATTTTTCCTCTTCTTTTTGCTTCTCAAGGGCCTTTTTAAGCCCCATGGTTCTTGGCCTCTTTCGCATAGTCTGATCTTCGCCTTCACTTTCATCGAACTCACCCATGAGTTCTTCCAACCTTGCTTGGGCTTTGGAGGCCTCATTCTTGTACTTAGTCACTCGTATCTCATAAACAACCATATGGACACTCATTTGCCTATTTTGGATTTGCAAAAATTGATTGAAATTCCTAGCTCTATGAAGATCATCCTTCAATGCATCAATTTGGCTTTCTCTATGGATCAAGAGGCTTTCTAGAATCCGGGCCTCATTATCACTATCATCACTTTGGATTTGGATGATGTCGAATGCACTCTCCTGTTCATGACTGCCTTCTTCCTTACCCTTCCCTTTTCTTTGGGTGGCTATTCTAGTACTCTTCCTCCTAGGAAACTCAATGATGGGCTTCTTTGGAAATTTTCCTTTACTTCGGAGGGCCCTTGTCACATTTGGAGTGAAAACCCTAGGCACTCTCTTCTTTTTTGTCTGGGGCTTGGCCTTTTTAGGAGAAGAGGGCATGGCCCCTTTACCTTTGTCACCTTGCTTCTCTTCTTTTTGAGTTTGTTGTTCTTCCTAAAGAGGTTGTTGTTCCTGAGGAGGCTGCTAAGTATCATCTTTTGGCTGCCCATGTTCATTACTGTCATGTTGCTGCTCTGTCTCATAAGGCTGCCCCTGTTCATCGTTTTCATGTTCTTTTTCATCATCTTCATGTTGCTGCCCTGTCTCACCCTCATTGTGTTTCTTTTCCTCATCCCCTTGTTGCGGTTCATCATCACTATGATGTTTCTGTGTGTCATCATAAGGCTGTTGTTCATCCTCATCACTGTCATGCTGTTGTTCATCACTTTCTTCCTCCTCCTCTTGCTGTTGTTCATCATCACTGTCATGCTGTTGTTCAGCACTTTCTTCTTTCTGCTCATGTCCTTCTTCCTCTTGCTGGTCACTTTCTTCTCCTTCTTCATGTTCTTTTGCTTGTTATGTAGTAAACTTGAGATTTTTAGGAATGGGTCTACTGGAAGAAGGCGAGGGATGATGAGTAGGAGGTGTAGGGGATGTATGGACTGGAGGAACAGTGGAGAAATTCGGATGAGTGATGAAAACATTCCAAGAGACCTCCCTCTTTTCAAGCTGATGAAGAATGATGATTTTGATGAGAGATTGATGGAAGAGATAGGTTATTTGCTATGAAGGAGGCTTCTTCTGGACAGTGGAGGCCATTTTCTCAATGCTCTTGTGTAAGAAGAAAGGAAGATTTATAAATCTAGCCCTAGTGAAATGCATGAGCAGTCGAATGTGATATGCATAAATTCGGGAGAATCTTCCCTCACAAGTGAAGTACTTCATGATAATCTTCATGAGAGGGGCGTAGCTGGCTAAAAGATATGAGAAAGGGAAAATAGAAGGACATGACTCTCTATGCTCAGGCTTTAGAAAGGGCTTGTAATCATCTGAGTCCAAATGGATTTGTTTAAACCATTTCTCACCAATATAGGGGATTTTAGTGGCCTTGGAGATGGATCTTGGGGATAATTTGAAGTCAAGGCCTGCCAACTGGAAATTCTTTTCTCGAAACCTTAAAGCGCAAAGGTGTGTCAAAGGAGAAAAACTCTTCACCTTTTTCACCCTTTGACAAAAATCTAAACACCCAACCTCATGGAAATTGAACAATACTGATGGGTGGGCATTCAATTCTTCAGTGGAAATAGGTTCATATCTCTTATGAAATCCACTCCTACTATCCTGCCTGGGAGGCATCTTGTTATGGATGCTCTCTGCAAAACCAAACTGCCTCAAAAAGGATTTCAAGAATGTTTTCTCAAACAAAACTCTACCTTCTTTGTCAATCACTGTTTTGATCAAGGTAAATTTCCCTCAAAGCCGTGTAAAATGTTTTCTTTGCTATTAGGTCCCCGCTCCTATTAGAACACTGCTCTTTCCCCTTTTTATGCCAATCAACAAGTAAATTTAATAATAATCCCACAGTCAACAAAAGATACACAGTCAAGTGATTTCTGTGTTTGTGTAAGGTCACATGGCTCTAGGTGTTTTGAGGACAACAAGACAGCCTTGTATTTTAGAAAAAGGAAAAACAAAACTCCTCCCAATCAAAACACCCTCCTTGTCTTCACTGTTTTCTCACACATATTTTGACAAACACCTCTAAATGGCAATGATAGCTTTACACACTAAGGTCTATTTATGGTCAAAGAGGCAGCCCTGACTTTTCGCTTTACCACACCGAGGAAAACTTTGAAATGACAAAACACTTGTAGAATGAGTACTGCTATTTGAAAATAGGCCCACTGTTTTACTTTTAAAAACCTATCTTTCCTCCCTTTAAATAGTATCTCCACCCTTAAACATTGTTTTGAGGGCAGTTTGTATGGTCTTTTGATAGCAATAAAAATCCACCGATTTCACTATGTCAGGGTTTGGGCAAACAAAACCATGGCAATTCCGAGTTTCAAACATAAAACACAGCTCCTTATGTTCACTATCTCCTACCCACAGTTAGAAAAAACACCTGCAAACTTGATTTAATAGTTTCACTCATTAAAGCCTGTCTCATGGACAAAGATGGCAACACTGATATTGATTTTCACCATTACAACAGAGCTGATAGAGTTTATGTTTTTTTCCTTAGCTTGAGGTTAGCTCGAGGTTCTTCGAAATTAATGAATTAATCGACTAACCCCCACTGAAATATATTTCTTCAACACACTTAACACATCACCTTTATTTCACATTGGAAAATTCATTTTTTTACCATCATTTAGTCTTGGAAAAACACAGCATTATTCACCCTTTATAAATTTAACAATACTAAGGAGGCACATAAATACCTTGAAAATTTGATGGCAGCCCTTATTGACAAGTTTGAGCAACTTCAAGGCTTTTGGAAGGTGCTTTGAGTGTCTAAAGTGTGTGTGGCACGTTTACGAGGGAAAACGCGACGCAAAGAGGGGCTGTCGGGTCACTAACGGGCCGTCGTGACCAGCGCCTACAAGCGCGCCGCGCGCTGCTACAGGCACACCACGCAATAGTTCAAGCCTTTGGAAAAATTTCGTCTGAACGCGCCACGCAATAGTTCAAGCCTTTGGAAAAATTTCGTCTGAACGCGCCACGCAACCCTACAGGCACGCCGCACAGCCTAAAAAGCCCGAAAACTTGTGAATTTTTCTCAAACACTCGTTCTCTGGTCTAGTGAACAGTAAGAGGGGAGCGATGCCTTGTGCTTTGAGGAGTTTAAAAGGGCTCGCAACAGTCCCTTTATCCTTTTGAACGCAAACAAGCCAACTACCCTTGAGTTGACTTGTGAGGGTTTTTGAAAGCTTCTTCTTTGAAACAAATGCCTTTGTTCGCTTTGAAAACCAAAGTGATTTTAAATGTGCTATGAGGGGCCCATACCTTTAAACAATGTTGGCAGAAAAAATGTGGGTGACTGTTTTTTGGAGTTTTTTATGCTTGTGATATTTTTTCACCGTGGGCAAACCACTTCGAAGGCCAATCATCACTTGGTGTTTTTCTCATTGAAAAAGGAAAAACAATGACTTGTGAAACATCTTTTGCCATTGCAAGGAGGTGATTTTTCTCTTTTAAAACTTGATGACAGTTTCTGTTCCTTATACTTATATTTTCTTGTTAGAGGTAACCTAACTCAAATCCACCTAGTGACTGTAGATGCATTCTCCAAATGATGCTTTGTTTTGACTGTGGGTGAGGCCTAGTTGTACTCACCTGAGCTTTACTGTCCTCTGTCTATCGAGTAGGGCACTTCTTCTAAAAAAAATTCCTCTACTCAAAATGTAACAACAAAGTACCTTTGACCTATTTTCATAAGGAAAATGCCTTCATTTGTAACAATGGCATGCAGGTATTTTTTTTGAATGTTTGTTCCAGAACCTTTTGAAAAACAATTATCACCCTTTGGCTTGTGTCTAACCCAGCTGATTTCAACTATTATTCAACTCTGTTTTGTTTAAAGGAACAGAGACTAAATTTCAAGCCTTCTTATCAAGGAGATGAGCTTTTTGTAGCTTTTTAAGGAAATTACACCCCTTAGCAAAGTTTGTACACTTCTTGGCTCTAGACTGTCTTGAAAGCAAACTCTGATAGGAGATAAACCAGCCTTGTTGATAGTTATAGTACTCATGCTTTCCCTCTGTTTTTGACATGATTGCCCTGTTTAGAAGCTTTCAAATGTCTTCTACTGCTCTTACCATTTGTCTCTTAATCAGTCCAAACCTTGAAATGAGTCACTGCTCTGGCCCTCTTTTTATGAATGAAGGAGGCCTATTTTGACAAAATGCTTGATGTCCTTTCAACCTCTGTCTTAATTAAAAGAAGAATGTTTGATGAACCTACTGATAGTGGTTACCCTTACATATGTTGGCAGAAGTTAGTTAGAAGCTAAGACTGTCGGATTCCTTTGGCCATCTGCTCAATAATATTTCTACATTGATGATCAACTCATTAGCTTCATATTGTAACTCAATAACAATGGAGCATCCACTGCTTTGCCTCTGCCTTAAACATATTTTTTATTCAAAGACCCTTAGTTGATGTCTCACTGCACCCAAAAAATGTCCTTTAGTCAGTGCAGATTCTTAACATCAAACTTTATCCATTTGCCCTCTGCTTGTAGATGAAGGAGGCGCTCTCAGTATTCAAACCCTCTACTTATATATGAAGGAGGTTTTTCAGTCTTCAAACCCTCTTCTTATAGATGAAGGATGTTTTTCAGTCATGTCATATCATCGGCCTTTTGACAATGTTATTTTTCCTTTCGCTGTCCTTTCATGCTTTGACTGTGATCGCAAGAGCTTAATGAAAAACTCTCTGCTCTGTAGCTACATCCCAGGCTCAAAGTCACATTGAGAAGCATTTTTCTTCTCATGTGGAGCCAAATATTGTATTTTGGGATGCTGGTATGCCTCTGTCCTTAAAATATCCATTAAAACACTGTAAAAACACCTAAAATCGGTTTGACCTATGGTACATGTATTGCTGAGACTTGAGGGTGTATTAGTGGCCCGACCTAGGGCTGTAACCAACTTTATTTGCAAGATGGGAAGGTCTGTTATGACTAGTCTATAGCAGGTAGAGGTTCTTTGGCTTTAGAGTGGTTTGCCAAGGGAGGAATGCCTAAAGCACCACTACCTAACTTAGGGGAGACTTTTTGGACAGATTTGGATTGTTTCTTTGGAGCTGATGGGAAAACTAGTATCGCTGAGGCTAGATAGGACTTTGATAATGAGGTTTCATCTCGTCATGGGCAGACTAAAAGGTAAGAGGGAAAAAAAAGTTTATGGGTGTTTTCCAACTAGAAAAATTGACAATTTTTTAGATCAGCTGCTAGAAAACTTGGTTGTTACAACTATTCATCACCAACAAGTGAAAAATACTGATGACTAACAGTGACTCCATTTGGGGAGGGCAGCTCCTTTTCAGGAGGTGTCCAGAATTTCAGATCTTTGGCTTATGAAGACCAGTGCCTTACCCATTGGTGCAAATTTCATTCCTCCTTGATGCTACTTCTGAAAAATGACAGCATGATTAGCATCAATGATATTTCTACCTACCCCACTATCCTTACTAACATTTTTTTATTCCTTTGGGTGCATTTGGACTAGCAACCCTTTTGAAAATATATATTTTTTCTTTTTGGAAAATGAACCTATCTAATTCTACACTTATATCTACCGGGAGTTGAGATTAAACTGATGAACTCCTTCATTACTCTACCTATGCTCGATCAACTGTCAAGGTTAAGCTGTTTGACAGGATTTTGTTCTCTAATCTAAAACACGAAATTGAAAAGATGATCAAATCAAGGTTAGACAGTCTGATTTGTCATGTATTTGCGGCATGAAAGACAAGCTGCACACAAATATCATTTTTCATAACATGGAAACTAGGAAAAACGGGGCTAAGATGCACAATTTGTTTTTTCATCCCCGCTTCCCTCTTTGGTTCTGTTTTGAGCGTTTGGAACCAATATCTTTTCCTAATCTACTCTCTTTGATAAGTCAAGCTTACACAATGTTGACCATCTTTTTCAATCACTAACTTATCAGCAAATAAATTTAAAACATGTTCAGCTATGATTAGGCTAGATAACTGAACAAGACATTTGAGTACTAGTAGCGAAATTTATACTTGCGCGCCTTATGAATGACTATTTTTTAGAACATGGGGCCTTTTTCTATTTTTCAACTGCCCTCTTTTCTATTCTTCTATTGTTTTTGACTTTTCTGTTTTATCTATTTTTCAAACATTGGTATATACAATGATTGAAAATGTTTTAAACTCAGAAATCTTGGAAATGGTGAAACTTAAGCATATTATCCTCGTAAGGATCTCCTACCATTCTTGGTCCACTCAACTCCTGAAAAAAGAAATTTGGAAAATTCTCTCTTTCCAGCATGATATAAGGATTCATGCAAGAATCTCTGAACGAACCCGTATCTTCCTGTTGTACCTCTTTATACCTCTGATTTCCGCTCCTTCCTTTACTGTACATCTTCCTTAAGTAATGCATATATTCTTGGTCATTTTTGAAATAAATAATGACATCATGAAGGTATGTTAAAATGTAGAAATTCAGGACTAGAAGCATGGCTTTCATGAGCATATTTTTGATATCCGGTGGTTTTGCAATTTTGAGTTTGAAACTGGAATTACTTCCAGCATACTGGAAAAAATCTTTGAGTTGTCTACTTTGCAGGGGAATAATTTGGCTATAACCTGAAACATCATCTTGCAAAGGCATATGATTAAAAGCACTTATCATCGGTATATCATGGTCTTGGGTAGGAAGGATAAAATTTATGTTATAGGGGTGTGCATTAGTGTTTCTAAAGTCAAAACAGACCCTATGACCTGCTATTTTATCTTTTATTATTACTTATTGGTTCAGATTTTTGTATTTTCTTTTGTCGAAGTTGTTTCCTGGGGTGATGGTAGTGGCATAGTGTTTCTCGTTGTTTTCTCTGCATGAGGTAGTATTTTGCATGAGATTGCCAGTTCTAGCAGTTCTAAGTTTTTGATGGAATGACAGGATATTAGCCAGTTCAAGCAACTCAGGTATATTTGGACTGTGGTTATCATGTTCGCTCATTAGAAGTTTATCAGGCACTTTTTCTAGATTTTGAGTTTTTATGGCTAAAGTGAAGGCTTCACTTGCAGTGGAAGAGTTATGTGATGGTAAATCTTTGAGGTATGGTAAAAACATTAAGCTTCCCTGCTCCTGAGTTCCGAAAATGTTTGTGATATGTAATTCCTCTAATGCCTCTATTCTGGAAAAGTTTCCTGATGTTACTGCTGATGTTGGACTAAGGTTCGAGAAATTCACTTGATAGTACATAATGGTTTGTGCTTCTTGCTCTATTCCTATTTCAAAAGGAACATACTTACTTTCCTCAATACATAGTTGTTCACGATCATGGTAGTTTTGAGTGTCTAGTTCATCATAGAGAACTAGGGGCAGCTGATGTGGTGGGTCTAAGTTTGTTTCAATTTCTTCTGACTGTTCTTCAATGTCTTCATTAGTGTGCAGAATAAAAGGGTTCAGGTCAGAATGCAAGGAATACACTGGGATGTTATCTAGCCTCTCTTGGTTACTGATGATGTATTTCATGTGTGACTCTCGATAGAGTATTCTTGTTTGGTAAAACACAGGAATAGTGGCATAGGACATATCAAGTTGAATATTCCCTTGGAGCTTGGCTCCCCAAGATCTGGATAGAAGCATTTCGTACTTGGGAGGAATTTATGCTACCACTATGTCCATGATCAGATGCTTTGCAGGTATTTGGGCCAAACTAAAACAAATATCTTTGATCAAGCCTAGACATTTGACTCTACTAGAATCAAATGAATATAAATCTTTGTATGGTCTTGTGATTTCCAGGCCTAATATTTCCATTACAACCTTTGGCATAAGATTATGCGAGGCACCGGAGTCTAGCATGGCATTGTGAAGGATTTGGTCATGGATATTCAGATTGATGTAAAAGGGAAGAGTGGTTCCCTCTTGGAATTTCCCTTTTATTTTCGAACCAAACAATACTTCAAGAGTGTCATCAACTAGATTAAGGTTGTTTGCATCATTCCCTAGATTCAGGACCTTTAACACTTGGGATTTATAAGAGCCTTGGGCGATGAGCTCGATAAGAGGCATGGTGATTTTTATTTTGGCGATTTCACCCTCAAAAATAAAAGGTAACTGTAGTTTAGACATGTTTGTTTCATCTTTTTCAGCCATGACCTTATCTATGTTCTGAGTTTGCTGGCTCTGTTTCAGGATTTTGTTTGCCACAGCCACCTCGAGAATCTTTGTGGAAGTACTAGGAGTATCTGAGTCAGGATCAGTTTGGGTAAAACTATCTTTGTTTTGGTCATTTTTCCTGACCATGATTTTGTTGTTGTTCACTACTTTCTTAAGGATGGTATCAGGGGTTTTAGTAGTGTCTGAGCTACCTTTCTTGGAGTTGTGTTGATTTTTTCTTCTTCTAAGGTCATACTGCCTGTGAGCTTCTATTATGGCATTCTGAAAATCTATGCCAAGATCCTCAGGATCTTCATAGTTGGTTTCATCCTGATTCAGAGAGAAAAATGCTTGTTATTCTTCCGTGGGGTACACCTCACTCTCATTATCAAACCCTATGAGGTTCAAGTGATTTTCATCAATGGGTTTTGTATCCCTGTCATCTTATTCCACATAATTTTCATTAAATGGTGGCCTAATTTGTTGGTCATTTTCCCTTGGTTTGTTTTGAGGCTGTTCCCTCCTAAAATTTTGGTTCATGTTTCTGTTTGGAGGGTTTGGCTAGTTGTCCCTAAGAGGGGTCTTCTCACTTATCTTTTTCACATTTTGGCCATTGACCTGACTAAATAATATATTCTAGGATCTAGGGAAGGGGATGAAGTGGAGACCTCATCTCGGTATGTGAATTTCCTTTCTGATCTAGTCCTAGCTCTTTTTTCTGCTAAGTTGGCTTTTGCTCTTATGGCTACTTTTTGCATTTCCTCTAAGGTAAGGGGGTCCTTGTCTCTCAGCTGATAAGTCATGTCTGGGTCAAAACCCTTGGGGAACTTTTCCAAGGCTGAACCAAGCGGGGGTTTTAAGTGAGGTGGGAGGGCGTTATACACACTATTGAACCTAGTGCAGTATCCCTGGACACTTTCCCCATTTTCCTATTTTAGATTGTTATATTTTGACAGGATTTGAATGGGGTTCTTTCAGATTTCCCACTTGTTTATGAAGACTTGGTAGAGTTCCAAAAGGTTGTGGATGTTGTTTGTAGTTAAGCTCTTAAACCATTTTTTGAGTTCTCCGCCCAGGCTTTGGGCGAACATTCTCATTCTCATGGTCTCGTCTTATATTTCCATGTATTCAAAGGCATCGCTAATCCTATCTACATGCTGTTGAGTTGTGGTAGTATCATCTCCAGTAAAGTGTGGGATTTTGGCTTTGATATTCATTTTGTAAGGGAGCCAAAGGTTGTGGCAACACCAAGGGTGCGTACCAGGCTGCCATGACGGGAGCTAATGGGTGATTTACAAAATGAGGGCTTGTGGGATGAGCTGAGGTGGTTTGAACAGTAGTGGTTTGGATAGGTGTGGCGAATGTACTTGGACTAGTGACCTAGTTTTGAGCAGATCTGAGATGGTAGGAGCCAAAGTGATGGAGAAGCTGAAAGTCGGGAGGTGTGGTAGGTGAGGCTTCTCTACTAGGACTCTGTGGCAGATCTAGGGGCTCAATATCGTCAAAGTCTATCTTACTTTGTGACTTGCTTCTAAAAAGGGTTTTTGCTGATTTTAAGTCAAAGGAGGAATCCGGTAAGGTATTGAGATGTTTAGGTACTGATTTTTTCTACGGATGGACCTATCGGTAGCTAGATTGCTAGTTTCGGAAGCTTGCCACAAAATATTCTCTGGGTCGTCTACTATGATAGGGGGATTTGGGTCCGGATGAGCTCTGGTGTTGATTCTTCGTGAAGCCAGATTTCGGGTCTAGAGTTTAGAGAGGGTGGTATTTGTGAATGTTTTAGATGGATGGCCTCTCTAAGGTTTTACTAATGTGAAGGATGGTAAAAACTAAAAGGATGGAATAGTGGAGTCGCTAGGTGGATTTCTTATGAGAACTATGGTCCACCACCAACACTATCAAAGATGCTTGGGAAAAAATTTTATAGCAACTTTGAGATGGAAACTTGCAAAGAAGAGTAATTCACTTGGTTTCAACAGTTTGCTAGGATATATGGACAAGCTAATGGTTCTCTTGGAAAGCAGGCTTTTGCTTATCTCCTATGTTCAGGTGAGGTTTTCTGAATCACTAAGTTATACTTAGCCTGTCACCGATTATAGAGTTTCCACCCTAAGTTTAAGTTTTTGGAAGGATGAGTTAGCAGAAAGGTATGGTTTATGAATTTTTAGTCTTTTATGGAGTTTTTAGGCCTACTGGAGGCTATTTGAGTCGCCAGGTGGAACTTGGTTGTTTTTGTAAAGATGTAGCTATGGTCCACCACCAGTAACTAGGGAAAAAGCCAATCTGGTAATGTTTTTTTTTGGGGTTTTTCTGAGTTTTTATGTGCATCCTATGGTTTATAAGAGTGTCCTACAGCTGAGTCATCATTTTTCTAGGATGGTGAGACAACCATATTCTACTCTTCTAAGTTTGACTGAGATTTTGAGAGTTCCTAAGGGATACCTAGGATGTTTTGACTCAAAGTCCCACCGTGATCACCATTATGTTAGTGAGCGGTGGGATAAGTCAGCCAGATAGTATTCTCAAAAGTCTCTAAAGATTAGGGAAACTAAGTTTGTTTATTACTCAGAGTCCCACCTTGATCGCCATTATGTTAGTGAGCGGTGGGATAAGTCAGCCAGCTAGTATTCTAAATTTTAGAAAAGTAGTAAGGCCTACTGAAGGCTAGTGGAGTCGCCAGGTGGATTTTTAGTTGTTTTGAGGTATATGTGTATGGTCCACCACCAGTACTGACAAAAAACAATCTAAGGGAGTTTTTTGGGGTTTTTCTGAGTTTTTATGTAGTCCTAAGGTTTGTAAGAGTGTCCTACAGCTAAGTCATCATTTTGCTAGGATGGTGAGACAACCAGATTCTACTCTTCTAAGTTTGACTGAGATTTTGAGAGTTACTAAGGGATACCTAGGATGTTTTGACTCAAATTCCCACCGTGATCGCCATTATGTTAGTGAGCGGTGGGATAAGTCAGCCAGCTAGTATTCTCAAAAGTCTCTAAAGATTAGGGAAACTAAGTTTGTTTATTACTCAGAGTCCCACCGTGATCACCATTATATTAGTGAACGGTGGGATAATTCAACCCGCTAGTATTCTCAAAAGTCTCTAAATATTAGGGAAACTAAGTTTGTTTATTACTCAAAGTCCCACCGTGATCACCATTATGTTAGGGTCTCGTGATTTGGTTGATTGGCAAGCCAAATGACAGTGTAACATCAAACCAATCTTTGGAGCCCAAGGACCTAGCCTTCCTGGACTCAGAGAGGGCTCTCTCTATATGTGTAAGGGATATATGTGTGTTTGCATATTGTGTTCTAATTTTAGGCTAGTTATGAAGTAGGTTTTTTTGGTTTTTTTTTTAGGTTGTGAGGGATGAAACTCATCAAAGATATAAGATAGGTAAAAATATGTCAGATCAACTGGTCTATGGGGTTGAAAAGGTCAAGAAAGCTATCATATGATGATACAAGGCTGTTGAAGGGCCGATTTGATTCGAGGTAGAAAGGATCTTTGGGCAAAATGGAATAAAATGGACATCAAATTTGGGAACAACAAAGGATTTCAAGTATAACTAGTTTAATAGCTGACATAAACATGGTAGGGCAAACCATTAATCATGAGAAATGTAACTATAAGATAATCAGTACATAGAAATAAACATTCAAGCCATGCATAGAGATATATAACTCTCTAACTTTGGGAAATGGCTATCAGACTTTGGGGAAATACACTTAATACAGACAAAAAACTCAAAATACTATGCCGGAATGCCTAAACACAGTACTTCAAGTTATTGGGCACTTTGAAAACAAGATTTCATAGTCTTAGGCAAAGGGCAAGATCATAACAAGACCTCCTTGGTTCAAAAAATGACAATCCAATCAGTCAAAGAGAAATTTCATGGATGGAGCTATGGCTAGCCATGAGTAATCAGGGCATACCGTAAATCATACTTAGCATGCATAAAAACATGAATGAAACAAGCAACAATATCCTTAAGTTATTAAAGAGCAATTAAGAATTCTTTAATGTGACTAAGAATGAAGAAAACATGGAAGCTATGAAGAAACAGGAAATTTGAGGTGCCTCCAAGGGCATGTCTCAAATTTGTTCTCTATTATTCTATAGCAAGCTAGAAACATGGATTTATGAATGAAAACTAGAAAAAAAAACAAAGAGAGAGACACTATACCATTCTACCAAGTCATGGAATCCAACAAAAATCCTCTTTCATCATCCAAGAACATCCAAGAGACTATCTAAAAGCATAAGAAAAGTATTTCTTCCAAAGCTTATATGACCATATATTGCTTCTATCATCAAGTTCAGCCTTGTTTACAATGAAATCCTTTGGAATATATAGGCTCAAGTGAGGAAAACCTCTTAGTTCAACTTGCACTCTCATTGGCCTATCCAAAATATCTAATCTTGTCCTTGAGGCTTTGCAAAACCCAAGGCACAAAATATCTCATAAAATATCTAAAAAATGCTAAAAGAGGGAAATAAATTTACTTTTCATAACTTCTCATGTGCAAAAATAGCTAAACGCACACGAGGAAAAAGTAGTTTTTAAAGGTTCAATTTTTACAAAAATACTCAAAAAATATATCAACAAAAGGTCCCCTGACTTGCCGGCAACTTTTGGCAGCCTTCCCGATGTCGAAAAGAGGCTCATGATAGCTCGTTGGAAATATCTGAGTGTCTACTTTTTGGAAAAACTTGAAATTTCGCAATCTGATGCCTAGAAGTCCTCCAAAAATAGGCATGTGTGTAAAAAAATAGAAAATAAGCTTTGCTGATAGACCGGGCAGAGTGTAGAAAAAGCGGGAATTTTTCGCCATTTCGGAGGAGAAAATGATCTTCAAATGTCCTGAAAATCACTGAGTATGGGCTCCTAAAATTATGGCATCCAACGATACCATTCTCCTCCTTTTATGATCCTCCAAACTGAAATGGCGAAGCCCATGAGTTTTGGCCAAAAACCCAAAAATGACAAAAAACCAAAATATGTCGAAATTTGCCCAAAATTGGTAAGCATGACCCTCAAGGGTTCTTAGCAACATGTTGTGAAGAAGAGGCAAAAATATGAAGTCCTGATGTGTCTTTTCTCACTTTCTGTGCCAGGCACTTCCCTTTAGCCTCCTTGAGCTTTTGTTGAGCAGCCTTCAACTTGCGCGGGGCAAACTGATTTAAATTTTTATAATGCCCCGTCATTCTCCTTTGAAGGTCTAAATCCCTGTTTTCCTTCTCAAATTTATTCTCCAAGTTGTCATTTAATCTCTCAATCCATGCCTCCTTATTTTTCTCTATCTCCTGTTCAAACAATGCAGTGAGAGGGGTAGATTGGAGAAGGGCTTTTTCCTCTTATTTTTGCTTCTCAAGGGCCTTTTTAAGCCCCATGGTTCTTGGCCTCTTTCGCCTAGGCTGATCTTCACCTTCACTTTCATCAAAATCACCCATGAGTTCTTCCAACCTTTCTTGGGCTTTGGAGGCCTCCTTCTTGTACTTAGTCACCCATGTCTCATAAACAGCCATATGGACACGCATTTGCCTATTTTGGATTTGCAAAACTTGATTGAAATTCCTAGCTCTATGAAGATCATCCTTCAATGCATCAATTTGGTTTTCTCTATGGATCAAGAGGCTTTCTAGAATATGGGCCTCATTATCACTATTATCGCTTTGGATTTGGATGATGTCTAATGCACTCTCATGTTCATGACTGACTTCTTCCTTACCCTTCCCTTTGCTTTAGGTGGCTATTCTAGTGCTCTTCCTCCTAGGCAACTCAATGATGGGCTTCTTTAGCAATTTTCCTTTACTTTGGGGGGCCCTTGTCACATTTGGAGTGACAACCCTAGGCACTCTCTTCTTTGATGTCTGGGGCTTGGCCTTTTTAGGAGAAGAGGGCATGGCCCCTTTACCTTTGTTGCCTTGCTTCTCTTCTTTTTGAGTTTTTTGTTCTTCCTGAAGAGGTTGTTATTCCTGAGGAGGCTGTTGTTCCTGAGGAGGCTATTGAATATCATATTTTGGCTACCCCTGTTCATTACTGTCATGCTGCTGCTCTGTCTCATAAGGCTTCCCCTGTTCATCATTTTCCTGACCTTGTTCATCATCTTCATGCCACTACCCTGTCTCACCCTCACTGTGTTGCTTTTCCTCATCCCCTTGTTGCGGTTCATCATCACTGTGATGTTGCTGTGTGTCATCATAAGGCTGTTGTTCACCTTCATCATGAGTTTTTTGTTCATCCTCATCACTGTCATGCTACTGTTATCACTTTCTTCCTCCTCCCCTTACTGCTGTTCATCATCATTGTCATGTTGTTGTTCATCACTTTCTTCTTTCTGCTCATGTCCTTCCTCTTACTGGTCACTTTCTTCTCCTTCTTCATGTTCCTTTGCTTGTTCTGTAGTAAAATTGAGCTTTTTAGGAATATTTCTACTGGAGGAAGGCGAGGGATGATGAGTAGGAGGTGTAGGGGATGTATGGACTGGAGGGACAGTGGAGAAATCTGGATGAGTGATGAAAACATCCCAAGAGACCTCCCTCTTTTCAAGATGATGAAGAATGATGATTTTGATGAGAGAGTGATGGAAGAGACAGGCTATTTTCTGTGAAGGAGGCTTCTTTTGGATAGTGGAGGCCATTTTCTCAATGCTCTTGTGTAAGAAGAAAGGAATATTTAGCAATCTGGCCCTAGTGAAATGCATGAGCAGTCGAATGTGATATGCATAAATTCGGGAGAATATTCCCTCACAAGTGAAGTACTTCATGATAATATTCATGAGAGGGGCGTAGCTGGCTAAAATATATGAGAAAGGGAAAATAGAAGGACATTACTCTCTATGCTCGGGCTTTAGAAAGGGCTTGTAATCATCTGAGTCCAAATGGCTTTGTTTAAACCATTTCTCACCAATATAGGGGATTTTAGTGGCCTTGGAGATGGATCTTGGGGATAATTTGAAGTCAAGGCCTGCCAACTGGAAATGCTTGTCTCAAAACCTTAAAGCACAAAGGTGTTTCAAAGGAGAAAAACTCTTCACCTCTTGCACCCTTTGAAAAAAATCTAAACACCCGACCTCATGGAAATTGAACAATACTGATGGGTGGGCATTCACTTCTTCAGTGGAAATACGTTCATATATCTTATGCAATCCACTCCTACTATCCTGCCTGGGAGGCATCTTGTTATGGATGCTCTTTTCAAAACCAAACTGCCTCAAAAAGGATTTCAAGAATGTTTTCTCAAACAAAACTCGGCCTTATTTGTCAATCACTGTTTTGATCAAGGTAAATTTGCCTCAAAGCTGTGTAAAATGTTTTCTTTGCTATTAGGTCCCCGCTCCTCTCAGAACACTACTCTTTCCCCTTTGTATGCCAATCAACAAGTAAATTTAATAATAAGCACATAGTCAACAAAAGATACACATTCAAGTGATTTTTGTGTTT
This sequence comes from Pinus albicaulis, assembly GCA_034641835.2. Classification (NCBI taxonomy): domain Eukaryota; kingdom Viridiplantae; phylum Streptophyta; class Pinopsida; order Pinales; family Pinaceae; genus Pinus; species Pinus albicaulis. The sequence goes on from CM076572.1 coordinate 239,064,471, forward strand.
GTGTAAGGTCACATGGCTCTAGGTGTTTTGAGGACAACAGGACAACATTGTATTTTAGACAAAGGCAAACCAAAACTCCTCCCAATCAAAACACCCTCCTTGTCTTCACTGTTTTCTCATACAAATTTTGACAAACACCTCCAAATGGAAATTACAGCTTTACACACTAAGGTCTGTTTATGGTCAAAGAGGCAGCCCTGACTTTGCTCTTTACCACACCGAGGAAAACTTTGAAATGACAAAACACTTGTAGAATGAGTACTATTGTTTGAAAAGAGGTCCACTATTTTACTTTTCAAAACCTATCTTTCCTCCCTTTAAACATTATCTCCACCCTTAAACATCGTTTTGAGGGCAGTTTTTATGGTCTTTTGATAGAAATAAAAATCCATCGGTTTCACTATGTCAGGGTTTGGGCAAACAAAACCATGGCAATTCCGAGTTTCAAACATAAAACACAGATCCTTATGTTCACTCTCTCCTACCCACAGTTAGACAGAACACCTCCAAACTTGATTTAATAGTTTCACTCACTAAAGCATGTCTCATGGACAAAGATGGCAGCATTGATATTGCTTTTCACCATTACAACAGAGCTGACAGAGTTTATGTTTTTTGCCTTATCTTGAGGGTAGCTCTAGGTTCTTCGAAATTAATGAATTAATCGACTAACCCCCACTGCAACAGATTTCTTCAACACACTTAACACATCACCTTGATTTCACACCGAAAACTTCATTTTTTTACCATCATTTAGTCTTGGAAAAACATAGCATTATTCACCCTTTAGAAATTTGACAATACCAAGGAGGCACATAAATACCTTGAAAATTTGATGGCAGCCCTTGTTGACAAGTTTGAGCAACTTCAAGGCTTTTGGAAGGCGCTTTGAGTGTTTAAAGTGTGTACGGCACGTTTATGAGGGAAAACGCCACGCAAAGAGGGGTTGTCAGGTCACTGACGGGCCGTCGTGATCGGCGCCTCCAAGCGCGTCGTGTGCTGCTATAGGAGCGCCGCGCTATAGTGCAAGCCTTTGGAAAAATTCCGTCTGAGCGCGCCGTGCAACCCTATAGGCACGCCACGTAGCCTAAAAAGCCCGAAAACATGTGAATTTTTCTCAAACACTCATTCTCCGGTCTAGTGAACAGCAAGAGGGGAGCGATGCCTTGTGCTTTGAGGATTTTAAAAGGGCTCACGATGGTCCCTTTATCCTTTTGAATGCAAACAAGCCAACTACCCTTGAGTTGACTTGTGAGGGTTTTTGAAAGCTTCTTCTTTGAAACAAATGCCTTTGTTCGCTTTGAAAACCAAAGTGATTTTAAATGTGCTATGAGGGGCCCATACCTTTAAACAATGTTGGCAGAAAAACTGTGGGTGACTGTTTTTTGGAGGTTTTTATGCTTGTGATCTTTTTTCACCGTGGGCAAACCACTTCGAAGGCCAATCATCACTCGGTGTTTTTCTTATTGAAAAAGGAAAAACAATGACTTGTGAAACATATTTTTCCATTGCAAGGAGGTGATTTTTCTCTTTTAAAAATTGATGACAGTTTATGTTCCTTATACTTATATCTGCTTGTTAGAGGTAACCTAACTCAAATCCACCTACTGGTTGTAGATGCATTCTCCAAATGATGCTTCTTTTTGACTGTGGGTGAGGCCTAGTTGTACTCACCTGAGCTTTACTGTCCTCTGTCTATCAAGAAGGGCACTTCTTCTAAAAAAAATTCCTCTACTCAAAATTTAATAGCAAAGAACCTTTGACCTATTTTCATAAGGAAACTTCCTTCATTTGTAACAGTGGCATGCAGGTATTGTTTTTGAATGTTTGTTCCAGAACCTTTTGAAAAACAATTATCACCCTTTGGCTTGTGTCTAACCCAACTGATTTCAACTATTCTTCAACTCTGTTTTTTTTAAAGGAACAGAGACAAAATTTCAAGTCTGCTTATCAAGGAGATGAGCTTTTTGTAGCTTTTTGAGGAAATTACACCCCTTAGAAAAGTTTGTACACTTCTTGGCTCCAAACTGTCTTGAAAGAAAAATCTGATAGGAGATAAGCCAGCTTTGTTGATAGTTATAGTACTCATGCTTTCCCTCTATTTTTTACATGATTTCCCCGTTCAAAAGCTTTCAACTATCTTCTGCTACTCTTACCATTTGTCTCTTAATCAGTCCAAACCTTGAAATGAGTCACTGCTCTGGCCCTCTGTTTATGAATGAAGGAGGCTTATTTTGACAAAATGCTTGATTTCCTTTCAACCTCTGTCTTAATTAAAAGAAGAATGTTTTATTAACCTACTGATAGTGGTTTCGCTTACATATGTTGGCAGAAGTTAGTTAGAAGCTAAGACTATTGGATTCCTTTTGCCATCTGCTCAATAATATCTCTACATTGATGATCAACTCATTAGCTTCATATTGTAACTCAATAACAATGGAGCATCCACTGCTTTGCCTCTACCTTTAACATCATTTTTATTTAAAGACCCTTAGTTTTTGTCTCACTGCACCCAAAAAATGTCCTTTAGTCAGTGCAGACTCTTAACATCAAACTTTATCCATTGGTCATCTGCCTGTAGATGAAGGAGGTGCTCTCAGTCTTCAAACCCTCTGCTTATAGATGAAGGAGGTTTTTAAGTCATGTCATATCATCAGCCTTTTTACAGTGTTATTTTTCCTTTCACTGTCCTTTCATGCTTTGACTGTGATCGCAAGAGCTTAATGAAAAAATCTCTACTCTGTAGCTACATCCCAGGCTCAAAGTCACATTGAGAAGCAATTGTCTTCTCATGTGGAGCCAAATATTGTCTTCTGGGATGATGGTATGCCTCTGTCCTTGAAGGATCCATTAAAACACTATAAACACACCTAAAATCAGTTTGACCTATGGTACATGTATTGCTGAGACTTGAGGGTGTAGTAGTGGTGTGACCTAGGGCTGTAACCAACTTTATTTGCAAGATGGGAAGGTCTGTTATGACTGGTCTATAGCAGGTAGAGGTTCTTTGGCTTTAGAGTGGTTTGCCAAGGGAGGAATTCCTAAAGCGCCACTACCTAACTTAGGGGAGACTTTTTGGACAGATTTGGATTATTTCTTTGGAGCTGATGGGAAAACTAGTATGGCTGAGGCTAAGTAGGACTTTGATAATGAGGTTTCATCTCGTCATGGGTGGACTGAAAGGTAAGAGGGAAAAAATAGTTTATAGGTATTTTCCAGCTGGAAAATTTGACAATTTTTTAGATTAGCTGCTAGAAAACTTGGTTGTTACAACTAGTCATCACCAACAAGTGAAAAATATTGATGACTAACAGAAGTCCCATCTCTGGTTGGTTTTTACACTCATTAATGAGAAACTCATTCCTTTTGTATTTGGTATGCAAATGTACTGGTTTATGTGGATTTCTTTGATGTTATATCCTTGGTATTTATGTTGCTATTATGTTGGTTATAAGCTTGTATTTTATCAGTGATGATGTATGGCTATATCTATGTTTTTGCCTATAAATGAATATACAATGTATTTATGGGAAAATATATTATATTGCAGCTTATGATGTAAGGGAGAAATGCTTCTTAGCGATTCTCAGATAAGTATTATATCCCCATGTTTAATTCTGATGTTTACACCTGTATATGCAATGTTTAAGACATGTTTGACGAAATTACCGTCATGGTTGGGTGGGGTCAGATGAGTTCCTGATTATGTGATTACTTCCATGTATTTTTTTTAATCCTATTTATCCCCTCCTGAAGTTACAATAATTTATGGGTAGTGACCTGAGCTCAGAGGTTGAAAATGTGGCACAAATCCCGGAGCTACGGGCACAAAAATGACATTTTGGGGCCTTAGTCGCTACCTTGACAAGTAAATCCTGCAGTTAAGGGTCTATAACCTCTCCCTTGCCCTTACATTCCTGCATCTAAGCCTCAAATGGGTTAAGAATAATTTCCTCTTAGGGAACAGGGCCCTAGAAGGTTGGGTTACCTCTTTGGGATGTCAATGATGTAGTGTAAGGTTTGTTTGTCGTGTTTCTGTCAGTTCCTATTCCTCAAAGTCATCTATGAGGTTGAATCTCATATTAGTAGCCTCTTGTCACATTTTTACCTCAATTGGTTGATTGCTTCGGTAGATGTGAGAAGAGGGTGTTATAGGGTGGTATCAGAGCATGGTTAAACTCTTGGATTGGGTGGGTGCAGGTGTTTTTATCATGCGTTTATGTTGGTTGCATGCATTTTTAGTATGCTTGTGGTCTGTGTGTAATTGTTACATACGCATGGTGTTGATCATGTTTACAGTGACGTCACCATCAGAAATTTTTTGGTGTCTTTGGGGCATGTTTCGTCATGTGTGTATGATTGGTTATGGGTTGTTCATGTTTATGTATTGACCGTGTATGATTACTTACATGATGTTACATATTGTACATGAATTTCTTGTTTATGCTAGGTTACATATCGGTCATTCTTGTGTGTTTTCTGTGCATGATTTCTTATGTGATGCTATATGTGGGACATACATTGGTTGTTCATTATTGGTTATACATTTCAAGTGGGTGCATATGCTTAAGTTTTCATTTTCATGGTTAAGGTTTTTGCCCATTAGGGAATTGTATGTATTTTTTGTCATCATGGTGATATTGGTATTTGATGATGTTAATGTTTTGGCTAAGATAGAGTAGGAGATGCAAACCATCAAGGTGAAGTTGTAGCATTAGACCTCGAGGCAAGAGAATGTCTTCATACAGGTTTAGATGTTGAGTATGTAGGTATGTAGGTTAAGGATTATTATATTCGTTATGGTTATGACTATTCCTTTCATTCTATTGATGTATTGGTTACATACATTACAGAAGCTAGTTGATTAGTGCATTTATATGTACATGTGTCGGATAGTCACGAATGATAGCAACCTGTGGTGGTATGCATTTCTATTATTGTTTTATGTTAGCTAAATTATATGTTTTTGATGAGAATGTTATGGGCATGATATATAATGTGTTTTCGTTACATGTTAGTGACTTTATGGTTAGGGTTATGACATTCAGGCATGAGTCGACCTAATTACGATAGTGTGTTGTATTATGTATAGACTGAATCTGCATATGTGATTGTATGCATGAATGACATTTTCTTATGATTTTATGATGTGAACATGCTAGCTAGATACTATTATGGATATCATCACCCGGTTGATATGTTGTGAAGTTATATCATGCTAATCTAGATTTATTGTGCAGACAAGATAGCATTCCCTGAGATACATTAAGGTATGAGCTTGCTTATGTCATCTATTTGGTATTTGAGTATTGGTGTCTATCATGTTGTCTATTTGTTGTTTGAATGTTTTATTAACTACATGATATGAGTATGTGTTTATAATATTGCATGAGGAAACAAGCTTGCTTTAAGATAGTTGCACTAACACATATATGTTGAGACAATTGATATGTAATTGAGAAAGTGGGTGATCATTGTAGAATTATGTATTATGACTGATGAATGTGAGTTGATTTTTGATTATGACATGGTTGTTAGTTTTGGTTAAATTTGACTTCAAATCGATAAGATATGTTGTTTTAATATTTGGTACATATGGTTGATATGTGTGTTCATTTACAGTTTAGCGTGCTTAGCACAACAAGGTAAGGTAACTAGCTTGTTGTTATATTTATTTATGCACTGAAAGTTATGTGTTTATGGCAATATGATGAAGGGGACTACATGGAAAAATATACTTCCATGAAATCTTGAAGAAGGCTCAGGTTGAGCTTTCCTTTGGTAGTGTTGGGAAGAAATGTGGGATTGAGTCATGGTGTTTGTTGTAAAGTATTGTGCTTATGGTATTTTTTGATTTGGTTGTGATTGATTTCTGTTTTTTATTGTGTGTAGTGTATGGCCATACCACTTTCTTTTGGTGTCTTATTTATATTGGTTTTCCATGGTCTTATTCTTTTGTTTCTTTTGCTTTTCTTTTATGCCTTAAGTCTCGGGAATTGGTTGGGTAAGAGGAAGTTAATGGAGTTCAAGAAGAGTTGTGTAGTACCCAATAGGTGATGTGAGGCCTAGATGGAGTTCAATACATGAGTAAGTGTAGCAGAATTTAAGAATATGATAGTCATATGGATTGGTTGAGTCCATTGTGATAAATGGACGGTGGCAGGATTGTCATCATAAATGTAAAGTAAATTCATCTAAGATATCAGATGCCTTAGCTATGTTGAGAACTATTGTTCTCAATGTTTTGCATGTTGTGCGCAAATAAAGGAATTTATCTTAACCTAGACATTATGATATCTAGCAATTACAATGTGATCATGATTATGTTGGTGTTTATATATGTATGTATTTAGTGTCTGACAGGGTTTTCATGGATCATGATTGTTTAATGATAAATGTTTATATGTATATATGTGTGTATGTATGTCGTTTTCTAACAGGATCATGATTGATTTATGCTAATGATTATATATATGTATGTATCTATGTATCTATGTCACTGTATGACAAGGTTCTCAAGGATCATTCTTGTGGAGGAATGATTGCTTATGCAGGTGAATGACACAAAGAGGTTCTTGGTCTTATGAGGAATCAAGTGGAAAGATTAACTTTGATAGATTTATGAGGTTAGTATCAAGTGCACGTGAATTGATATTATATGCTTGTACTGTGCCTATGTTTTTTATATGGACAGGTAAAGCTAAGGGGTACATCAACGGAGCAAAATTTGTGTGATCTGTGGCATGATAAGATAAGCATGGATAGTGGAAAGACACTAGAAGCAAGGTTTCTTGTGGGGTCAGTGTGTGGTCTATGGATGTGCAGTAATATTGTTGTGTATATGTTATGCATGTTGTATATTCAGTGACTGTACGTATGGTGATGTGTAATGTTTTATATGTAGTATTGTGTACATATGATGTTGTATGTATGTTGTATATATGGTGTTGTGTGTATATTGCATATGCAGTACTAGGTATAGATGGTGTTATGTACATCTGAGATATGCGGTGATGTGTACATATCATATTGTGTGCATGTTGGATGTGTTTTTTTGTGTTCATATGGTGTTGTGCACATGTTAGATATGCAGTGTTGTGTATGTATGGTGCTATGTGCATGTTGAATACGCAGTGCTATGTAAATATGGTGTTGGGTGTGTGATGTAAATATGGTGCTATGTACATTTCGTGTTGTTTTCATGATTGTACATATGTTATTGTATGAATGTGGTGTTGTGTACATGTTGTACATGTGGTTCTGTGTGCACATGGTGTCATGTACATGTTGTGCAGGTGATGTTGTGTACATATGGTGTCGTGTACATGTCGTGCATGTGGTGCTATGTACATTCGGTATTGTGTACACATTGTACATGTAGTGCGGTGTAAATCTGGCATTGTGTACACATTATGCAGATGGTGCCATGTACATGTGATGTTGTGCACATGTTGTGTAGGTAGTGTTGTGTACATGTGGTACTATCTGCATGTTGTGCATATGGTACTAGTATACATGTGGTATTGTGTGCATGTCGTACATGTTGTGCTGAGGGCATGCGGTACTATGTATGTGCATAGTGTAGCCATGGTATCATGACACGTGTATTCGATGTGTGGTTCTCTATGTACGTATATCTATATGTATATTTATGTGATGTATTCTACACTGGGTGTAGGTGTATGTGTTGCATGTCGGTGTAGAAGTATATATTGCTTAATATAGTACATCGGGTGTGGGTGTATGTGTCATATGCCAGTGTGGGTGTATGTATTGTATGGTGTTATATGTTGTATGTGTGTGTACGTGTTGTGATGTACACTATGTGTATGTGTATGTGATTGAAGAGAAGGCACTAGGTGCTTGTCAGGTGTGTTAGACTCCTGTATTTCAAAGTATCACAAGGTGACTAATTATTGTTTAGATTTTTCATACTGAAAATAATACTCCATGACTATCATTTATTTTCAGAGAAAGAAAGGGAGATCCTGACTTCCAAGAGCTTCAAAGGAAACAATCTACCTTTTCAGTTTAGTTGAAAGAAGAAAATGTTGTTGATAAGGTGTGATGGGGATCAAACTTCATTTCTGCCCTAATTTCATTTCATTCACCCTTTTTACCCTTCATTTTCTCCATATTCTAAATTTTTAAACCATAAACAAAACCCACCCCACCATTTATACCTTTTCATTTTCATTTTGTTGAGTGTGGAGCCTGATTATCTTGTTTATTTTGTATCATAGTGTTTGACCCCTGTATCTTAATGGGGCGGCAATGCCGCCTATAATTAAACGTTGCTTGTGGAGTCCAGGGGGGGGCAGCTGTGACTTTATGGAGCCCCCCCCTTAGTGGGGGGTTTCAGGGGCAGCGCCCCCGAAGCAAAAAATAGATGTAAAATTGCCTTGTAAAAGTATAGTAATTTCTAGTCAGTCTAGGTTGTTCATTAGGCGGATGATCTGATGGTAGAAGTTATGTTTATTTTAGGGTTTTTTTCTCTAGAAGGAAACCCCCCGCTTGTATGAGGTTATTGAATTACGGTTGTGTATTGGATGTGTATTCTCAGAGCGAGAAACAAATAGGGAGACTATGAGAGAGAACAAAGGATATTACAGCGGATCTGTTGTAGGTTGTGTCTCTTCATTTTGATGGATAATAGAAAGGAAGGACTAGCTGTTCGGGGTGGAAATAGCCCAAACTGGGTGAACCACGTATATATGTGTCTCTCGGTTTTATGTGTTTCTTGTTTTTGTGTTTCTGCATATATTTTATTTGTTCCATTTCTCTATAATATATAATTTTCTAACAAGTGGTGTCAGAGTCGAAGGTCTATTTGGCTGATAAACTCATAGGAAAGAAGGATTCCTAGTTCGAGTGGGAGCAATGGAAGAAGATTTGTATCAGAAAGATTTGTACCTACCATTGAGCAGAAAAACAAAGAAGTTGTCAGCTATGATAGACGCAGAATGGGAGATTCTCGATAGAAAGGAACTTGGAATAGTACGGTTGTGCCTCGCGGCATCAGTAGTCTTCAATATTTCAAAGGAAACAATAACAGAGGGTTTGATTAAGGCGTTGGCGAAATTATATGAAAAACCCTCGGCCTCAAACAAGGTATTTCTTATGAAACATTTATTTAATATGAAGATGTCAGAAGGTGGATCTGTTGCAGAACATTTAAATGATTTTAATATAGTTACCAGTCAGTTAAGTTTTTTATGGGTAAACTTTGATGGTTAAGTTTGAGCTCTATTATTTTTGTGCTCATTTCAAGAAATTTGGAATGTTTTAGTTATTTCCATTAGTAACTCTGTCTCTTGATCTAGTACTTTAAAGTTTGATGATGTTGTTGGTGCTATCCTTAGCAAGGAAATGCAACAGAAAAGCTCTGGTGAGACATCGGTAATGCTTTGAGTGCAGAGTCTAGGGGAAGAAGAATGGAAAGAGGAAAGAGCTTAGGATATCGCAGTAAATCAAGGAAAGGTAGATCCAATTCCAGATCAGGTATAGTGTGCTGGAAATGTGGAAAGAAAGGACACCTAAAGAAATATTGTAGATCTCGGAAGGGAAAAGAAGGAGACGCGCAGCAAGAAAACAATCATGAAGAAAATGTGACAGGTGATGCATTACAAGATGCTTTGATTCTTTCTTTCGAAAATGTTACTGATTCCTGGGTGGTAGATTCAGGGGCCTCATTCCATGCCACACCTGATAAGAAATATTTTCATGACTATGTTCAAGGATATTTTGGACAAGTCCGTTTGGGTGATGATAAACCTTGTAAAATTGTTGGAATGGATAAGGTTCTTGTAAAACAACAAAATGGAAACCAATGGCTATTAAAGGAGGTAAGGCATGTTCCAGATCTGAAGAAAAATCCTATTTCAACAAGGCAGTTAGGTGGTGAAGGTTGTGTGAAAACTTTCACAGATAAAACTTGGAAGGTCACCAAAGGATCCCTGGTAATAGCAAAAGGTGAAAACGTTGGTACATTGTATTTATGCAATGGTATTTCTAACTTTTTTAATGCTTTAACTTCCAAAGGAGCATATGCAACATTATGGAATCATAGGCTCGAACACATGAGTGAGAATGGGATGAAGATTCTTCACTCAAGAAATTTGTTGCCGGGTTTGAAGAATGTTGATTTGGATTTCTGTGAGAATTGCATTTATGGAAAACAGAAGAGAGTCAGATTTCTCAGAGTCGGGAAAGAAAATATGAGCGAAAAATTAGAGCTTGTGCATACATATGTATGGGGACCTACTCAGGTATCATCTCTCAGTGGCTCTCATTATTATGTTACTTTTATTGATGATGCAACTAGAAAGACTTGGATTTATTGTATTCAAAATAAATCTGATGTATTTTATACTTTCAAGAAATGGAAAGCTTTGGTTGAGATTGAGACAGGAAAGAAGTTGAAGTGTCTCAAATTAGACAATGGAGGTGGATATTGCAACAAAGAGTTTGATAGGTACTATTCAGAGCATGGAATTCACAGAGAGAAGACAGTTCCAAGAACACCACAAGAAAATGGTGTGTCAGAAAGGATGAACAGAACATTCATGGAGTGTGCAAGGTGCATGACATTGCATGCAGGATTGCCTTTACAATTTTGGGCAGATGTTGTAGATATTGTTGTTTATCTAATAAATAGAGGGCCTTCAAGTTCCTTGGATGGTGGTATTCTAGAGGAAGCATGGACAGGTAAAAAGGTAAACTACTCCATTTTAAAGCCTTTTGGTTGTGAGGCCTTTGTCCATATTAATAAAGAAAATAGAACAAATCTTGAGGAAAAATGAAAGAAATGTACCTTTATTGGATATGGTGTTAATGATTTTGGTTATCGCTTGTATGATTATGAAAATCAAAAAATCATTAGGAGCAGAGATGTAATATTCAATGAAAAGGTATTGTATAAGAATCAATTGCAAGAAAAGAAACAGGAAAAAGAAAACAAATAATACACAGTTCTTGATGAGATCACAAAAAAAGTAAAGATGCATGAAAATAATAATAATCAACAACCACAACAACAGAAACCACCACAACAGCAACAGGCACTTCAAACACCTGAAAGTGGTGTTAGAATATCTACTAGGATAAGTAGACCCCCTGAACGATACTCTCCTTCATTATATTACTTATTGTTGACTGATTCTGGTGAACCCGAATGTTATGAAGAAGTAATGCAGGTTGAAACTAGGAAGAAGTGGGAACTAGCCATGGAAGAAGAGATGGACTCCTTAATACATAACCAGACTTGGGACTTATTCAGGTTTCCTACAAGTAAAACTACATTGAAAAATAAATGGGTTTACAGGCTAAAGGAAGAAGATGGAGGAAAACATAGGTACAAAGCTAGACTTGTGGTGAAGGGATTTGCACAAAAGAAAGGTATTGATTTTGATGAAATATTTTCTCCTGTTGTTAAGATGACTTCAATCAAAGCTATTTTAAGTCTTGTAGCATCAGAAGATTTGCATCCTGAATAGTTAGATGTAAAGACAGCATTTCTCCATGGAGATTTGGAGGAAGAGATCTATATGGAGAAACCAGAAGGATATGAGGTCAAAGGGAAGGAAAAATTAGTGTGCAAACTAAAGAAGAGATTTTATGGCTTAAAACAGGCTCCAAGGCAGTGGTATCTAAAATTTGACAGGTTTATGTCTGAACAAGGTTATACTATATGTCACTTTGATCATTGTGTTTATCTGAAAAAGCAAAATTATGGCAGCTATATTATATTTTTATTGTATGTAGATGACATGCTTGTTGTAGGGTCTAACATGGAGGAAATAACTGTGCTCAAAAGAAAATTGAAAAATTCATTTGCAATGAAGGATTTGGGAGATGCAAAACAAATCCTTGGTATGAGAATAACTAGAGACGGGAAAAATCACAAATTAACACTGTCTCAGAATGAGTACATATAAAAGGTGTTGAAAAAATTTAATATGCAGAATGAAAAACCAGTTAGTACACATTTTGCTAGCCATTTCAAACTCAATAAGGAGATGTTCCCCAAGACCCAAGAAGAAATGGATTATATGTCTAAATTTCCATATGCATCAGCAGTTGGAAGCTTAATGTATGCAATGGTCTATACAAGGCCTGAAATTAGACATGCAATGGGAGTTGTAAGAAGGTACATGAACAATCTTGGAAAAGAACATTGGATGGTAGTGAAATGGATTCTCAAATATTTGAGAGGTACCACAAATTAAGCATTATGCTTTGGTGGTTCAAACATTGCTCTATAGGGATATGTTGATGCAGATATCGCAGGTGACAGAGATAATAGGAGGAGCACTACACGGTATGTATTTACTGTAGGTGGAACAGTTGTTAGTTTGGTTTCAAAAATCCAAAGTGTTGTTGCACTTTCAACAACAGAATCAGAGTATGTTGCTGCTACAGAGGCTAGTAAAGAAATGATTTGGTTACAAATATTTATGGATGAATTAGGTAAGAAGCATGATATGGGCACGTTATACAGTGATAGTCAAAGTGCCATTCATTTTTCAAAGAACTCAACATTTCATTCCATGACTAAACACATACAACTCAAGTACCATTTCATATGGTTAGTATTGGAAGATGTACATTTGAAGCTGGAAAAGATACACACTAGCTAGAATCCTGCATATATGCTAACAAAAGTTGTAACCATGGATAAACTAAGAATATGCTCAGTTTCAATTGGTCTTCAAGGATGACGATGAAGATGAGAAATATCCAGATCCAAAGAGGAGTCATTTTCCAGCAAATGAAGTATCGGTGGAGTTGCTACAATCAGTCTCCAAGTGGGAGATTGTTGGGTGTGGAGTTTGATTATCTTGTTTATTTTGTATCATAGCATTGAACCCATGTACCTTAATCGGGTGGCAACGCCTCCCATAATTAAACACTGCTTAGGGGGTCCAGGGGGGGCAACTGAAACTTTATGGAGACCCCCCCCTAGTAGGGGGTTTTGGGGGCAGCACCCCCGAAGCTAAAAATAGATGTAAAATTGCAGTGTAAAAGTATAGTAATTTCTAGTCAATCTGGGCCATTCATTAGGCAGATAATCTGACGGTAGAAGTTATGTTTAGTTTATGGTTTTTTTCCCTAGAAGGAAACCCTGTGCTTTTATGTGGGTATTGTATTGCGAATATGTATTGGATGTGTATTCTCAGAGTGAAAAACAGATAGGGAGACTATGAGAGAGAGAAAAGGATATTATAGCAGATCTGTTGTAGGTTGTGTCTCTTCATTTTGCTGGATAATAGAAAGGAAGGACTGGTTGTTTGGGGTGGACGTAGCCCAAACTAGGTGAACCACGTATATTTGTGTCTCTATGGTTTTATGTGTTTCTTTTTTTTGTGTTTCTGCATATATTTTATTTGTTCCATTTCTCTATAATATATAATTTTCTAACACATTTTTCCTAGGTCATTTCCCTTTTATTTCATTACACATGCCCAAGTCACTTTTCACATTTTCCAAATCACAAATTTCTTTAAAAACCATCTCATATAAACCTTTCGAAAGCGATATGTGATTAAAGTAGAACCTATTCACCCTGCACTTCGTAGCCCGCAAGCTTCAAGCTATACCTCTTAAAAGACTTTTCCAAAACTTATTTTTCGTCAATGCAATGAAAGTGGGACCTGCCATTGATCAAGAGATCATGTCCAAGTGAAGAAAATGCTCAAAAATTGAAATTCTCATAAATGGTTTCAGTCTAAACGACCGGAAAGGCCTCGTCACTGCGATTCTATCACCATAAACGAGACTCAAATCCGATGTCGTATGTTAAAGTTACTGAGGTTTGAATTCATCTAGTGACCTCCAAAACATGACTTTTTGACCAAATGAATTTAGCCATTTCAAACTTAGTAAGGAGATGTGTCAACAGGAAACCTGACTAAGTCCCAAGTCTTGTTATGCATTAAGGATTCCATCTCTTCTTCCATGGCTAGCTCCCACTTCTTCCTACTTTCAACCTGCATTTCTTCTTCATAACATTCGGGTTCACCAAAATCAGTCAAAAATAAATAATATAATAAAGGAGAGTATCGTTCAGGGGGTCTAATTATCATGGTAGATATTCTGACACCATTTCAGGTGTTTGACGTGTCTGTTGCTGGTGTGGTAGTTTCTGTTTTTGTGGCTGTTGATTATTATTATTTTCAGGCACCTTTACTTTTTTTGTGATCTCATCAAGAACTGTGTATTCTTTGTTTTCTTTTTCCTGTTTTTTTTCTTGCAACTGATTCTTATACAGGACCTTTTCATTGAATATTACATCTCTACTCCTAATGATTTTGTGATTTTCATAATCATATAAGAGATAACCAAAATCATTAACACCATATCCAATAAAGGTACATTTCTTTGATTTTTCCTCAAGCTTTGTTCTGTTTTCTTTATTAATATGGATAAGGGCCTCACAACCAAAAGGCTTTAAAAATGAGTAGTTTACCTTTTTATCTGTCCATGCTTCCTCTGGAATACCACCATCCAAGGAACTTGAAGGCCCTCTGTTTATTAGATAAATAGCAGTATCTACAACATCTACCCAAAATTTTAAAGGAAATCCTGCATGCAATCTCATGCACCTTGCACACTCCATGATTGTTATTTTCATCCTTTCTGACACACCATTCCTTGTGGTGTTCTTAGAATTGTCTTCTCTCTGCGAATTCCATGCTCTGAACAGTACCTATCAAACTCTTTGCTACAATATTCACCTCCATTGTCTGATTTTATACACTTCAACTTCTTTCATGTCTCAATGTCAACCAAAGCTTTCCATTTCTTGAAACTATCAAATACATCATATTTATTCTGAATACAATAAATCCAAGTTTTTCTAGTTGCATCAGCAATAAAAGTAACATCATAACAAGAGCCATCGAGAGATGATACCTGAGCAGGTCCCCATACATCTGTATGCACAAGATCTAATTTTTTTCTCTTCTTTTCTTTCTCAACTCTGAGAAATATGACTCTCTTCTATTTTCATAAATGCAATTCTCACAGAAATCCAAATCAACATTCTTCAAACCCGGCAACAAATTTCTTGAGTGAAGAATATTCATCCCCTTCTCACTCATGTGTCTGAGCCTAAGATGCCATAATGTTGCATCTGCTCCTTTGGAAGTTAAAGCATTAACAGAGTTAGTAATACCATTGCATAAATACAATGTACCAACCTTTTTGCCTTTTTCTATTACCAGGGCTCCTTTGGTGACCTTCCAAGTTTTATCTGTGAAAGTTGTCACACAACCTTCACCGCCTAACTGCCCTGTTGAAATCATATTTTTCTTCAGATCTAGAACATGCCTTACCTCCTTTAATAGCCATTGGTTTCCATTATGTTGTTTTACAAGAACTTTACCCATTCCAACAATTTTACAAGGTTTATCATCACCTAAACGAACTTGTCCAAAATCTCCTTGAACATAGTCATGAAAATATTTCTTATCAGGTGTGGCATGGAATGAGGCCCCTGAATCTACCACCCAGGAATCAGTAACATTTTCAAAAGAAATAATCAAAACATCTTGTAACACATCACCTGTCACATTTTCTTCATGATTGTTTTCTTGATGTGTGTCTCCTTCTTTTCCCTTCCGAGATCTACAGTCTTTCTTTAGGTGTCCTTTCTTTCTGCACTTCTAGCACACTATCCCCGATCAGGACTTGGATCTTCCTTTCCTTGATTTACTATGATATCCTGAGATCTTTCCTCTTTCCATTCTTCTTCCCCTAAACCCTGCACTCAAAGCATTACCTGATGTCTCACCGAAGCTTTTCCGTCACATTTCCTCGCTAAAGATAGCACCAAAAACATCATCAAACTTTAAAGTACTAGATCCAGAGATAGAGTTACTAATGGCCATAACTAAACCATTCCAACTTTTTGGCAATGAGCACAAAAATAAAAGAGCCCTAAATTCATCATCAAAGTTTACCCCTATAGAACTTAACTGACTCGTAACTGTATTAAAATCATTTAAATGGTCTGCAACAGATCCACCTTCCAACATCTTCATATTAAATAAACATTTCATGAGAAATACCTTGTTTGAGGCCGAAGGTTTTTCATATAGTTTCACCAATGCCTTAATCAAACCCTCTATTTTTGTTTCCTTCAAAATATTGAAGGCTACCAACATCGCGAGGCACAACCGTACTATTCCGAGTGCCTTTCTATCGAGAATCTCCCATTCTACGTTTGTCATAGCCGTCAGCTTCATTATTTTTCCGCCCAATGTAGGTACAGATATTTCTGATACAGATAATCTTCCATTTGCATCTTCCACAACGGTAAGTTTTGGCTGTCAAATTTCTCGACCCTAAACTTACCATCTTCCACCATTGCTCCCACTCGAACCAGGAACGCTTCTTTCCTGCGAGTTTATCAGCCAAATAGACCTTCGGCTCTGATACTAGTTGTTAGAAAATTATATATTACAGAGCAATGCAACACATAAAATATGCGAAAAACACAAGCACACAAAACACATAAAACCAGAGAGACACAGATATACATGGTTCACCCAGTTTGGGCTACGTCCACCCTGAATAGCCAGTCCTTCCTTTCTATTATCCAGCAAAATTAAGAGACACAACCTACATCAGATCTGTTGTAATATCCTCTGTTCTGTCTCACATTCTCCCTATCTTTATCTCTCTCTGAGAATACTCATATAATACAAAACCACAATACAATACCCTCATAAAAGTGAGGGGTTTCCTTCTAGGGCAAAAAACCCTAAAATAAACATAACTTCTACCGTCAGATCATTCGCCTAATGAACAGCCCAGATTGACTAGAAATTATTATACTTTTACAAGGAAAATTTACATATGTTTTTAGCTTCGGGGGCACTACCCCCGAAACCCCCCACCAGGGGGGGGCTCCATAAATTCGCAGCTGCCCCGCCAGACCCCCCAGGCAACATTTAATTACGAGCAGTGTTTCCGCCCCATTAAGGTACAGGGGTCCAACGCTGTGATACAAAATAAACAAGATAATCATGCTCCACACCCAACACAGGCCACTAGTCTACGGTGTTCTTGAAGCCTCCTAAAGGAGCTTCCATCCCCATATGGAGCCACTGTTAGACTCCTGTATTTCATAGTATCACAAGGTGACTGGTTCTTGTTTAGATTTTTCATACTGAAAATAATATTCCATGACAATCATTTATTTTTAGAGAATTAAAGGGAGATCTTGACTACCAAGAGCTTCAAAGGAAACAATATACATTTTCAATTCAGTTGAAAGAATAAAATGTTGTTGATAAGGTGTGATAGGGATAAAACTTCATTTCTACCCTCATTTCATTTCATTCACCCTCTTTGCCCCTCATTTTCTCCATATTCTAAAGTTTTAAACCATAAAAAAAACCCACCCCGCCATTTACACCTTTTCATTTTCATTTTCCCCAAGTCATTTCCCTTTTATTTCATTACCGCATGCCCAAGTCACTTTTCACATCAGCCAAATCGCAAACTTCTTTATAAACCGTCTCATATAAACCTTTCAAAAGAGATATGCAATTAAAGTGGGACCTATTCACCCTGCACTTCGCATCCCACAAGCTTCAAGCTATACCTCTTAAAAGACTTTGCCAAAACTTATTTTCTGTCGATGCAATGTAAGTGGGATCTGTCATACCTTACCGCACCACCAAAATCATATGTGAACCTTGTTTCTGCCTTATTCCTTGTATTATTCTGATTCACACTCCCCTACTCCTAACTGCCTGCAAATCACAAATTATAACTCATTCCATTTTCTGCCAAACATTAAGTCTTGCAATCGTCAATGTGCGATATCGCATCGCGCATGTTATCACCCTTCGCTCGATCACACTTCACAAACGTTAAAGTTTAAACATATAGCAAACCTTATGACTTGTGATTTTGCAATGTGGTGGGACCTGAGCACAGATCACAAATCACAAAACTTAAAAGATAAGTTGTGAAAGTAAAGTGTTAAAACCGCGAAGTGCAATATGTGATGCCACGGTGGGACCCGATCGCAATCGCAAATAACAAAACTTAAAGGATATATGAAGGGTAAATGTTAAGTCTTGCACCCTACGAAATGCGTGGATGTGATGTGGCTCCAAAATGAATTTTATAATATTTCAAGTCCAGGTAAATGGTTTTTTTATGCTATTTCATTTTAAAAAGGGTTAAACGCAAAAGGAAAGGACTCGGGTAGAAAAATGGTCGTGACGAGTCATACCTGTGTGATATGTCATTCCACCTCTAATCGCCCTCCACCTTTCCTCCTTCTGCACTCCTCTCCCTACATTTGATAGCCCTTATCCAGTTTCGGCCTGCCCACAGCATCTGAAATTTAACCAAAGGGGAGGGGGGTCCGAAATGGGTGGTATCCCATACTGCCCATCCGGCTACGTGTCGCTCCCAGGGATATTTTGTACCCCTTATCCAAACACCACTTACCACTCCCACCCCCTCCAAAAAGCCCTTTGTGCCATTCTCCAAACCGTCATCGCATTCATTTGACCACTGCCAATGTTGTTGAGCCACGTCCTCCATCATTTTTCCATGTTCACTAAACATCATCTCTCCACGTCTGGGCTTATGGGTTTGTGCGCTATTTTTCCACATGGTAGGAGGACTTGGGTAGAACCTGACAAGGATTAAAAAGGTGGAGTTAGGCTGAACATCACAAAGAAACAGACAGAAAAGGTCGATTCTGGTGTTTTCCGATATAACAGCAAAAGTTGAAGGGGCAGCGAACACATCAGTGCAGCTACTGATCCAAGAACCTCATCAATTTAATGATCAAACAATGAATTTCAAAAGATCAAGAGCTAAGGTGTCAGAGTCTTCCTCGCCTCTTCGACATCACACCAACCAAATCTTGATCATTATACAATTAATAACAGACTTTTAAAACCACTATTACGACCAAACTTGTCTTATCACCACCTGCATCGTTCCACTTGGGGAAGGTTTAGTTTGATTATAATTAAGAACTATCATTGTAACAAACAGAGGAACCAACTTAAGTCTTTTTATAAATGCTACATACATTAGCAGTATGAAGGAGGCCTGGAAGGGGAAAAAACCATTGTAATAGATTATGTTGGTTGTAAGCACTCTCTTTTGGATGAATGAATGAGTATGTTATTTTCCAAATTCTTGTGTTATGATCTGTTTCTCCCATGTAATTTGTGATTCTTTTGTTTTACATATTGTTTTCTTTCTTTACTACGGATAGAAATTTTTGTGTAGGATTTACCATATGGTACCCTGCTCAGTCTTGAAACAGTACATTATGTTTTCCTCTAAGACTTGGATACAGAATTCAGAGATGATCTTCTCTGCATCCATGTTGAGACTGGAATGTATAGAGACAGACTACTTTTCATTCCTGTAAAACATTAATCTCCTCCTCTTTTCCATTTCACAAGCTGTAAAGATCCATTGACATGGCTATCTTTCCTGGTTGCACCTGAGCTCATTTATCCATCTATTTTAGTTTGTTTACACCTGTTTGACTCTATAGCCCAATGGCCCTCTTCCTCTGCCTCAACCATAAATCTTCAAACCAACATCTATGCACTAATAGCTAGCCTAAAATTAGCCTATAAAAAAAGCTATATCTAACAGAGAGAGCCCTCTCTGAGTCTAGGAAGGCTAGGTCCTGGACTCCAAAGCAGTTTGATGTTTAAATCCATGGTTTTGTCTTCAGCCTTTAGAATTACATAGTGACAATAGGGTGTGGCAACTGACCTAGTGTGTGTATAGAAAGAAAAAAGGCAGAAGTAAGGACCGATGAAGGATAAGTATCAGTATTTTATTGTAGCTTTATTATGCATATGATCTATGATTTTGACTTATTATGGTTACATGTGATTTATGATTATGGTTTATGATTATTACATGCGATTCATGATTTTGATCTATGATAGTTATGTTTTGAGCTAACCAGATGCCATGTGTTCATACATGATGATTTGATCAAACAGATAGTTTGACTTGTGTGATAAGAAGTGAACAGGATTGCGAGTATACCTTGTTGACGAGCTACGAATGAGGTATTATTTGAGTTTATTTCAATTTATTTTTAATATAATGGAATTTATGTTCTTGGTAAATGAAGCATAGAAATTCTTCATTGTGTGGTTGAAACCAACTGAAAAAACTAGCAGCATCAGCAAAAGGAATTGGAACAAGTAGCAATATGTTGGTAAAGCACTTTAGGAGCATGGCCATTATGGGACACTGGCGCCCTATAGTGTCCATAAATTTCCATGAGAATGGTATGAATGGTATGATGGTTTTGAGGTAGATATATGCCTTTTTTTTTGCATCTTACGATGTGAGGAAGCCTTGCCAAGGGATGGATCACCCAGGATAGGGGATGTCAAGAAACTTGGAAGGTGAGTGAATGCATGGACGGGGATTACCAGATTACCCGAGGGATTGCATAGCAGACAAGGGAAGGTCAGGGTGGATTTTTTTTTCTCATTAGCATTTCCATATGGAATCAGATTCACATTAGGAGTGTGCCCTGGAACAATGAGCTAGTAATTGTTCACTGAGGGTACAGTAGCACGGGATTGTAGCACTGGACATTGAATCAACTTTGAATTTGAAAGTGGATTTTGTACTTCCTGGAAAGGAGTTGAATCTTAGTATTTATTTGAGGGTGGAGTTGTGAGCCTCTAGATTCCCTTGTTGCAGATGCAGACATCGTATCTTTATGTGGTTGTTATTGTAAATATCGTAATGAATTATGTTATAAAGCTCCAGTACAAAGTATGATTTTCATGATTATTTTTTTTCTTTTGAACAGGTTATTCATTGTAAATATTGCAATGAGCTATGTTATAAATATCCATGGGAAGTATGGTTTCTTTTTAGCAATTTTTCTAAGGTATATTTGAGTTTGAACACTGAGGACTGTGTCCCCCAAGGGTGAGGGTTCTGTAATAGCCCTGGTAAAAATTACATGTAATAAAACTTAAAAACAATAACTATGGTTGATGGGACACTTATTCCAAGTTTAATGTTGGGAAAAACATCCTAGTGGGTGTTAATTTGGTTTATTATGGCTAAATGAAATTAGAAAAGGCTATGGAAAAGGCTTTGGAAAGGCAAAGAGGCATTATTGGCATTTTATTTAGGAAATTAATGGAAAATGAATAAAATGGAGGCCTCATTAATAAAAAGGCTTTTGAGAACCAGTTGGAAAGATTTTTGGCTCACATTTTTGGATCTCTCTCATTCTCTCTCTCTCTCTCTCTCTCTCTCTCTCTCTCTGTTGTGTAACCAGCTCCAAAAAGAGAAGAAAAGAGATATCAACGCCTTAGAAATGAGCCACTTCGAGGGGCCAACCTCCAATACATTACATAAATGAAAAATTCTTGGATGATACAAATGAACAAAACCTCCTTCTATATATAGGAGTCCATGGGGCCATAATATAATCCTAGTGGGGCCACAATGTAATCCTAGCCGACCTAACAATAATGTAAGGGCACAATAATAACAATATGGGGCCAGGGTACAAATAACAACAATAATTGGGGATAAACTAACATAATAAGGGAATACACTATTAATATAGGGACTTAACATGCCCCTCTCCTTCAAACAAGTGTTGTCCTCAATGCTTGATTATTTCTTGATGCTTCTGTATAAAATTCTCATCCTCCCATGTGGAATCTTTTACAGGAAAGTTCTTCCACTTGCTGAGATACTCTGAAATTGATCGTACTTTTGAGTTCTTGTTTTTGTGACTACTTCAGAACTTTTTTTGATGTGATGTTGATATTCCTGTTGTTTCATTAGATTCTGCACCAAAGTTAGGTTATCCTTTGAGAGTTGGAGAACTTGTTGTTGATGCTCGATGTCATCTTCCACTAATTTATCATCCATATTAGCTATTATTTTATCCTTAAAACCATCCAACTTAGCCTCCATTTCTTCTTTTAAACCATCTATGTCAGCTTCGTTTGCTCTTCGTAAGATCGAAATTTGTTGCACTTGGTACCGTAATTTTGATATCTCATACTGCAATTCTTCCACTTCATGCGTCATAGTATAGATTTCTAAGGGCATAATGGGTGTTGAATTATTTTTATGAGTCATATCAGAACCCAATACTGAAATATATGCTCAATAGGCCCTTGGAATCACTTCAAACTGATTTTTCAAACAAGATTTATGCAATTCGAAAAAACAAATAAACACCTTTTACTTGCTTTTGAGGAGCTCGATATTGAAATTTGATTATATCTGTGATTGTGGCTCTTCAATATCTAAAATTTATCATTGAATTAGCCTTCTGAATTCTCTTTTGAATGCCACAGATCTGACCAGATTTGGATTCTCCAAGACAAAGTTGTGTCCAATCTCCCACAATGACCTAATTATGGACTGGTTCAGTAGAGAAAACTTGTATGACTTGCCACGTGTCACTTTTTTGTCCTTTGTCTCTGAAATTGATAGCCAAGAAACTACAGTCCGTTTTCTTGCGACAAATTTTTACGGCACTCCAATCCGATCCCCAGAGAGAGAGTTATTGAACATTTCCCACGATCACCTCTTTGAGATGAAATTTAGGAGCCTGAAAAAGCACTACCTTCCACAGATCATATCTCCAAAAATATTGCGAACCAAGCTCTGAATTTTTTTGAAGCATTTCCTCAGGATTTCAGCTTCACACCATATGAATTTCATATTCTGAACCTTTTTATAAAAATGTTTATAGTGCAAATGCCACGATGACCGGTTTAGGAGCCTGAAAAAAAACCTGACTTCCACAGATTATATCTCCGAAAATATTGCGAAAAAAACTCTGAAATTTTTATACAAGCTTCCTCAAGATTTTGGCTTCGCACCTTAAAAATTTCAGCTTCTGAAACTTCGTAGAAAAAATGTTATAGCAAAAATTCCACGATGACCTGTTTGGAGCAGCGAAACCCTAGAATCCAAAGCTCTGATACCAAATGTTGTGTAACCAGCTCCAAAAGGAGAAGAAAAGAGATATCAACGCCTTAGAAATGAGCCACTTCGAGGGGGCAACCTCCAATAAATTACATAAATGAAAAATTCTTGGATGATACAAATGAACAAAACCTCCTTCTATATATAGGAGTCCATGGGGCCACAATATAATCCTAGTGGGGCCACAATGTAATCCTAGCCGACCTAACAATAATAATGTAAGGGCACAATAATAACAATATGGGGGTTACAGGGGTACAACAATAACAATAATTGGGGCTACACTAACATAATAAGGGAATACACTATTAATATAGGGACTTAACACTCTCTCTCTCTCTCTCTCTCTCTCTCTCTCACTCACTCTTGGACACTTAGATATTTTGGAACGCTTTGGCATTGGAGCAAGAAAGGAAAGAAAGTAGGAAAAAAGAGGAAGCAAGAAACAAGGAGCAGGAATCAAAAAGCTATAGTAGGATTATTGGAAGGTATTGATTTGCATGTGTGTTCTCATTTATATATTTTGAATGAATGGTATTGCATGTGGTTTCTTACTATATTGGCGTGATTTTTTCCAGGTGTGGCATTTTTTTCATCTTATCCTTTCCATTTATGGATATCCATGGTGTTGTGGAGTTTTCATGTTTTGGTTTAGATGGATTACTAGATGGATTTGAAGTTGAGTGGGGTGGATCTCCGAATTGATATAACACATGGCCTAGTAACCCCTGAACCAGATTGTGGGTGGTAGTAAAGTTAGATAGTGTGTTTCCTAGGTAGGCCTAGGAATCCTCGACCAGTGAATAGCAGGATATATGGTAAAACCTAGAGGTGGTTTTCTCTCCATTCAAACCTAGTAATCTGGAGTTTAGGATTGCAGTAAAGCCTCGATAGTATGTCTCACTTTAGGGCCTAGTAACCCCTGATTCGGACTATGGTTTGTGGTAAAGTGTGACAGAATAGGATACAAGAAAATTCCTCATGGTTTAGGCGAAGAGAATCCGATGATATCCATGCTTGTGTAGGCCTAATGATTAGGTGTAGATCACAGTAAAGCCTGGTTTATGATTGATGAGGGTGAGGTGGTTTAGCCTCGAGATGCCCTGGTTGTTTTTTCGATTTGAAGCACACATTCATGCTTGGAATATGGCACGGGGTTGATTGGTTGAAGAGAGATTTGGCTCAGTCAATCTATGGTCGAGTGGAATGGGGAAGTCCCATCTCCAGCTCGTTTTTACACTCGTTAATGAGAAGATCATTCCTTTGGTATTTAGTATGAAAATTTAATGGTTATTATGTGGATTTCAATGATGTTATATACGTTGTATTTCTATTGCTATTATGCTAGTTATAAGCTTGTATTTTAACAGTGATGATTTTTGGCTCTATCTATGTTTTTTCCTTTAAATGAATATACAATGTATCTATGGTAAAATATATTGTATTTCAGTTTATGATGTAAGGGAGGTATGCTTCTTAGTGATTCTCAAATAAGTATTAGAACCCATTTTTAATTATTTTTTTTACACCTATAGATGCAATGTTTGTGACATGTTTGACGAAATACTGGTCATGGCCAAGTGGGGTAGGATGAGTTCCTGATGATGTGATTAATTCCATGTATTTTTTTAATTTTATTAATCCCCTCCTAAATTTACAGGAATTTCTGGGCAGTGACATGGGCTTAGGGGCTAAATATGTGGCACAAATCCTAGAGCTGCAGGCATGGAACTGACCTTTTTGGGCCTTAGATGCTACCTTGACAAGGCAAGCCCATGGCTAAGGGTATATAACCACTCCTCTACCCTTACATGCCCATAGATAATGCTAAAATGGGTTAAAAATCAACTCCCCTTAAGGAACAAGGCCCTGGAAGGTTGGGTTACCTCTGTTGGGCCCAAATTAACGTATGGTCTCACTCTGTAATTAATTCAAATTATGTTACAATTTTGGGGGAATTCCTCTTTATATTAATGATAAAGAGAGAAAATATTATGAAAACTATAACAATTAGACTAATGATGAAAAGGATGTTTTTATAATAGAAAATTGGCTTCTCTTATCTCCACATGGAGGAAGGCAGAGTGGCTGGACCAATAGGAAATGGAAGCTAACCAACGTATGCAAACATATGAGATCTCGGTAACTCCCAGCAGCCGGCAGAAGGCAGACAGATGAATTCAACCCCAAGAACTCAAACGACAGCCACACGTAGCAGGCTGTTGTTTGGGAAATACTTTCTCATTTTTGAAATCACCTTTAAAAGGGCGAAGGACGAATGAGAAGAAAGAGTCAGAGAAAGGATAGAAAATTTATTCTGCAATCAATGCATCAGAACCAACCTATTTAGTTGCATTTTTGTAACATCACTGGATGTAATCGAGAGCCTTGAACAATAATCTTTTCAAGTTTTTATTGTGCTAGAGCTTCTAGTGGTCTGGGCCCAACCCCTGGAACTTCATCGTAGTTTTCATACTCTGTGTAGTTGCAGAACCAATGCTTAAGTATTTGGTGCAGTTGTAAAGTATATTTCCATTCAATAAAGTTACAATTTCTCTTTCTTCAATATTGTTAGCAATCGCGTTCTTGAATTAGGATAATCGCAATCATATTTTCCGACTTATGACAATGCTTCATCATCAGTAGATAACTTTCCAATTCTTTCAATACCATTGCACTTGAGTTATAGATCGTAGAATACGTTTATTTTGATGTTATCTATCTTTATGGATTGCATTACTCTTTTAGCACAATGAAGCGTTCAACCATCGATCAATGTCGATTAATTAATTCATAGAGAGAATTCCATTGCAAAATTACATAAATAATTTTTGTACAATTAATTTAAATTGCTTCAATTATACTGTTGTTCCATTACTGCTCAACTAGTTAGACTATTGTTCCATTCAGTTCCATTGCTGTTCAATTAGTTAAATTGTTATTCAATTCAATTCCATTGTTGTTCGGTTTATTTAGACTGATGTGTAATTTTATTCAATTGCTGCTTGATTCATCTAGATTATTGTTCAGTTCATTTAGATTGTTGTTTAATTCAATTAGCTAGCTGCTCAAATCTTAGGTAAGAAATCAATCCAAGCCACCCCTTGTTAGGATAAGTGAACTTAGGAAGTTAGAAAATTATTCCTCATAAGTAACAAGGAGTAACTATTAGACAACCTCACTTGAATATATCGTGCCAACACTCTTGAAATAAGAAGACTTACGCCGGGTTGATAATTAAATGAGAAATCACTAGAGTTGTCGATAATAAGCCACCTCTGTGAGCCCCAAAATTTTGGCGCCGTTCTTGGGGATAGTGTTAAGAGTCATCTCCTTCATTCATATTTCTCCATTGCTATGAAGAATTGGGTATTGAAAATGAGAGGTAAGAACCTGCGTACCGGCAAGAAACATGCTTGCCCTCTAGCCCGATTACCAGAAATTCGTGCAAATAACCGTAAGATATGTGCTCTTGTTTTATGTCTAGGAAGAAAAATATAGAAAAAATCTGAAATCATTCGCAAACATCCTTACAATCCAAAGGACCAGTGATCCTTGGAATAACAACATATATAGATGAAATAATTAATAAAAATAAATCTTAGGCATCTATAGGACCCAGAATTGTTTCCATTCAAAGTCCCAATACACTCCCTCAAGTGGAAGCCTCACCATCTGTAGCCTACGCTGAGATTAACTGTGAGACATAGGGGTATGAACGAAGCCTGCAGACTGTCAATCATATAGGCACTGACCCTTCAAAAGAGGGAGGCTCTTGCAACCTACAAGAAGGGGGGGGGGAGAAACTAGTGGAGGAATTCACATAGAAATATCAGAACCTAAGTCCCCTAAAGAAGTGATCAAAATAGAAGTACTTTGGATCCCAGATCAGGGAATTGTTTTAAAACCCCCACCGCATTCACCTCCCATTCCTATTAGAATTAATCCTCCAGATCAAGAAATTCCCAAAGATTTCTGGCACCTCTTTAATCAGATGGAAAATAATCAAAATCAGAATCAGAGGAAGACATCAACATTAGAATACCCTATTGTTGATCATGCTGCCAGTGCCCCTATGAAAGCCATTCCCTTGCACAACATTCTCACCTTTCATGAATTAACCACAAAAGATCCAGATGCATTCCTATTTGAATTTGATGTCTTATACAAAGGATATGACTACACCACCAATCCCTAGAAACTAAAACTATTTCCCTCTACCTTAAAATGAACTGCGCTACGCTAGTTCATGGGATTAGGTGGGGGAACTATAAATAACTGGGACCAAATGAAGAACATTTTTCTTACCAAATACCAAGACTATTGCCGAACCCGAGATCTAAAAGATGAAATCTTCAATATGTCTACAAAAGACAATGAAACATTAGAATAATACGTAAAAATATTTCAATACAATTTACAAATATCCCCATATACCACGCTATCCAAGGACATTTTGAAAGCTACAATGCTTAAAGGGATGAAGGAAGAATGGGTTGAGATGCTTAACATAATGGGGAAGGGAGATATTTACCAGGAAGAATACAACTAGATTATTTCTTTATGTATTAGATGCTCTCGGGGTAGCTCACGCAATAGGCATGTTGGGCATGATTCTATGAAGAAATACCTTAAGCAAACCAATGGAAATGTAACCAGAGTAGAATTTGGAAATCTGTTAGAAAATTTCAAAACTGACATCCTAGGTACCTTGACAACACAACTTGACGTTTTACAAGCCAGACAGAAACAAGCTATAGTGGAGCAAAACCTGGCCATATTTTTCCCAAGATTTTGGAAGAAGCACAGCCAGAGGAAATGCCCTCTAGACATGGTTCAGACTTGTGCTATCTGCACTAAGGATCATACCACGGACCAGTGTCCTTCACTTCCCGAGCTGAAAGTCATCTACAAGGAAGCAGAGGAAGATACAAAGCCAGTCTATTTAATGAACCAGTGAAGGCAATGGCAAGCACGACCTGGCATACTGCAAGACCTGCCTCAATACTTTTCTTCACCATAGTTTAGCTAGCAAAACCCTGTAACAACTTGGAAGACTCAAAACTCATTCCCAACCTGGCCAAACCAGGCATTTCCTATGCCACCCTTGCCTACAAAACCTCCATCAGGGAATAATTGGTAGAACTTTCCTTTCTCTCCCCCTTATTGGCAAAATGTCCCATATCAAAGCCAGTGGAAAAACCCCCCTACACAAAACACCAATTGGAATTGGAAGCGACCCATGGGAATGGCCAATCTGTTGATAGGAGCAGGGACCCAAAATCAACCTATGTTTCCAACTCCCTACTCAGTTCAACATAACCAGCAGCCTGCCATATGGCCTTAATTTCTAGCCCAACCCAATCCTAATCCCAATAACAGACCGATTCAACTAATTCAAATCACAGAAAATCCAAAACCCAATGCCGAACAGAAACAGTGCAACGAACTGAGGTTAAGATTAGGATGTACTATCTTACCTATAGAAGCCACAAATCCACCTCAGTTCCGAATTGAAACGTCAACAGAACCTAGCTTAACGAATATAATAGAAATAGGTAAACATAAGGAAAAAATTGATCAACAAATACCTAAAGAACTTAGGGTGACTCCGCCTCCATTTCCTTAAATATTAAATCTACCAATGCCTATAAGCACTCCAAATTTTGACATCTTGGGGGAACCAAGAAACCTTTGTGTCAAAATTACTCTTCTCTAGACCATCCAAGACATTACCATCTATGCAAAGAAAATCAAAGAATTATGTGGAAAAAAACAAGTCAAGAAAACAAAGGTTGCACCCACCATTCATGTGGTAGGAACACTATCTGACTTGTTGTTAGGTAGGGAATTACCTATGAGATATGAAGACCTGAGAAACCCCATTGTAACTGTGAAAATATCTGGCCACTCATTTCCAAACACATTGGTTGATCTGGGGGCAGCCATTAACATTCTAACTACTGGAGCTTGTGAAAAACTGGGCATAACAGCTTTAGAACCTATAGCCACACTTCTAGAACTGGCTAACAAGGTTGTTATCAGACCGAAAGGAATAGCTCAAGACATCATGGTCTCTATGGACTCATGGGAATAACTAGCTGATTTTTTAGTCATTAATCCAAAAAACAGGATGGAAGGGCACCCATTGATTATTGGGCGACCTTGGCTAGCCACAGCAGATGCTTACATAGGCTACCGAGCAGGTAGCATGACTATCACTAGAGGAGATTCTATAAAAAATACCATTATCTATCCACCTGCCAAACCAAGATTACCCACGGTAAAAATTCACAAACATCCAGATACATATTTGGTGAAAAACATTCGTCCACCTCTGACACTAGCAGAAGCTCTCGAATTCAAGGATCAAATTGAAGATGATGTAATCAATAATTTTATGAATCAGTCACCCACGCCTAAAAATCTAAAATGCTAAATGTTTAAAACAGTCCTCGAACATGAAGATTAAGAGGATTGTGTGACAGACTTCAAGACTCAACATATCTCTACAACCATTGTTCGTAACATCATACCTATTGAGATCGAGCCAGGAAAGGTTCTGAATATTAATGGAAATTTGGATGACGACCAAAAACAGAAACTCATAAAAGTCCTCTGGGAGAACCAAGGGTAATTTGCATGGGACTACCAAGACATGAAGGGTTTAGACCCACAACTATGCACACACCACATCTATACTGATAGGGAAACATGCCCCGTTAGACAACCTCAACTAAGATTAAACCTGCACTTAAAAGATATTGTAAAAGAGGAGCTGCAAAAACTGTTAGATGTAAATTTCATTTATCCCATTTCAGACAACAAATGGGTCTCCCCTCTGGTAGTCATCCCTGAAAATAATGGGAAGTGGAGAATCTGCATAGATTATAGAGAATTAAATAAGGCAACACAGAAAGACCATTTCCCCCTCCCCTTCGTTGACCAAGTCCTTAATACATTGGATGGGAAATGGTTCTTCTCCTTTCTTGACGGATTCAACGGCTACAATCAAATCCAAATAGCTCCCAAATACCAAGATAAGACAACCTTTACCTGCCCGTGGGGCACTTTTGCTTACAGATTTTTATCGTTTGGATTATGTAATGCCCCTACAACATTTAAGAGAGCCATAATTAGCATTTTTTCTGACTTAATAAATGAAGGGCTTGAAATCTATATGGATTATTTTACACCCTATGGGGAAGACTTTGATCAAGCTCTAGAAACGCTAGAAAAAGTGTTAGAATGATGTATTGCTACTAGATTATGTCTAAGCAACAAAAAATGCCACATGATGATGACTGAGGGGGTAATCCTAGGTCACTACATTTCTGCAGCTGGAATACAGGTAGATCCGACTAAGATAGAGGTAATCCTCCTGTTGGCCACACCTTGTACACAGACAGAGGTGCGCAGTTTTCTGGGATATGCAAGATATTATCGCAGATTTATAAAAAAATTCTCACAGATAGCTGCACCTCTGTACACATTGACTGGAAATGTTGAATTCCATTGGACTGACAAATGTGACACTGCTTTTACAGACTTGAAGAGACTGGTCTCAACAACACCAATCCTACAAGGTCCTAACTGGAAACTGTCCTTTCACATCTCTTCTGATGCATCTGATACAGCAATAGGAGCAGTCCTTGGCCAAGAAGAAGACTGAAAACCTTATGCTATTTATTACATCAACAAAAACCTTACTCCTGCCAAATTGAATTATACCGTGACCGAAAAGGAGTTCCTAGCTGTCATTTATTCTATCAATAAATTCAGGCACTATATAACTCGATTTCAAGTGTTCCTGTATACTGACCACTCTGATATTATATATTTAGCTAATAAACCAATCACGAATGGGAGAATAACTCATTGGTTATTGTTGTTGCAGAAATTTGATATAACAATCAAAGACCATCCAGGGAAGGAAAACGTGGTCACAGACTTCCTGTCCTGGGTCCCCAAGACTGATGACATGCTAACAGTTGATGATCAATTCCCTGAAAAACATTTGTTTGTTGTAGCGGTAAAAACACCACGATATGCAGATGTGGAAAATTATCTAGTAGTGGGGAAGCTACCCAAACACTTAACATCAAGAGAACAGAAACTGATTGTGCAGCGCAGTGCAAGATTCTCTTAGATTTGGGGATACCTCTTCCATACAGGGGCTAACATGCACATACGCAGATGTATAAGGGAAGATGAAATCTATGACATCTTACAAGCTTATCACGATGAACCCTGTGGTGGCCATTTCACAGAATGCATGACAGGGCATAAAGTGTTGCAATTAGGCTATTATTGGCTTATGATTTTCAAAGACACAAAGAAATATGTCCAGGCCTGCGATAGCTGCCAAACAATGGGCCGCCCAGGCCACGCTGATGAAATGTCGCTACAACCACAATTGGTGGTGGAACCATTTGAACGAAGGGCATTGGACTTCGTTGGACCATTCAACCCACCATCAAACCAGAAATCCCACATATTAGTTGCCACAGATTATGTAACCAAATGGGTAGAAGCAGTAGCCTTGTCAAGAGCCACGGAAGAATCAGTATTTAAGTTTCTCTTTGAACTATTCGTGCGATACTGCTTGCCAAGGGAAATGATAACCGATGGAGGGGCACAATTCACAGGCAATAAGATCACATCCACCTTAATAAATCACCATATCATCCACAGAGTTACGTCTCCTTACCACCCACAGGCCAATGGGAAAGTCGAAAGCACCAACAAAGTCTTGGAGGCAATCCTTACCAAGACGGTAGCAGCACATTGCCGGGACTGGACCACTAGACTTCCAGAAGCCTTATGGGCCTATTGTACTTTACCATAAATACCACTAGATATTCACCATATCATCTAGTATTTGGGAGATAACCTATCTTCCCTATTGAATTCGAAATTAAAACCCTAAGAACAGCCCAAGAAGTGGGATTGGACTTAACAAAAGCTCAAGCTAGAAGACTCCAACAAATAAATGAACTGGATGAAATTTGACTTCTAGACCTGCAATGCACAACGATCATCCAACAACAACGAGCCAAGTGGCACAACAACCTAATAAAAAAGAAGGTATTTCAAAAAGGAGATTGGGCACTCCTCTATGACTCCAGATTCCAAGACTTTCTAGGAAAACTACAGACAAGGTGGCTCGGTCCATATGAGATATAGGAAGTACATAGAAATGGTACCCTCACCTTGACCACCATAGATGGGTCTAGTTCAAAATTTCAATTTAATGGACACAGAGTATGCCTCTATCGCAAACCTCTCACGAAAGAATATTTTTTTCAATAGGTACGAAACGATCCCACCATCCAAGTTGTGGTGCAAGGGGGTGATAACCCCACAAACTCAAGTACATGAGAGGTTTGCCAGCATCACTTGTAAATAATGTATATAAATATCTTATCTTGTTGTATATTCTTGACATTTGCAATTTATTTTCCTTGTAAGTTGTGTTTTTTTGCTGTTCAATTCATGAGCCGCTGTTGTTCAATCTTTGAATGGTTGTTGTTCAGTCGAATTGAACAACCATTTGTTGTTTTTCTATTTTTTGTTGCTCAATTCATGGACATTTGTTGTTCAATCTCTAAACATTTTCTGCTCAGTCGAATTGAACAGCCATTTACGTGTTTTTTTTTCTTTGCTATTCAATTTGTGGACAGTTGTTGTTCAATCTCTGAATAGCTGCTACTCAGTCAAATTGTACAGCCATTTGCGCGTTTTTATTTTTTTTGTTCAATTCATGGATAGTTGTTGTTCAATATTTGAATGGCTATTGATTCAACCAAAATTGAATAGCCATTTTCGCATTTTTAATTTTGATGTTCAATTCGTGAATAGTTGTTGTTCAATCCTTGAATGGCTGCTATTCAGTCGAACTGAATAGTTGTTCGTTGGAATTTTTTTTTTTTGTTCAATTCATGAACCACCACTCTTCAATCTTTGAATGGTCGTTGTTCAGTCGAATGGAATGGTCGTTCCATGTGTTTTATATTTTTGTTGTTCAATTCGTGAACAATTGTTGTTTAATCTTTAAATGGTTGTGGTTCAATCAAATTGAACAGTCATTACTATGTTTTTATTTTTTTTGTTCAATTCGGGGATAATTGTTGTTTGATCTTTGAACGATTGTTATTCATTCAAATTGAACAGCCATTTTTTGAGCATTTTTAATTGTGCCGAGCAATCTCAGAACAATTGTTGCTCAATCCCTGAACATCTGTTGTCCAACCAACTTAAATAGCCATTATTTTTGTGCTTTTCTCAAATTGAATAACCTTGAGTAGGGAATGACAGTTGAAAGAGAGAGGGAAAATGGTAAAATTACAAATATGATGACCCTTTGGCACTATAATTCTTAAACAGGAAGCTGACATAATGCACACATGAATGAAAGGCTAAGTCACCCTCAGTTCAAATATGATATCATATAATACATGACCTTATGATGATATATCTTTTTGTGCTATTCGAGTAATATGTCCTTACAACATGAAGGAATGGAACAAGGGGTATTAATGGTATTGGAATTTTTCCGCTTCTTTCACCATCCCTAACTTTTAAGGAGTTAATGATCCTCCCTCTATGTATAAAAAGAAATTATTATGTGTTCATTCAAATCTTTAAGAGGATAGGGGGTCTCATTACGAGCCATCCTACCATGATCATAAGGATTTAACAAGTGACATGCCCACAATGGCTACCACACTAGGGTAAATACCTTCTCATCTAATAGAAGGACAGGAGGTCTCATCATGAACCAGTCTGATCACTCTGTTACAATTCTAGTGAATGGCATTGTGATTATCTGGCTACCACACCAGCATAGTGACCTCCTTATAGAACAAGATGTTATCACCCTGTACTTACTTAAAATTATGTTACAATTTTGGGAGAATTCCTCTTCATATTAATGATAAATAGAGAAAATATTATGAAAACTAGAACAATTAGGCTAATGATGAAAAGGATGTTTTTATAACAGAAAATTGACTTCTCTTATCTCCGCATGCAGGAAGGCAGAGTGGCTGGACCAATAGGAAACAAAATCTAACCAACAGATGAAAAATTTTTAGATCTCGGTAACTCCCAGCAGTCGAAAGAAGGCATACAGACGAATTCGAGCCCAAGAACTCAAACGATAGCCACGCACAGCTGTAATATCCCCAAATGGGAATACTTATCAATTTCTGCTAGAATAACATACTCTTCAGAAATATGTGCACCAAAATGAGTTTTCAACTCTAGATCCCTTAGATCAGTGGATCTAGTGTCTAGATCCAAAAGGAGAGCAAAAAAAAATCAAACTAGGTGAGGTAAACAGACCTCCCACCACCTAGTATGGTTGAAAAACACCCAAAGAATGGGGCTGCAACTATGTGCAACAAACTGCTTCAAAAATAATGCAGTTTAACTAATTTAGAGTAGGAGACCAATATTGAGGCTCATATTTCATATATACATCAGAAAAATAGATTTACAAAGCATCTTATACAATGTATAACAGAAAGGAGAAGGATATACAAGAAGAAACCCTCAGAAATGAGGTGCTACAACCACAAGAAATTTATGAATAAGCTTGACAGCGTTATTTTCATTAGCTTAAGAAATATTTGATTACATCTCAGATCTAGAGTAGATCTGTATACAAAATGATATATCTATTTCAGATCTGTAAACAAGAAAGGCTCCTTTATACACTCCCCTTGGGGATTTCAGCAAAACATGAATAATAGTGAGTAGATCTGAGATCTAAGTTAAAGATCTACAGTAGTATTTAGAAAATTCTAAAGCATGTGATGTACGGTAGATCAGATATAAAATAACATGGATTGGATGGCCAATCCACAGATCACCACAGTGAAAGGAAGAATCCAATCACCAGAGATATCTCCTCTAAGATGATGCCAAAACTCCCTGCAACTCTGCTCTTGAAAATAATATGGTACTGAAAGAGGGACTGCACTATAGAATCTGAGAAGACTTTGGCCTGATTCCAAGGTATGGATCTGAAGCTCCAAGGGTCTAGAACACTCTTTTCAAAGGGATAGAATACTTTCCCAGTGAAAAGGGGTGCTAGAGATGCATAGATCTGGAAAGATCTATCCTCCACTTGCTACAGCTCACAAGGAAAACCCAATCCTAAACAAGATCAGCATTGTAGGTGCAAGATGAAGCTTGGCCAAATGCCAGATAGTGGACAAGACAATCAAGGCTCCTCCAAGAGCTGCTCAAGGAAGGAGGTGGGATTCCCTCTCAGGAACACCCAATGCTAAACAACATTATTCTCAGCTAAACAGCTAGAGAATGAAATATGTCTGAGCAGACCATATATTTAGAAAATAATAATCTTCAACAAACCTCTCATGCTACTCTCCTCTTCCTTTTATAAGATAAAAGCTTTGTCAAACCCTAAACCACCTCAATGAGTTAGCTCCTTTCACATGTGGAGCCTCCATCTAAAATTGTGTTGTGCATCCATGAGGTACATTGCATCTAGACTGTGTTGTAGATTTGGTGAAGGTTGACCCAGTCTCATAGCTAAAACCCATTCACACCTGCAAGTGTTTTGTTTAAATGGACTAGATATATCCTTGTTCACATGGGCATTGATTTATTCATTGTTTTCAGGGGTTTTACATGTCCTCCTTTATTCATTTATTGATGCAATAGAAAATAAAACAAAAATGTATATTCCTCTTAGCTTGGGCTAAGTAGGAATATTATAGTCCTCCCCTCCAAAATGTTGATTTTCCTCAAGAAACTAATAGGGTGAGTGTTGCAACACTTCTCCTCCTCCATTGGTGACACCATCAAGCATCAATATTTCCTCATAATTTAGGTTCTCACCAATCCAACCCTCCATGAATTGTTCCTCCAAAGTCAATATGAGATGTGCATAATCCATCCCACAAGGAGTCAAGAAATCACATGAAACAAACATGGCTAAACCAATATTCTCCCTAAAACATGTAGCCTGAGCTACATAGAGAGTTTCCATCCCATGAGGTACATATATGCTCCCCATCCTCCCTCCATACATTCCCGTGAATAATACAAGTATGTTATCTATGTGTGGAAACAAAATTACAAATAAACAAACATAAATTTGAGCATGAGGAGGTGGTTCATAATCCCGCATGTGGTACCAGCACATTGCATCTCCTGCCTACATCAAATCAAGGTTTGGTAAGTGGTTTCCCCACCACTTACTTGTTGCACATGTCATCTCACTATGGCTGAAAATATGAGATATGTTTGGTGCCTTTGGGAAGCACCCATCATGAAAAAGAATCTCCCTTTGCACAACAAGGGAGTGGCCAAGTTCAGAAATTCTAGTGGCCCAAAAAATGCCATGAGATCTACATGATATATCACTCCCTTTAGCAGTCATGGCCTACTTAAACATGGTAAAAGAATGTGATAAATCAGAAAATGAAACTTTCTTTACATGATCAAATTCTTCACCATCAAAGTTGCTCATACACATGGAGTTGTGCATGGACATTTCTCCTCTTTCAAAAGAAGGGAGAGATGGCTGAAATGACTCTTACATAGATTCCCTTGGCTGCCCCAACTCCACATAGCTCATGCACTCTTGAAAGTGTTGATGCAGTTCCTATTTCAAGCCTTCCCAGTCAAAGCTTCTCATGATTAGAGTGTATATCTTCATTGATTGCATATGGCTGAAAAAGAACTCTTTGTGTGCTCCTTGTAGTATCTTCTTCTTGAGCTTGGAAGCTCTAGACAAGAAGGCTCTACCATGATGATAGATGACCCCTCCTTGGACTAAGTAGCCCTCTTCTTGCAGCATGTCATCAAGTACCATACATGTGTGAAGATCTTTGGAATACTCTACAAGCAGTTGAGATTTCCAATACAGATCAACACTACTCAACAATGACAGTGCTGATGATACATCCACAAGAATGTATGTTATATTGTTGATCTTTTCCTTGTCATCCCCCATGCCAAAGGTGTGTGTTGGAAGGTTGATCCTTCCATTCTTCTCCTCCCACAGCGCAGATCCGGATATGAGAGTGGGTGGTGATGATAAGGGAACAAGATCTCCCTTCTTCTTGAGCTTACCCAAGCCTCCCAGCATTGTAGACTTTTTTTCTAATGCTCCAATCCTTCTTGGACTCATGAGTGGAGCATGAAGATGTGGGACACCTTTCACCAAATCTAAATCAGGTGGTCTCCCAGGTGGTTTTCCACAAGACAATGATGCCTCATGGTTCATTATCCCATGCTTATCAGATGGGATCAACATCACCTTGCTTCCACAATGCAAGTTCACCTTTGATTTCTGTGTGGAATTCCTAGGTGGTATCACTCCTAAGGATGCAAGAGTGCTTTGGATTGGAACATTTCCTCCTTTCTCTTCTCCATGCACTAGTGGATCATCTCTTGCTATAATAGCATTGTGACCCCTCCTTTTTTTCTGTCTTATTGTCTACTAGCATAGACACCTGCTGCTCATGTCCTCCATATGTAAGATCCTTTGGAACTCCTTGCAAAGATGCAAGAGATCCTCTAATGGAATCCATTGCTTCATATCCTTCCTCCTTCTCATCAATGGAGCATACCCCATTAATAGGTGATCCTTTCTCTTGATCCCTTCTGGAAAAGGGACTACTCATGTCTTCCTCTTGAGGAGAATGTTCTAGTTGAAGTGAGGCTTTTTCCCTTGGAAAATCATATTGAAAATCTTTAACCCCTTCAACAATATTTAGAAATGGAGTTCGCTTTATGGATTGCTCCAACTCATGCAAATATTCAAACTTCTTTGGATTGATTTTCTTCCTCAAAGAATTTTTAGAGTGTACATCAAATATTTTCACTAGCCTCCTAGTAAACCTTGCATAAGAAGAAATGTTGACATTTTTCAAGGAGAATGGCTCAAATAGCCACCAGGAATAAGACTTACCTTGAAGATGCAGCGCTGCTACCTTCATGGCTTTTTATTATGAGACTTGATGCAGTTGGAAATATGTGTCAATCTACCCTACCCAAGATTGGGCTAAGCTCTTAGGTGATCCATCAAAAGTAGGTAGAGAAAATCTACCCAAAGTGGGTTGCATGCACCCTCTTCTTCTAATATAGCTGTAGGATCTCATTTCTTCTTTAAGTTGACAAAAATTTGGGAAACTGAGATGCTCTTTGAATCTCTTTGACTGAGATTCACACTCTTGGAGATATTCACGAAGAGTTTCCTGATTTGGTGTTCCTTCTTCTCCTATAGCTGTAGGATCTCCTTTCTTCTTTAAGCTGATGGAACTTTGGGAAAATAAGATGCTCTTTGAATCTCTTTGACTGAGATTCATAATATTGGAGATATTCACCAATATTTTCCTCCTTTGGTGTTCCTTCTTCTCCTTCTTCCTTTGACAAGAAAGTAGGCATGTTACAGTGTTGTAGATCAGGTTGTGTGGCTGAATGCTCACACACATAATAAGAAGTACTAGGGCTTCCTTGATGTGAAAATATTCTTGGGGGATCTTCATGTCTTTCCCTCCTCATTCCCTAGATTTCTTCCTTTAGCTCATGCATATCTTGAGAAAGAGTGTTATAAAACTCTTCTCTTTTAATCCTTCCAGATAAAGGGGTTTCACCCTTCTTCTCTTTGTCTTCTGTGTAATATTTCTTCTATATTATTCTTTGGTACCTCCTCTATCTATCAGTGAGAGTTTCTTCTTCTTCTAAAGACATATTGACTCTTCAAGAAAAGCACAGGCTGTGCCAAGAAATATGCTTTGATACCACTGTAATATCCCCAAATGGGAATACTTAGCAATGCCTGCTGGAATAACAAACTCTTCAGAAATTTGTGCACTGAAATGAGTTTGCAACTCCTATATCCCTTAGATCAGTGGATCTAGTGTCTAGATCCAAAAGGAGAGAAAAATAAAATCAAACTAGGTGAGGTAAACAGACCTCCCACCACCTAGTATGGCTGAAAAATACCCAAAGGATGGGGCTGCAGCTATGTGCAACAAATTGCTTCATAAATAATGCAGTTTAACTAATTGAGAGTAGGAGACCAATATGGAGGCTCATATTTCAGCTATACATCAGAAAAATAGATTTACAAAGTATCTTATACAATGTATAACAGAAAGGAGAAGGATATACAAGAAGAAACCCTCAGAAATGAGGTGCTACAACCACAAGAAATTTATGAATAAGCTTGATAGCGTTATTTTCATTGGCTGAAAAAATAGTTGATTACATCTCAGATTTAGAGTAGATCTGTATAAAAAATTATAGATCTATTTCAGATCTGTATACAAGAAAGGCTCCTTTATACACTCCCCTTGGGGATTTCAGCAAAACATGAATAATAGTGAGTAGATCTGAGATTTAAGTTATAGATCTGCAATAGTATTCAGAAAAATTTGAAGCATGTGATGTATAGTAGATCAGATCTAAAATAACATGGATTGGATGGCCAATCCATGGATCACCACAATGAAATAAAGAATCCAATCACCAGAGATATCTCCTCTAAAATGATGCCAAAACTCCCTGCAACTCTGCTCTTGCAAATAATGTAGTACTGGAAGAGGGACTACGCTATAGAATCCAAGAATACTTTGGACTGATGCCAAGGTATGGATCTAAATCTCCAAGGGTCTAGAACACTCTTATCAAAGGGATAGAATACTTTCCCAGTGAAAATGGGTGCTAGAGATGCATAGATCTGGAAATATCTATCCTCCACTTGCTACAGCTCACAAGGACAACCCAATCCTAAACAGGATCAACATTGTAGGTGCAAGATGAAGCTTAGCCAAATGCCAGATAGTGGACAAGACAAACAAGGCTCCTCCAAGAGCTGCCCAAGGAAGGAGGTGGGATTCCCTCTCAGGAACACCCAATGCTAAACAAAATTATTCTCAGCTAAACAGCTAGAGAATGATATATGTCTGAGCAGACCATATATTCAGAAAATAATAATCTTCAAAAAACCTCTCATGTTACTCTCCTCTTCCTTTTATAAGATAAAAGCCTTGTCAAACCCTAAACCACCTCAATGAGTTAGCTCCTTTCACATGTGGAGCCTCCATCTAAAACTATGTTGTGCATCCATGAGGTACATTGCATCTAGACTGCATTGTAGATTTGGTCAAGGTTGACCCAGTCTCATAGCTCAAACCCATTCACATCTGCAAGTGTTTTGTTTACATGGCCCAAATATATACTTGTTCACATGGGCATTGATTTATTCATTGTTTTTAGGAGTTTTACATGTCCTCCTTTATTCATTTATTTATGCAACAAAAAATAAAATAAAATAAATGTATATTCCTCTCAGCTTGGGCTAAGTAGGAATATTACAGTAGCGGGCTGTCGTTTGGAAAATACTTTCTCATTTTTTAAATCACCCTTAAAAGGGCGAAGGACGAACGAGAAGAAAGATTCGGAGAAAGGATAGGACTTTTATTCGGAGCAAATCGCATCGGAAGGGGGGAGGGAGCATGTCGTGATGGAGCAATGCGATGAAACTTGCAATGCGATGGAATGATTAGATCGGAGGCATCGGAGGTGGGTTAATCGCAATTGCAAATCGGGAAGGGGAACTGTTATAACATATGGCAGGGGAGAAATCGCGATATGCAATGTGCGATGGAGGGAACAGTGCAATGGAAACAGTGGGAGAAAAGGCCAATGCCATGAGGGGAAAAATCCTTTTAAAATAAATTAAAATGGAAATAAATCTTTAACATAAGGAAAAGCCGCTTTTGTTTGGAACAGGAGGAGTGGAGCGGAACCAAAACACTGGCAGGACAATCACGCGATGAGATGAGTGACATGCGATTCATTGCATCGGTGGGTCGAAAGCGAATGTTGCGACAAATATTGCCATACGATCGGATTTTGTTATGCGATCGGACTTTGCAATGATCGCATCGGGGGGAAGGGGAGTAATCGCATCAGCGGGAAGGGAAGTAATCGCATCGGATTTCAAGCGCTGGAGGGGAAAAATGCGATGTGATGGTGCGATCGGATGGGAGGTGACTCAATCGCATCAGAGGTGTTTGATCGGGGATGGGTCAATCGCATCGGAAATTTGTAGGATGCGGAAATTTACAAAGGAACAAGGAATTTTTCGGTAAAGGCCAAAAATTAAAAAAAAGGTAAAGGTTATAGATTTTAAAGGGACCAAATGAAAAATAAGGGCACGGTTAGGCCTTTGGGGACTTTTATTCGCTTAGGCATATATTCCAATCCAGAAGTCAGTTTTGGGAGCATGATATATCACTGGAAATCTCTTTCCGGGCTCTTTCTGATGAACATACTTAAAATGTGATTTTTACTGAAAATCTTGTGGAGATAACCATTGGAGACCAGGCAGAGAAAAATTCCCTTTGGCTTTATGGATATAGCAGCTTCTAAATTTAAACTTATTATATATGGAGAGATAAATTACATAGAAGATGATAATCAAAACAACGTACCTTGTTTTCACCTCAAAACATGTTTTGAGGTGACAATTACATCCAGCTGAAAGAACAACTTGTTTAATTTTTCCAAATACCATGCTTTTGAGTTTATTAGGCATCCTCGTGTCCTTGCTGCTTTTATTGACACTTTCCTCATAAATTTGACTATGATGAGACGCTAGAACCTAATGAGACCAACCCTATGACCTAACAACATGAATTGTGGAGTGAAAGTGAATCATGACTGAAGACCATAGAGAGGAGAATCAACAAGTTTTCACATGAGGGAAAAGTGATGAAATGACCACTACCATCAATGAATCCATGACCTAATGGAATGATGAAAATTTATAGTATGGGACTCCTACTATGCAAATGCAAAAGAGAAAATTTGATCATTGATGGCAGTATGACAAAACTGACACTAACGTTGGCTCCAATGGGGATGACAGCTCCTTGGAGGTGCCAAGAACATCATAGATCAAGTAGCCTTATCCATTGGGAAAATATGGTCAAAGCAGTCTTGTCTTGGTCTTTTCCATGCACCAAGATCTGATTATAGCCTGAGCAACCATTGAGTAGTGACATCCTTGATGCTCCAACTACTCTTTGCAGAATATGATCCATCTTCAGAAGTGGATAGTTATCATTTAAGGATGCTTTATTCAGATTTCGGAAATCTCTACACAACCTTATTTCTCCTGTCTTTTTTTGTACTAGGACCAAATTCGAAATCCAATCAGAAAATCTAATTGGTACAACGATACCAGCTTTATACATCTATTTACCTCTTTTTCAAAGGATGGAAACAACTTTGGGTTGATCCTTCTCAGCTTCTGTCTAAATGGCTTATGATCTGGCTTGATGGGAATAGTATTCTGAATTATATTTTTGTCATACACCTTCAAATCTGAATAATCCCACGCAAACACATCAGAAAATTCATAAAGTAATTTAACATACTTTTCCTTTACCTCAGGGGAAAATGCTTTTGATAACTTCACAAGCTTAGGCTTGTCAGCTGTTCCAATATTAACATCTTCGACTCCTTTATTAGTAGGCACCAAGCTCGATTTCTTTGCAACATCATCTTGATCAAAAATCTCCTCTAAAGGTATGAGACCTCTAGGAATCACATTGTCTTTCAGCTGCAATACATCCATCTGATTTTCTTCGATTTCTTGATCATCGACATCATAATCACCCTCTATGGAAGTGTCCTTGAATTTTCCTTCACTCTACAAAAAAGCATTGATTTCATTGTCATCCCAAAACACTTGCCAATACCTTAAATTATCAGGAACAGCAGGCCGATGTTTGACATAAATTTCAAATTTTTTGCTGGAATTCATTGGGATCTTCAAATTAGCTACAATAGTGGCAAGAGAATCTGAAATAAGATTCTTCATTCAGGGTACTGTTGTTAAAGTGTATTTAGAAAACATCCTCAAGATGTCTGGGACTGCATTTCTGTAGGCCCTTAATTGTGTATGCTTTGCTTGATACTCTCCCTTTACCTGTTTGATTATCAACTATGAATCTTCGTAGACAGAAATCCGCTTTTCCTTTAGCTTCTTCAAAATTTTCAGACCTGCAATCAAAGCTTCATACTCTGCTTCATTGTTAGAGCAGTCAAAATCCAATTTGTATGAACATACTCTAACATTACTAGGAACTTTTTCAAGTTGGAAAACAGGGCTCCGAATCCATATTCCTATACCAGCACCATCCTTACCAACAACTCCATCAAAGTCCATGCTCCAAAGGCCTTCTTCTTCTTCTTCTAGATGCTGAAATTTTTCTTCCTTCTCTACTTTATCTTGACTGATTTCTGCATTTTTTTGTTGTAGAGATGCTTCCTACTTTATCTTTTTCCTGTCTAAGGACTTCCCTAAAATTTTCTAAAATTTCAGGTACCTCATCTACTTCTACCAACTGAACATTTTCATCATTCAAACCATCATCTGAATATAACACAAATAACTCTAAATCTGTGTGGACTGCATTAATTGGATGATTAACTGACTTCTCTTTGCTAGTGATCATGTATTTCATTTTCTTCTCCCTGTATAGTTTTCTCAGTTGACCGAACATGGGAATGGTGGCATAAGAGAAGTCAAGCTGTATGGTTCCTTTCAGATTTGAACCCCATGACCTGGACAAAAGCATTCCAAACCATGGTAGAACATCAACAACAACCACATCCATCAAAACATTATTGGTCGGAATTTGATCTAAAGATACTACCAATTCTTTGATAAGACCAATACAATGGACCCTACCGGAGTCAAAGGGCTACAAATCATGGTACTTGCGGGTAATATCAAGACCCAAATTCTCCATAATGGCTTTGGGCATCAAGTTGTGCGAGGATCCGGAGTCCAACATAGCGTTATGTAAAATGAACTCATGCAATCTAAGACTCAGGTAGAAGGGAGGGACTTCACTGTCTTCAGACTGACCTTCTATGGCTAGACCAAAAATGAGTTCAGGATAGTCATCTTCAACATTTACCATATCTGATATAGAGTCTATTTGCAAAATTCTAGACACCTGATGTTTATAAGTGTTGTTTTTTACCAACTCAGTCAAGGGCATGGACAGCTTCATCTTAGCAATTTCATTTTCTAAATTAAAAATGGAACTTTTTCTACCTCTTTGACGGGAGAATCTTTCTTCTCCATTTGATCCTTTGTTCTGTAAGCTGATTCTTTTCATTTGAAATGTTATTCACTAAGGATGCCTTGTTGGGAGAGGGATCAGCAGGCTCTTTCCCTTTCCTTTGAGTATTTGAAGAGTCATTTTTTGGTTGCAGCTCTTTCCTTTTGTGAATGGGATTGATTGGCACATCTCTACTCCTCAAAGAATACTGCTTCTGTTGCACTAAAAAAGTGTTCATATATCCTCGTTGGTAATCATCGGATTCTTCCCCTAACACTAAATCATTGGCCAAATGATATCATCATCTTTTCGAGTGTCTAGAATTACTGCATATTCTTCATCTTCTGTCAGAAAAATGGGTGAACCATCAACAGTGAAAAAATGATTAGCTTCAACTATCGGATCATCATCATCATTTATTTCCATTCCCTGAACATAATTTTGCTACAAAGGAGTTCTGAGCTGTTGTTGTTG
The DNA here is from genome assembly GCA_034641835.2 of Pinus albicaulis. NCBI lineage: Eukaryota > Viridiplantae > Streptophyta > Pinopsida > Pinales > Pinaceae > Pinus > Pinus albicaulis. The sequence continues at coordinate 239,109,065 of CM076572.1, forward strand.
TGTTGTTTGGTCTTGCATTTTTTGATCCCTTTGTTTAATTCGAAATTGGGGCTGCTGATGTCCTCTGAAATTTGGATTCCTGATTTGTGCTTCAGGTCTATCTGAAATAGTCAGCCGATCAACCATCTTCTCCACCATTTGGATCAAAGTATCCATCTTCGTATCTGAAGGAGATGCTTCTTCTTTTAGAGTTACCCTCTTTTCGGTTCTTGTCTGCACTCTTCTGGCCAGCAAATTTGCTTCTACACTCACAGCTATTTTTTGCATATCTTCAAGTGTAGTAGGATCTCGTTCTCGTAGTTGATATGCCATATCAACATCGAAACCATTTGGAAATTTGAGAAACTCTAACCCCATGGGGGGTTTTAGATTGGCCGGAATAGCATTATACACAACATTAAATCTCACACAATAATATTGTACACTTTCACCCACATTCCTTTTAATATTTTCATATTCAGACAATATTTGGAGTGGGTTTTTCTTTACCTCCCACCGGTCTAAGAATTTTCTATGTAGCTGCAACAAATTATGGATAGAGGCTACTGGTAAGGCTCTGAACCATTTTCAAACTTCACCTCCAAATCTTTGGACAAACAATCTTGTGGTCACATTTTCTGCCTCTACCTCATGAAGGTCAAAGAAGTCATTCATCTTATCAACATGTTGTTGGGTTGTGATGCTTTGAGTGGCATCAAATAAAGGTATTTTACTTTGGTAATTAGCAGGCATATCATTCAGATTCTGAGGTAAAACTAGGGGTGCATACTGGGCAACCATGACTCGAAGTGGATTTAAAACAGCGTTTATGCTACTAGGATTCAAGGGAGCTGTTGATGGAGGAGTCGAAAGCTGAGAATTGACTTCTGAAACTGATGGGAATACTGAAAAATTAAGGACAGCAAATTCTGTTTCTGATAACTCTGAAGGCTCAGGGATATTGGTTACCGTAATTTTTGGTTGGATAAATCGATCTTGCGGACAAGACCGATCTCCCCAGTATCAGAAGATAGTATAGCAATAACAGACAATTAAATATATCTTTCTCTAGATATATAACAATTTATAAGTAAATGCTACAAAGTTGTTACGAACCTACCTCGATCCAATGCTTGTTCGTTGTAATCTTCCTCCAGTCGCCCGAAAGAGTTATCCTTGAAGACCTCTAATCACAAACAAGCAAACATTAATAGTACCTGCATAGCATATATTTATCAATCATATCTATTATGGTGATCAAGGAATCCATAAAATAAACAATTAAATGAAAGTTTATTGAGAAAAACAAACTTATTTGTATTAAATTTGAAACAGTAGAAGAACCTTGCAACCTTTTCAGCCTTGATATTGAACAGGTCCTCTCGGGGTTCAAAGAAGGAATTTCCTCTACTTTGACAGGTCTTGCACTCTTCTAACTGAGACACACACAGGTATGTAATATCTCCTCATAAAATCTTAGTTAAAGGAGTCTAAATTCCAACATCGCTTTACCTCGAACAACACTAAAGCTTGAAATCCCTTTGAGGCTGCCCAATGCCTCTTTTTATAGTGCAAAAGAGGAGGTTATAGTTCCAATTATGAAGGGATAGATTCCTCCTTCAAAGGGATAAGCTCCTCATATCAAGGGGTTAGCTCCTTAAGGCATGGGATACATGAACCTAAAAGGAACGGATTTTCCACTGCAAGATTCCTTCCAGAAGCTTCTAGAAATGACTGAAAGTGAGATTTTTGAGTTTACTTGCGCCCTTTTAATATTTTACAGGGGTCTGAACTCTTAACACAAATAAATTGTGGTCAGGTTTGTAGGATACATGACGATTAGGTGCGAGACCACAGGTAAGACAAAGAGAAAGTGCGATACCAGAGTTTCAGAGACTTTAAGAGCTTTTCTCTTATTTTTAAGGCTTGACATGAGGAACTGATGATTTTAGACTATACTAGTAATATAGGGACCTAACATGCCCCTCTCCTTCAAAAAATTGTTGTCCTCAATGCTTGAGTAGTTCTGGGTGCTTCTGTATAAAATTCTCATCCTCCCATGTAGAATATTCAGTGGGTAAGTTCTTCCACTTGATGAGATACTCTGAAATTGATCGATTTCGTAGTTGTCGAGTTCTTGTTTCCATGACCACTTCAGGTTCCAATATGATTTTTCCTTCCTCATCAAGTTCTGGAAATATTGTTTGAACTGGAATATTTTCACATATAACCTTCTTTAAGCATGAAACATGGAAAACTGGATGCACTCGCGAAGAAGCAGGAAGCTCCAATTTGTATGCCATAGTACCAATCTTTTGCAACACCTTGTAAGGACCATATTACTTTGGCAATAATTTATTATCCTTCTTAGCTTGCTTGAGGGACATTTGTTTGTATGGTTGTAGCCGTAAAAATACCCAATCTCCTACATTAAAACTTCTCTCGCTGCGATGTTGATCTGCCTGTTGTTTCATTCGATTTTGTGCCAAATTCAGGTTATCCTTTAAGAGTTGGAGAACTTCTTGCTGATGCTCGATGTGATCTTCCACCGCTTGAACCTTCGAATTTTCCCTTAAAGATGATGTGATGGATGGTGGATGATATCCATAAAGTGCCATAAATGGGGTCATTTTTGCTGCAGTATGGAAGGAAGTGTTATTCCACCATTCAGCAAGAGGTAACCACTTGACCCATTGTGTTTGTTTATCAGATACAAAACAACGAAGATATCCTTCCAAACATTTATTTACTATCTCAGTTTGACCATCACATTGAGGATGATAAGATGAGCTATGAGCTAATTGAGTACCCAAACAAGAAAATAACTCCGTCCAAAAATTTCCAGTAAAAATGGGATCTCTGTCGCTCACAATAACCCTTGGGCTTCCATGTAGCTTTTGAATTCTGTCCATAAATGTAGTAGCAACTGTACTTGCTTTAAATGAATGATAGAATGCACAAAAGTGTGCATACTTGGTAAGTCTATCAACTACCACCATGATGACATTCTTTCCTTCGGACTTAGGTAAACCTGTGATAAAATCCATTGAAATCTCCTCTCAACGTTGACTTGGAATGGATAAAGGTTGTAGAAGTCCCGGGGTCTTAATTGTTTCCACTTTATTCTGCTGGCAAACCAAACATTCCGCCACAAACTTTCGAATATCAGATTTAAGGCCATCCCAAAAAAATTCTTTCTTCACCCTGTGGTAAGTTTTTAAAAATCCCGAGTGTCCTCCAAAAGGAGAAGTGTGCAATTCCAGAAGAATCTTTTGTTTTAGTTCGGAATTCTTACAAAGATATAAGCGATCTTTGTACCATAAGGAATCATTTTTCCAACTAAATGTATCAGATGTACTAGGATCTTGCTGCAACTTTTGAATGAGTGTCCATACATCTTTGACCTTCTTCCATTCATCTCTTGCTTCAGTTATCCAATCTGGTTGGATAATAGAAATGGCACAAAGAAATGCTTCCACCTCTTCATTCTTTCTTGAGAGTGCATCTGCAACAACATTAAGCTTTCCTTTTTTGTAGATTATTTCAAAGTCATAACCCAACATCTTTGTGACTCATTTTTGCTGCTCTTCTGAAGATAGTCTTTGTTCCAAAAAGTGTTTAAGACTATCATGATCAGTTTTTACCTTGAAGTGTCTTCCCATTAGGTAGGTTCGCCATTTCTTTAGTGCATGCAGTATTGCTAACATTTCCTTCTCATAAATAGGTTTTTGTAAATACTTTCCTTTGATTGGACGACTTTCAAAAGCAATGGGTCTTCCTTCCTGCATTAAAACTGCACCAATTCCATTTCTCGAGGCATCACATTCCACAATAAAGGTTTTTGTGAAGTCTGGCGTAGCTAAGACCGGTGCTAGGCACATTGCCTCTTTAAGATGTTCAAAGGCCTTAGTTGTTTCAGGAGTCCATGAAAATGCATCTTTCTTCAATAATGTTGTTAGAGGTGCTGCTATTCTCCCATAATTCTTAACAAACTTGCGATAATACCCCGTTAACCCGAGAAATCCTCGCAACTTCTTTATGGTTGTGGGGACTTTCCATTCCTTAATGGCTTTAATTTTGTTAGGGTCTACTTTAACACCCTCGTGAGATACAATAGGACCCAGATATTCCACCTCTTGTACTCCAAAGAAACATTTGGATTTTTTTGCATATAATTGTTTCTCCTGCAATAGTTTGAGCACCCTATCAACATGTTCAACATGATCCTTCCAAGACCTGCTGTAGATTAGTATATCATCAAAAATACTAGCACAAATTTTCTAAGGAAGGGTTTGAAAATGGAATTCATCAACCCTTGAAATGTAGAAGGTGCATTGGTAAGGCCAAAAGGCATGACCAAAAATTCATAATGACCCTCATGAGTTCGAAATGTTGTTTTTGGAATATCTTCAGTCTTCATTCTAATTTGATGATATCCTGAACGAAGATCCAAGTTGGTAAAATAAATTGCTCCATGTAATTCATCCAATAATTCATCAATCACAGGAATGGGGAATTTGTCTTTAATAGTGAGCTTATTGAGCTCCCTATAATCTGGACACATTCGCCATGATCCATCCTTCTTGTGTACCAATACTACAGGAGCAGAGAAAGAACTTTGACTAGGTTGAATTATACCTGCCTCTAACATTTCTGCAATCATACGTTCAATTTTGCTCTTTTGGAAGTAAGGATATCTATAAGGCCTGAAGTTTGGAGAAACACTTCCTGGAATCAAATGAATATCATGATCATGATCATGAATAGGCGGGAGTCCTTTGGGAGTTTCAAACACCTTGGAATGATTGTCCAAGACTTGTTGGAGATCTGCAGAAATAGATGATTTTGATGTCAGAACTTCTAGTGAGCATAATTGTGCAATTACGCCTCATTGTTATTTCTTTAGAATCTTTTTCATGACATTAGATCTTATTATCCTTCCCGGCTTCCCTTCAATACCTCTTAATTCGACTTCCTTTCCTTTTGAAAAAAATTTCAAGAAGAGTTCTTGAAAATTAAAATCTATCGTCCCCAAAGATTGTAACCATTGTACTCCTAGTACAACATCAGCACCTCCCATAGGAATGGAAAGCATTGGACTAGTAAATACATATTCCCCCATGGTTAGCTTGATATTATGGCATTTTCCAGAGCAATTTATAGTTCCTCCATTTGCAACCATCACTTGACATTCGGGTGCTGGGTATAGGAAACAATTTAATTCCTTGGCTACCTTACAATGAATAAAATTATGGGTGCTACCTGAATCAATCAACACTATTACCTTTTTTTTCTTGATATGTCCTTCTATCTTGAGAGTTTGAGGAGTGGTAATTCCTGCCAGTGCATTACACGATATGGTCGGATTCATTTCTTCCTCTTCTAGGGCTGGTTTCTGGTGTATATCCTCTTCTTGTTCATTTTCTTCTTCCTCTTCACAATCTATGTAAAATAATTTCTTCTCAGCACACTTATGACCTTTAGTGTATTTTCTATCATAACTATAGCAAAGCCCTTTTGCTCTTTTTTCTTCCAATTTTTGTGGTGTCAACCTTGTAGGTTGTGGAAATCTAGGTGTAGCAACACTTCCTTCTTTATAGAATTGAGTGGTAGGCTTCCTTGTTGCCATTATTTTACATTCAACTTTTCTTGCCAACTTGAATGCCTTCTCCAATGAATCTGGTTCCAAAACGTGAACTTCATGTTGGATATTATCCTTTAAAGTGCCTATGAAGAGATCGATCCTGTGTTCCTCTGGAATATCAGTTACCCTTATATTCAATTTTTTGAATTCCTCAATGTGTTGCCCCACTAAACCCTTTTGTTTGAGATTTATCAATTGGCTAAAGAAGGTGTTGCTCTTTGTATCCTCATAATGTGCTATCATTTCTTCCATAAAAATTGACCAAGTGACAATTTTTTTACGGGAGAAAAGCCATCGATACCATAAAAATGTATTTTGTTCTAAATGTAAAGTTGAAATGCGTACCTTTTGCGTGTTTTGCACATTATGGAGATCAAAATATTGCTCCATCTGTAGTATCCATGTTACAGGATCCTTTCCATCAAACTTCCTCATATCCATTTTTGGAATATGGTGGTTCTTCCCGCCAACGTTAAAGTTTATCAAATCACATTTAACATTGATTTTGTTCTCATCATGAGGTTCTTCTACTATCTTTTCACCATTAGGAAAAAATTCTTGTATCAACTTTGTCAAACCTTCGATGTCCGTTTTTAGATCATTCTTCATGTTTTCCATCTTAGCTTCCATGCCAGCTTCCATGCCATCCATCTTAGCTTCCACGCCATCCATCTTAGCTTCCACGCCTTTCTTCAAACCATCCATCTTCTCTTCCATGCCTTTCTTCAAAACGTCCATTTCATTTTTTGTTGCTCTTTGCGAGAGTGAAATTTGTTGCACTTGCTCTTGTAATTTTGATAGATCATGTTGCAATTCTTCATCTTCATGAGTCATAGTAGACCCTTCTGAAGGCTTAATGGGTGTTGAATTATTTTTATGAGGCATATTTTAGAACCCAATACTGATATATATTCTACAGTATGCCCTTGGAATCAATTCAAATTGATTCTTCAAACAAGACTTATGCAATTCGGAAAAAAAAAAATACACACCTTTTTCTTGCTTTTGAGGAGCTTGATATTGAAATTGGATTATCTCTATGATTGCAAAACTTCAATATTTTAATTTCGTTACCCATGTATCCCTCTGAATTATCTTTCAAATGCCACAGGTCTGACCTGATTTGGATTCTCCAAGAAAAAGTTGTGTCCAATCTCCCACAATGACCTAATTATGGATTGGTTCAGTAGATCGAACTTGTATGACTTGCCACATGTCATTGTTTCTTCCTTTGTCTCTAAAAATGATATCCAAGAAACTAAATTTTGTGTACTTGCGACCACTTTTTACGGCACTCCAATCCGATGCCCAGAGAGAGAGTTATTGAGATTTTCCCACGATCACCTCTTTGAGATGAAATTCAGGAGCCTGAAAAAGCACTACCTTCCATAAATCATATCTCCAAAAATATCGCGAATAAAGCTCTGAAATTTTTTGATGAATTTTTTCAGGATTTCAGCTTCACACCATATGAATTTCAGATTCTGAACCTTCGTAGAAAAAATTTATAGCGCAAATTCCACGTTGACCTTTTTAGGAGCCTGAAAAAATACCTAACTTCCACAGATCATATCTCCGAAAATATTATGAACCAAGCTCTAAAATTTTTATACAAGCTTCCTCAGGATTTTGGCTTCGCACCCTAAAAATTTCAGCTTCTGAAACTTAGTAGAAAAAATTTTATAGCGAGAATTCCACGATGACCTGTTTGGAGCAGCGAAACCCTAGAATCCAAAGCTCTGATACCAAATGTTGTGTAACCAGCTCCAAAAAGAGAAGAAAATAGATATCAACGCCTTAGAAATGAGCCAATTTGAGAGGGAAACCTCCAATACATTACATAAATGAACAATTCTTGGATGATACAATTTACAAAACCTCCTTTCTATATATAGGAGTCCATGGGGCCATAATGTAATCCTAGTGGCCACAATGTAATCCTAGCCAACCTAACAATAATAATTTAAGGGCACAATAATAACAAAATGGGGGTTACAAGGGTAAAATAATAACAATAAGGGGGTTACACTAACAACAATAAGGGACTATACTAGTAATATAGGGACCTAACAGATAGTATGAGTGATAATGAGCTCATACAGATAGAAAAATGTCAAAGTGACAATTTTCAGTGCAACAGATTGCCCCCTAAAGTGCAAAGTCTGTAATAGATGAAGATAGAGTCTGTCATGTATGAAGAGTGAGTTAATTTATCATTTCAAGGATCATCCTATGGACACCCCAGTCGAAACCTATAAAAACATTAAATGAAAAATATATATATGTAGACATATCATCGCTGAGGTGGGCATTCCCATACTCAGATCAAAACTAACTAGAAAACTGACTTAAACTGTTCTGATATAGGAATGATTTTTCAATACATCAACATTATAGACATATGTAGACACAGTATGGACACAACCATCTATTTATGAATAGTCCACTGTATAAATGAAGAACAAAATTCCTTGCATCCTGGATGGCAGAAACTAGATCCAAGGTCTTGATTTCCGCTTCTCGAACTAGTACGATTCTATCCATGTGAATGAATGTGTCGAAGTCGAACATGGTAGAAACCACTTGATTACCAGTCAATAACTGTTAGCAAGTGTGAGAGTAACCACTAGTAATTTCATTGGCCCTCAAAGTACTCAGTACAATCCATGAAATATGAATGAATGAGCTAAAGTCGAACATGTCACGAAATCATTCGATCAAAGGTCAATGATGCAAGCTGTCATTGAAGGTGAGAAACCTACCATTGAGGCATGCAGATTTCAAGGTACTGACTATTTCTAGATCAACTTCCTAGATAATGAGTTGTCGTCGATAGAAAGTGATCCGTCGTAGGCAAGCCCACAACACGAAATCATAGATAAAGTTTTGAAGAAATATATTGGCAAGGACTGACTTAGGGATGGTCAATATGGAAGACAAATATTTTGCAAATGAATGGTTTGTTTGAACTGTCCTCTTCAACACATAACAACACTGCAGATGGCTTAGTGACAATTGACCCAAAGCTAATACCCAGAAACTGGCTGAAGAATTTCAATATGGTTTGATTAATTGTTAGGCAACGGATTTTCCCAACCCAGGTGAACAAGAAGTGTCGTGTTCAAGAGTGGTTAACAACTTTTTGAATACTCAAAATGCAACAAACAGGTTCATTTTTCTCTCTTTTCCCCCACCATTTCTAGCAAGTACCTCTTTATTTTTGACAAGATTGAGGAGGATAACATTTTCTTGTTTATAATCTCATCTTTCGGATGGGTCCAACTTAGTTTAAGATTCAAACCCTAAGAAGGAGTGGTTCGTTCCTGTTGAAAAATAAACAGGTCCTTTACTGTTAAATTTTAACGAGTCCAGTATAAGAGAAACTCGACGTTTTTCAATTTTAGGGAGTCAGAAGAAAAAACTTAAGAAAACTCCATGGGTGTACTTTTTCATAAATTTAGTCTCTCGAGCCCGAAAAAGGATAAAATAATGCAGGAGAGAACTCTATTGACCGTAATTAGTCAACACATATCTTTTTCGTAAATATTCCATTTCAGTTCGGAAAAGGGGTAAACTTATACTGAAAGTACGATCATTCATTTACTTTAACGAGTTCGAATAATCAAGTGCTCAGAAATATTTTCAATTTTTGAGAGTCTGAAAAGGGCTTAAAAGAGGACTCCATGGTTTCTCTTTCTTGTAAATTTTTGAAAGAGTCCGAAAAGGTGATAAAAGTATGCTCTTCATTGAAAAATGATCAAATTCCCTGAAAAATCCAATTTCCTGCATAAAAACTCGAAAAATTACACATACCTGTTTAAGATAAATAAAAATGTTTTCAAAAATTACCTTTTTAAAGTGAAAAATAAACAAATTAAAAATTCATTTATTTGAAAAAACTTATAAAAAGGACTTTTCTAACTTCATTTTTACCATTTGAGTTTAGAGTGAAAAGTGAGAGCTTTTGGGTAAAAAAGTTCCTGTGAATATTCTAGAAAATCCGTCCGTTGGAATTGAAAACCATCAGCTCCAGGTAATCCACGTCCTCCTTATCTTGCATTTCATCCATTAACATTTTGTTTTTAGGCTTTAAATTTCATTTTTTAGGGAAAAATAGGTTCAAAAATCGCCCACCGGAGTCCGCAGGTGCAACACGCGGGACCTGTGGACCCCAACTTTTTTTTACAAAGAAAAAAGTTGTGGGTCCGCACCTTTCGCACAACGCCCGTGCATACCTACGCACTGTGTGTAAACAAAGGGTGTGGGCCTCGCGCGATGATTTTAAAAAACTAAATTTCTCAATTTCCGCCCAAAATTTTTCAAACAATTTTGTTTTAATATTTCTTTTTGTGTATTGTAGGACATTCAAAATGCTTATTTGGCGAGAACGCGAGCATGAGGACGTAGATGAAGCCGCAATGCTTCATATGCCCACAATTTAGGCATTGAGAGAATGCGGATTATACAAGTTATGTGCCATACAGGGCATAAGGGCCCAAGTAGACCTCCTGACATGGCTGGTAAACAAATGGAATACTCAGGACCAGTGTTTTGTTATTGGCAGCCACCGGCTCAAAATTGAGCTAGAGGATATATACTTTTTTACTGGTTTTCCCAAGAGGGTTGAACAAATATCTCTATTCGGGACTAGGCCAGGTGGCCAGTCTATCGCTAGTCTTCGACTAGAGTTTTGTGATGATTGAGCAAACCCCAAGGATAAACGGATTGATATAAAAACTATCATCCGAACTGAGCTTAAAGTTATTGCATTCACTGTTACCAGACTGTTCGAGAGTGTAGCATTACATGTGGCTACTAGATCCTAGATGAAGATTGCATTAGATTGTTTCTGAGGCACCATATTCAACTGGTGCAAAGCAGTATTGGCCAATGTGAAAGGCCAACTAACCAGAGCAAAAAATGGAAAGCTAAAAAGTTTTGGTTACGGATCCATTGTGGTTTCATTTTCTTTGGATAGAATTCCCTTACTGGCTCCACAGCTCATTCTAGTTGCTCCAGCCAGTGCCTGGGAACCTCGGATGGTTTGATGGACAGTTTTTATGGCCTGTCATGCTGAGGGCATAGAGGTTGTTCAATTTACATTTTCATATTTTCATTGGTTGAACAACCAAGTTTTTTCTATTGAGGACTTTCCAAATGCCGGGATGGACCTCCGTGGCGACCGAGACATGGCTCTTCCAACAGGAGAATAGTGGGATGATTCAGGTAAAAACCATTTTCAACATTTTCTAAGTTCTATTTTTTTTTTTTTGTATTTTAATCGTTCAAAACTAATAATCAAAAGTTCAAATGCAGATGTGGGCCCACGATGACCAACCACTCTCTAGCCTTATGAGAGGAGACACCCAGCTGCAGCAGCACCAGCCCCATAGGGCCAATCAGCAGATATCCTGACCGAATTGGAGCATCATCTAAAGCACTTGACACTAGATATTCCAGATACTGGTATAGATGATATTCCACTTAGGTTACAGAGATATGTGATTTGGGTCCCAGGACCTTTTAGGAGGTTCCTATGTAGGGTGGCCCGAGCAGTAGTTTCTTATCGTGATCATCACCAGGGATAGGATGATCGATTTTGTAGACTCATAACATTTTTGAATTTTTGTATTATCATTTTTGCCGATCATAAGGTGTTTTTAAACCTATGATAGAAGACGATGTATATTTTGAAACACACTTCTATGCTATAATATATCATTATTATCGGCTATCTTGTGTAACATGTTATCGAATGTTGTGTATTTTACCATTTTGATTATTGCAAATGTCTATTTATCATACTAGAAGCAACTGCATCTGCTAATGTATTTAAACGTCTTGGAATATGCTGATATTCAATTTAATCAAATTCATGTTCCAAGAGACGAACTCTCAAAAATAACCGTAACAATACTAGATTTATAATGGCATAAACCCTGTTAAGCTGTAATACAACGAGTTTAGAATCCAACCTAACAATCAAACTCTGAATTCCAAATGATATGGACTCAGATAATAATTCAATCACTGCACTATACTCTGCAATGTTATTCGTTGTTTGACTGAGGCTAACCCCATGCATGGATACTAACTCATCAGAGGGTGAATAGATAACCCAAGCTGCGGAAGAAATATTTTGTGTACTATGACAAGCACCATCAGCAAAACCAATGTATTTTTGAAGAGACATCGACATCTGCAATATCAAGAGTAAAACCCAGATAAGCAGGAATAATGATAAGAGCACACTCTAAACTAGGCACGCTTTTCTAATCTAAGACACACCAGCTGTAAAGAAACTAATCTAAAAAAAATCTCCACACATAATTTAAGCATAATATCTCTTCAGATAAAGTCCATTTCTGGGTTTATCTAAAGAGAACCCGTCAAAATCTATTAGTTCATAGGCCCCTTTTTCCAGCTTTCGCTTAACAATGTAAGGACCATGCCACATAGGTACAAATTTTCCATCCCCTAGCTTATCGTTTGCTTGATCATAAACTAAAACTAGGTATCCTTCTGAAAAATTGTGAGGTGTAACATTTATGTCGTACTGAGCTTTCATTCGTTTTGCATGAGTCTCGTTTGCTAATGCAGCAGTGCGTCGATTCTCATCTAGCTGAGCTCAGTAAAAAAAAAAAATATCTTCTTCAGAAGTAGCTAGGAGTAATTCTATGGCTAATTTTAATGACTGAATTTCGCATTCAATAGGTAACACAACTTCCAAACCATAAACCAGTTGAAAAGGAGTGAAACTAGTTGATGTTTTTACTGAGGTCCGATATGCCCAAAGTGCTGAAAATAGCATGGTATGCTAATTCGACTTATGAATACCAATGATTCGTTTGATCATAGTGACTAAAAATTTATTGATAGCTTCAACCAGACCATTAGCCTGTGGGTAATATGGAGTAGAACTATCATGGAGCAAGCCGAGTTGATCTGTCAGTTCAGTCATCATGATATTGCAAAAATGACTTCCATGATCCATAATGATAGCTTGAGGAAAACCAAATCTAGCAATTATATGATTGAATACGAAAGTTGCAGCAGTCTTGCCATCTGCCGAAAATGTAGGCATCGCCTTGGCCCACTTAGTAAAATTATCTACCGCTAATATAATATACACATGCCCCCCGTTCGAGTGAGGGTTACATGTAATAAAGTCAATACCCCATTTTGTGAAAGGACCGACAGCAATTATAGGGTGAAGAGGAGTGGGTGGTGCACGCATTTTACTATCAAAGATCTGACATTTGTGGCATTTCCAAAATGCATAGATACAATCTTTGAATAAGGACGGCCAGAAATAACCAGCGCACAATATATTTTGGGTTGTGGCATACCCAGACATATGACCGCCACATGCTCCAGAATGACAGTCATTGAGAACCTTGTCAGCTTCTTCATGAGAAAGACAATGTCAGAAAACAGAATCCGCTCCACGACGATAGAGTGTATCACTAGTAATATTGTATTGTTGGGTTTGGAAACGTATTTTCCATCACTGAGATCGTGAGATTTCTGGCCGAAAATATTGGGTTTGGAGATAAAAAATTATATCCCCATACCAAGGATCAAGAGTACTGATAAGAAACAAGGATTTGTCCATAATGGGCTACTCTGCCACAATTTCAGTATCAGTATGCGGGAAATCACACATCAGTTCAGCAAGAACCAAAGACTTCTTTGCTTTGGATTTTTCAAATTCCAAGTCAAATTCCTGCAGGATAACTATCCATTTGGAATAATTTCCCCCTAGCAATTTTTTGGCCAAGATATACATCATGGGGTTATAGTCAGAAATTACTGTGGTTTTGTTTAATAAGATGTAGTGATGAAATATTTGAACAGCTTGGATAGCTGCAAAGGCCAATTTCTCCACATGCGTGTATTTCATCTCAGTTAGATGCAGATTTCGACTAAGATAGTAAATCACATGTTCATTGTTGAATTCATCTTCCTGAACTAAAACCATCCCAATGGTGGAATGAGAAGCGGAGAGGTACAAAAATTAATCCTAGTTGTAATTGGGAGGATGCAATAACGGTGCATGGGTCAACGTGTGTTTGAGTGCATCAAAAGGTCGATCATCGATCTCATCCCAAAAGAATGGAACATTCTATTTTAACAACCTGGTAAAACCCTTTGTTAACTCAGCGTAGTTAGGAATGAAACGACGTAAAAATTTTGCTTTCCCTTGCAAACTTTGGAGTTGGCGAAGAGTCGAAGGAGGAGGTAGATTTACGATGGCTTCCACCTTCGATGGATCAACACGAATGCCTATTTTTGAAACAACAAATCCCAGTAAGCAACTTGATTCTACACAAAAAACACATTTTTGTGGATTCAGCCGAATTTGATAATGCCTACATCTCATAAAGATAGCTCGTAAATGAATGAGATGATCGGCTCTACACGATGAATGGGCAGTTAAATCATCGAGATAAGGCTGCACAATGTGCTTGATGGCATGAAATGCATAAGACATAGCCCTTTGAAAATTTTCCCCAACTTTCTTCAGTCCAAAGGGTAGTTTAGCAAATGTTCCCCACGGACAATTGAAAGTTGTTTTAGATTGATCAGCAGGGAGTATATTGATTTGATTGTAACTGGAAAAACCATCCATAAAGGAGAACATTTCACTACCGGCACAATCATCAATAATTTGATCGATATAGGGTGTTGGATAATTGTCTTTAGGACAAGCTTGATTACTGTCCCTATAGTCGATACATACTCTTATCGTTCTTTGTTTTTTGTTGACAGGAACAATATTCGATACCCAAACGGTTAAAGGAATTGGATAAATGAACCCTGCACGAAGTAACTTTTCAACTTCAGCTTTGATAACAGCAGCTTTTCACGAATGTATTTGACATAAGCATTATCGGACAGGTTTAGCATCCGAGTAAGTCTTAATTTCATGGACAACAATTGACGGATCGATTCCTAGAATTTCTTCATATGACCAGGCAAACACATCACGGAATTCTTGAAATAGGGCTTTATAAAGTTTGGATTTACTCGTCCATATAGGAAGCACCTATATGAATGTTTTCAATAATTCCTGGCTTAATTGAAATGTCAATAAGAACCGTTCTAGAAATATTTTCCAAATTTAACTCAGAATCATAATGTTGCAATGGATTATGTGGTTCTTTAACATAATCAACAATAAAAATAGAAGAGAAATAATTTTCAAAATGATCAAGCTCAAGTAAAAATGAATATCAGTGATGTAGATCTTCCCGTGGTAAATCATCAACAGACAAGAGTTCACTAATTTTCTCATCAGTATGAACAAAATCAAGAAATGTTGTTGTATGTGAGCTAGATATCGAAAGTGATTCCTCATGGATCACATTCATTGGATCAGTTTCAGTTGAAGAAGGATTGGGAAAATTACTGTACAACCTGATATGCAAGTTCAAAGGGACTCAAAGGCATCGTGCCTTCAAATGAATCCATCTCTGAATCGGAAGGTACGATCCAAGGATCATCAAAAGTAATATTATTCGATGAAATCATATGAATATTTGCGATATGAGGTGATATGTTAGGAGGAGGGAAGGAAAAATTTCCCAGTAAACTGGAATATTTAATCAAACCTACACTGACATCCTTGTAAGGGATAGTCGTTTTACCGATGTGCTGAATACTATATGTAGAGGTGGGATCGGATGAAAAATAAGTCAGTTTTTCTATTGTAATGATCTTTCCTTTATGTGGAAACTTGATGAGCCGAAATACCGATGAAACAATAGCAGTCATAGCATAAGACCAACTGCGACCCAGGAGAAGGTTGTAATCAAGAGCGGCATCAACCACTTCCACATCGAGATTTACAGTTTTTCCTTCTACCTCTATAGGTAAATTATGCAAAATACCAAAAGGATGGAACCCTCGACCATCAAAAGCCTTGAGAATTGTCAGAGATTGATTGAGTGTGGGAGAACCAAGTGATTTCCAACACTGGATCGACATAATACACGTAGAAGCCCTTTCATCAATCACAGTCTGAAAACACAATCTTTTTTTTACTAATACTGGAATCTAGAAAGCCATTTTATGGGGTAGGCAGGGTGTATTATTCTCTAAATCAAAGATTATTAGGTTCGAATCCTGAATATCGACAGCTCCTATGGCAGAAAATAGTAATTTACACTGTGTTGGGCACGATTGTAGCACTTCCAAAGCCGACATTGCTAAAGGGGAAATAGCTAAGTCCTCAACAATGTTGTAATTCTGAGCATCTCTCACATGTGGATTGAAAGTTGATTTACGAAGTACACCTTTAGCAGACGACTTGATTACTAAGTCTGGATTGGGTTTCTCGATCTGTAGCAGTTCAGAAACAGGAGGAAGTGTAGTTGATGTATTTGAATTAGAAGATTCTTCTTCTTTACCATCAACAGGATTTTTACTACCATAATATTGCGATCGTGTCGCAATCTTAACATGAGACATCATCAGAATGGGCTCTTTTGAGGCATTTGAGAACCTTTAACAAATTTCGAAACCTCTGCTCGATGTGGGCATTCTTTGGTAAAATGATCCTCGTCGCAAATGAAACAAGGATAGTGAGGCTTGCATTTTTCGTCAGTAGATTCATTTTTATTTGTTTTATCTTTTGAATTTTGTTTATTTTTATTCTTCCCCTTCTTTTTACTGTCGGATTTAGATTTTGTCGTAGATGACTCCACGACATGGATGTCGGCAGAAAATTCAGCGGAGGAATCTCCTTTCAGGGAATCAGGTAAAGTTATGATAGGAGAAGAATTCTTTGAAGATTTCTTCTTGCTTTTAGTACTAACTGAGCCAATCATACCATCAGCAGCATGATACCCTGAAGGAGTTGCATTTATTTGACTGTGTTTTGGAAGATCAGGGATTTTTTTCATGTAAAG
This sequence comes from Pinus albicaulis, assembly GCA_034641835.2. Lineage (NCBI taxonomy): Eukaryota > Viridiplantae > Streptophyta > Pinopsida > Pinales > Pinaceae > Pinus > Pinus albicaulis. Next base: position 239,125,601 of record CM076572.1, read on the forward strand.
TATCTGACTGCGTATAAACGAGGTCAAGGTATTGAGCCTGAGCAATGACTTTCTCTTCAGTAAAAACTCCCCCCTTAGCTACATCTTCAGTGATTTTGGGTAATAATTATTTAATAAACCATTCCGCCAAAATTTGATCTGGAATGAAAACTTTCACTAAATGCCTTCTACGTCGCCATTCGTGAATATGATCAGAAATATACATGGACGTTGATTGTTTTAGTGAAGTCAATAGTTCAGTGTCATTGTCGTATCTAACAGGCAACTGAAAGTGAGTTAAGAAAGCAGTCACTAATTGATTGAAATTATTAAAAGAGCCTCATGGTAACTCAATGTACCATTTGGTGGAAAGACCAATAAGAGTTCGTTGAAAAAGGCGTAAGCGAATTGAATCATCAATTAATGAATTACATGCACACCAGAGGTGATAAGTCATAACATGATTTGACAGATCCTCTCCTGGCTTACCCTCAAATTTTGGTATATCACTGGGCAACTTATTAGGCATTGGCGGCCAATACGAAAGATAGTAAATCGGATCGTTCGTAAGGCGCGACAAATCAGGTAAAACAAAAGTTGCAATAAATGGTAACTGACGGTTAGGGTCACAAAAACCTTGAGTAATGAGACCAGTTCCAGGAGGAGGATATCCAAGATAACCTGGAATCATATTTGCATTAGGAATGGTATTACCTCCTAGAAAACCAGGATTAACCAGACCAAACTGGGATTGTTGAGGCTATTGACAAGTATAGCCAGGATATGGTTGATACTGATAAACTTGGTTTTTTGCAACGGGACCGAATTGATACTATCCCTGGTATGGTTGATATGTAAATTGTGGTTGACTTGTGGAAATTGTGGCAATCGTACTTGTACCATCTTTTCCTATAGGCATCTGGACCGAATTCTGAACTGTAGGTCCTGACTGGGGCACAGAGACTTGAGGAATTTGCACGGTAGCAAGGATAGAAGAAACTAGAGATACAAATACTCTAGAAACATGTGTTATAGGTTGAACATACGTTGCAGCAGTTGCAGTAGTTTGAGGCAAAGTCTGAGGTGTACTAGGCCCAGGCTGCTGAACAGAACCAGGCACATGGATTTGAACAATAGGCTGGATAGGTTGCTAGGTTGGACCAGAAACCAAAGGCTATCCAGGTTGATTAGGTAACTGCACATTAGGTTGCGTATTCTATTGAGTTTGAGATGGATTCCACACCATGTTCATTCCGAGTTATTGTCCCATAGAAGGTTGTGCGTAAGGACCATAGCCTGGTTGAACGTAGGGTTGATAATTAAATGGTAAATTTCCAGCTCCTTGTACAAATGATTGACCAGAAGGTGGTTGGAAACCTTGAGTTGGGTATTGACCTTGAGGTTGATAACCCTGAGGTGTGTACTGAGTCTGGGGTTGATAAGGACCCTGAGGAATATACTGAGTCTGGGGTTGACCTTGGGGTATGTATTGTCCTTGAGGTTAATAACCTTGAGGTATGTATTGTCCTTAAGGTTGTTCTCCAAAATAATATTGTCCTACAGTTTGTCCTGGGAATAAATTACCTTAAGGTTGCCCCCCAGGCGATAATTGACTACCTTGAGGTTGCCCCCCAGGCGGTAACTGACTTCCCTGAGGTTTCCCCCCAGGCGGTAACTGACTACCTTGAGGTTGCCCCCCACGCGGTAATTGAATTCCTTGAGGTTTCCCCCCAGGCGGTAACTGACTACCTTGAGGTTGAGGATTGGGAATGTTACCAGACATCATAAAGATTTGCTCTGCATTCAATGTTTCAGTTTTAGCTCCATTAAAACCAGATGATAATACTTGTTCAATTGGTCGAGGATTTGCTCCTGAGAAAGTACTAGAAAGAGCTTTGTACCCCGAAGGAACAGAAGGACCGCCGTGTAAAAATGTTTTCGGTGTTTGGGAAAACATAGATGACTCTCCTGACATGATCGATGAAGGATAATAACCTCTGGGCGTAGGATTAAAAGGAATTCGAGGTGGTGAAAAAGAAAGACCCAGGTTTTCTAAAAAATTTGTCAAAGATAAATACCAAGCGTCACTCCTAATAGGATTGTAGAAAATGGATTCACGCTCCCTAAAATTCAAAGACTGTGGGGATTCGAGAAGAGTTACTTCTTCTTCTGGACTAACCATTTCTTCAATAGAAATGAGGCCAGTAGGAAGATCTTCAGTAATGATATTTCTTACCCTAGGTGAACCAGAATCACTAGAAGTTGGAGTAATAAATCTTGAGTATGGTTCTAAAACAGTAGGTTCAGTGTCAGGCTCAGAAATTTCAGGTTCTTCAGCTAGTTCACTGGAAGGAGAAATACTACTAGTAACTTCGGAAACTAAAATTGGCTCTTGAATATGCTCTGTTGTTTGTATTTGATGATAAGGATGAACAACTATAGATGAACTTCCAACTTCTGTTGATCTAATTCTACTGCTACTAGATGATACTAGAGCACACAGCCCTTCAAGTTGACTTGTTTTATACTCAGGGGGCTTCCCCTGAAATCTCCGGGACTGTCTCGGTAATTCTGCCACGATTGAATATCAATTAATCACACGCAAAAAAAGAAAATTTCGATGCAAACACCTAAAGTCTCTAAAGGAAAAAACAGCTGAATCACACACCTAAAAAATATAAGAGTTCAAACCACACACAAACAGTAACTTCCTATACTAAAAACACTAGTTGGTGATAAAATCCAACTTAGTATAATTTTAATACAGAAAGGGCGGTTGGAACAGTTACCCCGACAACCTGCTTAATGAAACAGACTGGCACAAGTTTCTTCACAAAACCATCTCGAGTGAAGAGAACCCCCCAGAGATTCCAAGTGAGTCTATTTGACGTATGCTCCAGGTACAGTGATATCTTTCCTTCACCTTCACCTTAGGAAATAATCTTAAGTTTATGGACACTAAGGTTACCAACAGCAACAAATACAACTGGGGGAATAGTCTACGATCCGATTCTACGCACAAGGGAATAGTAACAAAGCTCAATCCCCTTGAAGGCTCCTCGACATGGTCAATCTGAGGTTTACCGAAAAGTGACCCCAGGCTCCTTGACAATGGTTATTCCGAGGTTTACCATTTGTAATGCGCGTAGATCTTCTATCTTTCCCAATGAAACAGAATTGATTGTCTCAAAGGTTCGAACATGATCTTGTGATTAACTCCTTTAAGAGAATCTTCCCAGAATGTATCAATTACAATTGGATTTATTTCCTACCGCAAGATTTATCTACTTGTTTGTTTTTACTATCTTGGAGATTTCATTACTCCCTACTCCAAGATACTAGCCTAAGCTATATTGGTGATAAGAGCCCTAGAAATGAAAATATTACTAGATCAATTTTAATTAAGTGTTGTTTTTATGGGTTGTTCTTTAAGTCAATAGGTATGGAAATGAAACTTTGATGGTGTGAAGACTCAACTCCGAACACACTAAAAAATGCACCTAAAATGATAGGCAATTCATTTTTCTTTCAATGAAGCCTAGCCAAAAGAAAGAGTTCGAGAAATGCACTTTCTTAAGAGACAATTCTTTCTTTCAACATGAAGAATAAATGAAAAGAAAATCTTTTTGTTTTTAAATAAGAACTCAAAACGAGTCAAACAATCAATGCTCACAATAAATCCCTTTCACTTTCAAGACTCGAAACTACAAAAAACAATTTTTCTTTAAAAAGAGATCTACAAGTTCTAGAAAAGCATTCAAAACTATATAAACTAATTTTGAAATCTAAAAACTTTGAAAATCTAATTGAATAAAGGCTTCAATTTTTTTTTTTAGAATGTTTTGCTTAGTTGTTCAGTAAACTAAGGATTCATTTGTGCAAAATAAAAAACAAATCAAAAAACATCCAGATATGTTTTCTTTTGTAAAAATGAAATTCAGAACTTATAACAAAGTTTGTTCAAAGATTTGCAAAGAGAAAACTAGATCTATTCCTCAAAAAGGATGGATTTCGCAACCAAGTCAGACTCATCAAGAAGACAAAAAGACACCAGTGCAATCTAAGGTATATCAAGCTTCTAATCTTTGAGTCACTACAGAGACAAAGTGAAAACCACTCCAAGTATGCAAAACTTCTAGAAAATCACCCAAAACAAAAATACTATTGAAACTCACTCACAAGAAATTTTTGACAGGAAGAATACAGATCTGGGTAGACACTAAGACACCTAAATCAAACTTAAACTTAATATGGAAGAAGAAATCTGGAAATTTCAAAAAATTTAACAGGGTCCGCCGGCCCCAGAAGCAATAGGTGCAGTCCCGCACTAGTTACTTAAGGAAAGTGCGAACATGCCCGCACTATGTATGAAGGTAAAGTGCGATCCCCAGAAAAATTCAAGAAAAACACAAAATACTTCAAAAATTTTCAAAGAAAAGTAAACCTAAGCTACCCAAGTGAGTATTCATCAATCAAAAACCAGAAAAAATAATTTTCTCAAGTCAAAACAAAGGAAAACCAAAAATCCAAAATCTTTCCCCAGCGGAGTCGCCAATTTCTTGGCCGGATAAATCGATCTTGCAGACGAGACTGATCTCCCTAGTATCAGAAGATATTCTATCAATAAACAAACAATTAAATCTATCTTTCTCTAGATATATAACGATTTATATGTAAATGCTACAAAGGTGTTACGATCCTACCTCGATCCAATGCTTGTTCATTGTAGTCTTCCTCCAGTTGCCCAAAAGAGTTATCCTTGAAGACCTGCAATCAAAAACAAGCAAACATTAATAGTACCTACATAGCATATATTGATCAATCATATCTATTATGGTGATCAAAGAATCCATAAAATAAACAATCAAATGATAGTTTATTGAGAAAAACAAACTTATTTGTATTAACTTTGAAATAGTAGAAGAACCTTACAACCTTTTCAGCCTTGATGTTTAATAGGTCCTCCCAGTGTTTGAAGCAGGAATTTCCTCTACTTTGACAGGTCTTGCACTCTTCTAACTGAGACACACATAGGTATGTAATCTCTCCTCATAAAATATCAGTTAAAGGAGTCTAAATTCCAATAACACTTTACCTCAAACAACACTAAAGCTTGAACTCCCTTTTAGGCTGCCCAATGCCTCTTTTTATAGTGCAAAAGAGGAGGTTATAGTTCCAATTATGAAGGGATAGATTCCTCCTTCAAAGGGATAAGCTCCTCATATCAAGGGGTTAGCTCCTTAAGGCATGGGATACATGAACCTAAAAGGAACGGATTTGCCACCCCAAGATTCCTTCCAGAAGCTTCTAGAAATGACTAAAAGTGAGCTTTTTGAGTTTACTTGAGCCCTTTTAATCTTTTACAGGGGTCCACACTCTTAACACAAAGAAATTGCAGTCAGGTTTGCAGGACACATGACCATTAGGTGCGGGACCGTAGGTAAGACAAAGAGAAAGTGCGATACCAGAGTTTTAGATACTTTAAGAGCTTTTCTCTTATTTTTAAGGCTTGACATGAGGAAATGATGTTTTTAGAATTTCAAAGGAGGATAGTATGAGTGATAATGAGCTCATACAAATAGCAGAATGTCAAAGTGACAATTTTCAGTGCAACAGTGATAGATGTTTGAGGGGAATTTAAAATGTAGTCATCAATTGATCTGTTTTCCCTTTGAACTTCAAGTTCCACAAGAAAATTAGGGTCTAAAACTGTGTCTTTAAGTGCAGTTTCAAATTTTTTTCTGAACAAATAAATCTCAAAACACTCATCAAAATAGAGGTCTTCTACAAACAACCACTCACTGGGCCAGGTATGGAATCTGAGAATAGGTCTAGGGCTTACTGAAATTTCTTGTCTTCTGATTATTCGTGGAATTAGATTAGGATTTTCAAATACAGGAGGAGGATTTGGATCGGGATTGGCCCTTGTATATTTCCTTGAAGCCAGTGTGGTTGATTTTCTACTTTACAATGTTTTATTTCAGCCTAGAAAACTCTGAACCTCATCATCCAGATTCCACGAATTTCTATGGAAGATATTACTGGGGCGATTAGTATTTTGTTTTAAATAGTCCCCAGCAGAGTTGCCAGGAATGTTAGCACCTAATTTGAACCTCGGGCTGAAGGAAGGCAAATCAAGATAACCTCAAACCACGCTCAGCCTTGTAGCTAGCCCTACAAGGTCAGGAGAGGGCTCTCTCCATGAAAAATGTTCAATGAAATATAATTGCAAATTGATTTTAGGCTAGGTATAGTAGCTCGAAATGTTTTATCAATTTTCTGGGTTGTATGGATCAGATGGGGTTGGGCAGTTTGAATCTGGGGAATTAAATCAAAGATACAGGGTATTCTATGGGGCAAGGTAGGCAGGGATTTTAACAACTTTGTTTTTAATAATGATGGAATTTTTAAGACTGATGAGAAGCTGAAAAGGGCATAGGAGATGGATCCTCTTCAAACAACAGAAAACATAAATTATTGAATGATTTTCACAAGGCAGAGCATTATACAATGGATTCTACCTATCTATCTTGAAAAACATCCAAACAAGAATATGAATGAATGAATGACAAACATAACAATTAACAAACGATCACAAAGGAAAGAACAGTTCTAAAATCCATACCACAGGGATCCCATAAATCAGTGCTGCATTTCTTTATTAATTCCCTACCAAACTATTACAAAAATGGAGAGCAAAGCATCCTCAATAATTCCAACTTATTCCACCTTCCCCCCCACCCCCCCCCCCCCTTTACATATGGTGAAAAACTACATTAAATAGATCAGTTTCAAGGGGGCAGATCCACAGAAGGAGGAGTTGTTTCACTAACTTTGGAACATAAATATAAACATATAAAATAAACCAACAATATTCCCCCGAAAAGAGGGGAAACAATATATTTGACCATCTGGAAGATTTTGCTGTTAAATCCAACAAATTAGAAGAAGGAATTTGAAGAGCCGATCCCTTTTTAATTACTACTGAAGAGGCTGAAATAATTCTGCGTTTGTAATCATCTCATGACTTTGACTAATATCTCTATCTTTACTCTTTGAAGAAAAACCCTTTGTTGAAGAAAAATGCCTTTGAAACCAAAGAAAATCACATTTTCCCCTTTAATTAAGAAAAGCCTGTTTTTTATTGAAAAAGAGCGAAAGGAAAGGATGGTTGGCCCAAATCACAATCGCAAATCGCATCGGAAAGGGGGAGGGAGCATGTCGTAATGGAGCGATGCGATGAAACTTGTCATGCGATGGAATGATCAGATCGAAGGCATCGGAGGTGGGTTAATCGCAATCTCAAATCGGGAAGGGGAACTGTTATAACATATGGCATGGGAGAAATCGCGATATGTGATGTGCGATGGAGGGAACAGTGCGATGGAAACAGTGGGAGAAAAGGTCGATGCGATGAGAGGAAAATTCCTTTTAAAATAAATTAAAATGGAAATAAAGCTTTAACACAAGGAAACGCCACTTTTGTTTGGAACGGGCGAAGGCCTTATGGTGGGACCGGGAAAATCGCAATTGCAAATCGGCGGAGGAGTGGAGCGGAACCAAAATGCTGGTAGGACAATCGCGCGATGCGATGAGCGACATGCGATTCATCGCATCGGCGAGTCAGAAGTGAATGCTGCGATGAATATTTCAATGCGATCAGATTTTGTGATGCGATCAGACTTTGTGATGATCACATCAGGGGGAAGGGGAGTAATCGCATCAGCAGGAAGGGAAGTAATTGCATCGGAGTTTAAGCGCTGACGGGGAAAACTACGATGCGATGGTGCGATCGAATCAGAGGTGACTCAATCGCATCGGAGGTGTTTGATCAGGGATGGGTCAATCACATCGGAAGTTTGTAGGATGCGGAAATTTACAAAGGAACAAGGAATTTTTCAGTAAAGGCCAAAAATTTAAAAAAAAGGTAAAGTTTATAGGATTTAAAGGGACCAAATGAAAAATAAGGGCGTGGTTAGGCCTTTGGGGGCTTTTATTCACTTAGGCATATCTTCCAATCCAGAAGTCAGTTTTGGGAGCATGATATATCACTGGAAAGCACTTTCCGGGCTCTTTCTGATGAAAATACTTAAAATTTGATTTGCACTGAAAATCATGTGGAGATCACCTTCGGAGACCAGGTAGATAAAAAGCCCCTTTGGCTTTATGGAGATAGCAGCTTCTAAAGTTCAACTTATTATATATGGAGACATAAATTACATATAAGATGATAATAATAAAAAAGGTACCCTATTTTCACCTCAAAACATGTTTTGAGGCGACAATTACATCCAGCTGAAAGAACAACTTCTTTGATTTTTCCAGATACCATGCTTTTGAGTTTATTAGGCATCCTCATGTCCTTGCTGCTTTTATTGACACTTTCCTCATAAATTTGACTATGATGAGGCGCTAGAACCTAATGAGACCAACCCTATGACCTAACAACATGAATTGTGGATTGAAAGTGAATCATGACTGAATACCATAGAGAGGAGAATCAGCAAGTTTTCACATGAGGGAAAAGTGATGAAATGACCACTACCATCAATGAATCCATGACCTAATGGAATGATGAAAATTATAGTATGGGACTCCTACTATGCAAATGAAAAAGAGCAAATTTGATCACTGATGGCAGTATGACAAAACTGACACTAACAGACACAACAAAACCAACCTGTTTAGTTGCATTTTTGTAACATCACCGGATGTAATAGAGAGACTTGAATAATAATATTTTGAATTTTTTACTGCGCTAGAGCTTCTGGTGATCTAGGCCCAACCCATGGAAGTTCATTGCAGTTTTCATACTCTGTGTAGTTGCATAACCATTTCTTAAGTATATGATGCAGTTGTAAAGTATATTTCCATTCAATAAAGTTACAATTTCTCTTTCTTCAAGATTTTTAGCAATCGCGTTCTTGAATTAGGATAATCGCAATCGTATTTTCCGACTTATGACAATGCTTCATCATCAGTAGATAGTTCCAATTATTTCAATACCATTGCACTTGAGTTATAGATCGTATAATAAGTTGATTTCGATGTTATCTGTCTTTATGTATTGCATTAATCTTTTAGCACAACGAAGCATTCAACCGTCGATCAATGTCAATTAATTAATTCATAGAGAGAATTCCATTGCAAAATTACATAAATAATTGATGTACAATTCATTTAAATTGCTTCAATTATACTGTTGTTCCATTACTACTCAGCTAGCTAGAATGTTGTTCCATTCAGTTCCATTTTTGTTTAGTTATTTAGATTGTTGTTCAATTAAATTCCATTGTTGTTTAGTTTATTTAGATTGTTGTGAAATTCTATTCAATTGCTGCTTGATTCATCTAGATTTTTGTTCAGCTCATTTAGACTATTTTTTAATTCAATTAGTTAGCTGCTCAAATCTTAGGTAAGAAATCAATCCAAGCCACCCCTTGTTAGGATAAGTGAACTTAGGAAGTTAGCAAATTCTTCCTCATAAGTAACAAGGAGTAACTATTAGACAACCTCACTCACATATATTGTGCCAACACTCTTGAAATAAGAAGAATTACCCCGGGTTGATAATTAAATGAGAAAGCACTAGAGTTTTCGATAATAAGCCACCTCTATGGGCGCTAACAACCTCCTTGAGATGCCAATGATGCAATGTAAGGTCTTTTTGTCATGTTTCTATTGGTTCCACTTCCTCAAAGTCATCTAGGAGGTTGAATCTCATATTAGTAGCCTCTTGTCACATTGTAATATACCTAATATGGGGTATTCCTAGGGGGGATCATATGGGGTACAAAGGAAGGTACCCAAGGAATACTCCATATTATCCCCCCCAAGTATACTATACACATGCTTACCCTAGTTGGAAGTTTACTTAGGTAGATGTGGGAAGAGGGTGTTCCAGCAATCCAACTAAACCAAACATGAGAAATCCACAACACCATGGCTATCTGAAAATGGAAAAGCTAGGTTGAATACATTGTCATGCCTAGAAAAAACCCATGCCAAGATCATAAAGAAACACATGAAATACCATTCATGTCAAATCCAGCAAGGAAATCATACATGCAAATCAATACCTGAAAAGAATCATGTTGTAGCTGCTTGATTCATGCTCCTCCTTGCTTTCTTCCTCCTTCTTGATTTCTTTCCTTTCTTTCTCCAATTCCAAAGTGCTCCAAAAAATCTAAGTGTACAAGAGTGAGAGGGAGAGAGAGAATAATGAGAGAGCTCCAAAAACTACACTGACAAAAGGTTTCAGCCAAAATCTTGCCAACTTATCCTCATAATCCTTTTTATTAATGAGCCCACTATTTTCTTAATTTTCCATTGTTTTCCTTAATTTTACTCCTCGCATGCAACCTATGTTGAAGGTTGCAACAAGAAACAGTGAAATTGGCATCCGGAAACAACATCCTTGATCCTAGTGAAAATTAAGCACCTACACTAGGTGGGGCCCACACAGGATATTTTTAGGTGTATGTCTATTTATAGATGGTTGAGAAAATTCTATTTATAGATGAGGTTCTATTTTTAGATGCATGGGCGAAGTCTATTTATAGATCGCATGTCTAAAAATAGAATGCATGTCGATTATTATTATCTCTTAATAATAATTAGACAATAAATAATCATTTATTCCCTTGAAGCACTTGATTTCAGTTAACTGATGTGGCAAACCAGCTGACTGAAGGAATTATGAGTTTTAATGTTAGTTTTTGGGACATGCAAGTGGACTTAGTTGTACCTGAGTGATTCGATGTTGTAACAGAGTTGGATGTGTAGTTATGTGAGTTGTAAAGTAGTTTAACTCAGTTAAGTGAGTTAAACTCAATTGTGCTAGTTGTAACTAGTTGTAACTAAAGATACACTAGTGAGAGATTAGTGAAATAAATATTAAATTAATTCACATGGAGTGATATCACATGCAACTGAATATTTACTACTATTGACTACATGCATGTCAGATCTAGTGGAGACCCAATTGAGAGATAGGTGAAAGGGACAGTTTGACTATAAGTTGTGACATTAGTGGGTGCACTCATAAAACCACACACACATTGGAGATGCCTATGAGTATTGTGTAGTCAAGGCAGGCTAGAATTAATAATTCAGAGGTTCTTGACCATTAGGGATTGCTCAATGGAGGCAGGCTGTCTGGAGGCAGTAAATTGGCGCATGTATTTGCCAATTTTTGTATGACAACATGAGACGATTGTATATTGTACTGAGAGCTCTTGGATTAGAGTTTTGTATGATATTTTTTCATGATCCATGATATATACATAATATATGACAGTGTTTTTTTTAGCTTTATTCTTTCTTGGTAAAAACATCTGTGTTATGTGTGATAGATCTTTCTTCATGTGTTTTCAATTGGCGATTAAATTTCCGCAAGAATTTTTTGTAAAAGCGATTCTATATTTAACAGTGGCATATAATTGTTAGATCAGGAGAATCCATGCAATACATATTTTTATTAAAATTTCTACAACCTTTTTCCTTTCATCTCCCTTTTCTCCTAATTTCCATTATTTTCATAAATAAATGTGCCGAATATTCCATTTTGTCATTCCAAATCCTTTTCATTTTCCTTTTCAAATTTCCTTAGCCATAATAAACCAAATGAACACCCACTAGGATGTTTCTGTTGGGTATGTTTTATATTATTTCCACTATTAGTCGCACGCATGCGGGGGTCATAGGGGGGTGATAGCCCCCCATGTACTTTGCGTCAAGCGTAGCATGGGGGTCATAATGGGGGCGGTAGCCCCCCATATCCAGGGGTTCACACGAGGTACATAGCCCCCTGCGCGAGGTCCAGGGAAATGCCTTGGGAAAAACAAAATCATTATTTTTTGATGGGCGAACCCACCTATGTTTGTGTGCATGGGTTTGCACATGGTTTTGGGGAATGATGGTTTTTGGCCCCAGGTATTTTGTAGATCTAGTCAAGGGAAATATGGTTATGTTCTAATCCAATGTTAATGGATTGGGGTTTATGAATGCTTCGGCATGTATTATATATGCGTTGTAACACTAAAAGGAATATAATGAAAAATCAAGCTGGTAGTCCCACTTTGGGATCAAGGGGAAAAATATTTGTGTATATCTATTTTATGTTTTATTCTCTCACTATTATTTATTTTCTATCTTTAATAATTGTTTGCAAATAATTTATGTACATGGTTAAAACCTACATTTGGTATCAGAGTTATTTCAGCTTCAAGGGAATGCCTTTGTTGCTGAGGGGTTTTTTTGCTCGGGCCTATGGTAGACCCTGTTTAGTGGGAGATCTGCAGGATCAATTCTTTCTATGAAATAAGATGACAAGTAGTGGAAATATAGAGATCGAGAAATTTAATGGTCATATTTTTGAGTTGTGGAAGATCAAGATGGAGAATCTGCTTGTGGATAAAGATCAGTGTATCGTGGTAGATTCGGGTACTAAACTAATGGCAATGTCATATGAAGACTGGGTGAAGTTGGATTGGAAGGAAAAGAGCACAATATGGTTGTGTATCTCATATTCGAAATTGTTGAATGTATCTAGGGAAGCTACGGTGAAGACTTTGTGGGTCAAGTTAGGGACTTTGTATCAATCTAAGTCTCTGGTGAATAAATTGTTCCTGCGGAAAAGCTGTATAACCTGAGGATGAAGGATGGAGACTCTATGACAGAGCATCTAAATGCCTTCAATATTGTGGTAAGTCAGTTGTCATTTTTTGATATTAAAATCTCATATGAAGATAAGTGCATCAGTTTGTAGTGTTCTCTACGATATTCGTGGGACAGTATGGTTATTGCAATAGGTAGCAATACAACTACCTTGAATTTTGATGAAATTGTCTCAGCCTTGCTACCGGAGGAAACAAAACAGATAAATATGGAGACACCTTGTCTGTACAAATAAGGTTTGAGACTAGAAGAAGAAAAAAAAAAAAATTCAAGTGGGAGATCTAATCTCCAGGAAAGCATGTAAAGTTGTGCTGGAAATGCGGAAAGAAAGGGAACTACAAAAAGGACTACAGATATAAATCTCCTAAGAAAGGAAATGGATCTGATGATGCTCCTTCTATAGAGGAAAAAACCACCTCAGATGAAGGCGGAGATATTTATTTTTCTTCTTCTTCAAATACACATGTAGATCATGAGGCATGGTTGATTGACTCAGGTGCATCCTTTCACTTCACTCCCCATAGGGAGTGGTTCTGCGAGTATGAGAAGTATGATGGTGGTGATGTCTTGTTAGGAGATGATAGGAAGGCCAGAATCATCAGACGTGGAAAATTCAAGATGAAGCTACAAGGTGGAAGGATTAGAACACTTCTTGGTGTTCTGCATATTCCTACATTGGCCAGAAATCTGATTTTTGTAAGAAAGATGGATGATGAAGGTGTAAAAACAGTGTTCGATAAAGATACCTACAAGATGGTTCGTGGAGCATTGGTATTAATGTGGGGAGTTCGGATTGGAAATTTGTACAAGCTTTAGGGTAGCACTGTTATTGATGGGTTCAACAGTTCGGTGGTTCCTGTAAGTGGAGTAGAAATCCTAGCAGACTATGGAGAAAAGACCATGTTATGGAATCAAAGGCTTTAACATATTGGAGAGAAGGGCCTTCAGATACTGCATGGAAATGGTATGGTAGAAGTTATGTCTAATTTCTCTCTAGATTTCGATTTCTGTGAACATTGTGTATATGGGAAGCAGAATTGGGTGATTTTTCCTTCTAGTGCTAAGAGGACGAACAAGATATTAGAGCTTGTGCACAGTGATGTGTTTGGACCTGTGTCAGTTCCATCACTGGGAAAGTCTATGTAATATGTTTCATTCATAGATTACTTATCAAAGAATACATGGATATATTTCTTGAGGAATAAATTTGAAGTATTTGATAGATTTAAATAATTTAAGGCTCTGGTGGAAAACTAGACAAAGAAGAAGATAAAGGTGTTGAGGAAATAGAATGGTGGAGAGTTCTGCAAGAAGGAATTTGAAGAGTTCTGTAATAATTTTGGTACAGCATGGCAGAATACTACTCCATACACACCTCATCAAAATGGATTTGTAGAAAGAATGAGCAGAACGCTGATGGAAAAGGAAAGAATCCTGCTCAGTGGTACTTGGTTAGGAAAGGAATTCTAGGCAAAGGAAGTGGATACTGCATGTTACCTGGTTAACAGATCACCTTCATCAGTGTGGGAGGATAAGACTCCACATGAGGTATGGACTGGTAAAAAACCCTCTCTTTCACATCTGAGGGTATTTGGATGTGATGCATATGTACATGTTCCAAAGGATAAAAGGACCAAGTTGGATAATAAATCTAAAATGTGCATCTTTATTGGGTATAAGGATGGTTTAAAAGGTTAAAAGCTTTGGAACTCAAAAACAAGGAAGGTATTGTACAGTCGAGATGTGGTGTTTAGAGAGGTGAAATATGTTGTTAAACATGAAGTCCTACCAAAGGAACCTAAGCAGATAGAGTTTTAGAACTCTACAAAATAACAATATTCAGAAGAGGAAGAGCCACAAAATCCAATTGTGAGAAGATCAATTCAGAAAAGAAGACAGCCAAAAATGTATAGTCCATTTGCTTTCTATTCAATTTTTTCTTTAACTATCACTTATGATGATCCCAGAATTGTCAAGCAGGCAGTGGATTCATAGGATGGAAAACTCTAGAAGGAGGCCATGGTTGATGAAATGGCATCCTTGCACAAAAATGAGGCATGGGATCTGGTGGAGTTACCAGCTGGAAGGAAGCCCGTCGAGAGAAAATGGGTGTTTAAGAAGAAGATGAATGTAGAAGGCAAGGTGGAGAAATACCAATATTGGTTGGTAGAAAAAGGTTATTCCTAGGTGTCAGGAATCAATTTTGGTGATATTTTTTCTCCTATTTCCAAGGTTACTTCTATTATATTACTTTTATCTATTGTTGTTGCATTTTATTTTGAGGTAGAAAATATGGATGTGAAGACATAATTTCTTCATGAGGATCTGGAAGAGGAGATCTACATGAAGCAACTTGAAGGCTTTACAGTGAAGGGTAAGAAATAACTGGTATGCAGGTTAAAAAAAATCGTTGTATGGGTTAAAAGAGTCACCAAGGATGTGGTATCATAAATTTGATACCTATATACAAGGACTTGGCTTCACCAAATGCAAAGAGGATCACTGTGTGTATTTTAAATTAATTGGTGAATGTGTTATTTATTTGGTCTTGTATGTGGATGATATTTTGTTGATTAGAAATGACAAAGAAATTATCCAATATTTGAAGACCCAATTGTTCTCCAAATTCCACATGAAGGATCTTGGTGTTGCAAACTATATTTTGGGCATGGAAATTAAGAGAGATCAGGCAAAGAGGAAGCTCTAGTGAAACTATAGGAAGTATGACAAGAAAATATTGCAGAGGTTCAATATGCAGGATAGTAAATTGTTGAAGGTTCCTATTCCTGTAGGTGTAAAGCTATATGTTGAACAGTGTCCCAAGACACAAGAAGAAGAGGAGGATATGTCTCATGTTCCATATGAAAGTGCAATGGGTAGCTTGATGTATGTAATAGTATATACTAGACCATACATTGCACATGTTGTGAAAGTATTGAGCAGGTTTATGTCAAAAGCAAGGAAGTAAGCATTGGACAACAATGAAGATGTTTTTCAGATATTTGTGTCGCACTAGTAATTATGGTTTTTTCTACCAGGGAAGACCAGGATTGGACAAAGTTTTGGAAATCCATGGTTTTTTTTATGCAAACTAGGCTAGAGATATGGACAAATATTATCTACAAGTGGGTATTTTTTTAGCCTATTTGGAGGTGCAGTCAGCTGGATGAGAAAAAGACATTTTGTAGTGGCTCTTTCAACTACAGAGGTAGAATACATGGCAACCACTCATGCAAGCAAGGAAGTAGTTTGGTTGCAGATATTGTGTTCAAGTATGGGGTTGGTGCAGCAAGCTATAAGGATAGACTTTGATAGCCAAAGAGAAATTTTCTTGGCTAAGAACCCTTCTTATAATACAAAGACAAAGCACATTGATGTTCAATATCACTTTGTCAGAGATATGGTTGAGGATAAAAAGGTGTTGTTGTTAAAGGTGGACACTTTGAATAATGTTGCAGATGCATTAATGAAGTCCATGAGCACTCAGAAATTCTCTTGGTGTAGAGAAACAATGGGTGTTGCAGGGTTGGACTAATGACTAAGCTCACATGTGGTCCCCTACGGAAAGAAAACAAAAAGTGGGATAATGTTGGGTAGTTTTATGCCCTTGCTATTGTTTATTTTTTGTCTTTAAGAATTTGTTTTCAAATAATTTCTGTATAGGATTAAAACCTACAATTTTGTCCAACATTCATCTTGGAATTAGTGTCCCATCAACCGTGGTTATTATTTTAACAGTATTAAATGGAATTTTCACCAAGATTGTTATAGAACCCTCCCCCTTGGGGGAACACCGTCCTCAGTGTTCAATGACACCTACAACCAACAAGACTGATGAAATAAAAACATATTTCCCATGGAAATTTCTAACATAGCTTGTTACAGTATTTATAGTGACCACCTACTGAAAACATGATAATCATATTGTTTACTGGAGATTTATCACACAACTCATTATGGTATTTACAATAATATACACATATGCACATTTTATCAACCAAAAAATAAAAGGATATGATGCTTGTATCAACAACAAGGGAATCCAAAGGCTCACTCTTCCACCCTCGAAGCAGTTCCAGGATTCACATCCTTCCCAGGAAGTCTAGAATCCACTGCCAAATTCAAGCTGCATTCAATTTCCAGTGCTGCAACCCTACGCCACTTGTCCCCTCAGTGAATAGTTATCGACTTATTGCTCCAGGGCACACTACCAATGTGCATCTAATTCCATCTAGAATTTCTAATGACCAAAACAAATCCATTCCTGACCTTCCCTTCTCTGCTACACAGTCCCTTAGGAAATCTGGTCATCCCCTTCCATGCAGTCACACACCTTCCAAATTCTGTTGGCATCCCATATCATGGGTGATCCATCCCTTGTCAAGGCTTCCTCGCATCGGAAGGTAAAATAACCAAGGCATATACCTACCTCGAAACCATCATATCAGTCATAGAATGCTCATGGAAATCAATGGACACTATTAGATATCAGTTTCCCACAATGGCACTGCTCCTGAAGTGTTTCACCAGCATGATATTTCCTATTTAAATTCCTTTTATGTTATTGCTAATGCTTGCAATTTGTTTCAACCATCCCAAACCAAGAATTACATGCTTTCTTGTACCAAGCACATAATTTCCATTAGATTCAAAATAAATTGAAATACATTCACATCATACCTCATTGGTAGCTCATCAATAAGGTGCACTTGCAATATTTTTCACTTCCTGTCACAACAAATCAAACTGGTTGTTTGATCAAATCATCATGTATAAACATATCACATCTGGTTAGCTCAAAATGAAACCATTATACATTATAATCGTGAATCACATGAAATCACAACCATAATCATAAATCACATGTAACCATCATAAGTTAGAACAATTTATCACATGCATAATAAAACTTAAATAAAATGTCGATAATTGTCCTTCATTAGTCCTTACTTCTTCCTTTTTTCTTTCTATACACACACCAAATCGGTTTCCACACCCAACAAGCACCTAGTGCATTTACTTCTCTTCAATCACGTACATATACAAATAGTGTACATCACAACACATACACCCACATATGACATACAACACCATATAATACATGTAGCCACACTAGCATATGACACATACACCTACACCCGGTGTACATTACAACACAATACATATGCCTACACTGGCATACAACACATACACCTACACCTGATGTACAATAAAACACAACACGTATACATATACAGAGTACAACATGATGAATACACATGCCACAATATCATGGCCACACGATGCACATTCACAGTACCACACGTAAGTAAAAAAATACGTACAACATGCATACAATACCACGTATGCACAACACAACATGTACGACATGCACACAATACCACATGTACAACAATACCACATGCACAACATGTACCCAATACCACCTATACAATGTGTACACAATACCACATGTACACAACATGACATACATGACATGTACACGACACCACATGTACACAGTGCCACATGTATGACATGTACACAGCACCACATTCACACAACACCACATGTACAACATGTACACAGCACCACATTCACACAACACCACATGTACAACATGTACACAACACCACATGTATAAGCATGCATACAACACCATATGTACAGCATGCAAACAACACCATATGTACATATCATTTCATATACAATATGTACATAGAACCATACGTACATAGCACTGCATATCCAACATGCACGCAACACCACATATCCAACATGTGCATAGTACCGTAGGTACACAGTAGCGCATATCCAACATGTATGTAGCAACATCTATACCTAGCACTGCATATGTAATATACACAAAACATCATATATACAATAGATATAAAACATCATATGTGAATACTACTACATATGTTACATGTACACATCACCATTGATACATTCACTTAATAGATAGCATGCACAACATATACACAACAATAGTATTGCACATCCATAGACCACATACTGACCCAACAAACAACCTTTCTTATAGTGTCTGGGCCACTATCCATGCTTATCCTAGCATGTCGCGGATCACACTAATTTCACTTCGTTGATGTACCCCTCGGCATTACCTGTCCATAACATAAACATAGGCATAGTACAAGTATATAATACCAATTCATGTCCACATGATATTGACCTCATAAATTTGTTAGAGTTACTCTTCCCACTTGATTCCTCATAAGCCAAGAACCTCTTTGTGCCATTCACCTGCATAAACAATCATTCCTCCATAAGAATGATCCTTGAATACATTTTCATACAGTGACATAGATACATACATACATACATATATATATATATACAAATATCAGCATAAACAATCATGATCCATGACAACCCTGTCAGACATGACATATTTACATACATAAATGTATACATATATAAACATCAACATAATAATGATCACAACACAATTGGTAGATATAATAAGGTCTAGGTTAAGAGAACTTCCTTCATCCATGCACAACATGCACAATGTTTAGAACCACAACTCCCAACTTAGCTAAGGCATATAACGCCTCATATCCATTTATTTTACCTACTCTGTCACTATAGATTGACCCAGTGGACTCAACCAATCCAACTGACTATCATATTATTTTCTTTTTCTTCCCTTAATCATGCACTGAGCTTCATTTGAGTCTTAAATTACCTATTGGGTACCACATAGCTCTCCCTGATCTCCATTACTTCCACCTTTCCCAACCAATTCCCAAGACTCCAAAACATAAAATGCAAGCACGAAAAAAAAACCATAGAAAACCAATAGTAATACAATGCCACGAAAAAAGTGGCATGATCATGTGCTAGACACAATCAAGATTTTAAATCAAGCACAAACAAATCAAAAAGACCGAAAGCACAATATTGGCAACAAAAACCATGACTCAATTCCCCATGGGTTCCCAAATCTTCCAAGGGAAAGCTCACCCTGAGCCTTCTTCAATATTTCATGACAATATCTTGCCATGTAATCCCTACATCATGCTTCCATAAACACATAATTGTTAGTGTATAATATAAACATACAATATACCAATTATCTTACCTTGTTATGTCAGGCACACTTCCTTGTAACTGAGTGCACATATCGGCCATATGTACCAAACATCAAGACAATGTATCTATTGGGTTCCCATGTTTTGGCAAGTTTGGCAATAACAAAAGATGAGACAACACCAGAACCAATTTCATACCTCAGGATCTAGCCCTCCTGGGTCCAGAGAGGGATCTCTCTATAAAGTAGGGGCGTATGTCTTTGAAGTCTTGTTTCAAAGGTGTTAGGCTAGTTATAAACTGCAAGGTTTGTTTTATTTGATTGTTTGTTGGTTGTTGGGAATCAGGAAAGAAGGGTTAAATATAAGACAAGGATGAGTAAAGAGGATTTTAGGCAAATGGGAAGTAATTCAGAGAACACTCGAGACCATTGGGAAATGGAGTTAGGAAAGGGTTTACTTTCTATTCAATATTCAGGCTTTCAGTTGGGTTAGTCATCTAAAGCATTGGATCTTAAAGATGATTGTGTGGAATGAAATGATAAGAAGAAGGTGAAAGGCAAGGAAACCTCCAAGGTGACCATTGAAGAATCAGATCCAGGGATAGGACATGCCATTAGACACCTTTGATCCAGAACCTAAAAGGTTAACTCTTCAGACAAGGAAACATCAAATATTTAAACACAAAGGTGAAGGCCTGAGATCAGAGAGAGACTTTGAACTCTCAATGCTTCTAAATCCAACTTAAGGGAACTTGGAAAGGTTCAATTAATCGAAAAGGACCCTAGTGAGACAGAATCAACATTAAAAACTCCCAGTATCCTAATTATTTCAATTAAAACCCAACAAGAACATCTAAGAATAGAGTCATTAATTCATACATCAGCTAGCAGTAAATAATAGCTACTATACTGGTTAAATTAGCTTGAATCAGTACACGAATAACACACTCAGTAGAAAACATCAAAGGTAGGGAGAGAAGAAACATAGGGTACCATGCAAGGGTATATCCTATGCCAGATTTCTGATGCATACCAGAGAAATGAAATGTGATGAATTACAAAGGAAAACAAAGACAAAGTAAGAAAAACATCAATGTTTCTTTAAATCAAGATCCAAAGAAATTTTCTTGTCATATTAAAGAGAAACACCAGTCATGTACAACATTTCCAACAGCTTAATATTCAATCTAAAAACATCTTCCTCGTCCTATCTTACTACTTTACATAGAGAACTCAATCTCAAGAGAAACAACTTACAATTCACAGATATCCGATCAACAACCCTTACACTGAGTTCCTTCATGAGTTTTATAGCTGAAAGAGAGGCAGAGGGGGTTTATGAAACACTAAATGAAACATTGAAACAGAGCAGAAGAAAAGGGTCGAGGCCCATTCTATCTTAATGTCTATGAATTAAACTTCTGTACTCTTTGGATGAAAGAGTGATCTTCGACAGGCTGAAACTTACTCTAGGTATGTTCTTGATGTACTTTCGCTGCAGTACTTGTAGTACTCTGGTGAATTAAAAAAAAGGAAAATAAATGACTTTAGATTCTGCCATGCTACATAAAAAATGGTCTGGTAGCATCAGGACTGCTTTCATGGTGGAAATCTTCTCAGGGACACAATGTAAAATAAAAGCAGTATGGGTACTATGTCCTTTCTCGGGAAGAAACTTCTGCTGATGGGAAACGCTGATGATATTGTTTTCTGTGCATTAGGTCTCATTAGTCCCTCTGTGATAATCATGAGGTCTTCAATCTGGTACATTTCCCTTTAAACAATGAATCAAAGCTTAAATTCTTCAATTACAAGCATTAAACTCTCTGATTATCCACTAATACTCTTTGTCGCTTTATGACTTTCTCTGTTAGTGAAATTTGAGCTTCGAAGATGCTGGAGAGGCTTTACAGAGTTAAGCTCTATATTTTGATGAAAAATTATGTTCTAACACCTTCCCAGGTGCTTCTCTGTAATCACAGGCTCTGAAAAGACTTCATCTGCACTCTGCGCCACTATAACAATGACTATGAGCAATGGCGGTTTTCACCGCCTGTAACCTGCAAAAGTACACAAATCTGTTAAGAAATCCATGCAGTGGGAGGATGGATGCAGTGGAATGTTGTGACAATGGCAGCGCAACAGAAGATAATGATGTGGATGTAGTGGAAAGCGGTGGAAAAATGTAGTGAAACAGTGAAAATTGATCTGATGAAAGTTGGGAGAAATGAAAAACTTTAATGTAAAACATTAAAATTTTAATGTTTGGTGGGATGATACAATTTAATGAAAAATAAAAGGTTTGGACCTTGGAATGAAATATATGGGGAATGAAATGAAAATGAAATTAAATCATATGAAATGGACTGAAATGGTGGGACCCAGTCAATGGGAGGAGGGCGATTTGATTAGGACCGTCGGATCTCAGGAGGAGATCGACGGCCATGATGATCCGATGCAATGCTGGGTCGCACGAGGAGAAATTGTGAGGGGAAGGCGAGATGAATTGAGAGCCGTTGATCTAAACAGATCAACAGTCGATATTTTTCAATGGAATTTTGGGCTTGGAAATGGGGAAGTGGTTTTGGGAACGAAACCACTAGTTTCGCGCGGTGAAAAGGGAGGGGAGTGGTTTTCACTTTTTCAACGCAATATGGGTCTTCAGTTGACACGTGGATTTGGAAAACCGCCCATATCGCATGAAATTGAAATGTTAAACTTTGGATGGCTGAACTATGTGATATTACTGAGGGCCATCATATCAGGAGCGGGCAGATCGGATGATGATGGAGGAGCGCGATATGAGGAACGTGCAGGGTCAGTAAAGTGGGGGGCCAACAGACGGTGTTTTAGTTGTGGACCATCCGATCGATGCGATGGAAGACTGAGATTTGGAGAGAGAAATTAAAGCGGAGGATCTGGTTAGTGGGCGGAAGAAATATGAGCCGTTGGATCCAAAGGATTAGACGGCAGAGATCCAATCGGGGGAGAGCGATGGAGGGGACCTAAACCCGATGGGCGATTGAGCGATTGGCTTTGGACCATCGGATCTATGAGAGATAGACAGTTGCGATTGGATCGGAGGAGCCTAATCGGGGGACACATGGCGGAATGAGGGCGAATCCTGGCCATTGGTTCTTGTGGATTCAACGGCCAAGATCGCGTCGGTGGGTCTCAATTGGGAGGGACGGAGGATGGCACAATTTAAAATTTGCGATTGTGATTGGAGCGAGGATGCGAGGGCCGTCGGATTAAAGGTGAATCGATGGGGGAGAAGGTCATCGGAGGTTTACAATGGAGTATGATTGGGACATGATGGAATGGGCATGCGCCGTTGGATCTATTAAGATCAACGGCAGAGATCCCTCCCGAGACCAATCAGAACAATTACACTATCGCATCGGAGATTTTGTTTTGAAAAGAGAATAAGCGCTCCGACCAATCCTCCGATGCGATTAGCACTTTTCAAATAAGCACTTGGTCTTAGTGCTTAGGCTTATGGAGGGGAAGTGGTTGGGGGCTGGCCGAAAAGGGGCTAAGCCTGTCATATGGTAAAATATGGGTTTTTAGCCAAACAACAGGGTTTTTAAGGCCGAACAGAGGATTCGATAGGGAACAAAGGGCTTCTAAAATCAAATGAAGGGATTTCACTTGGTTTTAAAGGATGAAATAGATGGTTTGGAAACTTAGGAGGGATTATGGAGTTAGAAGGGAAAACTTTGCAAAGGGAAACAGGGGTTAAAATGGGGAATTTGGTAGGCATACAAGGGGCAAACCAAGGCCTTTCTGAGCATAATTTTTTTACAGACAATGAGGATCTTTTCAAGGTAAAGGGCACACCAAGGCTTCAAGGATGAGAGATTTTCATAGGAAATGTATCTCCTGAAGGCTCATGGAAACAATTTAGCCACCTGTTTTCTTGCCAAAAAATTCATAGGTGGATAACAGTGGCTCCACATGGGGATGGCTTCTTCTAGAAAGAGTCAAGAATCCAGAAAATAAATCTTTGGAGTAGGCCAAATGCCTGATCTTTGAACCATATTCCTTCTGGGATTCAGCTGTTACAAACATGATTAATCAGCAAGAACATTCCCAAACAATCTACCTACCCATCCTACAATCCTAAAAAATTTCTTCAAGGTGCATTTGAATTGGCAGACCTTTCTTCATCATTTTTTCTTTATTGAAAACGGAAAACGCACTAATCTAATTCTACCCTTATCACTCCATGAGACCATATTAAACTATTGGCATCATATGTTTCTCTACCTAAATCTAATATCTGTTGGGATTAAACTGTCCAGTAGATTTTCTTCTCTACATTCTACAACAAAAATTTAAAAACAGTCAAATTAGGATTAGACAGTCTAGTTTTTTGTGGATCTAAGGCATAAATACAGTTGCACATGGACTGAAATTGCAGAAAATTGGAGACAAAATCTCGAAGGCTTGAAATTTGAAACTTTGAAGCATCCTTCTCTTCTTTGTGACTCAAGTTTTGAGCTTGTTAGAGTCACTTTCCTTCTTCGTTTTAGCTCTGGTTTTGGGCTTGTTGGAGCTGATCCCCTTTCCTCCTTTGCTGGTTCAGATTTTGAGTGTTTTAGCACCAGCTTCCTTTACTCCGTTTGGCTCAAATTTTGATCATGTTAGAGCCAATCTTATGCATTTCCGAGGTTCATGTTTTAAGCATTTCTGAACCTCTCTTTCTCTGTTTTTTGAAACATTTTCTCTTTTTCTTTTAAAATAAAACTCGGCAATGGTATTTACAATGGAGAAGAAAACTGAAGATTGGATATCAGTAGTAGTAGTGCTTGAGCATCTTGCCATTGACAGGACCCCTAAACAGCTTTGTACCATCTAGGTCTTGCAAAAAAAAGGCATTTGGACCCACAGTGGCCTGGATGATATAAGGACCCTGCCACAAACTGTCGAATTCGTCGTGCTTTCCTTTGTCCTCTCTCCTAGAGTCCCACTTCAGAACTTTATCTCCAATTTTGAAGTCCGAAGTATTTGTTCTTTTGTCAAGTAGCTTCTTTATATTTTCCTGAACCTTCAGAGCTCTATTATATACCTCTTCTCTTGTTTGTTGGAGATGAATTTTTTGGTTTATCCTACTTACCATACTATCCTCTTCTGTCTGAATCTCTTGGACT
Organism: Pinus albicaulis; assembly: GCA_034641835.2. NCBI lineage: Eukaryota > Viridiplantae > Streptophyta > Pinopsida > Pinales > Pinaceae > Pinus > Pinus albicaulis. The sequence continues at coordinate 239,150,444 of CM076572.1, forward strand.
ATTTTAATCACTGGTACCCCAAGGCAGGTAGGAAACACTGCCTCTGTTCCATAGACAAGCTAATATAGTGACATGCCAATGGATTTCTTTGTTGTAAGCATGTCAGCCCACAAAGCATGCACTAACTTTTTATGCCATGACTTTTTGTTCTCTTCAAGCAGCTTTTTGATGATGGTAACCAAGCTCTAATTTGATGATTCAGCTAACCCATTACCTTGTGGGTAATAAGAAATTGAATGAACGAGTGCTTCTTGGTACCTGTGACAAAAATCAATCATTTTCTTGGATCCAAAATCAGCAGTGTTATCAGTGATTATTTTTCTTTGGCAGCCAAACCTAGAGAGGATGTGCTCCTCTAGGAACTTAATGATGACATAATATATGGCATTCCTAGAAGGTATGGCCTCAATCCATTTCGTGAAGTAGTCTGTGGCTGTAAGGATCTGCTTGTGTTGGGCAGAAGAAGCAGGGAATATTTCTCCTATGAAATATAGGCCCCATTGCAAAAAGGGACCCTCAACAGTAATAGGTTGTAATGTTAAAGGGAGGAGCTTTCCTTTGCCTTCGAAAATCTGGCATTTATGGCAGGAAATTTTCATTTTGTGGATGTCATTAAAAAGTGTAGGCCAATAATAGCCAGCTCTGAGTATTTTTTTAGCAGTGGCTTTCCAGTTTAAGTGGCCTCCACACTCTCCTGCATGGACCTCCTGTTTAATTCTCTTTGCTTCAGTTTCAGGCAAACATTTAAGCAATAGACCATTTGAATTTTTCCAGTATAAATATTCATTCAATATGCAATAGTTTCTAGCTTTTAGCTTCAAGAATATGGCCTTAGTCTTTGATAGATCAAGAGGGGCATTGAGGTTTGTGAGCACATACAGGATATCAGAATACCATGGAGAGTTTTGAAATTTTTCCTCAATAGTTGGATCAGGCAATCCTTCCTGTTCATCCAAGACATCTACCATGTTAATTTCAAGGGCTCGTAAATTTGATTTAGTCATTAGTTGAGCTAATCCTTGACCTTTGATCAGTTTCGTGGGTTTTATTTCCAGGTCATATTCTAAAATCACAGCGATCCATTTGCCCCTCTTTCCATCTAGATCTTGGGACAAGATGTCTTTAACCACTATGTTAGGCACGTAGGCTATGGTATGAGAATGCAGTATATACACCCTAAAGTCCTTCAAGGCCTTTACCAAGGCATAGGCCTATTTTTCCATTATGTTATATTTTAAGGGTGCATCCCTCAGAGCCTTGCTGAATAAAGCAATAGGCTGCTCCATTCCCTTTGGATTTTTCTGCAGCAGAACTGTAGCCACTGTATGCTCGGAGGAAAATGAAAATATCAGGAAATATTTTGAGAAATCTGGGTTGATTAGGACAGGAGCCTGGGTGAGTGAAATTTTAACTGATTCAAAATATTTTTTATCCTCTACAGTCCAATTAACCCCTACACCCTTTTTCAGCATGTTAGTCATATTTCTGAGATGCTCAGCTAAGTTGGGAATAAACCTCCTTAAGAAGTTAATTTTCCCAATAAAAGACTGCAACTTTTTAATGTTTCTCGGGTGTGTGATCTGTAGTATTCCCCCAACTCTCTGTGGGTCTATCTTAATTCCCTTCTCTGATATATTATGGCCAAGAAGCTTTCCTTCCTGTAGCTTGAATACAGTCTTCTTGGGATTTAATGACAAACCAAACCTTCTACAATTTTCAAAAACTCTTCTCAGATGTTTTAGGTGCTCCTCATCAGTCTTGGAATAGACTGTTATGTCATCTAGATAGATGACAATGAAGTGCCCTATTTCCTCTAAAAAGGATATTTCCATTTCTCATTGGAAGGTCGCACCAGCATTCATCAGTCTGAAAGGCATTTTTACGTACATAAAATTTCCCCATGGAGTGGTGAAAGCGGTCTTGAGTTGGTCTTCTGGGAGTACTAAAACTTGGTTATAGCCTGAAAAACCATCTAACAGGGAGATCCTTTTTTATCCCACTACCCTCTGTAGAATATGTTCCATCTTTGGCAAGGGGTAATTATCTTTAAGGGAAGCTCTGTTAAGGTTTTGGAAGTCAATGCATAGTCTAATCTCACCCGTTTTCTTTCTCACAGCTACAAGGTTTAAAACCCAATCATATAACCTCACAGAAACTGTTATTCCTACCTCATATATTTTCCTTATCTCATTTTCAACTGCAGGAAGTTATTTCGGGTTAATCCTGTGAAGTTTCTGTCTAAAGGGTTTTTGGTTTTCTTTTAAAGGGATTTTGTGTTGTATAATGTTTATGTCATAGGCCTTTGAGTCCTTGTAGCTCCAGGCAAACAGATCAATGAATTCTTTAAATAAGTCAATGTATTTCTTTTTCATGTCTGCAGGCAAGGACTTAGCCAATTTTATCATTTTATTCTTGTCTTTAGTGCCTATGTTTCATTCCTCGACGTCAAAGTCTGAGTGCTCTATGGTGGGTTTTTTTGCTACATCATCGAAATCAAAGAGATCCTCTAAAGGTGCCAAACCTTGGGGTATGTTCTTATCTTTTGCCTGTAGCACCTCTATTTCCTGTCTGTCTACATTCTTATATTCTTCGGTTGGACTTCCAATTCCTTCTGTTAACACGTTTATTTCAATTTTATGGGGTGATTTTTCTTCTTCGGGGGGATCTTCACTCAGGCAGCTATCATCGGATTTAGAGTCTGAATCAGAGAATTCAAAATCATTCCTGCCTATCAAGAAATCCTCAATCTGCTTATCAACCTCAAAGACCTACCAATATTTCTCATTATCAGGCACGACAGGTCTATATTTTGTCTGAATGATGATTTTCTTGTCGCTGGGAAGCTTATGATACGAACTAGCTATGCAAGCTAATCCATTTTCAATTACGTTCTGACTCCAAGGGACAAACACCAGTTCATATTCCACAAAATTTTTCAATAAATCCAAAACATCATTCCTGTACGCTCTCAATCTAGGGTGTTTCGCTGTGTATTCTCTGTTTACTTGTTTTATGATTAACTCAGAGTCTCCATGCACAGCAATCCTATGGGCTCCTAGTTTTCTCAGTAAATTCAAACCTAGTATAAGAGCCTCATACTCGAAAATATTTTTTGTACATTTGAAGTTCAGATTGAAGGCATGACTCTCTGCATAGTCGCTCTCTGTGTTATGTAACCAAACTCCAGCTCCAACAGTATTTCTAGTACAAGACCCATCGAAATTCATTTCCCATAAGGGACCATTCTCAGTTTTATTGTTGTCTTCCTCCCTAACGTTGTTTTCATTGCTATGATGTAATATGGGGTCCATGTTGTGATGTAGAGGGTTTTGTTCTTCATGTGGTGTATGGGCTTTAGAGAGGTGACTAGCCAGTTGTTCACATCCTGTCCCTTGTTCACTCTGAGTTTCAGATTTAGTGCATTGTTCAGAGGATTCTTCTTCATTTTCTTCCAAGTCCAGAGTGGCCATTATGTTAAAATCTATGGGCATTGTCTCATTGTTTGTATCTATGTTTTCTATTTCTGGCTCTTCCAAGGATTCATCGTTGCAAAGGATAAAGGAGTCCAAATCTGTATGTACAAAGTACAAAGGTGAATTTTCAGGCTTTTCAGGGCTGCTGACCAGAAATTTCATTTGTGCCTCTCTATACAGTCTCCTAAGCTGGCTAAAGACAGGGATTGTGGCATATGCCCCATCCATCTGCATTGTGCCCTGCAACTTGGCTCCCCATGACCTTGATAGTAGCATGCCATACTTATATGGCACATTTGCCACCACAACATCCATAACCATACATTTTGCTGGGATCTGGGTCAAGTTCACACACAAATATTTGATCGGGCCCAGACATTTTACTCTGCTAGAGTCGAATGAATATATATATTTATAAGGACGTGTTATCTCTAGGCCTAACCTCTCCATAACTACCTTAGGCATCAGGTTTTGTGATTCCCCAGAGTCATGCATTGTGTTGTGAAGGATCTTGTCATGGATATTGAGACTGATGTAAAAAGGAGGTACTACCCCTTCCTGAAATTTCCCTTCTATCTTTGGACCAAACAGGAGGGCCAGTTGATCATCACTTAGATTGACAGTGTCACTGCTTTCACCTTGATTTAGAGCTTTCAAAATTTGGCCTTTATAGACATCCTAAGTAGCCAGCTCAGAGAGTGGGACAGAGATTTTAATTTTTGCAATCTCACTCTCCAAATTGAAGGTGGATTGACTCTTCGTGACACTCAACTCTGTTTTGTTAGCCACTATCTTAGTGACTGAATTAGTGTGCAGATTCTCACTATGTACAGTGTTAGGAACTGTTTTATCAGGAGCACTAACTGCAGTGCTAGTGTTGCTAGTTGGTTTACTTTGTTTATCAGTATTTTGGATGTATTTTTCCTTGTTCCTCCCAGAAATCTCAGCTGCTGATTTTCCATTTTCAGCAGTCACTTTAGAAGTTTTCGCAGGCCTTTTCTTAATGGTAATTTCAGAATCTTTAGGTTTGGAATTGTCTAAGTTCTTTTTGCTCCTAAGTTCATACTTTTCTCTGACCTGCATGATGGCGTTTTCAAATCCTAGCCTGTAATCCTCAGATTCTAATATTTCCTCACCCCAATATGAGGGCGAGGGCTGATCTTCCTCTGTGGAATAGTTGTGGACTGGATTTTTGATTTCAAACATATGTATTGTGTTACCCTCAGACTCTTCTATTATCCCCTCATCTTCATCAAGGAAATTCTCCTGAAATGGGGGTATGACTTGCTGATCTGAGTCTCTTTGTTTGTTGGGGGTGGTATTGTTTCTCCTAAAGTTTTGGTTCTAGTTATGATTTTGGTTTCTGTTTTGATTATTGACTGAGACAACAATTTTTTCCATCATTTGTTGTAGATTTTCCATGTTTTTAGCTATATGGTCGTACTTGGGATTAGATGTGGAAGTTGCAGTGTCCTCCCTATATGTTACCCTTTTCTCAGCCCTCATTCTGGCTTTCTTCTCAATCAGGTTATCCTCTACACTCACTGCTCCTTTTTTTATATCTTCCAATGTGTTGTAATCTCTCTCCCTAAGTTGGTAGGCCATGTCAGCATCAAAGCCTTCAGGTTATTTGACTAAATCCATACGTTGGGGAGGTTTCATATGTGGAGGAAGAGCATTGTAAACGATGTTGAACCTTGTAGAATAGTCATGGACACTCTCTCCCACATTTTTTTTAAGGTTCTTGTATTCTGCTAATATTTGGAGAGGGTTGGCCTTAACTTCCCATTTATTTATGAAGGTTTGATATAAAGCAGGAAGATCTTGGACACTATTAGGAGGTAGGCCCTTAAACCATTTCTTCACATCACCTCCCACGCTCTGGGCAAAGATTCTCATTTTGACTGTCTCATCATCTATCTCCATATAGTCAAAGGAATCTTCCATCCTATCTACATGGTGCTGAGCTATGGTAGACTCTTTTGCGGTGAAGTGTGGGATATTTGATTGATAATCATTGGGTAAAGGCACTAGAGGCTGAGGTAATACCAGAGGTGCATACCAGGCTGCGATAATGATGTTTTGATGAGGTAAAGGATTTTCTTGTGCAACAGGTATGTGGATGATAGGGATACTAGGTCCAACAGAGGTCTGTTAAGTAGATTTAGGGTGATAGAGCCCCAAGTTTTGAATGAAATGAATATCGGGAGGTGTAGATGGGAAAGTCTCTCTGTCCCTAATGTGTCATTGACCACTGTGAGATGGTGAACCAGGAAGCTCAAGACCTGCCTGGTCTAGAACACTGAATGACCTAGTTCTAGGTAAACTGCTTGGTGAGTCTAGGTCAAAATGAGAGTCTATTAGAGCTCTTAAGTCTTCTGGTGCAGAGTTAGCTCTATGGATGCGTTTGGTAATAGTTGGATTTCTAGGTGTAGGATATTTCCTAAGAATGCTCTCAGGGTTGTCAACTATTTCTGGTGGGTCTGGGTTAGGATAAGCTCTTGTGTGAATGGTTCTTGAAGCCAGAATGTTGTCTTCCAACAAAGTAGCTTAATCCTCCTTGTTACTTATAATATGGATGATGCTGTTGTGAAGGCTGGTCTCCCAGTGGATTCTTATGAAAACCAAGGTAATCAGCAAGCCTAATGATCACCAGTGGAGTCTTTTATCATTAAGGAACTATGGAGTCGCTAGGTGGAAGGTTAAGAATGTTTCAAGGAGGTATATTGTCCACCATAGTGATTAACCACCAAACTAAGGCTACTATCTTCTTCTTTGAGTTCTTAGAATTTTTCAAAGGTGTGTCTTACTCAAAGTTCCCCAGTGGAGTCGCCATTATGTTGGGGTTTCCATGTTTTGGCAAGTTTGGCAATACCAAAAGATGAGAAAACATCAGAACCACTTTCAGACCTTGGGATCTAGCCCTCCTGGGTCCAGAGAGGGATCTCTCTATAAAGTAGGGGAGTATGTGTTTGAAGTCATGTTTCAAAGGTGTTAGGCTAGTTATAAAGTGCAAGGTTTGTTTTGTTTGATTTTTTGTTGGTTGTTGGGAATCAGGAAAGAAGAGTTTAATATAAGACAAGGATGAGTAAAGAGGATTTTAGGCAAAGGGGAAGTAATTTAGAGAACACTCGAGACCATTGGGAAATGGAGTTAGGAAAGGGTTTACTTGCTATTCAATATTCAGGCTTTCAGTTGGGCTAGTCATCTAAAGCATTTGATCTTAAAGATGATTGTGTGGCATGAAATGATAAGAAGAAGGTGAAAGGAAAGGAAACCTCCAAGGTGACCATTCAGGAATCAGATCCAGGGATAGGACATGCAATTAGAAACCTGTGATCTAGAACCTAAAAGGTTAACTCTTCAGACAAGGAAACATCAAAGATTTAAACACAAAGGTGAAGGCCTGAGATCAGAGAGAGACTTTGAACTCTCAATGCTTCGACATCCAACTTAAGGGAACTTGGAAAGGTTTAATTAATAGAAAAGGACCCTATTGAGACAAAATCAACATTCAAAACTCCCAGTATCCCAATTCTTTCAATTAAAACCCAGCAAGAACATCTAAGAACAGATTCATTAATTCATACATCAGCTAGTAGTAAATCATAGCTACTACACTGGTTAAATTAGCTTGAATCAGTACACGGATAACACACTCAGTAGAAAAATCAAATTACATAGGGTACCATGTGAGGGTATATCCTATGCCAAATTTTTGATGTGTACCAGAGAAATGAAATGTGATGAATTACAAAGGAAAATAGAGACAAAGTAAGAAAAACATCACCGCTGCTTTAAATCAGGATCCAAAGAAATGTGCTTGTCATATTAAAGAGCAACACTAGTCACGTACAACATTGCCAAAAACTTAATATTCAGTCTGAAAACATCTTCCTCAGCCTATCTTACTACTTTACACGGAGAACTCAATCTCAAGAGAAACGGCTTACAATTCACAGATATCCGATCAACAACCCTTACAATGAGTTCCTTCATGAGTTTTATAGCTAAAAGAGAGGCAGAGGGGGTAGATGAAACACTAAATGAAACATTGAAACAGAGCAGAAGAAAAGGGTCAAGGCCCATTCTGTCTTAATGTCTATGCATTAAACTACTATACTTTTTGGATGAAAGAGTCATCTTCGACAGGCTTAAACTTACTCTAGGTATGTTCTTGATGTGCTTTCGCTGCAGTACTTGTAGTAATCTGGTGAATAAACAAAAAGGCGGATAAATTACTTCAGGGTCTGCCATGCTACATAAAAAATGCTTTGGTAGCATCAGGACTGCTCTCAGGGTGGAAATATTCTCAGGGACACAATGTAAAATAAAAGCAGTATGGGCATTGTGTCCTTTCTCAGGAAGAAACTTCTGCTGATGGGAAACGCTGATGATATTGTTTTCTGTGCATTAGGTCTCATTAGTCCCTCTATGATAATCATGAGGTCTTCAATCTGGTACATTTCCCTTTAAACAATGAATCAAAGCTTAAATTATTCAATTACAAGCATTAAACTCTCTGATTATCCACTAATACTCTTTGTCGCTTTATGACTTTCTCTGTTAGTGAAATTTGAGCTTCGAAGATGCTGGAGAGGCTTTACAGAGTTAAGCTCTATATTTTGATGAAAAATTATGTTCTAACACCTTCCCAGGTGCTTCTCTGTAATCACAGGCTCTGAAAAGACTTCATCTGCACTCTGCGCCACTATAACAATGACTATGAGCAATGGCGGTGTTCACCGCCTGTAACCTGCAAAAGTACACAAATCTGTTAAGCAATCCATGCAGTGGGAGGATGGATGCAGTGGAATGCTATGACGATGGCAGTGCAACAAATTGAATACTGTGGATGTAGTGGAAAGCGGTGGAAAAATGTAGTGAAACAGTGAAAATTGATCTGATGAAAGTTGGGCGAAATGAAAAACTTTAATGTAAAACATTAAAATTTTAATGTTTGGTGGGATGATACAATTTAATGCAAAATACAAGGTTTGGACCTTGGAATGAAATATACGGGGAATGCAACGAAAATGTAATGAAATCATATGAAATGGACTAAAATGGTGGGACCCAGTCAATGGGCGGAGGGCGATTTGATTAGGACCGTTAGATCTCAGAAGGAGATCGACGGCTGCGATGATCCGATGCAATGTTGGGTCGCGCAAGGAGAAATTGTGAGGGGAAGGCGAGATGAACTGAGAGTCATTGATCTAAACAGATCAATGGTCGATATTTTTCAATGGACTTTCAGGCTTGGAAATGGGGAAGTGGTTTTGGGAACGAAACCACTGGTTTTGTGTGGTGAAAAGGGAGGGGAGTGGTTTTCACTTTTTCAATGCGATATGGGTCTTCAGTTGACACGTGGCTCTGGAAAACTGCCCATATCGCGTGAAATTGAAATGTTAAACTTTGGATTGCTGAACTGCATGATATTACTGAGGGCCGTCAGATTAGGAGTGGGTAGATTGGATGATGATGGAGGAGTGCGATATGAGGAATGTGCAGGCTAAGTAGAGTGGGGGGCCAACAGACGGCGTTTTAGTTGTGGACCGTCTGATCGGTGCAATGGATGACCAAGATCTAGAGAGAGAAATTCAAGCGAAGGATCTGGTTAGTGGGCAGAAGAAATATGAGCCGTTGGATCCAAAGGATTGGACGGCAGAGATCCAATCAGGGGAGAGCGATGGAGGGGACCTAAACCCGATGGGCGATTGAGCAATTAGCTTTGGACCGTCGAATCTATGAGAGATAGACGGCTGCGATTGGATCAGAGGAGCCCAATCGGGGGACACATGGTGGAATGAGGGCGAATCCTAGCCATTGGTTCTTTTAGATTCAACGGCCAGGATCGCGTTGGTGGGTCGCAATCGGGAGGGACGGAGGATGGCACAGTTTAAAATTTGCGATTGTGATCGGAGCGAGGATGTGAGGGTCGTCAGATTAAAGGTGAATCGATGGTGGAGAATGTCATCAGAGGTTTACAAAATATTTTGATTGGGATGTGATGTAATGGGCGTGCATCATTGGATCTATTAAGATCAATGGAGGAGATCCCTCCCAAGACTAATTAGAACAATTACACTATCGCATCAAAGATTTTGTTTTGCAAAGAGAATAAGCTCTCTGACCAATCCTCCGATACAATTAGCACTCTTCGACTAAGCGCTTGGCCTTAGCGCTCGGGCTTATGGAGGGGAATTGGTTGGGGGCTGGCCGAAAAGGGGCTAAGCCTATCATATGGTAAAATATGGGTTTTTAGCCAAACAACGGGGTTTTTAAGGCCGAACAGAGGATTCGATAGGGAAAAAAGGGGTTCTAAAATCAAATGAAGGGATTTCACTTGGTTTTAAAGGATGAAATAGATGGTTTGGAAACTTAGGAGGGATTATGGAGTTAGAAGGGGAAACTTTGTAAAGGGAAATAGGGGTTAAAATGGGGAATTTGGCAGGGATGCAAGGGGAAAATCAAGGCCTTTCTGAGCATAAAATTTTTACAGACATTGAGGATATTTTCAAGGTAAAGGGCACACCAAGGCTTCAAGGATGAGAGATTTTCATAGGAAATGTATCTCTTGAAGGCTCATGGAAACAATTTAGCCACTTGTTTGCTTGCCAAAAAATTCATAGGTGGCTAACAATATCTATCAATTTGAAATCAACTTTTACCAAGTTTAACAACCATGTCATAATCAATAATCAACTCACATTCATCAACCATAATACATAATGTTGCAACTATCACCTACTTACACTTAAGTATATACCTTCTATCTTAGCACATATGTGTTAACAGAACCATCTTAAAACAAGATCATTCCTTCTTGAAATCTTACAGACACATATACTCATATCATGAAATTAATCAAACATTCAAACAACTTGCAAACATACCATGCTAAATAAATCAACTAGATGACATTATCAAACACGCAAAACAGTCAAGCACCAAGTATACGACATAAGAAAACTCATACCTCGATGTATCTCAGGGGAGGCTACCTCGTCTACATAGTCAATCTATATTATCACAATATAACTTCACAACACCTCAACTCAGCATAAATATGATTAGGATATCCATAAAAGTAACTAACTAACATGTTCACATCATAAACTCATAAAAAATTTTCAATCATGCATAACAATCACATATGCACAATTGACCTAGATTAGCACAATACAATATCACAAATATATCGACTCATACATGAACGTAATAACCCTAACCATCTGCACAATCCAATCCAAAGAAATATGATACATATAACATCAATATTTTAGCGAAATAACCCTAATCATCAAGTTACTAGAATATAACAACAACAAGCTATATATCATGCTCATTAACAACATTTACCCTAATCATCAAGCTGACTATCATACAAAAACAATAATTTAACCTATATCATACTCATCAACAACATATAACATAACTAACATAAAAAACACAATAGAAATGCATACCACCATAGGTTGCTATCATAAATGACTATCTGACACATGTAAATATAACCGCACTAATCAACTAGCATCTATAATGTATGTAACCATAACATCAATAGAACGAAAGGAATACTCAGAACTATAATGCATATAACAATCCTTAACCTACATGCCTACATGCCCAATATCCAAACATGTATGACAGCATTCTCTTGCCCCAAAGTATAATGTTGCAACTTCACTTTGATGGTCTACATCTCATGCTCTATCTTAGCCAACACATTCGCATCATAATATAACAATATCATCATGATGAACTGATTTCATACAATGACCTTATACACATCAACCTTCACCAAAACAATGCAAACTTGACCATATGCACCCACTTGACATGTATAACCAATCATTAACAACCAATGCATGTCACACATATACCATCACATAACCAAGCATACATGGACAACACACAATCATGACCAATATGTGACCTAGCATAAACAATCAATGCATACACTACATGTAGAAACATGTAAACAAGCCTGCGTGAACAATACACAAGCATGAGAAACACATAACAAGTCATAAACTCATGAAAACATGTTGACAACAACATCAGAAACACTTCCATGTCGACACCACTGCCACCATGGCCAACACAACATGGATGCAACAAGCACATATAGACCACAAGAATACTAAACGCATATGCAACCAACATAAATGCATGACCAACACACCACCCATCCAGTCCAAGGATTGAACCATGCTCTGATACCACTTTGTGGTATCATATATCAACCAAAGAGAACGGGAAATAGACATCACTCAAAGAGAACAGAAACCAAACACCACCCAAGAAGAGCGCAACCACACTCTTATAACACTATATAACACCCCCTTCCCACATCTACCCAAGCAACCAACCAACCGGGGTAAACATGTGATGAGATTCTACTATAATGAGATTCAAACTCCTATGTGACCTTAAGGAAGTGGAACCGATGGAAAACATAACCGACAGACTGTGTACATCAACCACAACACCCCCATGGGGTAATCCAACCATTCAAGCCTCTTACCCCTGGGTCACACTAAAATTTTGACCTCCTTTGAGCTATAGCCATGGGAATAACACTACATTCCAGGGGGTAGGAGGTTATAGCCACAGGCATAACACTTCATTCCAGAAGATAGGGCCCCAAATGGTCAGTTTTATGCCTACAGATTCAGGATTTGAGCCAACTTTTCAAGCCTAGAGCCCATGTCACTGCCCAGAGCTTCATGAAAACTTAAGGGGTAATAAAAAACAATAGGACAATGATACGAAATCAATCACATCAACATGAACTCATCTAGACCCCTCCTAGCCATGATAGGAATTTCATCAAACATGTCATAAAAATTGAATCTACAGGTTTAAACAACATATTTAATCGTAGGGGTCACACAATTATCTGAGAATCGCTAAGAAGCATTTCTCCCTTACATCATTATCTAAAATATAATATATTTTACCATAGATGCATTTTGCATTAATTTAAAATTAAAAATATGGATAGAGCCATACATCATGACTGATAAATTACATGCATACAACGAGCATGATAACAACAGAAACACCATGGATACAACAACAATAGAATCCACAAAATAACCAGTGAAATTATACATCAAATAACAAAGGAATGAGCTTCTCGTTAATAAGTGTAAAAACCAACCGGAGATGGGACTTCCACGTTCCACCCAACTATATATTAGCTGAGCCAAATCTCTCTTCAGCCAATCATCCATGTGCCATATTCCAAACATGAATGTGGGACTAAAACCGAAAGAAAAAACCAGGGCATCCTAAGGCTAAAGCATCTCACCCTCATCAGTAGAAATTAGGCTTTACCATGATCTACACCCGATCACTAGGCCAACACAATAAGCATGACATAAGCAAACTTTACCATGATCTACACCCGATCACTAGGCCAACACAAGCATGGATATCATCGGATTCTCTTTTTTATCGCTCCGTAATTCCGAGGTTGAAATGACTTAATCCCGGAGGCAACATCAAAGCCGCTTCGAGCCTAGGATCTAGCCCTCCTATACTCAGAGAGGGATCTCTCTATTAGATATGGATTTTTTTGGTTGATAATTTTAGGCTAGTTATGAGGGTAGGGGGATTTGTTTGAAATTTGTGGTTGACACAACAGCAGAGAGACATTAGGCTAATGGAGTCAAAAGGTCAAATCAGATTTACATGAATGAATTAATGAGATCATGTATAACCAGGTGAGATAGTCATGTCAGTGGATCTTGACAATTTGTGAGTGGCAGAGAAGAAAGGATTAGGATTCCATCTAAATGTAGAGTCGCATCTTATCTAAATTCTACATTCAAAATTCAGAAGAAAAAATTAATATTGTTTAAAGCCTAAGTAGGGTGTCAATGAAAAATCCTGAACAAACTTTTCTTATAAATAATAATGAAATAAAGAGATGGTGAAATAAAATAAAATCAAATGCAATCAAGAAGAAACTTCATCATGAAAACAGGACATAAGAATCTAGTAAACAGCAAGGTCCTTTCATTCATTCAAAAAAGTCACTTACATCCAGTTGAAACATCTTTACAATAGCCTTCCCTCGGGGTTATAACAACCCTTTTCCCATATTAAATCCTATCTTTTATAATATTTCCCAATTACATTTCAGATCCTTCAATCAGGATGATTCAAATCTCTGCTTTAACTATTTCAGATATTCTAGGAAAATGTCTATTTGTGTTCTACCCAAAATAAATATTTGATATCTTTTACAATCATGGCCCTATATCCTAATATATTACAAAATATTCGATCTCCAATGCTGAAAAGGCAAACATAGCCAAAACTGTCTGCAAATTACAAACTTAAATGTGGAAAATATGACAAAATTCCCACAAAACTAGATTTTGTTTGATCTTCTTTAAGGCGCAATCTGATCAAATTTGAGGTGTCAACAGCATGTTGAGGATGAATTTTAATTAAAATATTTCTCTGGGGCTTTTGAGATCATGTAGAAGTCAATTTACCTTGATTTGAGGAGAAGGGTTGTCTTCTGTCTATAACAGAAATTTCGGTAGCTAAGGAGGTCAAACAGAGTGTGCTTAGCTGCCAATTATCTGGGCATTATTTTCGGCAGCTAACTAGAGATTCTTAAATGGCCCTTAGGTGAAAAAAACGGTATTTTCTGTTGAACTTAACCAAAATTTGTTGATTTGTCCTTTGACCTTGTTTCATTCATTGCAGCTACTCAACTTAACTCAAGGGCAGCTTGAGTTAGGGCATCAAGTGTTTGGTGAGCTTGAGGCTTAAGCTTCTTGTGAATGAGTTTAAACCACAAAACCTTGTTCCTATTTTTCAACTTGACATTATGTTGTCAAAGCCTTTTATTCTTATGCTTTGTTGTTTCATATTTAATGGCCATTTGATCAAGTGTTGAACTGATCTTGCTTAATGACTTCTTGAGGGTTTCATTCTCTATCTTCAGGAGTCTTTATAAAACCTTTAACTCTTCATTTTCTTCCTGCAACTGTTGTGTCCTAGATTTTCTACAGCCTTTATTTTGTGATGATTTTGCAGCTTCTCCATGGGTTTTTGTTTCTTCAAATGATGGCCCTCCTCTCATTTCTGCAGCTAAATATTTTGGTTATGTTCCTGCAACAAATGGTTCTACCTCCTTTTCTACAGCTAATGCCTCAGAGTCTTAATCTGAATATTTAAGGTTGATAATTTTTGTTGTTTTAGTTTCCCCTTGAACCTCCGCCATGATAGATTCACTTTTAACTTCAGTGTCTTTCCAAAACTCTATATTTTTCTTTGGTTTCTTGGATGTTGAGGGAGAATTTTGGGTGACAGCTTGCACAAGAGACAGTGCCCTCCTTTTCCTCTTGCTATTTTTTTGAGAAGAAAACTTATGTGAGGGAGTTCCACTCTTCTTAGGTTGGATTTCTTGTTCAAACTCTCCCCAAAACAGTAAATAATTCCATGTTTTACTTCTCCTATTAATCTCTTCTAACATTATCAAATTGATTAATCCATGGTGAAATAAGTTGCTGCTAGACATCTGGGGTTTAGCTTGGACTTTGGAAGCCATTTTGGTGAGGATTTTGAGAAGATAAAAAGGAATTTTTAGTGGCTTCTTACCTGTGAAGTGGAGGAGTAACCTGAAATGATATATAATTTTCCTCCCATACCTCCCTTCACAAGTAATATAAACCTGGATCATCTTCAACAACTCTTGTCACTGCTCTTACAAATAACTTCTAGGGATTTCCTTTTTCCATTCCATGTTTTTATGCTCTTCTTTAAGAAAAAACCTAAAATCCACTTATTTGATGGAGGTGGTCTTAAACCACCTCTCTCCTTCACCTGGCATCTCTATGGCTGCTGCCACACTGGCTTCATCAATCTGCATAGTCATGGGTCTCAACTGCACTTTGTAACCATCAAAGATTTTTGCAAAGGCTTCAGTGATACCCTGGTGGTATCCTTGGAACTTCTGGAAAAATCTGTAACAACCCACATGTTTAAACAATTCACATGCTTGAGGGTGTCCATCCAAATAATTTGTGCCTTGTAACTCTTTCCTTAGCAAAGCACCTCCAGTCGACATCTCCTTCTCTAGCACCTCATAACGTTTAAAACTGAACTTACAGGTTTGCAGGGTGGCTAGGGTATGCAAAAGGTAGATTATGTCACAGGTAATTGATGACACTAACTAAGCGTGAAACAAGGGCCGAACTGAAGAAACTAAAATCATGGAACAGCAGGAAACTAATGTAGACTCGTAGTTTTCGGCTGTGGGTGAACTTTAAAACAAACTAACTGATTTTCGACCAATTTAAAACATGGGAGGAGGCATCATGACCATTTTTTAGAATTAAATGAGATTAATGGACAAGACTGAGGCCAAGATTGCGAGATATGGGGGCATAAACAAGTTATGATATTTTCGAAAGCCAGATTAAATGATGTATTGGTGGGGTTATGGCAGCTTAAATTTACATGATGAGTTGTGTACCAACTATGACATGGAAATGACACGACCATACAAACCCTAGTAATTTTTGGTTCTTGTGGTAGCTAGTAGTAGGTGCAGGTGAGCGCTTTTAGCTACTGAAAGCTTTAACTTTTGGTAACTAACGGTTATAAAATTTCAACTCTTTAGCTATCGAAAGCTAAACTTCCTGCTAAAATTAAAACATAGCCATATTCATAGAAAACCCTTAATTCATCCACTTTAAAACTTCAAAACTCAAGTGAAAACATTTCCAACCTACCATGTGATGTTTGCTTTGAAACATTGGATATACCACTATAATTTGATGGTTTTCAATGGTGCGAAGAACTTCCCCTGTCACTCTCTTCACATCAAGCCTTGACACAGATTTTCATAGGGCCCAGAAAGTGGTAAGTGGTTTCGAATGAGGGGGGTGTGAACTCCCCATAGCTTACCACATGGGCCATGCTTGGATTTGAAAACTATGCTTTTTCGGACCCCCCTTATCCATTAAACTCTGAAGCATTGAAGAGGTCTGAAAATGAATTTAACCTATTGATTTTAATCAAAGCTCATCATCCATAAGCAAAAAATGCACAAGGGATAACACAAAAATATGTGATTGCATGATAATTCCAACCCTTCCTGTGACAACACATCAAATAAATGACCATATGATTTGAGACTGTTGGAGATCCATAAAACCCTTGCTGCTAAGCACCTTATAATGAAAAATTTTCAACCATGATTAGAATAGTTCTCAAATTTATAACTAGAGAATAGATACCTATATTATAGGGTCCTAATAGTGGCTCCAAATGGGGATGGAAGCACTGAAGGAGGTGTCAAGAATCCCAGATGTTGGTTTCATAACTCATTGCCTTATCCATTGGGTTGATCCCTCAATCTGCTTCTTGATTTTTCCTGCCATTAAGTGACTGAACACCACATGCTTGCTCATCAAGTTTATTTGCATCATATATGAAAATCATTGCTTCATCTTAAAAATGTGAATGTAGAAATGGAATCTAAAAAATAAAAGATGCTTGTCTTGCAAACTTATTAGCACTCTCTACTCTAACCTGATAAAAATATTACCACATCAAATAATAATCATACTTCCCATGCAACCAGTCAAGAAAATTAGTGCTTAACTGAAATAGGCATTCCATTTCTGTAGATAGAAAAATGGATTCATAACATGGCAGCTTAAATCTTCCACTTAATTCAATAGCTCTATTGATCAACCCGGTGAATTCTTCCTTCACTGATAACTGTAATACACTTCTCAAAGGATCTAGGTAAACATGCAACATGAGATTTTCTAGATGCTTTGTGACATAAGAACAAACCTCATCCCATCTTGCTCCTTGACTTTTGTATTGCCACTGATTCTCTTCAAACAGCAAGGAAGAAAAAAAAATTCTCATTGTTCATTATAATCAACCTCTCTGTGTGCTCTTCATCATTCCATTTTTCATGCAAGAACTTGCGAGGAAGTTGCAAATTTTCAATCATATTGGGAAAAGAATCATGAATAATAAAAATGCGTTGTGCTTCACTATTAGCATCCCAAGAAGATCTTAATGATAGAGAACTCTTATGATTTTATTAAAAATATGCAAACTCAGAAAGAGAATTTGGTTGGTCTTCACTTGGCAAACCTTTTTGTTATTCACTTGGAAAGCCTTCTTGTTCTTCACTTTTCAAGCTAGATTGGTCTTCATTTTCTGAATAAAACATTGTTGGCTGAAGATGCTCTTGTGAATTAAGACTATTAATTTTTTCTACCTTTTATTTCAGATCATCATACTGTTGTAGGTATTCACTCTTGTCCTCTGTTGGATCAGGTTCAGGGAGTTGAAGTTCTTCCTTAGCCTTTTGGTAATAAGTTTGTCCTCCTGCTGCTAGAATTGTCTCTTGTGGTGAAACTTCATGAACCTATAGAAAACATACATCATTTCTTTTTTCATGATAAGAAGACATTTTGAACAAGACTTCTACTTTCTGAAAAGGTATTTCCTCTAAAGCTTCTAGTATTTTGTCATTCATGAAATGATCATCATCATAATAATCCTCTAGATATTCAATGAAACTTTGAAAATTATCACAACAGTCATGAACTAAAGACAAGGATGGATAATATTCATTGTACTTGTCAAAAAACATAGCATGAAAACACTTCAAAGAACTTATACTAGTAGCTGGTAGATCTTCATACCAAGATCTAGCTTTCTCTTCTAAACATGCCACAAACATTTTCATAAGACAGTCTTCTGGAAATTTGATTTTAAACCTCAGGGATGTGCATATGAAACCTTAATAAATGTATAAAAACATAATCTCCTTTTTTATCTTTAAACATCGGAAGATATTTTAACCTATCAATGTTTTGCATAGGGTTTGGAAAACCCAGAATATTTGTTCTGTCTAAAGGAGCATACCTGCGTTGTATTGTTGAATTCATCTTGAAAACAAATCAGCCAGAGAATGGATTCGCCATATGTTCACAACAATTATATATTCTTCTACCAGTGGAGTCTTTAGATCAACTAAAAATAGTGGAGTCACCAGGTGGATTATTTCAACCTCCTTATGTCTAGTTGTTGGTCCTCATCAACCAGATCTGAACTTGATAATTGTTACTGAGGAACCTGAAGCTACGTTTGAAGTCCCCAGTATGGTCGCCACTCTGTTATCGCTCTGTAATTCCAAGGTTGAAAGGACTGAATCCTGGAGGAAACATCAAAACTGCTTCGAATCTAGGATCTAGCCCTCCTAGACTCAGAGAGGGATATCTACATTAGATATATCTTTGTTTGATTGGGAATTTTAGGCTAGTTATGAGGGCAGATGGGTTTGTTTGAAATTTTTGTTTGGGACAACTGCAGAGAGGAATTGGGCTAATGGAGTCAAAAGTTCAATGCATATATACATGAATTAATTAATGATATCATGTATAACCAGGTGAGATAGTCATGTCAGTGGGTCTTGACAATTTTTGAGTGGCAGAGAAGAAAGCATTAGGATTCCATCTAAATGTAGAGCAGACCTTATCTGAATTCTATATTCAAACTTCAGAAGAAAACATTGATATTTTTTAAAGCCTGAGCAGGGTGTCCAATGACAAATCTTGAACAAAATTTTCTTATAAACAATAAGGAAATAGAGAAATGGTGAGATAAAAGAAAAGCATATGGCATCAAGAATAAATTTCACCATTAAAACACGACACAAGGATCTTGTAAACAGCAAGTCCTTTCATCCATTCAAAAAAGTCACTTACATCAAATTGAAACATCTTTACAATAGCATTCCCTCTAGGTATAACAACCCTTTTCCCATATTACATCCTATCTTTTATAATATTTCCCAATTACATTTCAGATCCTTCAGATCAGGATGATTCAAATCTCTGCTTTAAAAATTTCAGATATTCTAGGAAAATGTCTATTTGTGTTCTACCCAAAATAGAGATTTGATCTCTTTTACAATCATCACCCTATCACCTAATGTATTACAAAATATTCGATCTCCAATGATGAAAATGAAAACACAACCAAAACTGTCTACCGATTACAAACTCAAATCTAGAAAATATATCAAAATTCCCACAAAACTAGATTTTGTTTGATCTTCTTTAAGGTGCAATATGATCAAATCTGAGGTGTCAGCAGCATGTTGAGGATGATTTGTAATTAAAATATTTCTCTAGAGGCTTTGGAGATCATGTAGAAGTATATTTACCTTGATTTGAGGAGATGGGTTGTCTTTTGTCTATAACAGAACTTTCGATAGCTAAGGAGGTCAAACAGATTGTGCTTAGCTGTCGATTATCTGGGCATGATTTTCAAGAGCTCGCTAGAGATTCTTAAATGGCCTTTAGCTGACAAATATTG
This sequence comes from Pinus albicaulis, assembly GCA_034641835.2. Lineage (NCBI taxonomy): Eukaryota > Viridiplantae > Streptophyta > Pinopsida > Pinales > Pinaceae > Pinus > Pinus albicaulis. The sequence continues at coordinate 239,170,300 of CM076572.1, forward strand.
TATTTCCTTCTGAACTTAACCAAAAAAATTTGAGTTGTCCTTTAACCTTGTTTCATTCATTACATTTACTTCAACTTAACTCAAGGGCAGATTGAGCTAGGGCATCAACTACGTGGTGAGCTTGAGGCTTAAGCTTCTTGTGAATGAGTTTAAACCTCAAAACCTTGTTCCTATTTTTCAACTTTACATTAGGCTAGAGAAGCCTTTTATTCTTATGCTTTATTGTTTCATATTTAATGGCCATTTGATCAAGTGTTGAACTGATCTTGCTTGATGATTGCTTAAGGGTTTCATTTGTTGTCTTCAGGAGTATTTCTAAAGCCTTTAACTCTTCATTTTCTTCTTTCAACTTCTATGTCTTAGATTTTATGCTAAATTTCTTTTGTGATGATGTTGTAGCTTTCCATGGGTTTCTGTTTCTTCAACTGATGGCCCTCCTCCCACTTCTACGGCTAAAGATTCTGGTTTTGTTCCTGAAGCTAATGGTTTTGCCTCCTTTTCTGCAGCTAATGGCTCAGAGTCTAAATGTGAATTTTGAAGGTTGAGAATATTGGTTGATGTATTTTCTCCTTGAACCTCTACCTTGGTAGTTTCACTTTGAACTTCAGTCTCTTTCCCAAACTATATCTATTTGATTTCTTGTATATTGAGAGAGAATTTTGAGTGCTTTCACAGGAGACAATGCCCTCCTTTTCATCTTACTGGTTTTTGGAGAAGAAAACTCTTGTGAGGGAGTTCTTCTCTTCTTGGGTTGGATTTATTGTTAAAACTCTCCCCAAAATAGTAAATAATTCCATGTTTTACTTCTCCTATTACGCCCTTCTAACACTATCAACTTGATTAATCCATGGTGAAATAAGTTGCTGCTAGCTATCTGGGGTTTACCTTGGACTTTGGAAACCATTTTGGTGAGGCTTTTGAGAAGATAAAAAGGCATGTTTAGTGGTTTATTACCTGTGAAGTGGAGGAGTAACCTGAAATGATATAGCATTGTCCTTCCATACCTCCCTTCACAAGTAATATAAACCTGGATCATCTTCAACAAGTCTTGCCACTGCTCTTGCAAATAACTTCTAGGGATGTCCTTCTACCATTTCATGTTCTGATTCTCTCCTTTAAGAAAAAAAAAATCCACTTCTTTGATGGAGGTGGTCTTAAACCACCTCTCTCCTTCACCTGGCATCTATGTGGCTACTACCCCACTCACTTCATCAATCTGCATATTCATGGGTCCCAAATGCACTTTGTAACCATCAAATATTTTTGCAAAGGCTTCAGTGATACCCTGGTGGTATCCTTGGAACTTCTGGAAAAATATGTAACAACAACCCACATGTTTAAATAATTCACATGCTTGAGGGTGTGCATCCAAATAAGCTATGTCTTGTAACTCTTTCCTCAGCAAAGAACCTTCAGTAGACATCTCCTTCTCCAGCACCTGAATATGTTTAAAACTGAACTTATAGGTTTTTAGGGTGGATAGGGTATGCGGAAGGTAGATGATGACACTAACTAAGCATGAAACAAGGGTCGAACTAAACAAACCGAAATCGTGAAACAACAAGAAACTAATGTAGACTCAGATTTTTCGATTGTGGGTGAATTTTAAAATAAAATGAATGAATGTCAACTGATTTAAAATGTGGGATGAGGCATCATGGCCATTTTTAGGAATTAAATGAGATGAATGGACACGACTGAGCTCATGATTGCAAGATATGGGGGCATAAACGAGTTATGATATTTTTGAAAGCTGGATGAAATGATGTATTAGTGCAGTTCTGGCAGCTTAATTTTACATGATAACCTGCATACCAACAATGACATGGAAATGATACTATTGTACAAACCCTAGGAATTTTCGGTACTTGTGGCAGCTAGCAGTAGGTGCAGGTGAGCGCTTTTAGCTACCGAAAGCTTTAACTTTTGGTAGCTAACAGTTATAAAATTTTGACTCTTTAGCTACCAAAAGCTACACATCTTGCTAAAATCAAAACATAGCCAGATTCATATAAAACCCTTAATTCAGCCACTTTAAACCTTCAAAACTCATGTGAAGACATTTACAACCTACCATGTGATGTATGTTTTGAAGCATTATATATACCACTATAATTTGATGGTTGGAAATGGTGCAAAGAACTTCCCCTGTCACTCTCTTCACATCAAGTCTTGACACAGATTTTCGGAGGGCCCATCATGTGGTAAGTGGTTTCAAACAAGGGGGGTGTGAACTCCCCACATCTTACCATGTGGTCCACGCTTAGATTTGAAAGCTGCACTTTTTTGGACCCCCCTTATCCTTTAAACTCCGAAGCATTGAAAGGGTCCGAAAATGAATTTAAACTGTTGATATTGACCAAAGCTCATCATCCATAAGTAGAAAATGCATAAGGGATAACACAAACATATGTGATTTCATGGTAATTCCAACCCTTCTAGTGACAACACATCAAATAAATGACCATCTGATTTGAGACAGTTGGAGATCCATAAAACCCTTGCTGCTAATCACCTTATAATGAAAAAATTTCAACCATGATCAAAATAGTTCTCAAATTGATAATTGGAGAACATATACCTATATTATAGTGTCCTAACACTCTCCACCTAAACCGTGAGGAATTTTAATATCTCCCATTCAATAGGATCTTGACATCATACATCATATGTTTTATGTCAAACTGATGGTGGTAGTCCTACCTATGTTTTTGATGAGTTTTTTTGGCATTGTTCAAAGGTATATTGTTCATTTATTGTTTCAATGATGTGATCTACTTGGTGGTAGTTAGTTGGTGTTGGAGCAAGGTCCCCTATGACCGAATTTTGATACATTTTTTATACATTTTTTATATATTTTTGTATATTTTTTGTAAGTTTAGTTGTGCACATCACAAGTCAGGGGGATTTGGAGTGGGTCAAAGCCCCTCATTAATTATAATGGGTCAAAGGGTAGAACTAGGAGCTGCAAACCATGGTTTGCGTAGCTTAGATGATCACAAGCTAAAAGTATAAATAGGAGTCTAGATTGAGTCAACAAGAAACATTATTAGTAGTATTAATGTTGATGACAGTGATCTGACTGTATTTTGATACTTTAGAGAAATTGTTTGGGTTAGAAGCCTCCTGCTGGCTGTGTGTGTAGAGACCTTAGTCCTGCTATGTGCAGACCCCGCTAACTGTGTGCACGGGTGAACTGAAGGTGTTGTAAGGGATATTTGAATCGTTAATGAATGAAGAACTATTTTGGATGATATTTGAGTACTAAATCCATATGTTATTTTCTTTATAATCGTTTCGGCATGTTATTTTTTATTATTGTGTTATTTGTATTCAGATCGATTCCGAAAAAAAATTATGCTTTAGATGAATGCTAAATGAATGGATATGTTATTATTGACCTCGAAGAATATGTATTATGGATAATTTCAAGGATTACGAATTCTGTTTTAGCGCGCGCATAAGTTATTTTTTGTATTTGAGCTAAATCTGTCTGGTTAGGGTTTCTGGTTAGGGCTCCTATTGCGAAGGTCTGATCATGGTTTTTTTAGATCTGAAGTCACCCACATCATTTAATTCTCTCTCAGGGTGTGGAAACCTGGTTCCATCACCCCCCATACTGCTTTGAGTGAGACTTTGACTTACGCAAGCAGGTCACTGCTGAAAGGGTGAGGACCCCTCAAGCCAACAAATGGTTTCATTTTCGGGACCGGGATAATTTTAGGAGAGATTAGATGTTGTGGCAACCACTAAAGCTTGAACTAGAGGACTGGTTTGAGAAACATATTTAGGAATTTTCCCTGAAATAAAACAAAAGTAAAAAGTTGTCTACCAAAGAATGGAAACAAAAGTATATTTTCACAGAGGTTCAAGATATCTTCTTTGTGACCTTTGCACATGAATTGCAGGACTGGTTGTCAAGATTAGTAGAGTTCCAAACCTATTGGAAGGACAACAAGGTCACACAGTGGATGCCTAAATTGATCCAACAGTTGGAAAAGACAGATAATTCCATCACCCTGACTGTAGATCACTCGGTTGACGACATCTTAGGTGGTTTTGTGACAGAATTTGCAGTAGATGAGTTTGTGCCGTGTTCTGAAGCTGAAAGGATATTTTTCAAGGGATTGAGAGGTAAATTCTTACGAACTTTACCTATGTTTATTAAGATGCTATTGTGTGAAAAGGGTTTTTATGTGTAGCCACATTGAGTGAATGACCCTTGATAAGATTGAAAGCACTATACATGGCAGAAAATATCATCAGGTCAATCAGAAAGGGGATAGAGTTGTATACAGCTCTCTGAGAAACTCACCTGATATAGAGAGTAGTGAGGCTACGTGCGCTGAAGGTAGCCCTCCTGCTATGCCATAGTTGAACTCGCACAGGGGTAAGACATCTCCTAACCTGTATACACCGCCACCTGTGGAAGATATGGCTGAGAATATGAATCTACCCATCTTTAAGGGTGTGGGGGATGAGGATATGGATTGGTTTTGGTTTGTGGCTAATGCAATGTGGACTGTGCAAAATGTTAATGCTAATGTTGTCAAGAGAGCACAACTGGCTATGGTGTTCGAAGGTCGCACTTTCTATTTTTTCATAGGATATCTTGCTCAGAACGTTGATCCCACTATTGCAAAGATTAAGGATGCCCAAAAACAACAATTTAGGAAGCAGAAGTCCTATGCACAATGTGTGATAGAACTAAAATATATCAAGCAAGGGTCGAAGGAATCAGTTTAGGAAGTTGATCAATGACTAAAGTGCACCATCAGCGAAGGAGGTTTTGTTTACAATGATAATCAGTAAAAGGAATGGTTCATTGTCATGTTTTTCCACATCTACGTGGGCTTATGGGTCAACAGAAGATTTATTCTCAAGAAGAAGCCTTGGAAGTTGCTATAAAATTGAAATTTGCGCCTAAAGAATATGCTCAATTAGGAACGCTGCAAATTCAAAGTCAACTGGAGGCTATGCACTTAGAAATTCAGACTTACACAGAGACTGAGGTAAAAAATTTGGTGCAGATGTTTAGTGCATATGTTGCAAAGGCTCTAGCCACACCAAAGATAAGTGTCCTCTGTTCTCAGATTACCTGCAAGCGGGGGAACTGAATCCATTGCATCCCAAAGATGCTTGTTATAGGTCAATTTGGGCACCATTCCCAATGACCTAGTTAACTGGACATCATCTCCAGAACCAATGAATAGGGTCTATCATTCCCTATCATTTCAGCTGTTACATGCCCTAAGACAAAGAACAAGCCAAATCATCCATTAATTTCATTTGCAAAAGTTTCCAATATTTTAAGTTTATAATATATCATATGAGAGCTCACCAACACTGCCTCTAAAGGGACTAAGTGCACTTCATATGCAAGTAACCCCACTCAAGGGTGCTCTGCAAAGCACTTCCTGACATTCATGGGTGCGTTGGTCACATTGGGAGCGAAATTCTCATTGTTTCGGAATCTCCACTTGGCCAGTGCCTTCTAGAAGAGTTCATATGTGTCAAAATTTGAATCCATGTGTCCATTTGATACCTCTGTGTAATATCCCAAAATGGGAACATGCAGCAATACTTCACACAATATAAGAACTTACAGCAAGATAGACAATAAATCTAAGTACAAATCAGAATATGTAGAAAGAGCTAAGCCATTTTATTATATTGGAGATGAATCAGTTACACAAGTACAATATATAGGTAGCTCTAGCCAAAATATGAGCTAAGATCACCTAGAGAACATGTGTGAAGCAGGTATAGCGTAATTATTGAGGCTCTGCAGCAAATATTATGTTGTCTCTTCAGTAGAATATAAACATGGAGTTGCAAGCTAAGAAGATAAATGCAGATCTACTCAAAACTGGAGCTCTTATGATGCCAAGATTCAATATCTGGCCACTGTGATGGATTCCCAAGATAACCCGAAAAGGATTTTCCAGATCTGCAACTTTGGAAAAATCACCTCCCCAGGGTTTGATCCTTGATCTGCTGGGAAATACAGATCTGAATCTAGATCTGAAGAATATATTGCTAAAACATGTGCTCATATCAGATCTATGCTTGAAGGGCTGATCCATTCCTCAAATCTATGAGCTATGAGGTCTAGATCTAGCTCCTCAATTCTCCAAAGATGATTGCAACTGTTGCAACACAACTGCCTCTGAAAACTGCGTTGTGAGGGAAAGAGAGGCCTTATGCCTGCTGAAAAATGCTGCAATAAGATCTAGGCTGATGGTAAGATTGATGTAAATGTGAATTAATGATCCTCCACTATATTTCTAGCTAAAATACTAGCAACTTCCTTCCTCCTTTCAGATTTGCAATATGGACAGCGTTATTCTTGGAAAGAATACTGCTGCTAGGAGGTCAATAACTTTTGGCCTGATGCCAGATCTGCAATGTGGCTTTGGGAGTGTTGCAATATAAGCCCAAGTGATGGAAATAATCCCTCACCTTGTTCTCCAGCTGAAGTACCGAAGACAACTACCACCTTCCAAAATGATCTTCAAAAAAACATAGTTTTCTGAATATGAATGTTCTGCAGAAAGTAGGAAATGGAAATGGCACTTAAAGCTTGATGCATAATGAATTACAAACCTCTTCCTTAGATATCACTCAAATAAGTAGGAGGGATTCCCACCTGGAAACACCCTGTGCCAAAGAGCACCTGCAATCTCTGCTAAACAGCCCAAGATTGCAGTGGAATGTCACTTGAAAATTCCATATCTAAAAGATCATACATAAAAATAATCCAAGATTCCTTTCACCTTTGCCTTCATTTCCTTTATAATGATTTAACCCCCTTAAGCCTTGGCTCTAATCTCAACTGCGTTGTCTTAGGTGGATAAGATCCTCCAAGTGGGACTGTGTTGTTTGAAAAAATCAACTAAACAGTCTAGGTGCAATGTACACCCCTCCATCATGTGTGCTTCATTCCTCCACCACTTGATCATTAATGCTCAATGACCCCTTGGTTTGACATCTTCAAGATCTTATTTGAATGAATCAACCCTCCATGATCTCTCTTATTAAATGAGACATGATCTCCAATTTCATTCACATTAGTAGTTGCTCAACTACCTCTTTTTGCAGATCTAGACTAAATTAATCCACATTCACAAACACAAAGTGGATATTTATTCTTATTGAGGATTGTGGGTCCCTCCACCCTTTTATTTACTTAATTCATTAAGAAAATCAAGGACTCTAATACTCCAAATGTGATGTGAAAATTTGGGAATATTACAATCCCCCTCGACAAAATGTTGCTTGTCCTCAAGAAACTCCAAAAGTAGATGAAAGGACATCTATTCCCCTCCATATGGCATCCACATAAGGCTTCATCCATTTTCTACAATAGGATATGTATGTTTGGTTCCAAATTTGTCTCTTAAAAGCATAAGGAATGACCTCCAATTGTTTGGTTAGATGTCCTCCTCCCATCATGAAGTACCAAGTGACAACCATGTGATGTCCAACATCATCATCAATACATGAGAGACATAAAATAAATTAGCTCTTTCCACAAGGGAAAAGCTTCATCATACAATACATATCTTCATCCCATGTTTCATGAATTAGATTGAGCATTGATATGCTCCCATACTTAGCCCTGTTGGCCTTGTTGGATCCAAACTCCATCATCTCAAAGTTATTCAAAAGAAGAAGGGAAGAAGAAATATGGGTAGACAAAGATGTCAAACCATATTCTCCTAAGAACAACCACCGGAGTAAGGCCCTTTGTTGCCATCCTCCATCTCCTCCATGTAATATGATCAAGCCAAACCCCCCCCATAAGCAACCAAAGAAACAAGAGATGTTGTTGTTGTTTTTTCCCTTCATGTGCATCATGAAACATAAGCATACTAATGGACATATAAGATGTCACATCAGCCCAATACAAAGAAAAATCATCAATGCACATCATGAGATCATTATGCCAAATTTTAAACAATACAAAACACATAGACATAGGAGATGTCATGTGGTCACCAAACTCTCTCAAGTGAAACCAAAATGAACATGCCTTCTTTTGCTGCATACTGTCATTGATACACAAGGCATGAATTATAAAATCATGAACTATTGGGTGGTATCCATACCATGCCTCCTCCCTCATCTCATATGTGTTTTTCAAGGCATGGATCAGAAAAATAGGTGCCTTTGGAGAATGACAGAAATCTCCCAATGGAAACCAACGTAACCAAGCATGCTGGCCCATACAAATATGCAAGTGTTTTTGCAACCCCTTGCTTATCATCCTCACCCATTCACTCCCATGTGGATGATGAATGAGGTATTGCATAATCATGGCATCCTCCATTTGTAGAATTCCATCCTTCCCAAACTTTTGAAGAACTTTTCATTCCCTTAAATGTTAAAATGCATCTCTAATGAGATCTCTTAACGATATTCTCTCTCCATCAAAGGCCCTCCAAAACCAAAGAATTTTTGGATTTACTGCAAGTAGAAGTTTCTCTTTGATTAGTGAGAGGCTCATTAAGAAAGGGTCATCTAGAAGGGAGAAAAGGTTTCTCATTTCAAGATGTCTACCATTTGTCATCTTTGCTTCCATTGCTTCATGAGTGAAGCTAGCTCTGGAATGCTCCAAGAATGATGAAGCCCTTTCTTTATCACAGCTACTAAGTGACAGCGTTGTAGATCTATAGGGTGATACATGCACTATCTCAAAGAAAGATACAACACTGATTTCACAATCAGTCATGGTACATAGGAAAATGTTAATCCCATTTTATGAAATTCTACATCTCAACTCCAAGGGTTGAATGTAGCTCAAAAATGATGAACAGGGATGGTTTTCAGTCTCCTCCTTGATTATATCAAGGGTCCTCTGCACTGTGATATGTCTCTGCTTCAAATCAGCATTTTGTTCTAACCCTTGGTTATGCATTGTTCTCGAAACCATATGTGCTGAAATTTTATGCATACCTTGGATCAACTGATATGTGGGAACCTCTTTACAGAACACAAGAGTTCCTCCAACTAGGACAATAGTGTCTCCAACTGCTGGTAAGAGTGATAGCCTCTTTTCTCCAAGTGTACCAGCGCTGGTATCTTCCTCCTCCTCCTCATGCATCTCCTGATCCATGCATGGGACTCCATATGTCAAGGGCTCAATACTACCTTGCAAAGATGCAAGTGTCTCTTCTCTAGATACAAGTACCTCTGCAGCAGGTGGTGAAAGTAGTGACCTCTTGTCTAGAGTGATAAGATTGACATTCTGGTTTCCTTGGGAGATTCCCCTTTGTAAAACAAATTTTTCTTCTCCACATCAAA